>OX439003.1:43160724-43840724 GCA_949316495.1 Amphiduros pacificus | reverse complement strand
CCCTGATAGGGCCGATCCGGCAGAGGTCAGCACAACAGGCGACAGTCTGGATGCCCGGGGCAGCAGATGCTCCCTCAGCATTGTGTTCATACTGGATGCTGAAGCTCACAGTGCAACTGACACAACTGTCTCCTGGCAGTAAAGCTTCCTGGAAATATGGCAATATAACAAAGGGGAAATCTTGTGTGAATGTATCAGACAATATTGTTTTGATGGGTGTGTCTGACATACACATAAATAAGTTGGGTAATATATTATTTGAATACTTGTATACTTGTACTTGTATATTAGTATTTGTTGGGACCACAGGCCATGGCCCAGTTGGCTAGAATGCAAGCTTATTAACCCCAATTCCTCTGTGGTGATTCAAAGGTCGTGGGTTCGATAACCAAAAGTGCATGCATTGTATTCATGTTACAATTTCTCAAATGAGCTGATTACCATGAATGAAAAATTAACCCATCGTTCTTATAATTACAGTCCACACCATGAAATAGCTAAAATAATGTTTGTAAAACCCAAAACAAACAAAGCTGATTGGTTGATGTTTGACATGACCATTTTGTTAGGTAGTACTTTGCAGACGACTCACGTTTGTAACGAGTAAAAATTGGCAATGTTAGAACTGCCATGGATATCTTCTTTTTCTCATTGTCTGAATCGAGATATTAGTTGGACGGTAGATTGTAAAGCTCGATGAAGGATAATACAAAAATATTATTCTGATGGCGACATTGAAATGCTAAATCCAATACAAATTTCGATGTCCTCTGTTGGTCTAGTCCAGTACACAACATTGTCTATATATTCACAGGCAGAATAAATTCATTTCTCTATCAGTTTGACAAAATATGTGCAAGCCTGGTTGTAATGATAAAAATAATTTGATGCAATGTTCTACTCACATTCGGCCATTTTGATTTTTGTGCTTTACAGCTGGGCTAGGTATATCACTAATGATTTTGACGCAAACACAAAAAGCGTGAATGCTTTCACCGCCACACCATACATTCTACTTTCTAATCCCCCACGAAAGTTACTTTCTCTCAGTGTTTACCTTCTCCTGTTTACTTCAGGCTACTTCGCTTAAAGAAAAAAATACACTATGTCTTGAACATATTTTGATTTATTTTTAAAGACTATTGTTTCAAAAGTTAAAAAGTACGCGGAGAGAAAAAGGTGATTAAACCAGATAGGAGCTGCAATATCCATCCACCCCTAAGTATTGTTGTATGTTCTTCTCTCTGTGATATTTGAAAATAAATAAACATCATAAATTGGTGTAACCCATTGAATACAATACCAGTTGTATTTGTTTTTAACAATCTCAGTCAAATAGCTGTATTAAATAGACAATTGAGTCTTTTCTGAGGGCGTATCATAAAGAATATTGCTGATATTTAAAGTAGATTAGTGTGTTGAATACATTTCCTTGTCTCCTGGACTGATTTATTCCCTCAAATAATTAGAAAGTTTCCCATAAAACCTGAATATAAAACAGTTGAGAAGAAATGGTCATTCATTGCATGCATGTGAGAAAAAGCACCAGATATTGTTGAGAGTCACTCTCTATGTTTGTGGTAGGAATTGTGCAAATATATTTTACGGTATGACAGAATTCTGAGTAAATAGACAAATTTAGTTGAGAACTGGGAACATGTCCATAATATTAAATTTATTTCATACATTTACTTTTTGAATCATCGCACAGGTATAAGTGTATGGGATCGGAACTGAAAATATATCTAAACTATTAATCATGAGAGGTTTGCAATGATAGGAATCATAACACTGAACCAGGTCCGGTTTGGCAGAGCCGAGGATAGAAGATCATTTTAATGAAGGCATTTATTGGATACACAATACAATTTGAAACGCTTTTCATCAATTGTAAACATTATGAATGAGTGCCCTCTAGCGTTTTGGATCACAGGTTCGCGAATGTTCAGAAATGTCAGAAATACAAAATGGAACTCCATGAATCTCTTCAGTACGTTTAATACAAAAAGCATTAACGGAAAACCAAATGTCAGGTTGACTCTGTCTTTGTCCAACCCATATTTAGCCCGATGTATTCTTACAGTTCATAATCATCGTGCTTTTGAATGAACAAATTATTAGCTTGTTTCAAAAATCTTTCAAAGCATGTGGATACATTCAGGGTATCATCGGTATATATTTGTTGGGTACAGATAGACTTTAAGCTAACGCTTGCAGAATATTTTGAATAAAAGGTTTACTGTTATATGTTGAGTGTTGGCAGGAAGGGTCCGTGACTGTTTGGCGAGCATACAGTACCCAGTATGAGCAAGCCATGAACCACTTCACACATGCTTGCCAAGTCGCCTTATGACGCCTGCACTTTGCACCGTCAACTTTTCACACAGATGTGGCTACATATTGCATAAATGGGGATTTAGAAATGTATGTGAATGTACGTGAAAGAAATGAAAGTAGAAGGTTTGGTTTGTTCTTTCCAGTCTGACGGATGTGTTATCCATTATTAGGCGCTAATTGGTTATAATCTGTTCCTTCGGCTGTGAGGAGGAAACTTTCAGCACTTCACTGCAGACAACTGGTGCATAACTTAATACTCTAACAGTCTGATTTGACAATTAACAAAGGCAATGCAAATCTCAGAACTGCTATATAGAAGGATCAATAACGGTTTGGCATAGGTACCTCACAACCGACATAGATGTAAAATGTATGTCAAACATACCTTTATGTTGTGTAATATAGTCATCTGCACTCTGAAATCATCAAACTTCTATAATGATCATGGTTGAATGAAGAAAATGGTATGGACATAAAATTACAGTTTGCGCCTCTGCATTGACTACCGTCATCAAATTATATATAATGTCTTAGACCCTCTCCTTGCCTGTATCAACTCTCCTTTGATATGATTGATACCTGTTTCAATATCACAAAAGGTTGCAGAGATTAACATACTCATTTAACAAACTGAGAGAGCATCGTGCCATGAAAACTTCACTGCATTAATAAAGTAGTCGTGTTTAGGGATTGATCATTGAACGGTCAGGGTTTTTTTCTCGCTGTCACAGGACAATTTCAATATTTATGTTCTTTACTCAGTAATTCATAACTTCATATTTTATGTAAACATTTAGGGACTAAATGGTGCGATTGTGGGTTACCATCTTTGTTCTTTATATCTAATCAAAGTGTCCTAACCGGAAGTGCACACTTTGATCTAAAATATTAACAAAGATGGCAACCTCAATCGCACTGTGCCCTCCATGAATAAAATATTGTCGTGATTCTTGTTATAAACGGGAGGATAAAATGTTGGTTTAGATCTGGGGATTTTTAGACAAAATACGAGAATTCTTTCAATGACTGAGTATATAGACTGCGCCATCACCTTTATAAATTGATCCGTTAATATTCAATGTGGTTCTAAAGTAAGCTGTGGTTGAGTTTAATTCTCTATGCATATCTCTGTTGGTATGGCATGTGTCAATCACGCGAGATTTAATGAGATTGACATGAACTTCACTGACCTTGTGGAAACGCTCAAGATAAGTGAGAGGGTTGCCCTGCAGGAAATATGTCAGTTATGAGAAGTGCATAGGATTTGTGACAATATCCCAGTCAACACTTTGACTGGCATTTGAAAATAACACAAATAGTTCTGGATTAGTATTTTGAATGGACATCAAACATCACATTAAGTGAAATGTGTTCTTATTTCAATCTCAGGTTCAGTGACAAAATATTTGAAACACATTGAATTTGAAATCAGTGAAATTCAAAACCAAATGACTTCAAATAATGATCTACTTCCTTGACCTAATCTGGGAAGTTATATTTGATTTCTGGTAAATTGGGAAGAGAAGAAATGACATTGTAAATTCAAAACAAACTAGATTTGTTTTTTAGAATAATGTAATAGTTTATTGACATTATAATAACGGGGAGTGTTATTGTACAGAGAAGTGTTAATTTGAATTTATATTCCAGTTCATGTACAATATCATTCAAACATAATTTAAGAACATGTACCAGATCATCAGGAAGGAAATAGGAATTGATATTGTTTTCAAGTTGATTTATAAACCTATCATAGCACGATTATAGTATTTAAGAGTCTTTGAACAGTGATGTATTTCTTTGAAAAACAAATACTTCGTAGTAAAATAACACATATCTATCATTATTATCGATATTCTGGTTACACATATAATGTTAAGAGTCCTTGTACGTAGTTATTATATTGTGCTTGTGACATTCTGCATTTATAACAAACATCTGTCAGTGTAAAACACACATATTTCGTTCTATACATAATAATGTTGATGTTTTCATCATAGCAGTTACGTTAGACTAGATACAAGTCAAATGAAGTCATATACATATTGTTGGATAAAGATTTTAAATTTTAAACTTGAAATTCCAGAAGCCAAGATTTTAAGGTCTTCACACATCTAAGGTGAGAATAATGGCGATTAAATTAATTCAAATGTGATCTTTAATTATCTATTGAATGTTTTAAAGATCGTATGATTGGTGTAAACAATATAACCTAGTTGAATCTTATTTCATTAAATATTTTTATTTACGAATCTTTTCAAAACGTCTAATGTATATATACATCCTATTACCCCCAGCGCTTTACAAACCTGTACACGTTATATCTTATATGGATTAGGATATTCCGGTAGACATTAATATATTGAAATATACAACATAAAACAGTTAATACTATATACATTCTATATGGCCTAGCAATATATATCTGGCAGTTGAATGCAATTTTGTATCAAGCTACAAGATGTTCTCAAAGCATAGGGTGTGGGTTTATGTCTGTATGTTACACTTCTACTTGATAAATGCCAGAATCCTATTTTTCAGTTGTGTTTACCAACAGTGGCGTCTACGTTTAAGTGCTTTGAAGGATTCAGCCTACCGTCTAACATATACATAGTTATCAGTTAACAGATTTTCGATAGTTTTTTTTTATTGAATACGCTACTTGTGAATGTTATTTGATCTATCTAAACAGCAAAGACATTACATTTCATCACAGGAAAAGGGCGAGTAATACGTCACACAAACATGAGACATCCTTGCGTTCACCAGATTGTACTGGGAGCACATTCATATTTACAAGTTAATATGATAATTTTTTAGTTTATATAATATATTCACAATAACAATGTGCTTTAATATGTAAAAGTAGAACTTAACAGTGAAAATCTATGTATAAAATTATTGTCATCGTCTAAAATGTAAATAAGCAACATACTGTCGTTATCAATTCCATTCCTATAAAGGTTGAAATTGGTCTAAAATGCAGAATAAATAGAATGTAAGAAAGAAAACTGGTGGTGGCTCATCTTTCATTATTACGATGGCTTAATAATTCGAGGCGTCAAGGTGATTCATACTGCCTCCCGGGACACGTGGTCCCGGGGCCGGGGTAGGAGGTGTGTGACCAGGATAACCGTATCCCCCCGGACACGTGGTCCCCAGGCCGGGGTAGGAGGCGTGAGACCGGGATAATCGTATCCCCCGGGACACCTGGACCCCAGGCCGGGGTAGGAGGTGTGCGACCTGGATAATCGTATCCCCCGGGACACGGCCAGGGTGGGAGGTGTGCGACGGGGATGGTCGTGTTCCCGGGACACGTGGTCCCCAGGCCGGGGTAGGAGGAGGTGTGCGACCGGGATGGTCGTGTTCCCGGGACACGTGGACCCCAGGCCGGGGTAGGAGGTGTGCGACCGGGATAGTCCCTGGGCCGAGGCGGAACATCTGAAAATCCCAAAGCAGGCGGACCACCCAGCACACGTTATTTATATGATGAATGTGACATGTTAATAGTGTACTATTCATTACATTATTCAACTGTCCCGACACCTCTTCTTTTTATTCAAGTAAGCAGTATGTATCTTTATCATAAGCCTGGGTTCCACATGTTTACGACCTTTAGAGTCAAGAGATCAACTAAGGGACCTGCTATAGATCTAATTCATACTTTGGTTTGAGTATATTTGCTGAATATTTTTTTAATAGCTTTTATTTATTCAAGCAATTATATTTAACAGAGCGACCTCGATAAACCTGGACTACAATGTAAAGTAATATAAGCAATATTGAGACGTACATCAACAAATCTTAGTGGCTATTGACATATATTAGAAGCATTATGATTCAGATGTACACAACTAAAGGGTAGGATAACATTAAGGTCCAGATATAATAAATAAAAGGATGGGGTTTATATCTTGGCTCAGAGGAATCAAAAAGATTGCCAAATCGCGAATGGTCGGTGTGCTGGAATTATTTTATCACTGTAAATCATTTCATTCCTCGCTTCCAAATTCTCAAAGTTCATTTTTTTGTCAGCCAGCTCGAAGGTCTGAGGCTGAGTTGGTTTTCCATATGGCATTGGTATAGAGCAGTGCTGTATAACAGATTTCATCACATACAATTCACGTTATAACAGCACCACTACCCGCACCTGTACAAGTCAATATAAATCCGATTTATGATGACAGTGACAGAAAATGCATTTCACTTAGTTTAGACGAACAATGAGAGTGATATATATATATATATAAACCCTAAGGACACACGTACTGGTTCTTAACTCCTGGTCGTCATTTTTACCTTTACCTTTATATTTCACTACACTTTACATTTCACTTATAGTATATCTTTTGTTACTGCATTTAAATTGCAGTTCCAGCACCACGTTAACGTATGCACACACAAGTATATATGGATATTTATTATGGTATCTTCACTTTGTATTTATTGTACTGATATGATATAATAATTTCGGGTCATTACATCTATCAGGTCTAAATTATCATACTCATCAAAGACATGCTTGATTAATGTCTCCTTGATACAAAGGATTACTGAACTCTATTAAACTCCAAGGATCTTGATGAAATTTCACTGTCAATGTTTTGGAGGTGACCTTTTAGAAGTAGAACATGTCTTCTCCCTGCTCGTGCCTCCTCCTTTTTCTTCCTCCTTTTTTTGAGCGGTCCTTCTTTCGCCTTTCACCCTTTTTAGAACCCGATGATTTGCCAGCTTTATTCCTATTTTTGTTGTCAGTTTTTGTGCCCTTGTCCTTTTCTTCATCTGTTGTGAGAGCGGTGAAACCAGTGCTGCATATATTGTCCTTCCTGATTGCTCTCAGAGCCCTGCGCATACTGATTGATTTTTTGTCATAGACTTGCAAAAAATCAATATTTATTTTTCCCCCGATCTTTTTTCCCATGGCCATGTAGAACGTTTTGGGATTTGCATCAATGTCAAGAGGAGGACACTCGCAGGTGGCGCCACCCTCCATATACAGCGTCATATCCCGGATGTCACGTTTTTTCAGAGATCCCTTTTTGTAAATTCTCTTCTTTTTCTGGGCAGTAAGTTTCCATTGGCCGCTACTGATCACATTCTCTTTGATTCGGAATTTTAGAGCTGAAATATATAAAATAAGTTAATTTAATTCACTTTAAAATAATTGTTTCTGAGAGATAGTTAGTCCATGAAAGCGGTATTTCAGAGGCCATTGTTATGTAATAGAGCCTTTGTAATTATGCAAATGAAAGATCTCTAGTTACTGTACAAAAAGTGTAGGGCACTAAGTCTCGGTGGCAAGTTTCTATCTGACCTGCTATTTCTTTTAACTGTACTGAAAAGGTCGTTGATATGAATGAATTAATCATACTGGTGTCTAACAAACATGAAATGTATGTTGAGTTTATGGAAAGAAATCCATGTAATGATTGTGTCACATAGCCTTACTTTAAGCTTTCATTCCTGACAAAACATAAATTCCTGTCGAAACATAAATTCCTGTAGAAATACAGATTTCTATTTGTTAAACTGTTCAAAGAGTCAGGAACGGAGTAAACTAGAAAACTAAAAATAGAAGCGCATAATGTTTTTGATATTTTGCACACAATATACATGTGCCCCGCGTTGAGTATAGTTTTCTTCTTTACACTTGTAAATATGTTTCTTAATATACCAAAAAGAGGTGCCTATTATATTTTGTTGATGTTTTCGTTTCTGGCAGTTGGGGCGAATTGAAGTCTGACAGGTTGATTACTTCTCTGGCGTGTATGTTCTTCGTCTGACCACCATTTACTGACATAAAGTGTGTTCAGTAGGGTGACTAACCGGAAGAAGTTTTCACATTCTAGCAGTGTGACATATGGAAAGTTCATAAATACATTAAATATACACTGTTGTAATTCTTCATAAATCTAGCAGTATGGGCGCCAAGTTTACAAACTAGCAGTGTGACACATTCCAAGACTAGCCAGTTGAAAAACTAGCAGTGTAACACATTCCAAGACTAGCCAGTTGAAAAACTATCAGTGTGACAAGACCGGCCAGTTGACAAACTAGCAGTTTGACACATTCCAAGACTGACCAGCAGTGTGATACATGTCACACATTCCAACAGTGTGACACATTGCACAACTGCCCAGTTCACATTCCAGCAGTGTGACACATATCAAGACTGACCAGTTCACATTCCAGCAATGTGTCACATTTCACAACTGACCAGTTTACATTCCAGCAATGTGACACATTTCACAACTGACCAGTTCGCATTCCAGCAGTGTGACACATTTCACCACTGACCAGTTCACATTCCAGCAGTGTGACACATTTCACAGCTGAACAGTTCACAATCCAGCAGTGTGACACATTTCACCACTGACCAGTTCACATTCCAGCAGTGTGACACATTTCACAACTGAACAGTTCGCATTCCAGCAGTGTGAAACATAACAAGACTGACCAGTTCACATTCCAACAGTATGCATTTCAAAACTGACCGGTTCACAATCCAGCAGTGTGACACATTTCAAGACTGCACGGTTCACAATCTAACAGTGTGCCACATTTCATGACTGACCAGTTCACATTCCAGCAGTGTGCCACATTTCAAGACTAACTAGTTCACGATCCAGTAGTGTGACAGACACTTAGTTGAGAATGTTTCACATACAAACCGCCATACATATCGCTGCATACATTTTGAGAGCAAACAATTTGTCACAAGAGACATGGTAATGATAGTTATTATATTTCTTTATAAAATGACAATCAAGAAAATTGGCCACTTATAAACTTGGGATGTTTTTGCCAAGTAATGATGTCAAGGTGGGTAGTTAATGTATCCCCAGGGCATAGACTTCCAGCCATACAACTAACTTGTCCTCACAGGTAAATGATCATCATTATCTTGTCAAATGTATGCTCTCACAATCTGTGAAATTGATTCAACATTATTGGAAACAAACACACTATATCAACCTTTGGTCCAACCTTTAAGTAGCCGCTATTCAATACATTTTTCAATGAAGACAGATTTCTGAAAGATTTGACATCTGACAGATTTGACATCTACACATGAGTATTTCATGAATTGAGAAAAGTAATAATATTGCGCTTGCTTTTAACTCCAAAGTGATGTTCTATATTATTGTCATTCTTTACAGAGCAATGTGAAAAACATAAATGTAATTTTATCATTTTTGAATGGATTCTTATACAACTAAAAACTTTGTGCCAAAGAATGTATGACTATAACCCATAAAGGACTAAGAAACTGTACTAGTTTCTTTCATATACTTTATATTATTTGATGAGTATTCACAATTTCAATCAATCATACCATCCCAATCATACCATCCCAATCATACCATCCCAATCATACTTTTCCAATCATACTCTCTCATACTCTCTCAGTCATACTCTCTCAATCACTCTCCCAATCATGCTCTCCCCACCATACTTTCCCAACCATACTCTCCCCACCATACTCTCCCCACCATACTCTCCCAATCATACCATCCCAATCATATCATCCCAATCATATCATCCCAATCATACTCTCCCAATCATACCATCCCAATCATATCATCCCAATCATATCATCCCAATCATATCATCCCAATCATATCATCCCAATAACACTCTCCCAATAACACTCTCCCAATAACACTCTCCCAATCAAACCATCCCAATCATACTCTCCCAATCATACTCTCCCAATCATACTCTCCCAATCATACTGTTCCAATCATACTGTCCCAATCATATCATCCAATCATACTCTCCCAATCATACTTTCCCAATCATACTCTCCCAATCATACCATCCCAATCACACTCTCCCAATCATACCATCCCAATCACACTCTCCCAATCATACCATCCCAATCACACTCTCCCAATCATACCATCCCAATCACACTCTCCCAATCATACCATCCCAATCACATTCTCCCAATCATACCATCCCAATCACACTCTCCCAATCATACCATCCCAATCATACTGTCCCAATCATACTGTCCCAAACATACTGTCCCAATCGTACTCTCCCAATCATACTGTCCCAATCATACTCTCCCAATCATACCATAACACACATAATCTCCCAATTATAATTTTCCTATCATACTATTTTAATCTCCTTAGTGAGCTTTGCAATGATAACAATGAATCCTGGTGATAAGCCTGATCTATAAGATCATGTCAAACATCAAAGAACCTCCAGACAATGTGGCACCGAGCAATAAAAAGTGCAACTAACATAGATCTTTGTAGTGTAGGGAATATCAAAATGTCACCTTGAGTTCACCCATTCGGAATATTTCTTGATACTAACGTATGATTCTAAGGCTTAGATCAAGGCAACCTCTCATGATGAAGTGAAAAACTTCGGCAAAATCAACACGTTACAAACGATATTAAACCAATCTTCTTATCTCTGCAAGCAATGAAATATCTCTTTCTCCAGCTGTTCAAATATAGGCCGTCTTCAAATAATGAGTAATGACCCATTTTAAAGATCAAGAAATAGAAGTGGATTAATTTCTGAGTGAGAAGATAGCCGACAAACAGCATCATTTCATCCACCATCTGATGATTCTAAAGATTAAAGCTCAAGAGATCTGCACCCACATCATTACGATGGCCAAAAGACAAAATGCACTCATCAAGAATCATTGCTTGATCATCAGTCTCATTTCATCTAATTGTTACAGAGCAAATAAACCTATCAGTGTAATTAACAAGAAAATGTGCAAACACATAGGTCTGATTTTCAAGGAGCATCGCATACCCACAATTCTAATTGTCTGGGAGCACTGCATTTTCATTATTTAAATCATCAAAGATGTATTGTCTACACACCAATTTAATTCTTAAAGAACACTGTCTACCCATCATTCTTGTTATAAAGTAGCCATGCTCCTTCACTAGCCTAAGCATTAGGAAGTAAGAGATTTTGAGGCATTTCTCAACCAAGGCTACAGCTATCAGCAAATATCTTACCGCTAACACAATACGTGCAAATGAACTCGCGACTATATCCCCATTCAGGGTTTTAATCTACAACGCTGGCTTCATACCAAAGACTTTTCG
Organism: Amphiduros pacificus; assembly: GCA_949316495.1. Lineage (NCBI taxonomy): Eukaryota > Metazoa > Annelida > Polychaeta > Phyllodocida > Hesionidae > Amphiduros > Amphiduros pacificus. The sequence continues at coordinate 43,829,295 of OX439003.1, read as the reverse complement.
TTCAAAGTTTGTTATTTTTCACAATGGAAAAAAACGTCTTGTTCAAATAGTCCTGCTTATCCACCAGTACAATCTTTCAAGAGCTCTGGCTACCCATTAATCTATTTATTAAGGAGCCCTGCCTGTCCATCAGTCTTATTATAAGGAGCCCTGCGCTACATACCCATCAATCTAAGTATCGGGAAGCACTGCCAATCCATAACTCCAATGAAAAAGGAGCTATGTACCAAGCATTGATTAATAAATTCTATGCTTGATAAGAGGTAGTTACCTAAGGCACCAATTTGAACAATAAAAAACATACGCAATGATAATTTACATATATTATCGATTCGGTGAGTAAATAACACTTCGTTTAATCATATTTATACCGATTCTTGTGAAATAACTTTTGAAACTATGCTTTATTGCTCCAGTTCAAATGGTTTTATATTACTTATCTATAATGATGGATTTTTAAAAACTATTGTATATATAAAGGTCCCCCTTTATGGACAAGGACTCTTGTATAGAAATATAATTATGAAAGGAGAACACTAGCAGTTAATTGGCCAGATTCCACCTGCAGAATAAGACTCACAGTAATCTAGAATTTATCAATCTACTTCACTTTAAATAAAGTTTATCCAACCCAGGCAACCAACTGGGCACTATGTCCGCCACAAAAACCTATGGGTATTTTTAAGGGGAGTTAGATAATCACGGTCTGAGATTGCGCTATTTTGCTGGCTTGCAGTCAGTTCATGCACTAACCCTGTTTGGCAGATTAATGCTTGTGTTTTCCATGTGTGTAAAGTAGCTGCTTGTCTATATATCCGGTAATCCCCATCTGCCATCCCCTCACATCCTGTCTGCATAATTCCAAAGCAAATTCCCCTCAGTGCAGACAAGAGACAGTAAATCTCACAGTTAATTCATATCTCCATGTACTTTGGTTATAGTAGGTTGATGAGATATGTCTCACAATATCAGGGATGTTAGGAAAGTTACACCCTTCTGGCATTTACCGCCATGAACAGAGAATCAACATTTTATCAGGAATATGTTCCTTTGTACCGAATCAAAACTTTTCCTATAAGATTTAAATGTTAGAAACACTGTATTCTCAGAAGGTGCATCGTATTCGCAAACATTTCAAAGGAATGCAATCAAAGAATTGCAATCCAGTGGAAAGTATTAAACTAAAATAATCCAATAAGTCAGATAACTCATAACTATTTTTACATATTTAAACGCACATTTGTATTCAGCTTATAAAGTGCACATTCTCACGACATTTCTTATTAATTATGAATTTAACAAATACTTCAAATAAATTGGACTTTTCTTTTCACAGAATTTTGGCAATATCTTTGCATTTGTGGAAACTCCTAGAGATAAGGAGAAAACGTGGAGAGATACCAGACACAGAATCACAAGTACAAGACCTCTACTCAACTTAACCAAATGCACATCCCGTGTAACCCTTTCCAACTTAAACGCTGTTCAAATTCACAACTCACATGTGGCAACTTGCATCAAGTTATTTCTGTTTAATTCTTTTCAAAATATTTTAGTTTTATTTAAGACTCTGAAACGAAAGGAAAATCTATGAGCGGCATGGTTCTTTTTTTTCTTTTTTTTAACGTTTTTTTCTCCTCATTTCCTGACAGGGTATACTTATTCGAATTCAGTATTCGGCAAAACAATATATTATCTGGGTATGCATGAGAGGCTGAGCCGGCAGAGGTTAAGCTCAGTGTTTATTAAGGTGCTAAAGGATTTACTAGACAACATTGTGATAATGGCCACTCCGGTAATTGAGGGAGGGAGAGATGAAGGGAGCCCCCGGAATGCTCAGTGTAGGAGTGGCGGGCTGCAAACCACTTCAACTTATTGTCACCTAGGCAGCTTTATACATTCTTCTCACTTAGCCAGAATAAAAAAAATTGGAGTGTAGAATTTTGGCATGTGTGCCACGCAAATTAGACTATTTAAGGGTTTCGCAGACGCTTTGAACTTATGGTTTATGTTTGAAATAAAAATGCTTTAGATAATTGAATAAAGTTTAGATTTGTCCATTATTATGTCATTAGAGTCCGGATCCGCAGAGTATTTCTGTCAATTTGAGGTGAATTGTGCCCTCAATGGCTCACACGTTTCACAAAATACCACATACTGAGATAGTGATCACAATTGAAATTTCAAGGGTTTTGTGTTTGCTGCAAGATTTGACGGAATTTATCGTCGTAGAAGGTTTATGAATGGGCCTCATGTGGAGACGGTACGGGAGGCAGGCCCTTGAAACCCCGTCCTGGACAGACAGAAAAAGCCATGACACACACTAGCGGAAAATTGAATTGAAGACTTTTGTGTTGGGGTATTAGAGCGGAGTGGTGCACAGTCCTACCTGTCAGAAAGCAACCTTGTTCATAAAATACGCAGTGTTTGAGATCTGCCTTCATGTTGTATGTCAGAAAACTCCCACAATGCTCCCACATGCCCTTAAGACCTCCACAAAAAATGAGGTCCGCGTTCTTTAGGGGCGACCTCTGCAGCCTGGACACTGAACAAGAGGGCCTTATCCCGGCAGGTGCGACATCTCTTCACAAGTGCTCCCCTATACTCATCTGACAGTAAATACCTATTATCTGATGGCGACAATGACATCACAAAAAGGCCGCCACAACACCGCTCTCACCCATCACTGACAGAATAGTTAGAGAAATCATGGCAAGATCGCTTCTCTTCGGTGCGGCTCTTCCTATTTTGGTTTGCGACATCTTATGCACACATGTGTTTAGCGATAAACGCATAAATATGATGCGTTTTTATAATGATTCTAAATGAGACTTTAAAGAACTCTAAATGAATAATTCATGTGGCAGTGGCATGGTGAATTTGGTATTTATTAGCTAGGTGACTTGTGAGTGTCTATGGGAAATAGGAGCGTAGGTCTATAGGCAGTCACTTCTTTGACATCTTTGTGCAAAGCTGTTTGACAAACACTGAAAGACGATATTTTCTACATACACATCAATTTGTCAGGACAGTATATACTTAAGAAGAGCACACACTAGTGTATGGTATAGAAAATATTAAATGAAATGCTATGAAAGAAGGAGATTATATTGAAAATATGTATACAAACCGAAATCAGCTTTACAGAAGTTGTCCACGATACTCTCAAACGTATCCGGCTTGTTGCACGGTTTACAGGTTTGTTCATCTGAAAGTCAAAAACAACACCATCATGCTTAGACAATATTTGCTTGTAATATGTCACAAATAATACCTTGGAAAAGATTGTGTGTGCATAATGATAAGTTATTGTGAAAAAATAACCTGGTATTGATTTTGTACTGGAAAAATGAACAATGGAAAAATACACTGAAGAGTTTTAAGATATAGTTTATGCTAGGACTTGTTTATTTTGATATATACAGAAATATACTAGTTTTCAAAACAGAAGTAACAGACCTTTTACTTATTGTGGAATAAATATTGTAAAACACTGATCCAAAAATATCAAACTTTGAGAATAAAACCCAACTTTGTCATCTTCGATATTTATAAAACAGTGGTCATATCTCTATTACGTGTGCGGCCCTTTTGAGATACTGAAGCATTTCTGGAGCAACTTTCAGCCATGGTTTAGTGTTCACAGCTTAGCTACCACTATCACAAACATTATTACCCTTAACACAATAAGTGCAAATGCAATCGCTAGACTACCCTATTCAACATTTTGATCTCCCACGCTGATTCCCTAGTAAAAACTTCACTCTCCGAGTTACATGTTTTCCCCTATGCGTCATGTGCTTGATTTGGATACTAAGGACCTTACACTACATGACTTGAAATTCCCTGAAGAGAAAATCCCGAACTTTGAGAGGAAAGTCTTTGGCATCGAACCAGGGTGGGTGATTGAAAAGTTGAATGGGGCATGGTCGCGAGAGCATTCGCACGTATTGTGTTCATTTGTGATTCTGTGAAAGAGCCAAGCTATGAAAGCGCTAAAACATGGTGGTCGAGATATGCCTCAAATTCTCTTAAGGCCCTAATGAGTTGGAGGCATGGTGGAATCTTTAATTGTAATATGTAAGTCAGTGATGACACAGAACTGTACTGTTAAAATGATACAGAGTTGTAAATTGCAACTGGATAAGATGGGTGAGATGATTAGAGTGGTGACACAATGGAAGTGATAATGGACCCCCTCACTTAACTTATTATCACTTCTTATAATACTTTACACCCTTTATATAAAGATTGAACTCTGCTTTATTCCTATATAATCAATGAAATTAAAAGCAAAGTTACATAAATTAAAATGCCAATATAAAAAATATTTAAACGTTTTATGTATTTATATAAATATATATATATATATATACATATATATATATATATATATATATATATATATATATATATATATATATATATATATCGAGAAGGTCTAGAATGTTTCGAGAAGGTCTAGATGGAATGGAGCAGTCAAATGCAACTTTTTAAAATAGAGGATATAAGGAGTTGCATCAATCCCTTGTCACTGGTTATCTTATGGAAGTTGTAACTGCAGTATAAGGCAAAGTCAATGACCTTATATTTGAGAAACACACCAGGATGGATCTTGTCTCCTGCAGATCATGGTAACTCATTAACACAAGAACCATACTGCAAATGCGCAGTCACCAGTAGCGATTGTGTATCCAGATTTATAAATGTAGGGAGAATGCGCCAGAGGAGATGTATGATTGCCACAAGGTAATAATGGTATGAGATATGAGGGGTGGTGAATTTATCTGCGGAGGGCTGACAATACATTTAGCTGCAGATTGCACAGTGTTATAGGACGTGGTGCAGAACTATGGCTTGCAGGGCCCTCTCTCATCACAGTAATGCTTCTGGGGTGAGTGGTGGGGTCTGATAACCTGCCACCCAGGTCATAGTCTTGTGGTCATGATATATGGGCTTCTGACAGGAATTGGCAGTCTTATTTGCTAATGGGCCCCCTCCCAAGGGGTTCTGATAGGGGCGTTGCTAAGATCGCACCTCAGCGTGGCCCCTCGCCCCAGGACGCCAAAGCTCTTCAGATTAGCAATCCCACTCCGCATTCTTCAGTGCACAGATAAATGGGGGTTTAATGGTTGCTAGACAACTGAATACAAAGATAATTTCACTGAAAGAAGACACCTGGCGTTGGCATGTGGTTGGCTTTTACCTTTTGAAATATTTTAAGTGGGGTATAATTGTATTCTAATAAAACTCAATTTGAAATAATTACTCACCTCACATTAAGCAACTTATTTCTCCACTCTTTCCTATTTCACTATAAATTCTAACAGTACTATCACAATATCTGTTCTGGATAACATTTAAGCTACATTTTTACAGCTAAAATCTAGAAAAATACTAATTGTCACCATAAAGCAAGCTATGATTTAATACGTCAAATAATTGTGACCTCTTTATGACGTCGTAACCAAAAAATGCCCTACTATAAAAAACTAAAAACATTCTATTTTGTCTACAAAAAAGAAAAAAAAAGAAGTAAAACAGAATATTTTTGATCTTACCCGTTTTCTTTGGTAATCCTTTACGAGAGAGCAGTTATAAACGGTACGTTATATACATTGAGATATCAATAACAACAGACACATAACATTTGTTTTTACAATTTTAACGGGTATATTTAGTAGAAACGTTAACTTTAATATTGGCAAGTGCTCAAATTTCAAGTTGGAGTAAGTTTTGGCACTGACAACAGAGAGAATCAATTGGAGACCGCGAATGACTGACCAGACTTAATGTCATTAGGCTAACTTTGATGTCATTATGCGGTCTAAATTCGGTGTATTAATATATCTACATCACGCACCGCTCTATATGAATACTTGATGACATTTGGTCAGATGCTACCCTGGGGATATTACGACTTATCATAAGGTTTGACACAATGCCATCGAACAGCAATTAGACCTCCAGGTGACAAAGTCTGCTTTGCCCAGCGCAAAATCATATAAGTATAATTATCTCTGTTGATATAAATATTAGAATTGCATTTGGTATACAGTATATGATAAATGCACTTATGTTTTATTATTTTGTTGTTATAAACATTAAAATGTCACAATTCCTATAATTTTAAAACAACAGTTCTATATGATCGGAACTAGGACTCGTATGTAAATATTAAGGATGTACCATTTCCTAGATGTTTGTCTATCGCCGTTTTTATGATATTGATAAAATATTATTCAGCTTTAACAGAAAATATTCCCTTTTCATTGCCTTATTACATACTTATTATTACTACATTATATACTCTCTATGATTTATTCTAAATGTCAACTGACCTGGTTTGTTGTCGTTCTGCAGGCCAATACAGAGGTCATTATCCAGGGGGAACTTGTCACAGCGAAGCATCTCTGGCCAGGGGAAGCCGTACCTCATCATGTAGCTTTCGCAGGATCCCTTGATGGCCTGGCACAGCGACCGGCACGGCCAGATCGGTCGGTCCAGACACACGGGCGAGAACAACGAACACAGGAACAACTTGGTGTCCGGATGGCAATGCACGCCCAGCAGAGGCACCCAGCTCTTAGCCTGGCTGGTCACCTCCCGGACAGTGTCGTGGTCCAGCAGGTTAGGAATCCTCATCTGGTGGTAGCCGATGTCCTTGCACAGAGACATGTTAGTGGGAATGTCCACACATTTAGGCTGGTGTAGTCTCCCTGATAGTTCCCACTGACCATTGTCCCAGTCTGACATGTAGTCGCCCTGTGCCCGGTAGTCGTCATGGGAGCTGATATATTCGCCATCAGAATAGTAGATAGTTGCCTCACAGACTTGCAGGACCAAAAACACCACCACCGCTAAACACACACCCCCAGATGTCATTGTCAACTTACTTCTCGCCGTGGACAACTAGTCATATAATAACAATGATAATGATAACAGCTGCGGTGTACTGTCTATGGGTGTCCACTGATGGTGCCGTGTTCACACTACAAACCCTCGGCTCCTAAGTGTGTCTCAGTGAACACGTCAGCTGGCAAGTTCTCTCCACACACAAGTGCTGCCTGCACTTTTTTCTCCTGTGTGCCTCACTTTTGTATGTCTGTGTGTATGAATACAGGTCTGTGCCTTACAGGTGCGTTCTGCTTGGCCTAGCTGACAGACTCGCTACTTTATGTCTATATCTACCTTTGCCACACTGACAATATCACTCACAAATCACCATATATTTCCTGATCCTTATACTTATAAATGTGATTTCCTTAACACTTGAAGCCAAATATTTGTGAGGCAATTTCCCGGATGTAAATTATCCCTTGTTATAAAGCGAGTGTTGGATGCGGAGATGTTGTTGGAGAGGATCCTTCTGCCTTAATGTATGAGATCGTCTTGTGTGGTTTATGTTATCTGTGCCTGTTTCCAGGCCTGTTTGCTGCAGACATGTCAGTAGGGGGACATTGGTGCCGAGAGTGGCGGGCCGGTAGCAGGTGAGGGTCCGGGGCAAGTCTGGCCGGGAGACGGGGCTCATAGCTCCCGCTAGCCAATGGCAGCTACGCCGGGCCCCGGGGAGCAAGCAACCCCTGTGTCAAGCACCTGCCAATCATTCATCCCCTGTGAGCTTCTAGCACTGAGCGATATCCTCTAGGACAGGGTGGAAAAGGCTGTTACAATATCAGAGAATTGGTCACACAGAACTACTGGTGTCTCTGATAACCTCATGTTGAACGCCACACAAGAAAATCCTACAGCAACAACACTAACGTGGTGTACTTTGTAACGATGAGAAAAAAAACAAGGGTTTTTTCAAGCACATTTTAGAAGTTCATGAACCGATTTTTTCTCAGGTTTGAGCACAATGTGAGTTTGTAGCAAGTGATAGCAAGGCGGACCATATGCCACAGCCACAGTAGACCAGCTTCTCTCATTGTTTTCTATTGAAAATAATGATCTAATAACTCATAAGGAAGTGTTGCCAGTAACAGGTGCACGTTGCGGTGTTGTCACCGCGGTACCAGTCACCGCTTATGCCCGAGAAAGATGAATCTGGCGAGAGCCACTGAGGTTAACTACTTTAACTGCTGCAAGATCAATATAATATGCTGCAGGTAATATGAAAACAACAAAAAACCACCAAGCCCTTCTTTATTCTCTGTTAAGATAAAATACCTATTGTGCTTTATATTTATACCACAACTGGTAGTCAACATGTTTCACTGAATTATCAGCGCGTTAGCAGATGTTATGACATGGGACAACATCTTAAGAACTGAGCTATCTCATCTAATTGCATCTACTATGAAAATCATATTTTTGTAAAATCCCAAAATTCTGTTTTTTGAACCACGATCTGTGTTTGCCTGGGTTAACTGATGACCTGCAATGTGGTCTTAATCATAAAACTGCTCAGCGTTTGGCGTCATACACAAACATAGCATTGGTATGTTAAGCCAGAGCAGATATCCAAAAGTAGTGAAAACAGCGTATCAGACAGAAACGTTTTTTTCCACCATACATAGAATAATTTATTATGACAAATTTATATCATTATGGTCTCACTGGAAAAAACCCTGAATTAGTAGCTAATTATGTTGTGGATAGAATACAGCCGGATTGATCATTTCTGCCCTTAAGATAGGATAAATAATGAACATATCACTTGACAAACTATATGCCGTAAATTGATTATAATCCTTGCCCTAGGGACAGCTATCAACCTGGTCATTGCTTAGCTATGTCACAGTAGTTTCCTATCTTAGGGGCAGTCACCAAGCTGGACAATGCTTGTCTCCATTACAGTAGTTTCCATCTAAGGGACAGTCAATCTGGGCAATACTTGTCAACACTACATTAGTTCTCATCTCAGGAACAGTCACTAAATTGGTCAATATTTGTCAACATTACATTAGTTCCCATCTCAGGAACAGTCACTAAATTGGTCAATATTTGTCAACATTACAATAGTTCCCATCTAAGGGACAGTCACTAAATTGGTCAATACTTGTCTACATTACAGTGGTTCCCGTCTAAGGGACGGTCACTAAATTGGTCAATACTTGTCTACATTACAGTGGTTCCCGTCTAAGGGACGGTCACTAAATTGGTCAATACTTGTCTACATTACAGTGGTTCCCATCTCAGGAATAGTCACCAACGTCAATGCTTGTATTCTACATAGTGGTTCCTATCTCATGAGCTATAGGAGCTGAGGGATAGTTATCAACCTAGTCAATGCTTGTGTCCCATACTGTCGTTCCTATCTCATAAGTTATTATCAACCTAGTCAATGCTTATATCCCATACTGTCCTTCCTATCTTATGAGATATTATCAACCTAGTCAACTCTTGTATTCTTTAGTAGTTCCTTTTTCTTGGGCTATTATCGACCTTGCTTGTGTCAATTACAGAATAGTTCCTATCTCAGGGACGGTCCCTAATCTGTGACTCATCATTACAGTAGTTCCATTCTCAGGGGACATTGATATCAAAGCCAATGCTTCTGATTTAGGCGGGAATAACAAAACCCTTTCGGCACGGCTTAGCATTAGCATTTGTGATAGAGGTTCAATAAGTATATCGTCTTATAATATTTTTTTCTCCTCAATTGTCGTCTGTATTTGATATTGTTAAATTATTCATCAAATAGATATGACCCAGGGATCCGGTTTGGCAATGAGTGTTCAATTTGGAAGGATTGGTAGGAGCATAGGGGTGAGAATAGAGTTACAAATGTTAGTCCAACCAACCACAGAGACCTCTCCACTTTGTCAATCTCCTGACTGCTACCCGATCCTTTAAATATTTGGAAAACCACCCAAAAGAGTTGTCAAACAAAAACACTCACCTCTTAACATTTTGTTAACCTTTGCCAAAATAATCAAAAGCAAAAGATGGTGATGGACAGGTGGTGATATACACTAAGTTATGTCCGCCTATTTTCCTTCTCTTATCTCAAACAGTTAATGTTTGTTCCTTAGATTTAAATGGAATCAAAGGTCTTATTTGAAGTCTAGATCTATTCTAATTTGTCTTGCGTTTTGAGTTGAATTTTTCTCCAGGATTGTTTTGAATAGCAATCAATTGCAAAGACTTTCAAAATGTGTATTAATTACATGGAATAGGGTACAGGTATCATGTCATTTATTTCATACTCAAAGGTGTAACATTACAGCTAGGTACAGCACTATGATGAAGTACAGCACTATAGTAAGGTACAACACTATAATGAAGTAAACTAAGCTATATAGTGAAGTCCAGCATAAGAGTGAAGTACTATAGTGAAGTAGAGCAAATAATGAGGTAAAGTGACCATAATGGAGTACAGCTATATCGTGACCTACAGCACTATAGTGAGGTACATCACTGTGATGAAGTACAGCTATATCGTGAACTACAGCACTATAGTGAGGTACATCACCATAATGAAGTACAGCTATATCGTGAACTACAGCACTATAGTGAGGTACATCACTATAATGAAGTACAGCTATATCGTGACCTACAGCACTATAGTGAGGTACATCACCATAATGAAGTACAGCTATATCGTGAACTACAGCACTATAGTGAGGTACATCACTATAATGAAGTACAGCTATATCGTGACCTACAGCACTATAGTGAGGTACATCACCATAATGAAGTACAGCTATATCGTGAACTACAGCACTATAGTGAGGTACACCACCATAATGAAGTACAGCTATATCGTGAACTACAGCACTATAGTGAGGTACACCACCATAATGAAGTACAGCTATATCGTGAACTACAGCACTATAGTGAGGTACAACACTATAATGAAGTACAGCTATATCGTGAACTACAGCACTATAGTGAGGTACACCACCATAATGAAGTACAGCTATATCGTGAACTACAGCACTATAGTGAGGTACACCACCATAATGAAGTACAGCTATATCGTGAACTACAGCACTATAGTGAGGTACAATACTATAATGAAGTACAGCTATATCGTGAACTACAGCACTATAGTGAGGTACACCACCATAATGAAGTACAGCTATATCGTGAACTACAGCACTATAGTGAGGTACACCACCATAATGAAGTACAGCTATATCGTGAACTACAGCACTATAGTGAGGTACAATACTATAATAAAGTACAGCTATATCGTGAACTACAGCACTATAGTGAGGTACAACACCATAATGAAGTACAGCTATATCGTGAACTACAGCACTATAGTGAGGTACATCACCATAATGAAGTACAGCTATATCGTGAACTACAGCACTATAGTGAGGTACACCACCATAATGAAGTACAGCTATATCGTGACCTACAGCACTATAGTGAGGTACATCACTATAATGAAGTACAGCTATATCGTGACCTACAGCACTATAGTGAGGTACACAACTATAATGAAGTACAGCTATATCGTGAACTACAGCACTATAGTGAGGTACACCACCATAATGAAGTACAGCTATATCGTGACCTACAGCACTATAGTGAGGTACATCACTATAATGAAGTACAGCTATATCGTGAACTACAGCACTATAGTGAGGTACATCACTATAATGAAGTACAGCTATATCGTGAACTACAGCACTATAATGAAGTACAGCTTTATTCTGAGGTACACCACTATAATGAAGTACAGCTATATCGTGAACTACAGCATTATAGTGAGGTACAGCACTATAATGAAGTACAGCTATATCTTGAACTACAGCACTATAGTGAGGTACACCACCATAATGAAGTACAGCTATATCGTGAACTACAGCACTATAGTGAGGTACATCACCATAATGAAGTACAGCTATATCGTGAACTACAGCACTATAGTGAGGTACACCACCATAATGAAGTACAGCTATATCGTGAACTACAGCACTATAGTGAGGTACATCACCATAATGAAGTACAGCTATATCGTGAACTACAGCACTATAGTGAGGTACATCACCATAATGAAGTACAGCTATATCGTGAACTACAGCACTATAGTGAGGTACATCACCATAATGAAGTACAGCTATATCGTGAACTACAGCACTATAGTGAGGTACACCACTATAATGAAGTACAGCTATATCGTGAATTACAGCACTATAGTGAGGTACATCACTATAATGAAGTACAGCTATATCGTGAACTACAGCACTATAGTGAGGTACACCACCATAATGAAGTACAGCTATATCGTGAACTACAGCACTATAGTGAGGTACATCACCATAATGAAGTACAGCTATATCGTGAACTACAGCACTATAGTGAGGTACACCACCATAATGAAGTACAGCTATATCGTGAACTACAGCACTATAGTGAGGTACATCACTATAATGAAGTACAGCTATATCATGAACTACAGCACTATAGTGAGGTACAATACTATAATGAAGTACAGCTATATCGTGAACTACAGCACTATAGTGAGGTACAATACTATAATGAAGTACAGCTATATCGTGAACTACAGCACTATAGTGAGGTACACCACTATAATGAAGTACAGCTATATCGTGACCTACAGCACTATAGTGAGGTACACCACCATAATGAAGTACAGCTATATCGTGAACTACAGCACTATAGTGAGGTACAACACTATAATGAAGTACAGCTATATCGTGAACTACAGCACTATAATGAGGTACATCACTATAATGAAGTACAGCTATATCGTGAACTACAGCACTATAGTGAGGTACACCACCATAATGAAGTACAGGTATATCGTGAACTACAGCACTATAGTGAGGTACACCACCATAATGAAGTACAGCTATATCGTGAACTACAGCACTATAGTAAGGTACATCACTATAATGAAGTACAGCTATATCGTGAACTACAGCACTATAGTGAGGTACACCACTATAATGAAGTACAGCTATATCGTGAACTACAGCACTATAATGAGGTACATCACTATAAGGTTATATCATGAACTACAGCACTATAGTGAGGTACACCACTAAAATGAAGTACAGCTATATCGTGAACTACAGCACTATAGTGAGGTACACCACTATAATGAAGTACAGCTTTATTCTGAGGTACACCACTGTAGTGAAGTACACCACTTTAGCAAGATACAGTGAGGTACACATAATGATACCCTATGATTGAAAATGTACAAAACTTTAGCTAGAAGTACAACACAATAGTGTAGTACATAATTATAGCTAGGTATAGCGGTAAGGTTGGATGGGGATGTATCAACTTCAGTAATGTAGAATAGTATAGATAAGTTGAAAATCTTGCTGGATACAAAACTTCAGCGAGGTACAATAATACAGTTCGGAACTTATATTCAGGTACAACAATCTGCTATGAATCACGATACTGAAGTCCTCCACCTAAGTATGCTATTATATAACAAAGAATGAAAAAACCCAGCTTGTTCTATTGATCAAATTGTGAATAATTAAACTGATAATTGGTTTATGGATTGATGTAAAATGGTTGAGTGAGTACGTGTATACACTTCTTAGTTGTACTAATGCTATTCTGAAGGCGTGCTGGTATCACGATGTACTGCACCCTTTTGATACCCTCTCCTCTTGGAGATTCCACGGGGATAGGAGACTGCCACTGAGATGTGTTAAGATTCACGATAATGGTAGAGTCTTATGTGACACCGGGGATTGTGGGTACAGTCTATGTGACACTAGGGATCCACTGAAGCTGATGTCAGTCCTATGCGCTGCCACCAGGGGGCACTCAAGCAAGGGTTGGGCTGCCGCTTTCTGAGTCTTTTGGTAGCCATCTTTAAGTCCACTATCTGCAGCTATAAAGTAGACGACGCTTTGCTCATTCTTTTGATGATCATTTGTTTGAGAATCATCCAGTTTTATGAACATAAGACAAGGTTTCCTGTCTTTAGCAGGGAAGATCAAGAGAGGGGACCGCTGTGTTACAGTACACTCTACAACAATTCGCTCAAATAGTTACATATAAATCAGAAAATATGTCATGCCAATATTCATATAAATAATGTAAATGGAGTTTCATTCATGCTTTCAAGATTTTATGATGAAACTTAATTGCTCACTTGCATACGTTGTACAGATTATGCTAGTAAACCATTACTGTGCGCATTTGGCAAAATATCTCATTACGAATATTACACAAACCGGAGTCTAGTCCACCAAGATTGAATTAGTGCATCATGTTAATTTATTAAACAATGGCAAATGTAAATAAGGTATCATAATAATGTTCATAACCAAGTTATATGATGAAAACAATTTTATGATTGGTTTCTGTGATACATTTTGTCTTGTCAAATAACACCACTTCGAGGTTTAGTCCAAACAGTGTAGATTTGGGTTATCCGGGACGTTGGACTATTGTCCAATCTGTACAATGAATATAGAATTACACTGTTGGTCTGTTTTACAGTTGCAGACTACCTTGACAAGAGCGAGTTATTTTTTAACTTGTTGACACATGGCTGATAAGTTAAAAGACAAGAATGATTTCTTTAAACAAATGATTTAAACTGTGCTATTATAAACACTTCATTAAAGCGGCGGTTCAGTGATTGTCCTTGTTACAATTCTCAATTAGATTCGTCAAAATACACTATAAACACGTCTTTTTGCAATGTTTAATTTGATTTTTTTATTTGATTTGATATATGAATCACTTATCACTACAAGAAAATGCAGAAATCCTTGCATTTGAAATTAGAAATCTCTTACTCTAAATTCTTCAGTCTTTTGTGATATCGATATAAGTAGAACTCATGCAACTGAGGCTTTCTATAGTGCTGTCACCTGGTGTATATTCCGATCACACTCACAGAACCGACTTTTCTTCACAGGGATTGTAATTTTCCTTTATTTTTAATGTTTTCAATGGTTTTTGTTGACTTTGTTCTTAGATTTATATTGTAAAATATTTCTCATTTTATCTTCGCTCCACATGTCACATCAGTGTTTATGATTAATTATCATGGAATATGAATCTAGCGAAAAAAAGTAATCTGATGACGTTTAACACATCGAGGATGCCACGATTTTACTGTCACGTGCAATATTACTGCGGTGCATATACGCCGATCTCTGCTAAATAAGTAATCCTGAAATATAGAAAAGCACAGCAAAGATTTGGAGAGGAATGGGCCTGTAATATGGTATACACATACCCATTAAAATCTGTCTAAAATGCTGAGATATTTAGCGTTAGGGGTAACAGTGTCTTCTAAATTTCTTTTTCCAGCTAGTTTAATATGTTGCTCTATTATGCTGTGTAGAGTAACTATTCAACAAATACAAATTCTTCTTGAATTTCTCTGTGATAAATGTTTATTACTTTAAGGTTGTATTCTGCAACATATGGGGTGACTTTGCATTTCTGATTATTTCATATCATATGTTTATCTGAGCAATCTAGTCAAGTGAATATATTAATATTTGTATATACCTATACATTTATACTTTGTAAATAAGTTTACAATCAAACTTTTCATATCTCTTGTCAAGGATAATAGAAACACATTGCTACAACCAAACATGAATTCTGATCATGACACAGACGTTTACGTGTACTCCTTAATAATCACATAATCATAATCCTTCTTGGTTCTACATGTGTCTATCAGGCTGGCGACTATCAGTGTCAGACAGATATATTACATGACTTCCACTGCCCCCTGTGCCATCAACGTTTTATTATTCAAAACAGAGCATCACTGGAATACCTGATCCAGTATTTCCAGTGAAGGTTTGGGAGTCCAGTGAATGCTTTCACTTAAATCAAGGCAAGCGCATTATGACAGAGGTGGCGTCCTCTGGCGTTTTTTACGACCACCTTTACGATACGAACAGGCCGGTAACTTTCAGGATGAGGTGGATCTGTCTCACAGCATGGTGGATCTGAATCGGGATAAGGAGGAACTGTATCACAATATGGTAGATCTGGATCAGGATAGGTGGATCTGTAATACTGCATGGTGGATCTGGATCAGGATAGGTGGATCTGTATTACTGCATGGTGCATCTGGATCAGAATTAGATGGATCTGTATCACTGCATGGTGGATCTGGATCAGGATAGGTGGATCTGTATTACTGCATGGTGCATCTGGATCAGAATTAGATGGATCTGTATCACTGCATGGTGAATCTGGATCAGGATAGGGGGCATCTGTGTCACTGCATGGTAGATCTGAATCAGGATAGGGTGGATCTGTAATACTGCATGGTGGATCTGTATCAGGATAGGTGGATCTGTATTACTGCATGGTGCATCTGGATCAGGATTAGATGGATCTGTATCATTGCATGGTGAATCTGGATCAGGATAGGGGGGATCTGTGTCACAGCATGGTAGATCTGAATCAGGATAGGGTGGATCTGTATCACAGCATGGTGCATCTGGATCAGGATAGGGTGGATCTGTATCACTGCATGGTGGATCTGGATCAGGATAGGTGGATCTGTATCACTGCATGGTGGATCTGGATCAGGATGAGGTGGATCTGTATTACTGCATGGTGCATCTGGATCAGGATTAGATGGATCTGTATCACTGCATGGTGGATCTGGATCTGGATCAGGATGAGGTGGATCTGTATTACTGCATGGTAGATCTGGATCAGGATTAGGTGGATCTGTATTACTGCATGGTGGATCTGGATCAGGATAGGGTGGATCAGGATGAGGGGGATCTGTATTACTGCATGGTGGATCTGGATCAGGCTGAGGCGGATCTGTATTACTGCATGGTGGATCTGGATCAGGATAGGGTGGATCTGTATCACTGCATGGTGGATCTGGATCAGGATAGGGTGGATCTGTATTACTGCATGGTGGATCTGGATCAGGATAGGTTGGATCTGTATTACTGCATGGTGGATCTGGATCAGGATAGGGTGGATCTGTATCACTGCATGGTAGATCTCAATCAGGATAGGGGGGATCTGTGTCACAGCATGGTGGATCTGAATCAGGCTGAGGTGGATCTGTATCACTGCATGGTGGATCTGAATCAGGATTAGGTGGATCTGTGTCACTGCATGGTGGATCTGGATCAGGATAGGGGGATCTGTGTCACTGCATGGTGGATCTGAATCAGGATTAGGTGGATCTGTGTCACTGCATGGTGGATCTGTATCAGGATTAGATGGATCTGTATCACTGCATGGTGGATCTGGATCAGGATAGGGTGGATCTGTATCACTGCATGGTAGATCTCAATCAGGATAGGGGGGATCTGTGTCACAGCATGGTGGATCTGAATCAGGTTGAGGTGGATCTGTATCACTGCATGGTGGATCTGGATCAGGATAGGTGGATCTGTATCACTGCATGGTGGATCTGGATCAGGATAGGGTGGATCTGTATCACTGCATGGTAGATCTCAATCAGGATAGGGGGGATCTGTGTCACAGCATGGTGGATCTGGATCAGGATTAGATGGATCTGTATCACTGCATGGTGGATCTGTATCAGGATGAGGTGGATCTGTATCACTGCATGGTAGATTTGGATCAGGATAGGTGGATCTGTAAGACTGCATGGTGGATCTGGATCAGGATAGGTGGATCTGTATTACTGCATGGTGGATCTGTATTACAATATGGTGGATCTGTATTACAATGTGGTAGATCTGGATCAGGATAGGTGGATCTGTATCACTGCATGGTGGATCTGTATCAGGATGGGGTGGATCTGTATCACTGCATGGTAGATCTGAATCAGGATAAGGAGGATGTGTATCACAATATGGTAGATCTGGATCAGGATAGGTGGATCTGTAATACTGCATGGTGGATCTGGATCAGGATAGGTGGATCTGTATTACTGCATGGTGCATCTGGATCCGGATTAGATGGATCTGTATCACTGCATGGTGGATCTGGATCAGGATAGGTGGATCTGTATTACTGCATGGTGAATCTGGATCAGGATTAGATGGATCTGTATCACTGCATGGTGGATCTGCACACATATGTATGGTAGTTTGGAATCAAGCTCTGATTTTGGAATCAGATCAATTACACACTGATAAGGGGGATTATCTGATAAGGGGGTCACGTGACTGGTCACTAGGGTGTTCCAAAATATCACTTTTTCGTCATAGAGCTAAGCACATTTGGATTCCCATTCCTATTGACAATAAAATAAAGTTCTGAAAATTACAACTCTCTACATAGATGGCTTCCTTCTTGGAATTGGCCCTGAAAAATGGCTCAAAATACAGAAAATCACCAATTTTCGCCTTTTTTGTCATATTTTTGAGTCAACCTCTTGAATTTTATTTACATGATAAGACTTTGGAAACTGGACCAAAATATCAATATTATGTGCAGCATCAGTCTTAAGGTACCATTTGTCAATTTAGTTTTTATTTATTCATATTCAAATATATGAAAAAGTACATTAATAGTCATAATCAGTACATAATCAGCTCTAGGTGCTACATGACTAAGATACAATCATAACGTCTGTATTGAAATTTGGTTCAAATTTGAACACTCTGAACATCCTCTACGAAACTACAAAAAGTCTTCCATATTATCTATTTCCTGTTTTATTAAGTTGTGGATATCTAGGAGCTGGCAGTGGTGATTTACAATGAACAATACGCGATCCCGTCTGTCTGCATTCTTCGCATAGTTCACATAGTCAGTCATGTCTTTAATAGACGTTTCTGCACAGTCATTTACCACTTCTAGTCCATCCTAGAAGTAGATGTTCTTTCATCTCTGGTGCTGCAGCTGGTAGCATGGTTTGCAAGACGTACTTCCCATAGAGAAAGAAGCAAAACTTAGCTATTTTTGCAACCTGATGTAGTTCTCTTGGGGAGAGAATACCAGGAGGGAGCTGATGGCTTGTCATAAAGATCTTCATAATGTAACTGGCCTTAGCCATGAACCTGGCATGGCTCACAGCACCAGGTCTTTGCATCTGCCAGGCATGGTCTTGAATACCACCATTCACATCACGTCTACGTACCTGCAAACCACAACCATCTTAAGTGAACTAAATTTATGGCATTACATTATTCTATATTGGTACAGCTAAAGCCAATTAATAAGAAATGTGCATGCAGCTTACCATAAAGTAGAGCTGCCTTCACCATGCATAAGACCAATCCCAGATTATTAATTATATTTAGTGAGATAAGAATGAACATATAAATGCTACAAAAAGACTATACTAACTGTGCCACGGAAAAAGACGATGAGGAGCTCGTTCATCTCTTGGTAGTCCTCTCTAATCCAGTCTTGTGACACATTAAGTTCCTCTGCAAACTGGCAGACAACAGTGGTTTGGTGGGTGAACCAGGTTATGCATCCAGCCCCATCATACTGGTCAGCTTCTTCACCATTCCAAACTTCAAGGTCTCTGAGATCCAGTCTGTCAGAATAGTTCTTGAATCTTGTGAAAAGTGAAACCTGTCCACCTGGAGCTATTGAAATGTCTGACAGCATCATCAGCCCATCCCATGTGTAATTATTCAGCCACATGATGGCGACATGCAAACCACAAGAGTGCTCTTTCCAGTTCAGTCTGTAGGAGTGTTGCTGCCCCATTCAGGCAGCCTGTATTTGATGATGTAGTGTCAAATGACATACCAACAAGCTTTGTTTTGCTTTCCCCAGTGAGATCATAAATGTCTAAGAACTGTATCATTGCATCTTTCATGGCTACCCCAGTACCATTGGGAAGACCTGGAGCCCCAATAAATTGAGGTCTTCCAGACATGACAGTGTGTAGAAGCTGTGGTAGACGCTCTTCAATTGTTCCATCAAGAAGCTTCACCTTCTTTCCATCCCAGTGAATAATAATATATAACACATAAATAAATACTAATTTGACAAATGGTACCTTAAGACTGATGTTGCACATAATATTGATATTCTGGTCCAGTTTCCAAAGTCTAATCGTGTATATAAAATTCAAGAGGTTGACTAAAAAATATGACAAAAAAGGCGAAAATTGGTGATTTTCGGTATTTTGAGCCATTTTTCGGGGTCAATTCCAAGAAGGAAGCCATCTATGTAGAGAGTTGTAATTTTCAGAACTTTATTTTATTGTCAATAGGAATGGGAATCCAAATGTGCTTAACTCTATGACAAAAAAGTGATATTTTGGAACACCCTACTGGTCACGTGACCTCACATTTTGGAATCAGATCAATGACGCGCTGATAAGGTGGTCACGTGACCTCACATTTTGGAAACAGCTGATAAAAGGATCACGTGATATCAAATAACATATATATAAGTAAACATTTATTAAATTTTTATCCATGAAAGTTTTTGTTACTTATCTACATTAAAAGCAACTATGGCTGAAAAACAACTTCAAGAATTCTATTCATCAAAGGGTGTTGGAATGGTTAAATTGTTAAGCGAACACCTCAGGATCGAAGTGCGTTCGAGAGGCGAGAACAGTCCATATGTAGCATTTTGCAAATATATTGCATCAACAAAAACGTAAGTGAATTCTTTTATATCTAACTATATTATATATATATATATATATATATATACATTGCAAAAATCTGTCTATTTTATTAATTTTTGATGTTATACAAAAATGCATATTCTTGTCTATTCAATTGTAATTATCACTTTTATTCTGATATATAATAATTTGTTATATTCTATATTTTACAGATGGAAGTCTGTATATGTGTATGGTGGCGTCATGGACAAACTGAATGATCACATTTCAAAACTGACTGATGGTGTGAACGATGGCAGGGACCTGTGGATCAAAATTCACCTCAGACACGCTGCTAGTATATACTATTCACAGGTTGACACAGACTACTGTGTAAAATTTGGTGAAATAGATGAAGAGGGCAAGTTTACGATGGACCGGACAATCACATTTACAAAAAATGAAATACAAAAACTAAACTCTGTATATGCCGAAATAACTCACAAACTTTCCACACTTCTACAAGAATCCAAGAAGCGAAAACTTGAAAAGACACCTCAAAATTGTTCATCTGAATATGATGGGGTACACTGTCCTGCTGCACCGTTAAGAAAAAGACCTCTTTATACCAAAAAAAGGTCGCGTGGATTACCCTGGCAAAATGTCTCAACTACTGTATATAAGTACAGGCTTAGTGTTGAAGATCAAATTTCAGAGTCCAGAATATTTTTTTCTGAGCAAAAATGTAGAGAGGTAGCGAATAGGGCTCAGAAAAGCCATGCTATCATGACCTCTGATCCCACTGATATCTGGGTCACCATATTGGAAGAGAGGGCACCTATTCCTAGTCTATTTATAATGTGTAAAAATCTACATTTATTTCTGACATACAGAAAGCTACAGAAAATGATCCAAGCTACATGCAGGGGGTGCATCGGAGAAGCCGCAGAGCCATCAGCCCACATGGGTGTGTTAGATGGTTGCCTGGCAGAGGGTTGTATTGACAAGCTTAGGGCAGAATGTTGTATAACTAAATTGTTGAAAATTGAATTTGTGGAGTTATTTCAACAAGTGTGTGATACCCCCTGAAAAAAAATGTCCTCAGAGTCTAAATGTATTGTCTGCATGTATATATATATACATTAATTAGTTTAATGAATATGTTGCACATGCTGATATCAAGTTCAAATATTTCATTTAAATTTTTTGCAAGAGATGCAGTATGATTGAATCTCTCCAAAAGGTCCATAATTTATCATAATTCATGTGTTAATTGGATAGATGAAAAACAAACAAAAAATGATAATACTGCTATTTTAACAATGCAATTTGACACCTAATAGCTTTTATACCAGAATTGTAGTATAGAAAGCTGATTTTGATGGAAGCAAACCGATCTTTTATTATTTAAAGCATGTCTTTGTGTTATTACATTTTCTTTCCAAATATAACTCAATCAATTTATAGTAATGAAATTTATAGATAAAGGTATGGATTTAATCAGCTTGTACGGGCAAAGTTTGCACAATTATTTTGCTATCTTAGATATGATTATCTTTAGGCCTTGGCTTAGTACACAAAATTCTGACATTCTGTTAGTTTTGCTGCTTTAGATATAGTTATCAGATTAGCTTTGTATACACAATCAAAATTAACTTTTCAGATTCCCAATTCGACATTCTGTTAGTTTTGCTGCTTTAGATATAGTTATCAGATTAGCTTTGTATACACAATCAAAATTAACTTTTCAGATTCCCAATTCACAATAGCCAATAAACCAAATATGATGCATTTAATATGGTTCAATTATATTTCTCATGTTTCACACAGCCCATGGTTGTATCAACCAACCATAATTAAAAATGCCATTATCAAATTCTAGCTACAAATTTTGCAATTGCGAGCTTAAGATCCATTATCATTTGAATATATATGTACTTATTGTACTGACAAAGTTTATACAATTATTCTCAATTTTTTATTTATTTATTTATTTTTTTGCCCATCTTCGATATGATTATCTTTGTGTCACAGCTCAGTACACAAATAAAATTTGACATTCTGTTAGTTTTGCTGCTTTTAGATATAGTTATCTGATTAACTTTATATACACAATCAAAATTAAATTTTTCAGATTCCCAATTCACAATAAACAATAAACCAAAAATTATGTGCATTTCATATGGTTAAATTATTTTTCTCATGTGTCATACATCCCATGGTTGTATCCACCTGCCATAATTAAAACATCATTGCCAAATTGCAACACCATTACCAAATTCTAGCTACATGATTGTCATACGCACATGTAAGCTTAAGATCTGTCAACATTTGCACAAGATGTATTTATCAATATACAAACACATGTGATTGATTGAGGGTATTAGAGCGTTAGTGGGGTCCCTCCCCCTGCAGCCAGGACTCGGAGAAGATAAAAACCCCTCTATGTTCCCACAACACAGTAGCAGTCTGACCTCAAGAGACAGAGACTGCAGAGCCTGTCCATGTGCTCTGTAGCTGTTAATTACAGAATACATCATATCAAGGTAAGTTTTTTGTTTGTTTTTTGTTTTGTTTTTTGTTTTGTTTTTTGTTTTTTTTTGTTTTTGTTTAAATATGTTGAGCTCACAGAGTGTCTTTAGCTAAAATATCAAGAGATTTTGACATAATTCATTTCACAAATCAGCTGATTGCAATAAATAATGAATTCCTTCTGTTTTTATCAGACCAATTTTAATTGGGGTTTAATTCTTTCAAATTGACAATTTTATTAGATATCTTTTAGAAATTAAAATAAAATATTTTACTACACAATCAGCATATTTTATTTTTTCCCTAATCTATTAATTGTGATACAATAACTTTTCAATACATTTTATATATAGCGACTCTGTTATGTAGGAAAAACTAAGCACATATTATTTTCCCCCTCAATATATACTGTTAATACTAAATACAAAGATCATTTTTAAAAATTTTCCTAAACAGATTGTTAATTGTGAAAAACAAAGTTCACAATATTTATATATCGATATTGTGTTGGGGAAAAGCTAATCACACGTTATTTTCCCCTTAGCAACATACTTTTTTCTTTAATTACATGAAACTTTTTCATAGTTTAAGGACAAATTAACAAAAGATTTCACTTAATTATTATGAATCAAATATATATTTTTTTGATTAGGTGTTAGATATTTCCATAATCTTTTTGACAACTAACTTATCATTTAAATGACGGTCTGTGCTAAATAAAGAAGAAAAATTGTCACTACTTTGAAACAAACTTAGATAGTAAATATATAGTAAACAATAGTATCCACACACTTCAGAGTCTTTATGCTGAAGCTTTTCATTATTTATGTTATATGACACAGTGTTTGTTTTTAAAAATGTTTTAAAGTACTTATGATATTTACTGGGTTTTCTACCCCCACTACAAAAAAATTCACCAAATGATAGATCACGAAAATAAAATACCACCCAGTGACCCATACATTTATCCTCTATGAGCGCTGTATTCACAACCCATACACAGGGTCTTTTGACAATTTTTATGTCATATTTCAATGCATCAGCTGAGAATATTTGTATAATCATAGAAGCTGTATTAGGAATAGCAATCAGTTGATTGCAATAAATAATGAATTCCTTCTGTTTTTATCAGACCAATATTTATTGGGGTTTAATTCTTTCAAATTGAAAATTTTTATTAGATATCTTTTAGAAATTAAAATAAAACAAAACAGATTTTACTACACAATCAGCATATTTTATTTTTTCCCTAATCTGTTAATTGTGATACAATAACTTTTCAATACATTTTATATATAGCGACTCTGTTATGTAGGAAAAACTAAGCACATATTATTTTCCCCCTCAATATATACTGTTAATATTAAATACAAAGATCATTTTAAAAAAATTTTCCTAAACAGATTGTTAATTGTGAAAAACAAAGTTCACAATATTTATATATCGGTATTGTGTTGGGGAAAAGCTAATCACACGTTATTTTCCCCTTAGCAACATACTTTTTTCTTTAATTACATGAAACTTTTTCATAGTTCAAGGACAAATTAACAAAAGATTTCACTTAATTATTATGAATCAAATATATATTTTTTTGATTAGGTGTTAGATATTTCCATAATCTTTTTGACAACTAACTTATCATTTAAATGACGGTCTGTGCTAAATAAAGAAAAAAAATTGTCACTACTTTGAAACAAACTTAGATAGTAAATATATAGTAAACAATAGTATCCACACACTTCAGAGTCTTTATGCTGAAGCTTTTCATTATTTATGTTATATGACACAGTGTTTGTTTTTAAAAATGTTTTAAAGTACTTATGATATTTACTGGGTTTTCTACCCCCACTACAAAAAAATTCACCAAATGATAGATCACGAAAATAAAATACAACCCAGTGACCCATACATTTATCCTCTATGAGCGCTGTATTCACAACCCATACACAGGGTCTTTTGACAATTTTTATGTCATATTTCAATGCATCAGCTGAGAATATTTGTATATTCATAGAGGCTGTATTAGGAATAGCATTAAGCCATTTTCTTAGACACGCTCCATTCATGCTAGATACACGACTCTACTTTTGTCCACTTTGAAAGCACTTGGAAACTTTGCGCATGCAATCAAAACCATAGATTTTTCAAGGGCCTTTGAGAATCTCAAAGTTATACGTACGTTTCCCTTGCGAGTTACTGGAAAAAAGTCATTATCCTCCAGAACTTCATTGTCTATTTGAATGCAATAAAGGCACAGACCTTGAGGATAATTTTCTCTATTAATTCCAAGGTCAGTCTCGCTAGCTTCCAGATTTTGACCTCTATACAAGGTCATAAAGGCATCCATGTAGTCACCTTTGAAGGAATTGTTGGTTGATGAATAGACAGGCTCTATTGCCTTCTGAGCTGAATCCTGGCCATTAATTGTTAAGTGAAGAAAGTTCAGATTAGCATGGACAAATTCAAAGGGGTTTTCATAGTAATCACCCTGTTTACCCTTCTCAGAAGTAATTCCGAGAATAACCTGTGTAGGTACTGCACCCTGCCAAGGGTCATTCAAATCACAAGAGTAAGAACTCTTAGTCAGGGCAAACTTCTTTATATCTGTTCTTGTGAACGGAAAAAAGGCCATGGGCAAGGAGAACCTCTGGTGCAACCTCCACGGTGCATACTCTCAATACAGCGCTTACCAGTTTCACAACATAATTTGGAGTTGTGGAGGCTGACATCAGTCGAAATGGTGAAGATGTGGGATAAGTTTTCACCTTCAGCTCTATGCCATTGGGAATCCATTTATCCATTTGACAGATATTGCACAATAGAGGCCCTTCCATATCAAAAGTGTCGGATTCCTGTATGTACCTCATTCGTGTTTGTAATCCTCTATTTCCACCCGCTATGGGGTCAGGATCTCCAAAGAAGCCAGGGGTGTCTTGATAATACAATTGACTTTGTAGATAGCTGTCTTTAGCTTGTTTTGTTGTACCCAATAAAGTGGAAAAGTAACTTTGATATGCATAATTTTGATCTGCAGGTGTCATCAGCTTGTCCTGCATAGAAATGTCTACACGAGACCACAAAGAATGGAAGAAATTGTTCACTGGACCGACTCTCGCTGCTTCTGGTACATTGTCTGGATCGTCCATAGGAATAGCAGGTAAGGGGTCTCCATTTGCTAAAGTTACTTTGCACTTCACTGAGAGATAAGTTCTTTTCAAATCGATATACCTTGTCCCTGTACCGCTTACTCTCCATTCCACCACTCCTTGAGAATAGAATTCATTTGACGGAAAATATGGAATCCAAGATATGTTTCTGACTCCGATATTTTGCACCGGCTTTGAGAAGATGGCTAATTGTTCAGAATATGCAAGATCAGCACCCCTGGAGCACAGACGTGTCACCCATTATGTCGCCTTTAGTTTCCTAATCTGTAAATATGTCTCTCGCCCTCTTAGTCCTCTTTGCAGCCTTGCCGTTAGAGGTGTTGCTTCGTTGAGGTCGATGTTTACCCGACTGACGAATTTTGGGCTCTGTTACTTTTTTTATATCTTGTTTTAGCAACGCTGCTGCCTGATTGGATGCCCCTTCCACGGGGTCCACAGTTTCTATTCTAGTAATTTCATTGTTCTTATTTTTCGGTGTACGCGCATGACTGACGATAATAAGACCTTGTTTTTTTCGTTGATTATTTCCGGTTCCATACGAACCGGATATTATTTGACGCTGATGAGATTTTCCTGCGGCCTGCTCTCGGAAATGATGAATGAAAGGCTCAGGATTCATCCCATGAGTACTCCGGTAGTGCATGCTCATCTTTATACTTGGTATTTTTGTCCTTTTTTAAAGTGCAGTGTACAAACTGTTGTTCCGTCTTGAAATGAAGAATATTCACCCGTAGCGCCCTTTATATATATTTCTATGACGTCACATTCTGACAAATTGACAGCTGAGTAATAAATGGGATCAAATATGAGGTTTGACCCATAAACGTCATCTGCATAAATGCGTTTTAGGATAGGCTGCATTTGCTGGTTATGGATGCTTTCTGAACATATGGGCGAGTTAACTGTGATATACGGAGTAGAATAATCCTCAGCGAAATCGGGTAGTTGTATATCCGCAACCCCAACTACCCAATTATCACTAAGTTGAAGTTTCATGGGTAGCTTCACTCGAAAATGCTGAGGCTTATTATTGTCAAAATACTCTGCAGAGGCTGAACTTGATAGGTAGACATACATGTTGACGTCTCGAGGGTCAGGGTCTAATTGAATAGGATGAGAGAGTAGTCTGTCCTTTTTTTTCTCATTAAGATAAAGACCCCTTATTTCCCTGTTCTTTTGTCCTTTGTTGAGTTCCTAATAGCTTTGACTTTGGAGGTATCAATCCATTCATTGAATTTAGAAGGCCAGCCTACAAATGACACAAGAGTTTGAGGTTTTCCATTCCGAATCCTGGTGGCTAACTCCTTGTTTATATTAAATTTTCCACTGGGATTGTGAATGACTTTTTGCAGTTCAGGTCCATAAAAAATAGAGCCTATATCTTCACCTTTCATATCTTCTAATTTATACACAGGAATGGAATCTCGGTACTCGCGATCTCTTACTCTGAACACTTCCTGAGTCCAACTTTGATCATATCCTCGGTCTAATTTTCCTTTGAGGTATGATGTATGCACCGTGTCATTGATGGCAAACTTGTACGGGTTGCGTTTAATCCCATTCTTAGCTACAGCCTCGTGGAACGCTTTGGCATAAATTTCGGGTTTAAGATACAATTTATCCCAGACGCTTTCTTCGTTTTTGCGGTTCACGTCTTTAGGCGCTATTCCAGTACTGGAATGTGGAGTTGCATTATACGATTTGATTAGGTCTGGAATTATATGAATATATCGGGGAGACTGTCTACTGGTCATATATTTGAAAAGTCGATTTTTAAAGTAGCGTATAAAAGCCTCGGCATAGTTTGCTTTAACTTCAGTAGTGGTAACCTAATGATGAATTCCTTTTGCCTTAAAGAGCTCTTGTACAGGTTTGGCCAAAAATTCCGATCCAGAATCGGTCCTAATTGAATTTGGAACTCGTCCTTGTGCAAATATACGTTTAAAACCTGAAGCGACTGAAGCCCCCGTCTTTGAAGGGAGGGGCTCGGCAAATGCATATCTAGAGAAAAGATCTACAGCTACTAAGATGTATTTCATATTATCATTTTTTGAAGCATACTTCGATTTGGACATGTCAATTAGATCCGCATCAAACTGTGCATCTCTTAATCCTGAGATGACTCGTACCCTCGGAAACTTTCTTTTTATACCTCTGTGTAGAGTATATGTACTTTGTTTCTTTAGCCAATTGGAAATGTCACTTTTAGCAATGTTAAATCGCCCCTCCTGTTTAATGATATTATACAGACGGGTTGCACTACCGTAGCTACCCGGGCGTTTTGGATCGTAATATCGTGTCTGCAGAAAATGGTCAAGGTTTGCAGGCTTATCTCGCCTTTTTCTGGCCATTATTGAGCTATAATCTTACCCAATTCAATTTGGATTTTTGTTTGTAATTTTTAGATTTACTTTGTAGCTGTTTGACTGTTTTTACGCGGGTGCTCCGAAGCGGTGCGTGGTGAAAAGTAAGTGCCTCAACTCGATCTTGAAAGGGTCCGTCTAAATTGGGATCTTCAGGGGTAGTGTCTACCTTTTCCGGTTTTTCCTTTTCCACCTCTGATGTGCTTTCTTCGGAATAAAGATCGCCGATAGACCTCACCAGTTTTCTCACATATGGGTTTCCGAGAAGTTGTGGAGGAGTATCAGCATTGGCCAGTACTGCATATATTTCTCTTATACCTGTAGGTTCAGGTTGCCCGCTCATTTGAGTAAAAGCTAATATATCCTTGATGTCACTCCCTGGTAAGATATGACTGTTTCTAGGATGACTTCATCCTTTTCATTTGCTGTAATCAGCAGGTAATGCAGCAGGGCTTTCGCGACTCTTTTATGAGCCGTTGGAACTTTAGCTACCCACAAATCTGTTTTGTCACCATGATCTGGTAGGTGTTGCCGACTTTGTAGCTTTACATACTTCTCATGAGGTATGATGATATGTTTTTCACTGAATTTCATTGTAGCAGTTCTCGTACTTTAGGCTCTATAATTTCCAGCAGCACTGTGAGAGCTTTAGCGTACTTTACAAGTAGAGTTTGACGCTGACCCCACAGTAATTTGCCCGTCGGTTGAGAAAGTCTTCTATACGCGTCCTTGTACTTGAAAAGGTGCTTTTTATCTTGTTCAGTCACTTCAATATTCCCTTTAAGAAAATTGGTTACAAGCTCTGAAAGCGCTAATGTCTGTTCTTTGGAAGCTCTGCCAAGAAGATGGGTTTTCTGTCTCGAAGTTAGATTTTTGTTCAGCAGTGTCTGGATAAAGTGCATTTGACGTGCAATGCGTGCCGACATCTTAAACGTATACCCTCATTACACTAAATGAGACAAAATAGAATACATTCTCGCTATTTATATACACCCGTATATATATATATATATATATATGTATATGTATATGTATATATATATATATGTATATGTATATATATCGCATTCATTTACAGCTCCCTCTATGAAGGTAAATACACTTCAGGGTGTTCTCGCGGAAAATCTTTGTTCTCAACCGGGTCTGAGGTGAAGCTGTACATGTATTGTCAATAATAAGATACCCTCTTGGATTGTCTGAGGCTATATCTTCCATAACTTCTGCTATCTTCATGGGGGTCTGTGGAAATATCTGTTTGCCTAATGAAAATAATTGTGAAATGTCACGCAGATTTCTGAATAGAACCAGATATTGTGTATTAAGAGCTATACTTCGGCATTTTTTTCCTTGCTCAAAAATGTTCTGCATGATAAATATTAAGGTAAATCCCTTATGGTGAACATCCTTGGTAAACAGTTCCGCCATATCTGATGAAGCCACTACATTTTCCATCATGTCATCCAAAACAACCACAGGGCTATTTCCGATGGCCTGTATGTCCGAAAGGGTGGGAAGTCCTTTGTGTAGCGTGAAACCAGGTATCTCTCGCTCAGCAGCTTCCAAAGATGGTTGGTCAACAGAATAGCAGAAAAGCACTCCGTCTGGAGCGTCCGTAAACATCTTCTCCTTGTTCTTTAACAGATTTAAAACAAATGTGGTTTTACCCATTTGACTCGGTCCCGCAACTGTTATTGCGGTCTTGGCTTGAAAGGGAATTAATACTTTTTCCACTTTATCCATTTTATTGTTTTATTTTGTAAGCTCCTAAGCCTGTTTACTCTTACAGTACTGAGAAGTTACAAGATTTACCCACTATACAGACACACAAACGTGCGCACGCAGACGTCCAAACACACACATGATCTCATAATCCCGCACACACGCATACACGCACACACGACTATTTAAGATAAAATGATATGTTATTTTCATTGTATTCATTTCTCTTCGGCTATGGACTCGAAACCCTCTTTGGAATCTGAAGTTAACGGGGACAAAATGGTAAATCGGCATGACGAGCAACTGGAAGATATGGTCAATGTGAGTTTGATTTCTTTGTTGTGACATGTATTGTTTAATGTATTGTCAAATGATGTAGAGATATTCTTCCTTCACTGTTTTTTTATTCTATTTTAATCCATTTATTTTTTTGATTACGTATCTTTATTTTTACAGCGCATGAATGGGGATATTAGTTTAGACAATCTAATGTTCCGTATGTCAAGTCAGAGCACAGAGTTGTCATGCCCACCGCGTCCTCCAAGAAAAAGTGAACCTGAGGAGTTTGACGCGAGCCCTTTCTTTGACACTCAAACAGATATGCTACTACGTGGCTTATCGAGCCAGGTAACGAGCTTATGACATTCTCTTTTGTTTTTGTAGCATTTCATTTTGATTTACGACAAAAATAAATAAATAAACCATTACTCTTCTGTAGGTACAACCGAGGCAACAGGAAACTTTGGAGATTGAGATGTTTGACGGTGTGAGCGATAGTCAACTAGTGGCGTACTGTAATAAGAATGACCCTCCTGGCGGCAATATTCAAAGAGACAACCTAAAAGACATTGAGGATGAGATGTTTGACAGTGAAACTGACAGAGAGTTAGCTACACTCTGCTACAATACAGTGGAGAGAAGCGAACCATACGCTGCGACTCCTGACTGTTCAGAGGAACCTGTTACAGTCTCGACAACTCAGAGTTTGAAGGTGATTACTGTTAGAGGACTGATAAATGTGTCACAAATTACAACCGATTCTTTTTAAGAAAATGTTTTGTTTTATTCTGTCTATATCATTGACATTAAATATCTTTCCAGGCCGCCACAGACGACACCATTCAAAGGCTTCTTAGACTGACTAAGAATTTAGATAGTGGGGTTGAAGATGCCCCGCAAGATGCCGAAAGAGTGATGACTCCATCGCCAACTCCAGGTCCTAGTCGAACTGTTTCTAATATTGAAGGAATGGACCTTGTTGAATTAGCTTGGGTATGTGAGTGTAGGTTATTAAGTGCTATTGATAAATTGCAGACATATTTTATATTCTATTCTATTAAATGATGCAAAATTGTTTAATTCAAACAAACCGCAATTTTTGTATTTTCAGAACATTGCTCAAAATGAAGACCCTAATATTCCAGGCTTGTTGAAGAATGGCGATTTGTCTACTGTGGATCAACTCCTGAGTACTCCGATTGATGAAAAGGTGATACCTCAAACTGTCGGGGGTGCTGCGGACATTGATGATTTGCTAGACGACATGAATTTTGTAGCCGCTTCAAATACTAGTCTAGGCTTAGATGACTGGAAGTGGTTACAAGATTTTAGCCTTAATATGCAGGGGGGTGCAATAGGGGGGTCTGACTCTGACAAATTTGATACAAATGAAGATGCTGACAGCAATACTTCAAGCGATATCAAATTTGCCACATCCGGAAGTTCCAAAAGAAAACGTTCGGATAGAAATGCGGCTAATAAGAGGAGAAAAGTCACAGGGTTAAAGAATAAAGCTAGAAAATCAATAATAAGCACAAAGGGGGGTAAGAAATCTAATGCGAAAGGGAAAAGGGCATCGCTGCATAAAATGAAGCGCACTTTAAATATTCAAGGGGGTGCAAAAATTTTTTCGAGTGACTCCTCTATTAGCCCGCTGTCCAGTTCTTCTTCTGAGACTGATGGGGGTATGGTGGGCAGGGGGGCCAATTTTAGAGTAGAAAGGCACAAAAAACGAAAATTTAAAATGCGTAGAACTGCTGATCGTCAATTTCAAAATAAATTGGTGGTGGAAAGAGTGTATGATGTTAGCATGAATGCCGACTTTGAAAATAGAACTGTGAGACAAAATATGGAATCTCTCCGCTCTATGTTTACAGCCGTAATATCGCGGATGCGTCGAAATAGACCTAGTTCTGACCTCGGTAGGATATATATCAACTCTGACAATCTTCACCGCCCAATCATATGGGGTCCATCACCACTGAAAAACTTGTCAGTGCAAAAAATCATGCAACTGATTGAAAATGTTTTACAGTCAGATGAAGAACTGAAATTTGGTCAGCGGTTCACAATTCATGTAGCTGTGGCCTCATTGCCCAAAGGCGGTGTGCTGAACCCCATCTGCCGTGTGTACGGTCCGAATAACGACAGAGAGAAAAAAAAATCAATAGTACATATCAGAAACACTGACGACAATCTCTGTTTCGACAGGGCACTCGCTGTAGGTCAAGCACGACTTATTTGGAATAAGGCGAAAAACTCAAAAACCTTAACTCACGCACAAAAAAATCAGATCAAGAACAGATATAAGAGCATGACAGCTCATAACAGATCCATTCAGAAATCTAGGGCTGTATATCTACGGTCTGTTGTGGGACTACCCGTGGAAGAATTTGTATCATTGAATGATATACACAGGTACGAAGAAGTCTTGGGGCTGCAGATTATTGTCGTATCAGCAGCTCATTTTAACCAAATCGTTTACACGGGTAGCGTAGAGTCTGAAAATAAGGTATTTCTTTATATGACAAAATCTACAGCTACTGACAACCCGAAAGGGGATGACATTGCCGAGCTTATTGAAGACGATGATGACAGCGTAGACGGTGACGATGACGATGCGGGGCACTTTGACTGTATTGTTTCTATTACAGGGTTTTTTGCTCGAAGTTACTTTTGCGAGCGTTGCTTAAAATCATTTTCAAACAAAGGGGATCACAAATGTTTTGACTTTTGCAAAACGTGTGAAACCTCACCCTGCGTGCTTGAAGGTAATCGAAAACGTAGATGCCTGGATTGCAATAAAAATATAAATTCGAGCATGTGCGATTTCAGACACAAAGCACCGAGACAGGTGATGATTGATGGTGAAGAAGTTGCACTACCCTCACTCTGTGATAGTTATCACCAGTGTAAAACGTGCTTTAGGTTTTATGAGAATAAGTCAGAGAAGCCCCATGAGTGCGGCAGATGGACATGTAGGGTTTGTGACACTGATGATATTTTGGGGCAGCACATCTGTCATATGAGGGCTAAAAGTAGGGTCAAACCCGGCACAAATTTTGCCTCATTTGATTTTGAATGTGATACTTCTGATGTGAAGCACAAACCCATTTTCGTGTCATCTGCATGGTGCTGCGCAGAATGCATTGACACTCCGCATAGAGTTAATCCGTATTGTAGTTCGTGTGGGGAAAGGTGCACCCTCTGCAAAGGAGCAGGTAAGAAATCTAAATGTTGCATGAGATCTGACCTGTGTGGCTTACGAGTCAGGAATTTTGCAGGTGAGAACACAGCTAGAGATTTTGGGATGTGGTTCTTTAGTAAAGAACACAAAAATTGGATTGGATTTGCCCATAATAACCAAGGGTATGATGGGTATTTTCTGATGAACTACATTTTTGAACAGGGGATAATGCCCCGCATGATTTTCAGAGGCACAAAAGTGCTCTCAATTACGGTACCAAATGGCCTGAATATAAAGGTGATTGACACTTTGTCTTTTTTGCCTATGAGACTGGCCGACATGCCAAAAGCCTTCGACCTCCAATCGGGTGACAAAGGTTGGTTTCCGCATTTCTTTACCAGGCCGGAGAACTATGATTACAGAGGTGAGTATCCCGATACAGAGTTTTATGGTGTAGATCAGATGTCCATTAAGGAGAGAGATGAATTTCTCCAATGGCATAGCCAGATGAGGAATGAAAGGAAGGTCTTCTGTTTCCGCAGTGAACTTCAGAAATATTGTATTCAGGACACCCTAATATTAATGGAGGGCGCCCTGAAGTTCAGAAAAGAAATTCTGGAAATCACAGGTAAGGAGCTGTCTGACGGGGTGGATCCTATCACAGGTGAGTCAAAAACTAAGTTTGTTGGCATTGATCCTTTTGGTCAGACAACTCTGGCGGGGCTCTGTCAGACTATTTATAGGACTATGTTTTTAGAGGAACACTACAAGCTCACTCTCAAAGATGGACGAGTGATAGACGGAGTGAAGAGAGATGGGTCCATGTTTGCTCTTATTGACAACAACGAGGTATGTATAACAACGCTGAAAGGTGAGAACCTAGTAAACGGTAGAGAGTTTGTTCGCTCGCCCATAATTAGAGTACCCTCTGGAGGTCTAACCTGCATTGATAACTTCAGTAAGGCCTCCATTGGTTGGTTAGAATGGGAGGCTCTTCAGAAGGGCATTCACATACAACACGCTCGAAATGGCCGTGAACATGTTGTGCCCAATTGTGACGGTACAGGCGTCTATCGGCTCGATGGCTATTATAAAGAACCCTCTACAGGTCAGGAATATTGTTGGGAGTACTATGGCGATATTTACCATGGATGTCCCAAACATTTCCCCATCATGAGGGACAACCAGCAAGACTTTGAGAGTGAAGCTGATGACTCCAATGATGATGATGATAAGTTCCCTAAATTAAGTAGGAAACTTAAGCATCCGCATACAGGCCAGAGTATGGCAGAATTGTATGCTCTCACCATGAAGAAAAAGCGCCACCTGATGGAAAACCTAGGGTTCATAGTCATTGAGAAATGGGAATGCGAATGGGCCGCACAGTATAAAGAAAACGATAAGATAAGAGAATTCCTAGAGCTGCTCAATTTGCAGGAGCGACTGGATCCGAGATCCGCGTTTATGGGAGGTCGAACAAATGCTACAAAATTATATTATTGTGTCCCGGGGCATGAAAGTGATGACCTTCCTAGCGCGGATAATCTCGGGGAAAAGAAAAGCCAGTCGCCTCTCACCCCCCAACTAGAATGTAATGAATGGATTTCATACTTGGACTTCACATCTTTGTACCCATATGTCAATAAGTATGGCGTCTACCCCATAGGTAGTCCACGAATTATAACCCGTGATTTTACAAAATTAGAAGATTACTTTGGTTTAGCACAAGTTAAAGTTTTGCCGCCCCGAAGATTATATCACCCTGTTCTCCCCTCAAAAATAAACAACAAACTGTTTTTTACACTGTGTCGGACTTGTGCCATGGCCGAATCAAAAGAGCCATGCACTTGTAATGATGACGAGAGGGCGCTCACCGGTTGCTGGACTACGTGCGAGTTAGAGCTGGCTGCCCGAAAGGGTTACAAAATCCTGGACTGGTATGAAGTGTATCACTTTGATGAAAGATCAAAATACTGTCCAGGATCAAACACCGGGGGGCTAATGGCCCATTATGTGAACTGCTTTTTGAAAATAAAGCAAGAAGCTAGTGGTTGGCCCGACAAATGTACATCGAATGCGCAAGCTGAGGGGTTTCCTGCCCAGCCCCTAAGCGAACGCAAGAAAAAGTACATTGACGACTATCACAGAAAAGAAGGAATTCTGTTAGACCCTGCACGAATAGTCAAAAACGAATCTCGACGCCGTGTAAGCAAATTAATTCTAAATTCTCTGTGGGGGCGATTTGGCATGAGGGAAAATATGCCTTCACACACTTATGTCAAATCGGCTCCTGACTTTTTTGACTACGTTTCAAACCCAGCCTACGAAGTGACAGACTTTCACGTGTGTTCAGAAAACTTGCTGCAACTAGAATATAAGCGCAGTACAGGGTTCGAGTCAGAAAATCCGTCAGCAAATATTTTTATAGCGGTCTTCACGACAAGTCTTGCACGAATCAAGTTATACGACGTTTTATTATGACACAGACTCTGTTATTTTTTTAACAAAACGAGGACAGACAGAACCTAGTACAGGTGTATACTTAGGGGAACTAACGTCGGAATTAGCTCCGGGCGAATATATAGTCGAGTTTGTAAGTGGGGGGCCTAAAAATTATGCATACCGAACAAATAGAGGTAATGTAATTTGTAAGATTAAAGGCTTTAGTCTCAACTATGCCAATTCTAAGTTGTTGAATTTTGCCTCTGTGAAAAATTTAGTCTTGAGTACCCTAGATACTCAGAAGTACCCAATTACGCACAATCAAATCGAAACTCTGGCAGATATAAAAGCTAGAAAAGGAAAAACCAAAATCACCGACAGCGATATGTCTACCTTTAAAATATGTACGGTAAACCCCTCAAAAATATGTAGAAATAAAAAAGAAGCTACAGTATTCAGCCGAAGGGAGGAAAGGCTTTATGGGATGGTATATAGTAAGCGTGTCATAAACACATCAACAATGGATACCCTGCCTTATGGCTACTAACGTTTTACTAGCATTATGTATCAATTTCAGGTAATTTTTATTAGTGTGGGGAATCATTGATTAATATCACTGATTAGTGTTAGAATTGATTAGAATTCTAAAAATGTATTTTTGTGTGATGCCGATTTGAGAATTTTTTTCTTGTTCAAATGTAGGTTAAAGAGTATTTGTAAAATAATGACTATTTTTTGTAATGTAAAGTTTGACAATTGTTCTACAGTTGATGTAATTTTTTAGTAATTGTATAAGGAGCTTTTTGTGAGGCCGATGGGTTGCTGTTTATCTTTGTTTGCGCACATTGATATACTAAGAGAATATATGTACCCTTGTAATATAATCGTATTAGTTTATTATTGATATCTTAAAGTAGGCTATTTTGAAAGGATAATAACATGATTGTTTAAATGACCAATATTTTATTTTCTGTATGTTGTTCATGTACACTTGAAGAATTATTAAATATCATGATAGTATATTTTTATTGCAATCTGTGTTTTGAACTTTATCTTTTTTATAGTTAAGTAAAATCTGTTAGCCATTAATTTACTCCTGTAATAATAATATTCTGAAGAAAAAATCATAGGTTTAGTCACAGAGCCTCCTTTACGTGCTCAATTAAGCGCCTTATGGATTTTGACATGTCACGTATTTGCTGAAATTCCCATGGCGAGTCACCATATACAGACTCTATGCTCCCTATGCCCACAAAGGCCAATGCCATATCTGACGCCTTATCAGTGTCCTCTTCAGCTATGCCCAATTTAATGATCTCCGTCGTAGCCTTAACAAGTTTTCTTACATCCTCCTTAGTGATTTGCTGCTGTACCCTCCATGCATAGTTTGTAAACCGCATACCATAGTCTTTCATGCAGCCTTCAAGATGTTTCTCAGTTTCTTGAACATTCCTAACACACGCCTTACAGTCAGCCTTCAGGGCAGTGTCTATCAGGTCATTCAATAGAACGGCATATGCAACTCGGGCAAGCTCATAAGCTGAAGGAGCTTCACCTCTACCCTGATCTATCGCATAAGAGCAGTCATAATCCCCTTCATAATTAGCGATACTCTGCTCAGCATCCCGCTCACACATGCTCTTCACCAAGTAGTAGAATGGGGACTCCTGCACAACTGTGTCTCCATGATACGTTCTCCATGTATAATAAGTGACGATGTTAAGCTTTGTGTTTCTGAAGGGCTGTAACTTCAGACTGCTAGGCCTTTTCAGAGGTTTCTGTAAAAATGGCACAAATACAAATTAATGTTAGCGGGGGTGTTGAAGGTAGGGGGTTTTTGAACGCTTACATTCTTAAACACACTTAATTTTTAAATAATACTTGAAAACAATTTAAATAGCGCTTCAAAAAATGATCTTAATCGCGCATTGTCGAGAAAATGTTCTCAGACATACCTTTGTTGTTTCGAGTTCTTTGAGAATATTGTCCATCTTGTCTTTCACACTGTTCCATTCGTCGGTGTTCAGATTTATGCACTGTGTCATTTTCTTTTCACCATCATTATCCAAAGGAATCAGCCCTACATACATCTTCTCCTTAAAGCCATTCACGGATACTACATATTTTTGTCGAATAAGTTCCAAATCCTCGAGAACGTTCTTCGTCTCCAAAGCTTTCTCAATTTCCGGTATTAATTCCTTTAATTTCATCCACGCATCCTTGGGAAAGTTTGTATGCCTCCATGTTCCCTTTTGATTAAGACGACGAAGAACTACATAGTTGGATCTGTTTCCAACTCCATATTTAACATGCAATGCACACTTTTCGCTGATAAGAATTTCCATCTTTGTGAGTGTGTGTGTGTGTGTGTATGCGTGTGAGTTGAAAGTTATAGATACAACAATGTGCATACATGTACTGAGTCACAAAATGTCTAAGACTTTATACATACATTATTTAGTCACATGACCAAAACAGAGTCACATGACCCGCTATCAGCTGTTTCCAAAATGTGAGGTCACGTGACCACCTTATCGCGTAATCCCAACCTTATCAGCGCGTCACTGATCTGATTCCAAAATGTGAGGTCACGTGACCACCTTATCGCGTAATCCCAACCTTATCAGCGCGTCACTGATCTGATTCCAAAATGTGAGGTCACGTGACCAGTCACGTGACCCCCTTATCAGATAATCCCCCTTATCAGTGTGTAATTGATCTGATTCCAAAATCAGAGCTTGATTCCAAACTACCATACATATGTGTGGATCTGGATCAGGATAAGGTGGATCTGTATCACTGCATGGTGGATCTGGATCAGGATGAGGTGGATCTGTATCACTGCATCGTGGATCTGGATCAGGATTAGGTAGATCTGTATTACTACACGTTGGACATATTATATCTTCAATAAATGATAAGATAATGGGAGACAATTATTTTTGTTATCTGAGTAATTGACCAAGGCCATATTGTCTGGCATGAAATAATTTATCTTCATTAATACCATTAATCATAATCGTTTGACCTTGTGGATATTTTAGGTGAGTTTTTTAGCTCCATTCCCACACATTTCGCTGCATTATTTCGAATTCACTGTGCGCCATATGTTCTTACTTAGCAAGATAATGTGGAATTTGCCGTCAGGTTTGCAAAGTGGCATCAGTGCCCTCTAGTGGATTGAATATATGCTTCTTTAAATACCTTGATAAAGAGTAGACACAGATACAAAATCCATGTCATAAACTGCATTGTCTATTACTGGGAAATGAAATGTTCTATATTTCTTTAATAATAGTAATTTCAAATTTGCATAAAGATTTCGATTCCTGAACATTCCAACCAGAAATAAATTCCCAACTTTCCGGTTAAAATTTCATTGTTTGAAGGGGTTATGGAGAAAAAGAAATGTCCCAATTTGTTTCAGTACTGTAAGAAGCCAGTCTTTCTTTTACTGGCAGCAATGTATGTCTCTGAATTTTCAAAAAGAAAAAAGTTTTTCATACCGTTGGCAGCATCTCCAATTCCCCCTAAAAGTTTCTGTTTTAAATATCATATTCTTACAGATTTCGGTCTCAGCATTATTGTTAATTGTCTAACCTCGAAGAAGGAAGCACACTTTCCGATAAAATTCCAAATGTTATATATGCTGTTAAGAAACCTACTTATTTTGTGAAATATCGATATTTTAGTTTAAAAAAAAAAGATGTGGTAACATCTATGTAAAAAGGTGTCAGTTATAAAGTTTTAAACACCATTAACCACAGAGTTGTCTGGGTATCATCCAAGGTACCTCTCGTGAACTTTGGCAAATCTGTCCACTGGGTTATGACCCTGTAACAATAGGATTTCCTCTTGGCAGGGTTTGATCAGCGTGATGTGATGACAGATGACGATGATAAGAATGACTCCTGCAGATTCCAGACCCTTAACCCGGCTTTAACCCAGTGATGAAAACACCTACCTTAATTGATCAATTGTTTAAAAAGTTTTGGGGTCTATTAACAAATATTTTTTTTGTACATCATATATTTTATCATCTTAGCAATGTATATTAATTATGAAAAACGACGAGATGCCTTTTACAAATCTGCTAATAGATGGCCGCTTCGACCCATAATTTCTGAAAATACCCTGAAAAAGTAAAAATCTGAGTATTTGATCATTTATATATTTAAAAAAAGAAATACCTGATGAAACACCTGGTGAATCATAAATGTTGAAACTCAAGCAGTGAGAATTATGTGTATCTCTGAGAGCTTAAAAAATTGAGGTTATCCGACCTTTCTGTATACATAGTAGCTTTAATTTTAGGAAATTCGTGCAGAAGGCTGTGTCATCTTCTTTATATTCTAAGAGGGATATATTACAATAATTAAAACTACCGAATTAAGCGACATCAAATCGCGAATTTCTAGAGAACAATTTTTTTTTCTGTTGTTTTTTTGCAAAATGATATTGCACTGTAAATCTGTCTGAAGGTGCTACCTGCCAGACACTTTTGGTTAATTTTCTTGAGGAGACAACCTTTATTTATGCCGTGTCCGGTCTCAAAGCCCTCCACTGGGATTCAATGCTCTCTCATGCCGTAGAAAGACTTGGGGTCTTCTCTTGCATTATCACCTAAGCATGACAACGCTATCCACGACCTAATCAGGTGTTGGGCACTTACTGCAGTGGATTGACACCTTTCCTGATGATATACATAAAAAGTTCAGTGGAAGGTCTACAAATCTATCGTTATTGATCCATACGGTATGGCATATGATTGCTCAAGAATATTGTCATTGTTTGAAAACATCTGGTCCATAGCAAACTATAGCAAAGATCTGTGACTTTTGATCTTCAAGCAGGTTATCTTTGGATACCAATATCGACAGTGTGAGTGAGAAATATCTTGCTCATTTAACAGACTAAGATGTTATAGATATACAGAATAACTATGATGTGATTCTATGAAGTGGATGTGTTCAATTCCTTAAAATAAGTTATTTTGAAATATCTAATGATACCTTTTGCACAAGAGCATTTGAAAGAAATATAGGCTCAGCGCCGGAAATCTGTATGCACTGATTTTTTTGGTGATCTAGGATATTTTACCCCCAAAACACTGTTATATCTGGCAGTAAACAACTTTTTAGGATATCCATTCAAGCTTTCGTGGAATCATGGAGGTCACAGGCAATTTTATAGAGACTGATGACAGAGACTGACAGAGAATGATTATTATATTTATAAATATATAGATTATAATTACTTATTTCATTTGATTTGTCTGATGATGCAACTCTGAAATATATATTTTCATAATAAGAATATTCATGATATGCGGCCTTAAGTGGCCGCGAATTTGGCCAATGAAGGCAGACGTAGGTAAAGGATCGACTAAACATTATAAAGGTAGGTAAAGGATCGACTAAACATTATAAACATGATATTGTACGTTTTAAGATACATACTTTACAATCCGATTGATGATGATGACCTAAATAAATCACGAATATCAATCTATGTATAAAGGGCAACCAAATCTAATGTAATATA
Source organism: Amphiduros pacificus (assembly GCA_949316495.1). Taxonomy (NCBI): domain Eukaryota; kingdom Metazoa; phylum Annelida; class Polychaeta; order Phyllodocida; family Hesionidae; genus Amphiduros; species Amphiduros pacificus. The sequence goes on along the minus strand of OX439003.1, from coordinate 43,787,670 downwards.
ATAGAACATTTCTCATCCCATTTCAGACTTGCATTTAGCAACATCGCCAGGTCTTCCCCCAGAGTCTGCTGGGCCTAAGATACAAAAGGATCCATTTCATGTCTTCCCTGACGATCCAGTCCCTCAATGCTTCATTGAGGACAAAACCGCCCCAATTTTCACCATTTCAAGGAGCTCAGGCCAACCCTGAATAATCTGCAGCACGAATAATTTCTCTTTAGAAGTGTTGATGGCGGTGCTATGGTGCAGCTGAATGGGAGGGTCTGAGTCAGATGAGGCGACTTCGATCTCGTGATGGCTATTATGAGGCATCAATGGCTTGCTACAATTAATAGGGGTGGCACGGAACACAAAGTACCATGTCAATCCTGCCCTCCCTTTTACAGCGTCCACCTATATATATATATATACATATATATATATATATATATATATATATATATATATATATATATATATATATATATATATATATATATATATATATATATATATATTGTGTGTGTGTGTGTGTGTGTGTGTGTGTAGAAATAGCCATCTGTCTCAGCCAAGTCACTTATTATCACAGAAAATAGAGTTTTCAAAATAATGATATTGAAAGAAACATTTCCCAAAAAAGAAGAGAAATATTACAGAAAATAAGAATATGATTCTATAACTTACTTTAGATCCACCTCACACTAAAAGACAAATTGTTAAGTATAATTGTTAAGTATAATCGAATTCTTGATGTATATAACCTGTTGTTTTTATTGGTGAAGTGGATGGGTCTGAGATAGTCTGATCATGGCTGGCATAAGAGTGGTCAGAGAGAGGCCGTAGGTGGCGCTGTTATCGGTGGTCAGAGAGAGGCCGTAGGTGGCGCTAGTAGCGGTAAGCTCTATCTGTGACTTTTCTGTTCACCATCCTCTCTCAGAGACCATCAGAACATAAAGTCGCCTATAATTAGATAGGCAAAATGTTGACTGTGTAAAGATGTAACTTTGCCACGAGCATGTGGGAGATGCCCTTGTGCCCTGACTGAATGGCAGCCCCTCAAATGTCCTTTGTGTCCATCTGTAGAAGGCCCTCTTGACACGATCTAGCTCCAAAAGAGATACACATTTAATGGTCGCTCGGCTTTGAAAAATCCGAAAATCCCGCAAGCGACAATATCCAATCGGGCTAACTCTATGGAATTTTCGCTGATACATTTGGGGCAAATTTACCCTGGAAAATATTAAAAAGAGTTTGAAAAGATGGGCCAAATGAATCGCCCGAGGTGAAATGAGCAGGATGTAAAAATGATAAAGAACCCGATCGAAAAATGGCCCCGTTCAAAGGATAGCCTGGATCGAATTATGGAAAACTTTGAAAGGAAAATACGCAGCAATTTATCGGACCTCAATGGGTGATATTGTACGGTACTGATTGAATTGCTGAGCTTCATCTGCCGCCATCTTCACACAAGACGTTTCTATGGCTGAGCAGGTGGCGGAGACATCATGGGATCGCTGGTGCATCATGGGAGGTGTCGACATCCGGGCCATTGAGTCTTGCCCTAATTATGCTTCCATATTGCTTCATGTGTTCAGTTTTATCAGCCTGTTTTATCATGTATGGCCAGAATTGCAGTTCAACATGAACGCCTATGACAGAAGCGTTTATTTGTCATTTCCCTGTATATAAAATAATTCTAATTCAGTTCTCCCCTGTGCCCTATGATATTGTATGTTATATGTGATGGTCAAAAACTCACCATTAACTATATACAAATTTGTATTGGTATATTTGCTTAACAATTATAAGAGCACTAGTGCAATGCTTTTGTGTGTTATCAATAATCAAGTTTTTCCGATTATATGCTTTATTTCTAGACCTATGGATAAATATAGCAGTGTATAATCGAAAATATTATAAACTTATTTTGTGCAGTTCCTGGGACCGAGTCACATAGTGTCCCTTTTCGTAACAACAGATAATTGTTTATTCATTTACGAGGTCTTAAGGGCATATTTATTTGTGATCCTCCACTATCAACATATCTTTACTGTATTTACATGTATTTAACCCTTTTAAACCTTTTAAAAAATGTCTCATCATCTGCAAGTGAATTGGTACATAGTATATTTAGATTAATGATCTCAAGAAAGTTTGGTATTTATGAACTTCCCAAGCTAGTCACAAATAACCTGTATACACTTAACCACAGATTTGTAGCCTTATCTTATATGAGTCTCTTGTCAAATAAACTGTCACGTGTCAGCAGGGCCCGGATGGCAAAGTGGCCACTTTGTCACATATTAACACTCTCTTGGTCCACATTTTTCTACCCAATTAGACATAATGTAAAAACACTGCGATATCAGCAGTCTCAGCACTGCCTTAATTGCCCTAGCCAAGGACCTTTTATTGCCACTCCGTTGTGCCGATGTCACCTTTAATTGTTTGCAAACTGTTCTACATGCCCTAAGCGGCCTGTACATGGTGATGGCTATGAATTATAGTGCATGTGCACGTGACAGATTATTTTTGACAGGAAGTGAATAAGACTCAGTAGTCACATAACATGCTCTTATCACTGAATTGGATTTATAATATCAATAACAATATAGAAATCAAAACTTTAGAAATAATTGACTAAAGAACATTGAATCTACATTTACCAATTACACTGAATATACGTTCACCAATCACACTGAATCTACGTTCACCAATCACACTGAATCTACGTTTACCAATCACACTGAATCTACGTTCACCAATCACATTGAATCTACAGTCACCAATTATACTGGTTCTACCTTCACCTATCACGCTGAATCTACGTTCAGCAATCACATTGAATCTACAGACACCAATCACATTGAATCTACAGACACCAATCACACTGAATCTATGTTCACCAATCACACTGAATCTACGTTTACCAATCACATTGAATCTACAGTCACCAATTATACTGGTTCTACCTTCACCTATCACGCTGAATCTACGTTCAGCAATCACATTGAATCTACAGTCACCAATCACATTGAATCTACGCTCACCAATCACATTGAATCTACGCTCACCAATCACACTGAATCTACAGTCACCAATCACATTGAATCTACGTTCAGCAATCACACTGAGTCTACGTTTACCAATTACACTGAATATGCATTCACCAATTACATTGAATCTACAGTCACCAATCACACTGAACCTACAGTCACCGCTCATTTTCTATTTTCTTTTTGTCTTTAGTATATATTTTGACACATATTTCATATTTCAATGCTAAATACATTCTGGTTTGCTACAGATAAATCTATTGATGAAGACTCCAATTTTGAGATAGTTGTAGCTTTACAAATCACAGGTGCTGAACAGGTTGCCCATGATCCACTTATGACGTCAGACATTTTTAAAGAAACAGATTATTCAAAGTGAAAAACAAACAAGTCATAAATCTATCTTATTAGTCAATAAAAACAAGAAATAAACAATGTTTTCCTATCTATTAACAATAAGCAATCTTGCAATCAAATGAGTAATTTCACTTCAGTTGATATACAGATATACATTTACGCCAGACAGGAAGTAACCTAATAATTATCAAAATAATTCAGAAAGAAACATATAATTTGTATATTAAACATCCGGGTCTGTTTCTTGAATCTAACCAGTATTCAGCATATTTATGATATTCAAAGCGAAATAGACATTTTCACATAACCTTTACATAATATATATATTCCCTTTCAGTTAATAGATTTATTCATAACCAAAACAAAGGAACGTATTGACTGTCATCAACACACCAAGGGAGTATATATCATCGGAGTTTATAGAAAGAGACAAAGGGTACTACTCACAGCATTGTAGAATTTTTCATGCAGTACATTCTTCATGAGGTTTTTGTTATATGTCAAAAACTATATTATTTTGAATAGTTATATTTTCATGAATCAGACAAAACAACTGTCATGAATAACATATAGAACAGTATATGTTTCGGTCATATTCTACAGAAATCAATAAATGAATAAAAAAACATAAATGTAATAGAATGAATATACGAAGTGACAAGAGTACAAAAGCTTAGCATAATAATATGTAGACCTAAAACTATATTTCGCCACATATATAGATAATATATGATATATATTCAATAACACTTGATGACGTGATGGTTCTTTTAAATCTGCAGAATATATTTAACAATCAATAATGCCTATGCGGTCTGAGCCAGGATGGCCATTTCATTTAGTCAACCAGTTGTTTATGCATTTAAGATCTGCCCAATGATGGTCACGTTAATTAGCCAATCAATCATTAATGCATTTAAGATCTTCCCAATGATGACCATGCTACTATTTAGCCAAACAATCATTAATGCATTTAAGATCTCCCCCAGGATGGTCATGTTATTTAGCCATCAAATCATTAATACATATAAGATCTACCCCAGGATGGCTATGCTATTTAGCCAACCAATCATTAATACATATAAGATCTCCCCCAGGATGACCATGCTATTTAGCCAACTAATCATTAATAGATATAAGATTTCCCCAATGATGGTCATGTTGTTTAGCTAACCAATCATGAATACATATAGGATCTCCCCCAGGCTGGTCATATGCCACTGACTACACGTATATGAGATCTCACCCAGCATGGTCATATTGCACTGGCAACCATGAGCTGTCTGCAAAATGATAAAAATGGGTTTGATCTCAGCCATGTGTCTATATATAGCATTACTATATATATAAACTAAGGGCACGGAAGCTCTTGCACCACATTTATGATAATCTGATGTTTAAAATCAGATTAAAAAAACCTATGTTCATCCTAAAATTTAAAGGATATGATCCATTCAATGATAAGATAGCATTTTAAAAAAGTGAAACCTTTACCTTATTTGCAAAGAACTACAAGGCATTGTCACACCCCACTGAGCACAGGATTATAGTATTGTATGGGATACTATTGATTTCCATCATCCCCTCTATTGGATCACAGGGGTTTGGGATTTGTGTACAAGTGATCTCAGATTTGGGAGGAAACATTAATTAAGGTAAGGCTAGTTTTGAAACACTGAATATAAGGATTGGGCGACACAGATCAGAAGTATCCACACCTCAGGTACATAAAAATAAAATTGATAACTTTATACATGGAATAAAAATGATCTCATCCAAGGTTGTGATTTAAGCTTTCATCCATGTAGTTGTATATGAGTAAAGGGAGAATTGACATTGCATTGATCACAAAATTTCGAAACTATTTTAGCTTTTAAGATTCCCTATGCTGGCAACCGATACAAAGATGTGAAATTCTTTTTCAACCCTTCAAAATATAAAGATCAACCTTAAAACCTAATTGCCATTTATCGATGAAACAAATTCATTTTTTGGCCATCCGGACCGAGCCTTGCTAGTCCTTCTGAGTTGAAGTAAGGGCCAAGGTTTGTAAATGTTTTGGTGGTTTGTTTGGGGTTTTACATCATTTTCAACATTATTTCAGTCATTTCGTGATCAGACCTACTTGTAGCAGATATAGTGCTGCCTCACCGAATTGTCATGTCGCAGGTCCTTGACATGACAATCCAACCAATCACAGATTTACAAGGACAACGGGTTAACCTTTTAGGCACCGGCCTCAGCTTGTATGTGAAATTGTATCATGATTTCAATCTCGGTAATGCCGGGGATCAAACCCACAACTTTTGGATCACTACAGAGGAACTGGTGCAAATAAGCTGTCGCTCTAACCTTGGAGTATATTGAATGGAGTTGTGACGTTGTGGCTTGTGTGCATGACGTCATAGCAACCCATTGTTACAAACAATGGGATACATTGTTACAAACAATGGGATAGTTTCTCTTTGAAGCAATGTGCGTTACCGCCAATTTTTTAGCTATATTTGAATTTTTGAATTTGAAAGAAAGAATCATCATTTCATAAGGAATAAGGTATTGGGGAATCTTATAGTGAAATTTTGAATATTTTTAACTGAATAGGCTATTCCCGACAAGTCCTTAAAGTTCATAAGTACAAAGACATTTTTCAAGAACTACAAATAGATATAGAAGGATGAGATTTTCACAATTTGAATAGTATTTTATACAAAAATGCCATAATTATTTATCAATATATTTTTAAATCAATATACAATTTTTGTAAAAAAGAATTGTTTTTTTTTTCAAAAACAACAAGCTTTTTTGTGAGAATATCAGAATTTTTGGGGTAAAAATGTTGCATCAATGTGAAATCACCTTGCTGGGCAAATGCTATGTGGGTGGATTGGTCGTATATATTGGCAGATTGAAAATTATATCAGAAGAAAGATTTTTTTCAAGGTAAATAAATGATACATTATATAGGCCTGCCAATGAAAGCGTTACTAGTATACACTAAATGTGAATGTTGTGCTAGTTGACAGAATTGTGTGATATATCAAATAAATCAATGCATTTGTATTGACCTCTTTGAAGCTTGGGCGGGTGGTGTGCAAATCTCTGACATGGACGTTTCTAAAACGTTGTAGAATTGTCTATACTTTGAATAGAGAAATACAATGTATATCTCCATAATCAGTGGAGAAAGTAGAACATTTCACTCGCGATATGTTTTGGTATAAATACTGTCTATGATGAGTCAAAATTGTCACAAAATTGAATAACGTCGGATTCTTCAAGTCTTCGGCTCATATGGCGTCATAAGACACAATGGTTTGGCAGTAACGCACATTGCCCCTTTGATCTCATGGCGTCACAACTCCTTTCATTGTACTCCAAGCTCCAACCAAGTGCGCCACGGCTCGTGGCCGAGAGTGTGTGAATATCTTCACACCTCTCCGTTCTCTCCTGCTTTAGTACCAGTTTAACAAATAAAGTAGTTTGTTCATTCATATAACATGTTTAGGCAGAGAAATACGTTATGCAAATAGGGGCGTATTTAATAATTGACAGCCTTTAAAAATCAGGTGTTTTTAGGAAAAAACGGCAGGCCTGTGAACATTAACATTTATTTTAGTGAATGTATCTTGGTTTTTAGTAATATGTTTTCATGGCAAAACGAAATATCAACATACATACACATGGTTTTTTCATTATTTGTGCATTTTCATACATCAGAGGAGTTTTGTTGTATACCTAATTCAGATATCGTATTTGTTTATGAATGCCCTTGGCACACTTATATGGAGATTACTCCAAACACAACAATTAAAGGTCATTGTTGATGGCCATATTTGCATCTCATTATCAACTTAAACCATAGAATAATGTAAAGCCTTTGTTATTTCATCCGTCTTTGTAATTTATCATTTTGACAATTGAATAACAAACAGTGTAAATATTTAAAATTTATATGTTGCTATGCATAGAAGAGTGTATTTATTATCCCTGTGATGAGCACTATAATCATGCTATAATGATACAGCTTTCATTATCAATGAAAAGATTCCGTGCAGATAAACCGTTAAGCTAGCACATACTATCTACTGAACCATACTCCCTGATAAATAGAAAGACCTGTTGAAACAGCATTGCCAATTTAATTTATATGGAAACTGTAGTATGCTGGATCGTCACACCGGCTTACTGAGCGTTTGAATATGTCATAGAGTGTGTATCATGATAAATACATCAGTGGGCGCAATATAAGTTTAAATCACATCTTGATATGTGGCACTTAATGAGTCTACTGGCAGTGGATTGGATCTACTCAGTTCCTGATGCATGATAATTCACATGTTAGGGTGTACCTAGGTCTGGATGAGTGATGCTTGACACTACTTAACACTGGCCAAGTAATATATATATAAGTAACCATTTGGACTTAAACTTTGTATATTAGATATGTCCACGACCTCTGTAGCCGTGCATGTGATACACACACATCAATCACCTGAATATAATAAGTCTGGACACATTCCTCAAGAGATAACTTATATTTGTGTCTTAAACATTGAACTGATACTATTTTGTGTTTGATGATTTTCTTTGATATCCACTTTTCTGGCTTCTCATCTAATCGTGTTTCTGCATGATGAGTGATGAGATTCCTCACCATTCCCTTCTATCCATCAGCACGTGAATACGTCTGACACCTTTCTTGCTTAAATCTCACCTCGGCTCTTTGTGCCATTCTTGTCCAAATCGCATCTTCTATTTTTCCATTCTACCTCCACTCAATAGGAGTTGAACAGGGCTGTGTGCTGTGCTGGCTTGTTTATAAAGGCAACCATCAACCTTGACACTTGCTTTGACTTTGAGGGCCATGGACACAAAACCCCAATGCGCTTTCTCAATCCATGTTAGGGGATAACTATTTGTAGATTATTTATCAATAGACAAATGTTGATCAATGTGCCTGGTTGGCTGATACTATTATCTGGTGCCTGGTCACCCTGCCCAATGTGAGCCTATCACAAAAGGCCGAATGGCCCATATACAATTAGGGTTTTACCCTGACATGAAAATTTAATATCAGCCGTCCAGAGCCATTGGATAGAAAAATAAATTGGGTGGCAACACGAATGTTCCTTTGAACATACAAGATAAGGAGATATTAAAACGGATATAAATGCAGTGGCGAGCAGCAAATGTGGGAAGACGAAGCCACGATAGTCACAAATCACTGCAGTTGATAATTTCCATGAAGAGCCAAAGTAAGACAAATGGTAGGTGGCTTTTCTTGGCTGCAGCCCTGCTATTGTAAGGTAGAGAATGGGCGTGAATTTATGAGCATCCAACAGAATGCGGACCCATAATTGGTGCGACCAGGCAGATTTGGCTTCAATTGTTGGGGGCGGGGAGGTGGTGACAGGGGACGATGGAGGTGGGCATAGCAGAAAGCCTGCCAGACAACGCCCATGAAATGAAACTCGGTGAGGGATGGCAAGGTAGCCACACAAAGTTGAGGCCCATCTCCAACAAGGTATCAGCCTCAATCCCAGGGTTTTTTATGGTACAAATAGGACAGATAACATTTGCTTCTTTTTTACATATCACCTATCAATTAGATACACATTTTTATCAGTTATTATCCTCATCATCTCCTCGTCTTGTGTATGGACAGATTAAATGTTTCTTTTCTTTTACATTTTCATAAATGCTATGTACAGGTCTGTTAAGGGGGCACATGACAATCAATTCAGCGAGGCAGCACTCTATCTGCTACGAGTAGGTCTTAGCATGAAATGACTGAAATAATGCCGAAGTGAAGTAAACCCCCAAACAAACAAAACAAACAAGCCTATTTAGCTATAAAAACCTTAAAATAATTGCTTTTATAGAAAAATACATTGCAGTTTGAAACCTTTACCGGGAATAGGGAGCATACGGCCATATTAAAAATATTAACATTGTGTGAAATGGCTGTATATCATCCAGCATTCACTTGAATGTACAAATACCTTTTGTATGCAACTCTAACAATATGTAATAATATAGACTATATTATAACAAATTGCATATATAGTGGTCAGAGACGACGAGAGCTGGTGCGTAAACGTCAGAGATTTCTGTGCACATGTCATGCATTCAATTCATACTCTCGCATCGCAAGTTTGGGATGCTGACACTCTGAAAGGTGCACATTTCCTTCTTTCAGCAGTTCGCAAATCCACTTGCAAACAAAAACCGTCTACAGCACATTAGATTTTCATAATCAAATGCATTTTCAGCAGACGACATTTTGGTGGTATTAACGGCCACGCTTTTTGATATTTTGGGGATGGAGAAATATGAATATCATTTTCAAAAAGGAAATTGCATACAATTAAAAAAAATATATCGGTATGATATCGGTATGAATTGTCCAACGGTCATCACATATCATTTATTGAGACCATGAATGCGCAGTACATGTCCATGTGCTGTGAAATGTGATGATGATACATTAATAAATCTCATACCGTTAAGGCAGGCCCTGTATGAAATAGACGGGCAGACTTGTTTGGGTTTCTTAGAAGGCAGGCGTCTTGTTTGCGCATATGTATTGTTCAAACTGTATATATACGGTACATATATATATATCATAATTAGCAGGGCAGGTTTACTCTCATTACTCTCAGGCCAAACCCTCTGAGCGAGGGACATGGAGCTGCTTTCATCATTTATATCAGTGATTATACATATGGATACAAGAGTAACATATTACAATAAAATAATGAATGCTTCGATTGTTCCTTTTTTTAAATCATTGGGACTATACCAATTGCCAGTTAAAGTTGAACATATTGTGTATTGTAGCGCATAAAACAATTATGCTTACCTTGAATGGATCATTGTCAGGTCCTATTAGAGAATATACTTTGGAGCTGAGACACACGAGTGAGGGATTAAAACATTCATGACATGAGGTTTCAAGCACTTTTTCCTTGCATGAAAGTGGATGGGTCTTCTGCTAAATCATCGATTGGACACTTTGTCCACAGATTGGACACTTTGAACACTTTGTCCACAGACTTTGTTTCGCTGACCAATGCTCTAGTACGAACACTTGCTTAGTAAAGTTTTGTAAAAAGTGGGACACCTTCAGATTTGGACAATGGAGTGATTTAGCTTACAGGGCCCTGTTTGTACATTCATGTTTGTCCATTGGTACAGACCTAACACACTGACAGACCACAACAAAGGTCAAATGCTTGTATACAAATGTACATGTGGCCACCTGGTGGTCAAAGGAGTACAGCCAGTACTTGGAACTTTTAGCAAAACACAATAACCATGGTCGGTGTATTTAGGTTGATTTTAGTGAGATAGCTTGCTTGTGTCACAGTCTCATTGCCACATATCACTTAAGCATACCCCAAACTCTGTAAAATTGCCTGTGACCTCTGTGTTTTTTATAAAATGCTTTAAAAAATTAAAATAGGACATGGCGTGGCGAATGCATCCAAACCTTCTGCCTTAAAATCATTTGTAAATGATGAAGCCAAGCTATGAAAGTGCTAAACACATGGTGGCTTTCAGTTGGTTTAATATTGCATCACATCTTCTGAAGGACCTATTCGTACTGTACAAATTAAAAAATCATGCTTTATTCACGTACCTATTTGCTTATAAAAAACATGAATTATTTATGTACCTATTTGACTGAGTTTCAGCATGGCCCCTCACAGCATAAAAAGGTTCATAATAAGGTGTGGTAAAAATCGACGTACCTACTAAATCTCTATAAATCTGCACAATGATGCTGGAACTTACTCTCAGAAAACGTACTCTGAGAAAACAATAATTTGTGGATTTATTTCCATTCCTTCATGACCCCTGAGTATTTAAAGGTCATTTAAATGTCAGTGATTTTTCATTAATTATTAGATTAAGAAAAACAAAATAGCTTAAATAAAATTGGCAGGATGGAAAGTGACATAGACAGTGTGACAAAAGACAAGACTGATAAAAAATAAGCATAAAGACCAAAACATAAGAATACTTCAAAGACCGAATGCAGGATTTAGTATGGCTATTAGGTTTGGGGGAAGTTAGGAGATTTACATCCTATGCCAACATGGAATATGTGGAGTGCTATCTTCTACTTTTATCCAGAAAAAAAATCATACACAAATCGATATAATTGAGTCTCGTGCCAGATTCATTTATACTACCCATTATCAGACAGCTCCATAAAAAGCAAGGCAAGGACCCTTAAAAAATATTTACAGACCTGTATCTAATTAGCACCCATATCTAATAATATAGAAAGAGGTGTGACAAAGCAATTTACAGTTCATCTTCAAGGTAGTATATTTGCAATATTTTTCAATCAACAGGTGAAGAATATTAGAGTACTAAAAAAACACTTCCGGTAAATGTTCCAATTGATTTCAAAATTCAACCTTTGATGTTGAAGACTGAATTGAAATGGTTCAACAATATATGTCATCCTTTTTCCTAAAAATCAAAAGATCATTTTGTTTGTTTGTAAGGGGTTTTACACCACTTTCAACATTATTTCAGTCATTTCGTGACGAGACCTACTTGTATCAGATATTGTGCTACCTCACTGAATTGTCATGCCGCAGGTCCGTGACATGACAACCCATCCGGTCACAGATTTACAAGGACAACGGGTTAACCCTTTGGCACAGTCCTCAGCTCATGTGTGAAATTGTATCATGAATTCAATCTCGGCACAGCCGGGGATCGAACTAATGACCTTGGGATCACCACATTCTTCGAACAGAGTAAGGCATTGAATTTCGATGGCAAGGTTCTATCTCATTTAACATTACCAAATCAAATTATTCATATTTCTGAACCCATTTAAATATATAAGTGTTGAATTCCAGTTTCGATATTATTATTTTGTTGTCAACACCTGCTATTTTTAAATAAAGACGAATTCACAGATTTTCCACTTTTGATTTTTAAACTGATGTACTGGGTTTCACTGCAAAACCCATTAATATCTTACTAATTATAAACGGAAATATAAAATGACTTATAGTTTTGACTAAATCTTCAGAAAAGATCCGAAAAGTATTGCTACAATACAAATAACAAATAGATGCTTGCTAAGATATATTGGACATTGAAAATGATTATGAGGAGTGTTGTACCAACACAAAACTATTCCAAAAGATGAACTTACGTTCATGACTTTAACAAATCATATATTATAAATTTGAAGAAATATGATTTGGTGATATCAGGTGAGTTTATAAACCGACATTTCACATCTATAAGCAAAATGATGGAAGTTTTGAATTCCATGAAGAAATGAAAGTTTGGGTATGAGGTAGAGATCAGGGGCTGGTTTGTATGATGGTTGTCAGGAGAACCGACCGCCATACAATTCACACCTATAACTATGTACATCTATTGTAGAGGATAATTGCCGAGTGCCGTGCCGACTCACACAAGTCTATGGGCGTTGATCACTCCCTCTCTCCACTTTAATAAGCCCCTATTCAACACCATAATTGCTGGGCTAATATTTGCGGCGATATTGGAAAATAATTCATGCCCAAACAGGGTGTTTGGAGCGAAAAATGCATTTTCTGCTGCAGTGTCTCGTGCGTCACAAGTAACCATATTATGGCAGAAAGTTTTGGAGCACATGAGCTATGCGGACTTCTTTGTTTTGAGTACAATAGTTGGAGAAGAGCGCCCTGCGGAACTCCCAGTTTCCATTGTGAGCGGGCATCTCGCCTTCGTGTCTCACCACAACAAAACGTAGTCCCCACAGTCTGAGTAGATAATCCCGACATTACTCACTGCACCACTCCTTAAAATAAAGTAATTTACCTGATTGGCATCGAGATGGACCCGAGATTAAAGGCACCAATGAAGAATAAAAGATAACAATAACCAAGCATGCTTTATGTATGATTCTATATAAACATTAATCTATGGCAGCAGGTTCATTGAAGTTGACATATATCTGTTAATGTCACTCATAGTGTCCAGCCCATTTGCTCGGAAATTAAATGGTAAAGAGCAGTTTGTCTATATGACAAGTAGAGTATGTCATAAAGGTTTTCTGGAAGGAAGAACTTATTGTCTGTTATACTGTGAATATGTTATGCGCATTTCAGTTAAACTATTCTGTAACATCATCTTTATCACAGATTCGGGCAAAAAGATTTGTTCGGATCTCCAGATAATTTAGTCTTGTCCTGTTTTTTGAAAAAAAATATCTGATAAAAGATAAAAATTACAATCAGTTGATGATTTTATGGTAGCTTTGAATTTCACATAAAAAAATCTTAATATAAAACATTATTTCATTTCAGTAATGTGTCACACCGGAAAATCGTATAAGATAATTGATCACTAACAAGTAATGTAAACATTGCAGCCTATGAGAGTTGGTTGAGAGGTCATTAGGCATTCTGAGGACGACTGGGGTGGCAGGTCTGTGCCCGAGTCAATGATATAGCCCTATGTGGCCCTTTCTATGGTGAAGGGAAGCTGCTATTCACGAGGCATCTTGCACTGCCGGTTCTACACATGAGATTCGTCATTAGCTCCTGTTCCTGAAAAGGTTTCACCAATCCATTCTGATAATGGCGCACTTTCTTTTCAAAATGACCGATTCCATAAATTTATAAATTCGGTCTCATTGTGACGTGAGCAGCGACTCAGAAAAGGGGTATAATGCGAATGTCAGACTGCGAGTGAGCAGTGGGGTCCCAAAGAATAGGTGGACCTTTAGGGAACTAATTACCCATGGATCCAAGCCCATTGGGCAAGTGCTCCGGGGCTTTTACCTCTCACCAAGCCACATGAGACTAGAATACCTAACGAGGTGAGCTGACAAGATGGAATTGCTATGTGGACACTAAATTAACCAATGATAAATCCGAAAATTCAAGAGAAAAAGATTAGTGATTTTGTCAATGTTCTGCCAACTTCGAAATGGCTTATGCATTATTGATACGCAGCAAATTAGTCAGAGAAATAAGATTCAACTTGGCTGATTAAGCTTTGTCAGTGTGTATATTGGTCTGGTGGAAACCCATGTAAGTAACACTTCTTTTACAGTAATTAATCTCCAACATATTGTCTAATTCCAGAATTGCTAGGCAACGCTCATCACTCCATACATGCTGTGGTAAGATTTTGTTTTTGCATCAGAAGCAACTGATCATGTACCCGTGCATCTTACCAAAATGTTTGGCCATTTTTTTTATCAGAGATAGACCCCGTTCTCCCTGGGTCTTTTCAATAGTTGGAGATCATACATTGGCATTTTCCTTTATATTGATGTCATGCTGAAGACATGTTGCCGGCGACATGTATTGTCAGTGCCACAATGGGTGCACAAAGGGACACTTCAGCCGCAAACATCTACAATACCCGTTGCAACAATACCAAGGGATACTTTATTATTTGTGTCAATTATAGTGGTGTCCTGTCTTGTGTCGCCTCACAATGGGAAGAATAGATCTGGGCTTGCAGAAATGGCGGTGCTATGATTGGTTCTGTTGACAAAGTATGTTTGAGGCATGACCAAGCAAAGTTTCTCATTGTATCTAGCATTTGTACTAATTCTCTGCTAAGGAACACAACAAGGAGGTCTGATATTTCAAAAGGTTTCTTTTCAGTATCATGCTTCTGAAGTCCTTTTCAGGACCATGCATCTGAAGACAGTTAATGAGAATGTTAGCATGAAGACGTGTAAAGGAAAATTTCTGTCAATAAGAAATTGTAAGAAATGGGAATGATCCTTTTATGGCACAGACATTTGTGTTTTGGGTGATATTATGCCATGATTGATCAGTGTAACCAATTTACCTCAATGGCTTTCCTTTTCGTCTAATATAAAATAAGGTAAAGAAACTACTTTTATCATGGACTTGCACGGTAAAATCTATGTTAAACAGTTTTCAATATCAAAATATGTTTTTTCCCGATTTGTAAAATTGCAGTTGTGTCATTTTCTCATGCACTCACACACAATTTGATTTCCCCTGATATTTGCACATAGTACTATAATCTATAGTCAATTGATATAAATATTTGTGTAGGTAGTGACTCGTATTTGTTGATTTAAAGGTATTTATGGAAAATACAAAAGAACAATATTTGAAATTTTACCATGACTCATTTTAGTGCATTATTGTTGAGGTATTCCATTGTTGATCTTTTAACACAGAGTGCAAGTACACGATGTATGAAAATAAATTAACTCCAAGACTATACATTTTCCTATTTAATTGTTAAACCCTATTTTGGAACAGCGCCTTCAGAAATCAATACAAAAATTGATACAGAAATATATTGTTCTTGTTCATTCTTAATGACCTTACCTTTATGTGGATCCGAGTTGTACCTTACCTGAATTGAAAGATAAGCAGAAATGTATGTATGGAATACAAAAAGGCTATTCCATGTATAATGGAAAATTACAATTAGATTTGTATATTCATTTTTCATAATGTTAACCAACATCCGTAATGGGTTGTTCATATATTCATAGGCAATACATAAGGGGTATTGTCCATGATTGCAAAACTTGCAAACAGGCACCCAGACATACATGCATAAATTCATTTCTGGCCATTTCAATTTCCATGCGCATTGTTCTGTTTTCATAACATGTCACAATAGCCTTAGAAAATAACATAAAGCCTATTATGTGTTGTACAACAAGGGATGCATTTATATCTATTCTCTCTTTTATATTGTCTGATGGAAGCTTACAAAACAACATAGATCACAAAAAACAGGACTATTAGGACTGGTTGCATGGGGAATTTATAAAAGCAGAACATAAACAATATACATTAAACAGGCGGCAATGAAAAGTGAGGCATTTAGCCTGTTTTACTTGGTGGATCTTTTCAATAGACTCATAGTATCATTATCTGAGTTGGTTAACAATTCATGTGAATCAGTCCATTCTGATTGTGTTTCGTACATCACATATATCTCTCTGACAAAAGGCTGTGACTTTGAAAACCAGGCAGGATGCAAAACACTGAAGCCATACACGGCGGTAGTGTCAGCAAGGGTATTCAATCCATGTCTGCCAGCGAACAAAAGCAAATTGGAAAAATTAGTCTTTTAGTTCATCAATAAGTTACAGTGTGGTATTGTTGAGTATAAGGTAGGCAGGACGGGTGGATGGCACATAAATCATGAGTGCTGTTTCAACAGATGGCCTATTCCATAGAGCGATGTCCCTCCCTTCTATGCAGTCATACTTATACATAAGGAATGCGGTAACACATTGTGTGACAGTAATTGCTTATATGTTTAAAAGCTCAGCTATTGTTATCCTTATAATATACTTTTGTGATCATATGCCTGTGCCATTTAAACTGTAAGCCTCATACAAGAGGATCACAAGAGGATTTATGTCAGGTATACCTGGGCGAATAGAGTACTGCTGATATGAATCATGCAAATACCTATTTTACAATTATCTATTTATATAGTTGATATATTCTAGTTGACTAAAATACATCATCAATTAAAAACTATTGATTTTATTTACAAATCTTATTATGACATTAAATGTTATTTTTGATGACAAGGACTGAATCCTGTATAAACTTCCTAAAAACACTCTTTAGGACAACAACAAATTCATATTTCCTACTATGTATATATAGAACATGCAAATACCATGATGAGATATGCACTTATATTTGGAATCGGTTTGCACTGCTTGATTAGAACTTGGAGATCAATATGTAGACTGGATAGGCATTAGAACATTTCTCGATCCATATAAGCTATCACATAGCGTGTCATTTTGCACTCAACGCCTCAAATTTTAATCTGGATTTATTTGCAATATGAATTTTATGAATACACAATCGCTAAGTTATGGATATTTCAAAACAGAGTGGCATTTTGATTTGAAAAGACCGGCTTAGCTTGCTTGAATGGTGGGTGCCCAAAACACGCAAAATTTCTCTCGAATGATGAACATGAAAAGCTCTATGAAAAGTCTACATTGTGTAGAAATTCACCTGCCTCTGATGAGAATGATTGTTGCAATGAGAGGCACAAAAGTGAACATCAGCATCTTTTGTGTGTGTTTCCCACTCGCGTGTCTGCACCAGAGCTACGAATGGCTGAGAACAAACTGCCATCCCGGCCAGCTATTGTTCCAGGCGGGCTCTGTGTCGCTATGCCACACAAACAAGCTCTTATTTCGCAAATGTAGCACCACGTCAAAATTGGAAATGCATTACAATATACACAATTCCATTGTGTAACAATGTTTTAACATGCAATTCTAGAATCTCGGCCTGAAAGTTGTGGGGCTCAACTTGTATAAATGCTACACTAGAGGGCACTGGGGCAATTGCAGCTCTGTAAATAACTCATTGGGAAGTTTCTAAACTTTGACCAGTGGCTTTGTTGCAGAATTATTAAATCATAAAGTGGAAAAAAGGTAGAAAACGGTAAATTGTGGTAATTTGCAGCAAATTACAAAATGTCATCGTGTAATTATAAATTGTGCAGTTGTGCAGAGTTAGACCTATTGTTATTTTCTGAAATATTCTTTTATTGCATTGAAGCAAGTTACATAAAAATATTTGTACTCACATAATGAAAAATAAAAGGTACCACTGTTACCATATTTTGCATGTCGTGAGATGCTGTAAATGAACAATTGTCATCATTTGATAAACATCATAAACAAAAGAAAGGCAATTTTATTCAGTCCCTCATGGCCCCTTCCATACACTGAAGCATTTATCAATGGACCTTATGGAATGTATAATGTGATTTATTGATGGATCCCATGGAAATCAAATTTATACTGAGATTTTTATTAGTAGACTCCATGCAAATAAAATATAATGAGGTATCTCTCGATGGATCCCATGGAACTGAATGTATACTGAGACATTTATCGATGAACCCATGGAAACCGAATTTATAACAAGGCGTTTATTGATGGACCTAATTTGAAATCAGTATATACAGAAAATTATTGATGGACACCATGGAAATTGAAATAATACTCAGGCCTATATCGATAAAACCCAATAAACACAAAGACCTAATCAGCAAGTATCCTAAGGAATGTATTTATTTGGATGATATGTTGACAGATTTCTTGATATTGTGCACACAACTGGATTAATCATCATACTTTCCTAATAATTTATACGCTTTAAAATATAGATGTGTACTCCAAATCGGGTAATTGATTCTGTACTCTAACAAATCTTAGACTAACAAGCATATTTAGTACATAATAATACAGGCATATATCAAGATGTTCTGTGTAATTCAAGTGTAATTTAGCCGAACTATCTTCATAATGTTATACCGTTTGCTGTGCAAGTTGTAAGTGTGCGTCAGGATTGTATAAAGGTTGTATAAGGGTTGATAGTTTATATTATAAACTCTTTGATGAAAACAAACGTTAAATCTCTAAGCCATTGAACGTGATGATCTACGACATAGCAATGTTACATATCAGTCAACAAGTAGACATGTGTTGTACGGAAATAATTACAACTGGTCTATATTCCAAACTTTAGTATTCCTAACGTTAAAAGTTCTACTGTTTGTTCCATAATCATGGCGCATTTATTCAAGAAACTCACAAAACTCAAGATCATTTTGACTTGGATGGCCTGATGTACAATTTGGTCTAGGAAGGCCTGATTATCTTAAGCGTACCTCTTTGGTATTAGTAGTCCAAATAACATTTTTGACTCAGCAGAAGGAATCTTGAAACACTCCACAAATAAAAGAACAATTGTGATTTGAAATATATCACAATATATTTGAACATTGTGATTGGGAAGTCCTTCACTTTACAGTTAATCTTAACATACTGAATACAACTCTACTATTCACTCTACTAAACCACTCTACAATTTACAGTTATTCTGGCTGGAATTAAAACACCCACGTTGCGATTTAACTATATGAATTTTTCCCACCTCTCCAAATCTGCCATGAAAGATATATTGAGGGCTGGAAGTAAAAACATTTACATTTCACAACAAAGAGGACATCATTTTCGAGCAATGTGTAAAAAGTTCTTCTGATCTTTGCATTGGCGTTTTTGATATAGGTCTTTTATAATCATTTTCGTTTAAATTTGGTAAAAAGCAGACAAAAAGGGACATGTCTTTAAAAAATATATTAATTAAATAAAAGGGAGCCGAGAATATGATTTGCACACAGTTGATTTATTTCCTATAAATCTATAAATTCCACAACCATCTTAATTATTACATATACGTTCACACCACAGTACAGAGCTGCCGCCGTGACACCTGGCGGGTAAATGTGGGGTGAACACTTAATACAGATAACACAAATACATGGAATTGTTAATTGTCATATACCTTTGGGCAATTAACGCATTTACTAATAATATTATGTCAAATATGAATATTTTAATTCTGTCAATACATGATAAATCCCTTAAATCGCCATCAATAAAATATTTATTTTTGATCCCTGGTTCTACGGGTGGGATGGTGGGTGAGTGAAACGACCAGGAACAGAATGGCGTTGTGGCAGTTTTGCCGCGAAATGTGGCGTTCCCCACGTGACCACGCCGCCGTTGCTAGGGGACAACAATGCCCCGCTGAGACCCCTATGCTAACAGTGACATCTGACGGCTCCCACATTTAACACCACTTATCAAATATAAGTATGCATTAAATAAAAGGGAGCCGAGAATATGATTTGCACACAGTTGATTTATTTCCTATAAATCTATAAATTCCACAACCATCTTAATTATTACATATACGTTCACACCACAGTACAGAGCTGCCGCCGTGACACCTGGCGGGTAAATGTGGGGTGAACACTTAATACAGATAACACAAATACATGGAATTGTTAATTGTCATATACCTTTGGGCAATTAACGCATTTACTAATAATATTATGTCAAATATGAATATTTTAATTCTGTCAATACATGATAAATCCCAGATTTATATTAAATTTATTTAATATTAATAGCCCATGTATTGTAAAGGGGGTAGTAGTGGAATAAGTAGTGTGCTAAGTATAATGTGCTAATCTGGAGGCGTAATTAATTTCATTGCTTTCATTTTGCCTAATATATGATTTATATGTTTGGGACTTCCATAATCCAAGTTTGGCTACATCAAAGTCGCTCCAATTATTGGAGCCAGCTTGGGAAGCAGCCCCGCTTCTCAGACTATGGGATGTATACCGGGCAGGGTTTTTACCTAAGACTTTGACTAGATTTTTTATAGTGGTATTGAGGGCTCCCTTGCTGATGGGGGTACCCGAAGCTAGTAGTAGGAGGGGGCTCCCGGGGGGTATTGGGGCTTGACTAGACCTGGCTGATAAATATAACCACATCAGGCATACGGCACATACCTTGTGATTAGAGCACCCAATAAACTTCTGAAACCCGTGGGGGGTGGTTTTACTGGATGGGGTAGTGAAAATCAGGAACTTGGCCGAGTGACGTTGGCCAAACGTCACTGAAGAGACGGGTGGGGGGGGATGAATGATTGTACCAGAGATATAATGGGTGACCGAAGTATACTCAGACCCCCTGAGGCACCCGAAAAAACCGAGAGTAAGGGCTACTGACCAAGCTAACTTGTCGGGGCCGTTCGGTAACTTGCCTAACATGGCTTCTAGCAAATTGAATTTAATGGGGTGTTTTTGGACGGGTGGGGGGGAACTGAGCGAAATAGATTTGAGAGCTAATTGGACCCTGGGGGATCCGGTAGGTGGGGGGGGTAGACCGTGGAGGATATGTAGAGACCTCACCGCTGCCAGGTATACGTGTATGGTACTTGGGGTGATGCTACCTTTTTGGGATACCAGTGAAGCTATGTATCTAAGAATAACTTGTTCATCTGCCGGTAGGGGGCAGAGGTGATGCTTGTTGCAAAGCGTAAGAACACAGCCTGTGCTGAACTGTACGTATTCCTGGTGTTAGGTTTGAGACCACTGTTGACTAACGACTCGACCTTCTTGTCCAGCTCTGTAAATGATAACAAATAAATGGTGAACAAAGGTCCAGTGAGGATGTACAAATGGAAGACTTATGAGCCTGCGTAGCAGGGCTATGAGCCCCGGTATAGCTTAATAGCTCTATGTGAGCTCAACCACTGAGTGGGAAGTACATTAAACTTAAATTTATATAATTTTTAAATAATAATACCGCAGAATACACAATTTGAGAGTACTAATATAAATGAAACCTTAAACATTTTACCAGTTCCTTTTAAACCAAGACATTAAGGTATGATACCTTCTGTTTAATGCAGTATACCTTCACCCAATCTGACAATACAAATTAATAATCGTACATTATGTCTACATGTGGGGTGTTGTTTAAATTACTATAAGGCATTAATTCCTTGAACCTAGGTATATCCAATCTGCTTAACGCATCAGCAGGGCCGTTATATAACGTCCCCAGGTGAAAAGCCCTGTAGTCTATATGGTACACACTTGTGTAGTAGTATAATGAGCGAATTAAGTTCATCATATTGGGGTCCTTGGATTTTTTACTGTTGATACAATGGCAGACTGCCATGTTATCTATGTTCATTGCAAGTTTTTTGTATGATAGCCTGTAGCCAAACGTGGCTAACGCCATAACCACCGCCATTAACTCTCTCCATGCAATTGTCATATTTTTAATCCAAGAATATTTGTTTGAAAAAGGCAGGATTACCCAGGATTGTTCATGAACTATGCCTATACCAACGTCTGAAGCGTCTGTGAACATGATTTCAGCTTCCTCCATTGTCCACTGTGATGGGAATAATGTTGTGCCATTGTGGGCGTTGATGCAGCGGCGCCACCATGCAAGGTCTGCTCTAGCTTCCTTAGATAACCTGACCCTGTGATGTAGGGCTTTGACCTTCTTGGCCAGATGAATCAACCTTCTTGTAAAGATGGCGCCACCAGTCACCACTCTGGAGCAGAACATTAGCTTTCCAGTTATGGACAAGAGTTCCCGCTTGGTGGCGTAGCGGACGTTGCTTAATTGTTCTAAATCACAAAGTACCTCCTGCATTCTCTCCTCAGAAATTTTTAATTTTTTCCCCACTGTGTCTATTATAATACCAAGAAATTCAATTATTTTTGTGGGGCCCACAGTCTTTTTGTCTTGGATCTCGAAACCTGCCAATTGGCAGGTGTCCAATACGATGTCCAATGAGTCCTGACATGATTTTTTACTCCCATTAATGCACAATGTGTCGTCCAAATAATGGATCGTGTCAGGGGATGCCCCTCTTTTCTTATAAACGTATTCCATAGCAGTGGCAAAATCGTCAAAAAGTCTGGGTGCTGAACGTAAGCCAAATGGTAGGCAAGCCATTTGGTAGTAATTTGTCTTCCCATCTTCGTCAGGCCACATAAACCCTAATAGGTGGCGTTGAGATGGGTGGACTTTAACACTTTGAAAGGCGTTAGCCAGATCCATTTTTGCCAACCAAGGGTCATCATATTTTTGGATCCGTCTAACGGCATCCTCCACAGTGGTATAATTCAACGAATATAACTCCCCATTAATGCCGTCATTAATGGACCGCTCCGGCGGCCAAGAAAGGTCATGTATTACTCGGACCTTAGCCTTGTCTTTCCTAGTGAAAGCACCCAATGGGGATGCTCTAAAATTAGGGGGGAGGTCCGTGAGTGGACCTTCTACTCTACCTAATGTTTGGTTGCTAGAAATAAACTTGCTAACGGCAGCGCTATGAGCTCTGCTTGATGGCCAATTAGGAGATATACTGTTAACTTCCTCCCCTGTGAAACCTATGTAAACGCCCTTGAGGGCCCTCTCATATAGCTCGTTAGCCAATAGCTGATCAGGGTAATCCTGTAGCCATTCATACCAAAATTCAGGGTTGAGAAATGTATTTGACCCCCCCTGCGGCACACTTGCCCTGTTTGATGCAAGTGTCGAACGGTAGGGGGCCCCTGCACTGCCTGCATACATGCAGGCGGCGGCAGCCTTTGTAGGTGCATTTGAGGGTCTGGAAATTATTGCAGACCTCATTCTGTGTAGGGCGCGTCTTGTTGGGTTCACGCGCCGACGAGGATTGCCCCGTCGACGCGATCCGTGGAAACGGACAGTCAGCTTGCCTAACGTGATCCGTTGCTAAGCAACGTGGACAAGTCTGCAGGTTAGACTTAACTGCAGTAGCGTCCAATATGGTGTAGACTAAGTGAGGGTTAATTCTACTAAATTCTACTGACACCCTACTGAGAGCTAACCTGTGTTTCATATCTAATGTTGCCACATTAAACCACTTATAGCGTTTATCCCAAGCTAGAATTTGGTTGCGGTACTCTGTCATCTGGTCATACAGGAATAGTCCATGCTGGTGTACCATTAAACGTTCATATTCCCCCCAAGCCTCAGACCAAGTGTCAAAATCGTAAACTCGCCTGCGTTGCCTTTTTTGCCTGTAGCCAATTATCCCAGAGGCATCAACATATGATTCAATGTTATTTACACTGTCAGAAGGCATGTGAAGGTTTTGCAAAAAGTCATCAATTTGAACAAACTCACCCGACAGAGCAGATTTTATGGTTTTGTCTGGGGTACTCTTGACCTTGCACAGTTTGCTGTAGTCCCCGATGTGGTCCACATTAGTCAAGCCTGGCAATGGACCCCCGAGAGAGGGTGGTGTGGTGGCTGATGGAGGTGCTGGAAGCCCTGGTATGAGTACGGAGTTCTCCTGCCATGCTGGACCGAAGTGCGCTGCCAGGTTGGGGGCGAATGCCCCAGGTACCCCAAGGTCTTCCTGTCCTGGCTGCATTAGGCGTGCAGTAGGTGGGACGGCTAGGCTGCTGTCCAGTCTGTTCTGCATCGACGTTACCGTCTTACACAGTTCTTCATGTGACCTCAACATAATAGACATCTGAGACACAATTGTGGAAAGTTCACTCACATTACCTGTGGCTTGACTAACGGCGTGTACACTGGGCGCGCTGGGGGTTGCAGGCGACGGGGCGAGTACTGGCTGGGGTGGTCGGTGACTACCCCTGCCCAGATCCAGGAAGGGGTTCCCCGGGCTCAGAATCGGCGAGGCTAGGTCCCCATCGGTACCTGGTGTCGGCTCGGTGACGGTATCGGTACTGGCCGACCGGATGACTGCTGCTGCCCCTGGCTGGTGTTCAGGTACACTGGCCCCTCTGGTGCAATTACCGAAGCCGGTGAGACCCTTGTGCCCCTTGGCGGGCTCCCCGCAGGCTCGACATGTCCTTTCCTTGGTGGACATGGCCCTGGATAGGACACTAAGATTGACTAGAAAGTTCACTCACAGATCAGTTCACACACAGCTGCACATATAAAAGTTCACGGGTGATTACCTCACCTGGCGCTCTGGCTCACAACTGGACAGGACACATGACGACACAATTTACACACTCACTTCACGGTCCAGGACACAGGACACCACAGGACACACAGGACAAAACGTCTGGACTCCAGGACATGATTCTGTTCCTTAACCCATCGGCGTGGTGCTGGACACACACCACATAATCGTCTCGAGATATCTGAACTTCATACCTTGTTGGTTGGCTAACGTTGCCGGAGAGGTGAAGTTAGGAGAGAATTGGCTGCACGTCCGATGAGTGAAACGACCAGGAACAGAATGGCGTTGTGGCAGTTTTGCCGCGAAATGTGGCGTTCCCCACGTGACCACGCCGCCGTTGCTAGGGGACAACAATGCCCCGCTGAGACCCCTATGCTAACAGTGACATCTGACGGCTCCCACATTTAACACCACTTATCAAATATAAGTATGCAATAAGTCAATCTGTTTCTCATGCTGGTAGAAGGTGTTATTTCCCAGGTTAACCTTTAATTATTGAAATCTACCTTTGAATTCATTTCATTCAGAAATTGTGATTTCTCAAAGCTGTGGCTTCTGTGATCATGTAAATACCGTTAACTCATGCCACTTTTTTGTAGTCAATCAGATGGAGATTAATGCCCCTTACATTTTACAATCGATCAGCCGGGCTCTTCACAGTCAATCAGCTTGAGAATAATACCATCTCTCTTTGCAATCAATCTGAAGGTTAATGCCACGTATGTTCTTATCTCTCTTTGCAATCAATCTGAAGGTTAATACCACATGTGTTCTTATCTCTCTTTGCAATCAATCTTAGGGTTAATACCACATGTGTTCTTGTATCTCTTTGCAATCAATCTGAAGGTTAATACCGCATATGTTATGGATATTGCCACATTTATAAACATGATAAATCGATTTACCGGAGACTAAACTCGTAATTCATATCTACAGGAAATCTCAAACACATGTTCGGTTTTCTATGTGTTGCAAATTAAAGCATATCTCTGAAATACATCACCAACATCACAGTCTTTTTGACTGTAGAAAATCAAATCATACTTTTTATATGTACTAAAAATACATTGGACATTAAATACAAATCCTCTACATCAAAGTAAGAAAAGTCATTCATTCTATCTACTTTTATGTTTTTTTCACACTTATACATCTTATTTGCAAGTATAACTACATTTATAAACAGGAATTCATATCTGTATCAAAAGAAAACCTAAATTCTATGTGCTGTTCCTTTCATACATTGGAATCCAAATCCTAGAACGGTTTTTTTATACGAGCCATCCTTTTATGATATTTTTTTAGTGAATATTAGGTGATAAAATAGTGTCATTTATAATGAAAGGATAATTTTGTTTGTTTGTACCTGAGATGAATGAGAATGATATCACGCAGTTCCCATCCAACTTGAGCCGCCTTACTCTCTAAACCTGCAGTGTAAATGTGCTACCAGTCAGTTTATCTCATATAAGCTTCCTGGCTTTAGTCAGACAGTTAGGCACGCCTTTCAGACCACACAGCCAATATATTACAAGTGCATTCAGAAATTCATACATTTTACATCACTGAAGGAAGCGACTTCGCGGAGTGGTGAATAGGACTTCATCTGAGAGAGGAGGGACCATTGTGTACCATTCCCAAACAGCGGATACGGCTTTCTGAGGCAAATTTTGCTGCCACAAAGCCGCATCCGACGTTGCTTTATGGACAGATATGAAACCTTTTCCCGGCTGTTTTGTGAAGGGGAAACGTCATTAGTGGGTGAATTCACAGATTCCATAACCGTGCAATACGGCCATAAATCACCCTACCCTTACATTTAATTTGCACCTCGTCATCACGCCAAAAAACGTACTGGATCTTCACGTGTATGACATCTGAGTGAAGACCACTGTCTTCATGCAGCAGAGAACTGTCCCGGCGTGCTCAAATAGGATTTTAAAAATTATGATTTTTCAAGACAGGAACCGGTCCTCCTGTGGTTAGATGTTTATTTATATTTGGTGAAAAAGTTTATCTTTGGTTTATTTTACTGCTGTAGAAGAGACCAATCGGTAACATCCGGGGATGCTGTTTGGCCAACATTAATCCAGTCATGCACATCTGAAACTCACCATCTGAAACTCAGCAAGCGAAACTTACCTGAAACTCAGCAATCAGGTTCCATTTTCAATGTAATCTGATTCCCCTCATACCATATCTGACATGAGTCATGTCTTCCTACATCTGACTTGTTGTCCCTGCCATTCTATCCCAACCTGGTTCCACTTTTAATATATGTGATCTATTATCCCAACCTTATAATCTTTATTACATATTATCTGTTAACATAACATGTTTCCCTTATCCTAAATAAGTTCTGTTATCCCAATCTCCTGATAGTGCATATGACCTATTATGTCAACCTGATTCTCCTTATATCTACCTGACCTGCTATCCCCCAACCTGATTCCCCTTATAATTGCCTGACCTGCTATCCCATTCTGATTCTCCTTATATCTGACCTGTTAGCGCAACTTGATTCTCCTTATATCTACCTGACCTGCTATCCCCCAACCCGATTCCCCTTATAATTGCCTGACCTGCTATCCCCCAACCCGATTCCCCTTATAATTGCCTGACCTGCTATCCCATTCTGATTCACCTTATATCTACCTGACCTGCTATCCCCCAACCCGATTCCCCTTATAATTGCCTGACCTGCTATCCCAACCTTATTCACCTTATATCTACCTGACCTGTTACTACACGTATCTACCTGACCTGATACTACACGTATCAGGGGAATCTATCCCAACCTAAGTCTCCTACTTCATGTGACCTGTTATCCCAATATGATTTTCCTGATGGTATATGACTAGAGTATGATAAATGTAGTTAACGTCATATGCAACTGATTTTAGACCTGGACCACAAACCTATTCATTATGAGATTTTTTTTAAAATGTAAATATTCAAAAAAGTTCCCTTCACTGAGGGTTATCGGTGGCAACACACTTCAATTTAAAGTGAAACAATGGGTTGCTACGACACAATGCACACAAGCTACGACGTCACCCAATTCATAAAACTCCAAGGTATATGTCACTTATTATTCCACACATAAAACATGATTTGAATTTTGTGAAAAAAGATGTACCCTGCCATACCAAACTAGACTTTTGATTTTACATCCTGCTATATTAGAGTGGATATCATGTGACTTGCCCTACTAAACCTTTCAGCAGATGCTGCCAATCCTAACTATCTTTCTGATGCTCATTCATCGCCATAACTAATTATTATTCTGATACAAATACACTGGATTTATTAATAACAAATATACATACTGACATTATACAAAGCCACTTTGTTGATGAACAAATTTCTGATCATAATATTGTACAATTTATATTAAATTATACAACAAAAGAGTTAATAAGAAAAAGATAACATATAGAAATTATAACAAAAAAATAAAAATCAGTGATATTAATACGGATGTAGAGGAAAGATTTAACACAAATTAAAACTATGACAATAGTATTTAGATAAATTACTAATTAGTTATGATAAATTAACCAATATCTTGGATACGCATGTACCAGTTATGGAAAACCATGAATATGTGAAACCAGCTCCTTGGTTATTTGAAAATGTAAATGAAGAGAAAAGGTACAAAAGAAAGGTAGAAAGAAAGATGAATAGAACGGGTATCCCGGCAGATAAAATGCAATACCAAATACAAAAAAAATAACAGCATACTGAAACCTGCAAGAAATAAATATTACTCTGAAATGATTGACTCAAACAAATCTGATCCTTAAAAACTCTTTACATTTTTAAATGGACTCTTACATACTAAAGAAGAGGCTGCCTGTCCAAAACATGAAGATGCAAAAAAATTCGCAACTGAATTTGATAATTTCTTTCTAAACATAATTGAAAATCTTTGGAAAAAAATGAACGAGAAAGGTAAAAATACTGAATGTGAGGAAAAATCTAAATTCATTCAATGTCTACATCAATTTTTCACATTGGAAAAATGTGATATAGACAAATTCCTTAAAGAATCAGCAAAGAAGTCATGCAAGCTTGACCCCATCCCCGCTTGGCTACTGTCAGAATTATAAATAACAGCAATTATCAATAAGTCAATTATTGATATATTAATGGACATAGATAATAATACTGTAATGTTGGTATTGCTTAACCTCTCAGTGCCCTTTGACACCTTAGATCATAAAGTCTTATTAAATAGTCTGGAACAAAGATGCAGTATTAAGGAAATAGCACTGGAATGGTTCAGGTCATACCTATCAAATAAAAAACAATGTGTCATTATTGATGGAAAAAGGTCTGAAAATATGGATACCAATTATGGCATTCCAGGGATCAGTACTAGGGCCAATCCTATTTACAGCATATATGGAACCTCTGGGCATCATATATATGCAGATGATACTCAGCTATGTATTATTAACGATCCAAAATCTGAAAATGAAACAAGAGGATCATGTAAAGAAATGGAAGAATGCATGAAGGGTGTTAAAATGTTTTTACTGGATAATAAAATGAAGATGTGTAGAATAGTCATGGGAAGTCTGAAATGATAACATGTGGGAAAAACTCAAATTTGAAAAATGGAGAAATTGCATCTATAATTATGGTTGGTGATGCAAACATTTCAAGGTCCAAAAATGTCAAGGATTTAGGTGCAATCTTTGATCACACTGTCAAAATTAATGTATGTCAAATGAAACACATTATTTGTCTCGATTTGGAAACACTATATTGTTATATATGTTTTTTGTGAAATACATTTGATTGAAACACAAAATTGTGTTTAATGCTCTGTCCCAGAAGTGAAACATAACAATGTGTTTTACTGTACTATTGTGAAACAGTTTGTACATTCAACAAAAGTGATTGACATTCTATATGATAAACTTGATATTATACATTATCACATTATACATGTATAATAACAATTCTTAATCATTGTCAAATCATTTGTTGATAGTCTTTGGTAAAAATAAATGTGTACATGTCTTGAATATCATTCAAATTACAATTCAAAATGTTTCGTACTTATTACAGTTTGTTTAGGATGACATTTCATGCACAGTGTATGTTTTAGTCCAGGATCCCCTTCTGTGCACAGTTTGTTTCTGGGATGCTCTTTTGTGAATATATTGTCCTTTGATTGTCCTGCTTGGCGTAGATATCTGAGATGCCCTCCCATGCAGTATCTGGGATGTCCTCCTGCTCAGTGTAAGTACTTTGTATTCCTGGATACCTCAGCCAGGAAATGTAACTGTTATGCCTACTGCTTAGTTAACGTGCTTGGAATGCTCCCAAAAAGTATGCTCTCATGTAGAATAGGTACCGTGGTTGTCATGATGTGTAGAATAGTCATCTGAAATTGAAAAATAGGAGATCAAAATGAGTCCTACCAAACAGATTTAATTTTCTTTCATAAATTCAAATCACATGAAAATATTGAAAATTTAGTTAAAAGTTGCATTTTATCAAATAAAAGATACATATATACCATTTTTGGTGAATAGTGTCGTGAATAAAAGAGCATTTACTCCATAATAATGCAATCCTTGTACTGTGCTGACCGGTGTCCAACTCTCAACATTTGAATGTACAATGACATGAATGTCCCTTGTGTAAATATTCTATCTTCCTGTTTTCAAAGAGAGGTATACAACCTCTTAATCCTTTACAAACCTTGTCAATGGCAATTAACAAAAACACTTTAATGTGTTTTGTTACATTTATGATTTTTTGTCACCTTACAGTGACTTATCCAATATTACATATAAGCTCTTAATTAGTTTTAGTCAGTGTGGGTCAATCATAAAGATTGTGTTTCACAAAAACACTAGCAATATGGTGTGTCACCAACATACAGTATCCACGTAAAAACACAATATAGTGTGTAAGTGAGACAGGTATTTCTCAGAGTGGAGAAACATTTTTAAAAATCTTTAAAAAGGCAAACATTTTTCATTTAAAACTCCTATCACAAATAAGAAAGGTTTAGATGAGAAAACTGCAAACACTCTAGCACTCCTGCATATGTGTTACCTCAACGTTGGATTCCCTGCAAGTGGGAATGGCAAAATGTGAAATATATAGCCAAATTGCAAAAGTTGCAGAATGCTACAGCCAGAGTTGTGGAAAGAATAAAGGAAAATGATCACATAACAGGAAAACTGGTGACTGTGGAGGCTAGAATAGATTTTAGGATACCCTTACTGACCTGGAAGGTACGCAATGGATATTCACCTTAGAACCTGTCACAGCTACTGATACCTAAACGTGGAACAAGATCTTAGGTTTATAGATAATAATGAATGTATTATACCTAGAACTAATATGAAAACGTATGGCGATAAGGCTTTTGCGTCATATGCACCCAAAACACTGAATGCCCTGCCCCTTGAAGTGAAAAATTACAATATACTAAATAGCTTTAAATCTGAACTAAAACTGATCTAAACACGAAAGATTTCCTTCAAAAGCGTCATGAGCAGACATAGTCTGAAATAACACTATACAAAAACCTATTATTATTATCTTTCTAATACTATATATGCGTGCATTGCCTTAATGAACTGCCTTTGATTCACCCCGACTCCTGATACTGCCCTTGGTACCAAGTATACAAGTAATAAAAAATAGTGGGACAGAGATAAATACTATATTATTCTGTGATATTGAATTTTCATTTATTGAACTATGCATGATCCATTCGATACGAATGTTTTATAATAAAAACCTATGCCTGATTATAGGTATCCATTGTGGTTGGTGCAAAGGCGCTCATTTAGTCCCATTCTATTTTATATGGTAAACGACAGCGCTATAATAGTCGTTACAGGGGGATTGATCCGGCTAAATACCTTACTACAAGGCGTTTGTTCACAGTGCTCTTGAGAGTTCTGTCAACTGCCAAATATATTATGGCGAATATTTACTCTGTAGTTTATAGATATGAATGGACGGGTCATTTCTATTCAAATACCAAATCTATGGGGATACATGTTACATAAACCGCATAACAAAAGGTACCGAATAACATTACACAAATTGTGTGCTTTTTCAAAGGACACCTTTCATTGGTTTTTAGCGCATTATTACATCCATTTCCAAAGCTCAGATCAAATCCGCAGTCATATGAATAGAAATAATACACTGTCATTGTGTTGTGTAGTTGGGTTATGGCAGTATTACTACTTTTATTCGCTGGTCATGTGTGCCTCAAACCGATTGATATTGTTGGATTTCTATGCCTGTAAACTAATTCTCTCTACTTTTGATTGTACATCCGGTGCTAATTGTTGAGGCTTATATTTCTGTGTGCAGCTATTGAGAAGGACATGTCTCTAATATCTCCCTGTAAACATGGGCAGAAATAAACTTATTACAATCATCATGAATAACAATCAGTAATAATATAGGCAATGGACGAGATTTTAACGGACGGTAAAATTATGTGAATTTATTTAGATCGTGTCATATGCTCATATGGTTTGGAGGGAAATTCGGTTTTTGTATGAGAGGCTGTTGGGGAGAGAATGTGTGATGCACATGGTACAGCCCCAACAATTACTATTGGTCCTATCTCACTCGTGCATCAATGGTCGTTCTACAGCAGCTATGGCCATTTATGTAGCCTGCCTTTTAATTTCCACCATTCTTTCCTTACAAAGCCTGTTTGCCTGGTAACTTTGAGAAGGGCTGGCAAATGTAGGCATTGTGTTTCACTGTGTAGCTGGTCCACGCGTGCATACAACCAACCTTCATTTTCATTTGAAAGCTCCACTGCTTTCAGCGTGTGACAATGCTTCATCGGCACAGTTATGTGAACAATGTTGATTATGAGACTGACACAAACCGGCTTCCTTTGTTACAGCCGACTGCGGGGAACATAGGAGACCCTCACAAGTGCGAAGGCAATCCACATTGGTCCTGGATTGATAGAAGCAGACATCTGCAGGTCCTTTCAGTGACCACATGTATAGCTGTGCCCTCTGAGAGGAGTGATATTTAAGGTTGATATGCATGCAGATATGGTGTGACACATGATGTGTGTCCTCAGGGTGGCATGTATGCAGATATAGTGTGACACATGATGTGTGTCCTCAGGGTGGCATGTATGCAGATATAGTGTGACACATGATGTGTGTCCTGAGGGTGGCATGTATGCAGATATAGTGTGACACATGATGTGTGTCCTCAGGGTGGCATGTATGCAGATATAGTGTGACACATGATGTGTGTCCTCAGGGTGGCATGTATGCAGATATGGTGTGACACATGATGTGTGTCCTCAGGGTGGCATGTATGCAGATATAGTGTGATACATGATGTGTGTCCTCAGGGTGGTATGTATGCAGATATAGTGTGATACATGATGTGTGTCCTCAGGGTGTCATGTATGCAGATATAGTGTGACACATGGTGTATGTCCTCAGGGTGGCATGTATGCAGATATAGGGTGACAAGTATGCAGGTATGATACATGAAGTGTGGTATGACACATGAAGTGTGTCCTGAGGGTGGCATGTATGTAGATATGGTGTGACATAAGATGCATGCCATCATCATATTTTCATTCTAACACGTGTCAGAAATGGTATTTCCGGCATATTTATGTAGTTATTCTTAATATCATATTCCATATATTCTATATAGAGAATAAAAAACCTGCTACTGGGGTCGATGCCCTACTCATTTCAAACGGTGTTTATAAGGATCTTTTTAAAAACAACACAGAGACCTGATAATACAAACAATGGCCTTAACCAGTTGTTGGACAATTGTTTAATATAGAAAAAGGTCAGGAGCTGATATCCATCTTTCTCCCTGTATGATAGAACTCTAACTTAACTAGCGATGTGTTAAAATTGGCTGTCACAGGTCCTCACAAAGACATATCAAGTATGGAATCCCTCAGGGATCATTCCTTTCACAATAAATATGTCCCCACTGGCTGACATTCTGTCTAAGTATGGTTTGAACTATCATATATACGCAGATGATACTCAGATCTACATCCATGTTGTCCACACCTCTGGCCACCAAGTGGAAATCAATAGACACAAACTAGATAGATGTGTCAGTGAGGTCAGAGCATTTTTAATCCCTAACAAGATTGAAATGAATGATGGAAAAACTGAAATGCTCATCTGTACTGACAGATGTGGTACTGCTGCCAACCATACTATAATCACTGTCAAGGTTGGTGATACTGACATCTCTCCTAGTGAGTCTGTGGTTGATCTTGGTACCACGTCTGACTCTAAAATGGACATGAAGGCCCAAATTTGTATCAAATGTGCAGAAAGGGACACAATCACATTAGAAATTTGGAAGCCATTAGACGGTGTCAAGAGGAGAAAATTGTGGAAACTCATGCCTTTGTGACGTCTACTATAGACTATGGTAATGGTATCCTATCCTCAGAGATTAGGAAGTTGCAATACTTGCAGAACTCTGTAGCACGTGTGGTGGGAAAGAAAGGTTTGATCATATTACTGAGAAACTTTAGGAACTACACTGGCTCCCTGTCTGCGCCAGAATTAAATTTAAGATTCTTCTTTTCACATAGAAGTCCATAAGTGGTAAGGCGTCCCTTACTTGCGTGATCATATCCTGATCAGACAAAGTGAGAGAGATCTTCTCTGTCCCTAAAACGCATCTGAAAACTGTAGTTGATAGGGCTATTTCTGCAATTGCCACCATTTTATTGGTGGTATTTATTATAAAGTTATTTTTAAACCAATTTACTAAATGTTTTATCAGATATAGCTTTCCATATCTTTTGTAAAGAATATCTGAAGATTACATTATTGTATCAGCAAGATAGCAGAGTTTGATAACAATTTCACCTGATAATCGAACCCCCCGAGAAATTACAAATAGGATTGGTAAAATCTGTCAATCGTTTTACTCTTATTATTTTTGCACTTTACTATAACTGGATGATTTGTCATATGCATCACTGATAGTAATCCATTCGTTTACACATTATATATTAATGACAGTAGAGAAATGTCTCTTTCAACAATCTACAGGATACATATACATATACATATACATATACGATATCAGCAATGAAACAAATAGATTCAGATATGAATCAATACGCAGATAATTAGCAATAATCAAACATCGATTATCTATTGTGCTGCCCCGTGATTTAGGTGGTTTACTGGTGTACATCCAATCTCATAAACCATGACACAATTGAGACTTAAATCTTATTATTTCAAAGGACTTTATTTCGAGAATTGTCTGAATCAGAGGCTTATCTTAATTCTAAACATGGCAATATATGTGCAGGTGGTCAACAAGGTTATCATATCAATAGTCCATACGGATGTTATTTATCTAATATAATTACATAGAACAATATATACATATGTATATATATACATATATATATATATTATTGAACTCGATGTTCAAATTAACTTATATACTGCAGAGTAATATCGGCTTGAATAGCAAGATTTTAAAAAAGGTGACACATTCGAACAGTTCACTTTATGCAGTAGACGAATTTTGCCGCCAAATTTTAATTTACTGCAAATTTTCCATAAAAAAGACCTCAACATTGATTTGCAAATAGAGAATGGTTTATTTTTCAAAGAAATCATTCTTTTAATAGATATTTATATTCATATTGTTGTTTTGCAATCTTTTTTAACTGGGTTTGATTAACAGTGCATATCAAAGGATATATATGCCATTATCTGGTTTCTCAGATATCTGTCTGTAGCATATTTCTATCTATTTATCTGTACTCCAGCAACTGTTATAAAGCATTTGTTGTCTGTGTGTTTATCAGACTCAGTACTTTTTGTTGATATGGTTGGTCAGTACTTCGCTCCTTGCTGGTCGACTGCCAGCGCTGCACTCATCACGAACCAGCTACCCGTATGACCTTCCCTTTTCTTTCTCCCATCTCGATCTCTTCATTATAGCAGCACTCTGTTTATTTTACTCTTGAGGCTAGCTCTTTGAAAGCCACCTTCGATTTATTCCCGGCCCCCAATATTTACTCTTTCACTTGACATAAGACCCCAATTTGAAAAAGCCTCGGAAGTCGAAGTAAGTGTAATAACATCCCGTCTTATTGTATGTGTTTCTATGGCGGGCCGGGGCGGACCATTGTGGAGACCACCATCTCCCGTCCCCAGAGCTTCTCCCACAATTACTCACACACATTACAAAGTCAAGGGGCTGACAATTATTTATTTTCCATAATATTATTTATGATGTTCCATTATGAGGCTTCTCGTGCCTGTCTGAAAAGCCGCATTCAGAGGCTGCAAATAAATTTTCTCGGTATCAGCCTTGTATTGTTCTAAGTGACAATGGCGGCGGGTGGAGAAGGGTATTGGTGAATGTAATAGCAGTGGACCTCCAGACTCCTAGGCCCTCCTGATTGCCCCGCAATGAAAAGACCTGCCCAAGTCATAAATGGGGCCTCAGATTCGGCCAACACTAGCAGAAAGAAACTTCAGAATTAAGGCAAGCCACCTCCTCACTATGCTCAATGGCATAGAAAGAAAAAGGATCTGCAAGAAAAATGAGATGACAGACTTGTATAATGTGTATTCGTCATCAGCACCGGTGAATAGCTACTTTGTGGTGCTTTGAGAGCTTAATTGTACAGAGAGAGGCTGATGGAGAAAGTAGGTTGGAATGCCTTAAAACCATCTTCTGCTTCAGCAAAATGTGAAGGTAAAGTAACAGGTATCAACATGATCATTGTCTAACGCCCTTGAAGGAAGGTCGGTAGTGGATTCAGATTATATTAGCTGATTTATTGGGCTGTTTTACATTCTAGAAGGCTGTAAATTGTTTTATCTAATAAAAATATAATCCAGTTGAATAAGCACAGTTATATTTTTGATAAAACAGTTTCTTTCCAAGTCCAGTGAGATAGATATCAGCTGGCCTGAATCTCACCGCTTTTATTTGGACTACGGTCCTAATGTCAGAATGGTTGGGATTGATAAGTTTCTATTATAAGTTTAGATGAATTGAATATATTCTATTTATCCAATCACATTCTCAACCACATTGAATTTCATAGTTGTTTTCATATATTCCCCTTTGTGAATTATCTCATTTATCATGTAAACGTGTATAGATAATTACATAGACAACAAAAAAAAAAGAAAATAATAATAATAATAATATAAGGTCACTATTTCACACTATGACGTTTCATTTCATATTATTGTCGGCAATGTGTGCATCTCGTAGGACTTTACTCCAGGTTAAATCATCTTTCTACTCCAAATATTGATGAAACTGTTGTCTTTTGCATTATGTAATATTCAGTGCTAAAATAAATGTGCACCTGATAACCCTACGCAACTGTATTTACCTTGCTTGCAACATCAAGAGGGCTTCATTGCAAGTTAAATCATTTTTCTTCTCCAATTATTGACGAAACTGTGCTCTTTTCAAAATGTTATATTCATTTGAAAGAAATATGCATCTCGTAGCCTCACCAATTCACTTGTAATAATGATGATGATGATGATGATGGGTCTTCAGTTTCGATGTAAAACTCGACAAAGTTTTCATCTCCAGGGGCAGGGCATTCCAAGTAAGTGATAAAATGTTGTACAATGTTGATGTAGGGCAATTGAGCTGCCATTTGAAAGATCTCTTAGTATACAAATCCTTTTATTCATTTGTAACCATCTCTCACTCTTGAGATGACATTTTCAAAAATGTCGAGCAGAAGATATATTTTAATTCTGCAATGCTGGAGATCTTGGGGAGAAAACGCAACTGATCAATTTTTACTTGTGTATCAATATATTAACCATATAATAAAATAATTTTCAAAAAGTCTTTCCAGTAGTATATTCAAAACAATAAACCGGTATTTCATTGTTGACCTATGCCTGTTATAATTCAAAACAGGATATGCTTTAAGTGCTGCCATTATTTATAAGGAGGGATATTCGTCTGTCAAAGAATGAATGGTAGCTGAAAAATCTTATAGCATTTAGTTGTAGTGCCCAAAACATATGTCAGTCCCTTTATCGCTTAGTTTCGGTGAGATTTAACAAACACTATGATACTATGATACTGGTGAATTGCAAGGTGAATTCAACATAAAGGACTACGAGGCACATATTGAACATGCCTGGAAGATTCAGATTCACCGAAAGGTAACATGATTTGTTATGATGTATTTTGCAACTTAATACCATTATTGAGAGCATTTTGGGGAAACCCTAAACATTCCACCTTTGTAATATATACTCTATTGCAGACTATATGATGTTTGCAGGTTTGTGTATTAGAGACACGCATTGTCATCACATGAGGTGTCATTGCTATCCATGTTTGTGTTGTAATGTGGATTCAAACATAATATTGAGTGAGCAAACTTCCTATGAGTGAAGTTAAATGCACATAATCAGACCTGGGAGACACAGACATCATAATTAAACAGTCAGTATGTTGCATTTACTGAACATGTTGATAAATAATCTAAAATCATGCAAACATTAAATATTACAAATTCTGGACAGGATAGATAAATTTTAATTACTACACAGTATATTGTATTAAGATCAAATAAACAGGCTAAAATCACCAATATAACCTATCAATTTTAATTTCCCTTATTAGGAAAATATAAAATCAATAACAACATGATTTGCATGATAATTTGATGTAATCATGCATGATCATTGTATCACGACATATTTTTAAAAGAATGTCATACTGGGCTTTCGATTTTGAGATGACCTATCATGCACGATGTCTTATAGGTCAATAAGGTAACTAAAATGCCCTCCTGTTCAATCTAATTATCTACCCAGCCAGGATTGGTACCAGGGAACCCTCCTGCTCATTCAAGGTACCAGGGATGCCCTCTCATGCTGAATATATACCTGGGATGACATTCTTCTCAGTTAAGGTAGAAAAAATACTTTTATTACATACAAGATTCCTAGAATTCCCTCTAGATGCACCGGGAAACATGGGAATGTGGGTACCTGGGATGCCCTCCTGCTTAATGTTTACTGGGATGCCCTCCTGCTTAGCTAAGGTACCCGGGATGCTCTCCCGCTTAGTTAAGGTACCTGGGATGCCCTCCTGCTTAGTCAAGGTACCTGGGATGCTCTCCCGCTTAGTTAAGGTCCCTGGGATGCTGTCCCGCTTAGTTAAGGTACCTGGGATGCCCTTCTGCTTAGTTAAGGTACCTGGGATGCTCTCCTGCTTAGTTAAGGTACCTGGGATGCTCTCCCGCTTAGTTAAGGTACCCGGGATGCTCTCCCGCTTAGTTAAGGTCCCTGGGATGCTCTCCCGCTTAGTTAAGGTCCCTGGGATGCTGTCCCGCTTAGTTAAGGTACCTGGGATGCCCTCCTGCTTAGTTAAGGTACCTGGGATGCCCTTAAATGCAGAATAGATACCTGGAATGCCCTATATAATTTATATGAAAATAACTTATCACTTCTCTTAACCTGCATAGTTTTCTTTCACTTACATGTGGCACTTACACTATAAATGTGCTGCTATGATCTTCAATAGCGATGAACAGGATTCAAAGCTGTCTTGAAACTGTTAACAAATTTATTGTATCAAAATATTCTCACAATATATTTTATACGTGTCATTTCCTTTGACGTTTCCATCATCTAATATCAGTCAGACAATACTCTCCTGGTTAATATTGACCAGTTTTCAATCCCATCTCATGCCACCCTGAACCGCAACTCATTCATCAAATATAATGTTTACTAATTCTTTATACCGTTTATATCAAGGACATCTTTACATGAATGACTCATGTCAGACTTCATGTGCAAAATCATTTGTTTGGGAGTTTATTTCCCACTATTACTACGTTAAAATCCCATTTTATGTAGTTTGGAGTTGATAGTTTTTTATATTGTGTGAATAACTCATTTACGAAAGATCGAGACATAGAAGGCGCCGCATTGTATGCATTGGATGTCGACGTCATCAGTTAATGTGCTCATACATTTCCTGAAATCGTGAAATCATATCAAACATTTGAAAGCAAGGCTTAAAGAAGGAAAATGTTTTCAAATAATACAAATCTGCAAAAGTTAGAATACAAGTAAATGCATTCCTATTATACATTCTCAGAAAGATCTCCTGAATGATTATTAATAATCCAACAATACAGTATTACTTCATTTTTAAAGAAATCTTTCTTGTTATTTCTTTTTGTATTTTACTGGGTGATATCTTCTTCCCCTTCGATTAATGTTCTATGTTTTTTGATATTAATTTACTTTATTGTAATAAATGTGTTGGCAGATTTTGGAAACTGACCTGTGTATTTAAGATTAAGATTTAGAAAACATGATATGATGGACTTATCACAATATACCATTTTCAATTCACAGTTTTGGAACAATAGGGCCTTTACTGTGATACAAATAAGAGAAAGCTTGCCCCAAGATATCTTTCCCATAGCATTGATTTATCAAACCAGAAATAGCATTCAAGGTATTTGCTTTTGTTCTCTATCAAAGAATGATCATGGTCTTCTTTGTGAGGGCCTCCATAAGATCTGAATGGTAAAGTTATTAATTTCCTGTGAAAAGTTATAGTCCATTTAGAGTGAAAGTGTCTCTGGTGGTTGTCTATTGTAGCGCTTTGAAAACTAACAAAGGTTCAGAAAGAAAAGAGAGTGTCTTTTACAAAAGAGTCAATATGAAATCATTGGGGAATATTAATATGACAGGTGTATGATGTCTTCAAGGCTCACTTCATTTACTTCACTGCACAAGCAAGAGTAGTTTTACTCAAATATTCATAAGAAATGGTCTCTCATGACTATTAAACATTTAGTGATAATTGGTGGAAACGGTAATGATTGCATGATACGTAGTACTGTATTCGTGACGTGTTAAATGCAATCGATGGCATGCTGGATAAAAGTTAAATATTGTTGAATTTTGTACCTTTGTTGAGAGAATGCAAAAACATGGCTGATGTTCACTTCATATGTAAACATATGATTGGACATAGCAGAAGTGTGTAACAGGTGCGGGCTATTGTCGTCTATTACAATGTACAATTAATGTTCTGGTTTCCAGCTTTCCACATAAATACAAAGGGGTCTTTACGATGCGTAGATAATGAATGGACCCCAGTTATTCTATAGACTAACACATGTCCAGGACTATCAACTGCAACTGAATTCATATATTGCCTCAGGTAGAGTCAACATGAGTTATATAGTCAATTTTTGTCCTTTCACTTGACTTTGAGCTATTGTATGCAAAATCTGATGTGAACAATGCAATGTATGTGTCATATGTTTGATTACATTGCCAGTTCAATAGTATTGGATAACATGTGGAATAACTGCACAATGATTGCACAGCCTGCGTATTCTATTATTGTGAGTTCGGCAATGCCTGCAATGATGATATTGATATTAAAGATATTGATACAATATTGGAGAGGAAAACACAAGTTTCCTCATACACCTGACATACATATATATTCGCTTCGAATGGTTTCCTCCCCATGAATCAACCCCTACATGGGTCTTATATAGGGTGAATTCTAGAATCTGCAAAACCAGGGCTACTGTTCTATTTTTGTTATTCAAGTACCATTTCCAGTGCCTTTTTATCTTTCTTTCCTCTTTACCTTTGCAAGCAAGTTACTCTTGTACTCTTGATCTGGTCTGTGCCATGCAAGGTCAAGGAGGTTTGTTACCTTCAGATGATGCATCATAATGGATAAATCTGGAATTAACTCATTTTTGAAAATCTAGTTAAAAATAATCCTTTTCGCCTGGGCGTTGTCATGTGTATGCATGTGTGTGTATGTATGTGTGTGTGTGTGTATGTGTAAAACTTAGATAACTAAGATATTCAAATCTTGATCACGATATGAGTGCATGTTGGGCATCACATGCGGCATGAAGAACTGGTACATTGTAATTTTGGATGTTACATGGTCATTTCCTATAGAGGTATAATTTGGCAGTTTGAATGGGAGAATGTCATTTTATGGAAGAGGATATGTAATGTGCAGAGATAATGATTTCTCGTCATGGTCTGCTCTGCTGGGCAACAGAGGCCTATATCACAGTAAGGACAACTCAAGTTAACGTAGCACAAAGATAAATTCGAGACTTGTCTGTATTCCAATATCAATGAATATGAGAATGTTTTTTTTTTTGTTTATTTGACAAGCCATACTTTGTGTTAACAGATCTGCAGTGGACTGTAGCTAGGAGAGACTTTATATTGGAGTTGATGCACCACGTATACATCGACATAAGCTAGACCCACACATGTTAGCACCTGATGGCCCATTTTCTCAATTACTGTCAAACAAATTACTAGCATCAAGGTATTGTTGGAAGGTAAATATGTGCTCATCATGCCATGCCAGGCAGGTGGCCAATGTCCATTACTGTCTCAAACGTAGACATAATAGTAAAGGGCGATCACAATGCAATTACCATGGTCGGCCCGCTTTCATGGGTACCAACACCAGTATCCACAGATACAAAAGATAAGCTAAACAAACAGCTTTCCCTGTCACATCGGGTTAGCATCACAAATGACGGCATATCTTGCCATATATATATATCTCTCTCAATGTGATGAAAGGTGATGAAATGTGATGAAATGTGATGAAATGTGATGAAATTTGAAAGTAATGTAGCAAAGTCATATAGATATGTACAGTGAATTTCAACGAAAGATGTTGTTCCTAGATATATATGTTGGGATATCATTACATGTAAGTTTTTGTAATCAGTTGTCTGTTGGTTCAATAGCATTGTATTCAATATTTAAGCATGTGACCTCGATGCGTGCCAACTCGTTGCTGCGTGAGGTTTGTACAACAATGTGTATAAAAGGTTTAATGTTTGACAGGGATATTTATCTATTTGGAAACAGTAGCAGTTCTGAGTATGGGAACATTGCAACATAGGGGTGTTGACCCGTCACGTGACCCATAAAATGGGAGCCTTGGAGTGAGTACATCCGGGCCTTTTGATAGTGCAGTTTGGAACACATTTTGATAGGTTGGTCTCACGAATACAGCTCATGTATGTTTATTCTATTGCCTGTGTCACAATGAAGTTGTCGCAGTAATTGGCCTAAAATAATATTCACCACAATAAAACACATACTCGTTTGTTCTACCTGAGGCTTCCTACCAACCCACCAAAGGACAAAAATATCTTAACATTTTCGTACATGTGCCATTATTACTCAACCTTTTGGAAGTAAAATGTCAGAAAATTCCATGTGGGTACATGATACTTCCCGTCAGGTAATCCTTTTCAAAATACTTTTCCTTTGCAAAAAGAAAAATAGCTTTACCCTTTTCCATATTGCAAGCTTTAACTTCATTTAAATAAAAAAAGTCTACACTTTCAGAGAAAATCTACCATTACCTTTCTAATATGGGCATATAGCCTTTTTATTCAGAGATATGAGTTTGATATGAGGAGGGGAGTTATCCGAGGAGCAATGGGGCGTGCCAGAGTACCCTCACCGTGCCTCTTAACATGTTTACAAGAGCGTCAATATTTGCCTAACCCCTCCACAGTGTTGTCAATGTGTCATCACGCCGGGCTGATGGCTTCATAGTCTCGCGTCGCCGTGATTTGAAAAAAAATCACCTTTGCAATCATCGTAATTTGTCACAAATAGTCGTGAAAGATTTTTCCTAATTCTGATTAGCGATCACTTCAACTATATATGTTTGGCTGCGATCGGCAAGTTTGAAGAATGTCTGCACCATTTCACAGCACCAGACCTGTATACATGGTCCATTCTATCTCAAAGTCTCTGTTGGCAAAACAAGGGCAGTGGAATTGATTTAAAGATTATGTGTGCCTGACGTCGAACAATGAGTTACAAACACGCAAAATGTAACACCAATCGTTTCCATGCCAGTGATATTTTATCAAAGACAATTGCTTGTGGTTGAATACTTTCACTCAAGGATGATGGATAGTGTAACCTGCCTTCAGAATGCTAAGAGTTGTATTTAGCTGCTAGATTTAAGCCGAGGTATCTGAGAGTGAGTCGTAAAGCGCATCCAATGATACAATCAATCACTGTATTGACATTCCTCTCGGATAGTACTGAAAATAAAACATTAAATATGACAGAAAGGAAGTCAAATTCACGTGCATCTGACTGTCCACATCTTTTTTGCGACAACCACTTGGTGGTGCATGTGTCGCAGAGCCTAGCTTTAAGTTACCAGCAAGATTTACATTGCGCTGTGTGGTTTACTTGGACTTGAGCAGCTCAGAGTTGAAATGAAAAAGTTGGTGGTTTAGAAAATGTGGTCAGTTTGTGTGGAGAATGTGGCCATTAGTGCTCCTATTTAGACGTTGGTGGCGGTGAGTAGACCGCATACAACTGCTCCACATTTAATTTGCCTGCTAGGGTTCATAGAAAGGCCTACCACTGAGGCTACATT
This sequence comes from Amphiduros pacificus, assembly GCA_949316495.1. Lineage (NCBI taxonomy): Eukaryota > Metazoa > Annelida > Polychaeta > Phyllodocida > Hesionidae > Amphiduros > Amphiduros pacificus. The sequence continues at coordinate 43,743,431 of OX439003.1, read as the reverse complement.
AACTTGTATTACAATTGCGAATTTATGTATTTTGTGCAGGATTCTAAAGCCAGCCCAGTCTGAATGGCTCAATCCCTGTCTAATCATGTTATTCTAGCCTCGGGTCGGCCTCAGACCAATGCCTTGCATTAACATGGCCGTCTTCTGAAAGCTCCCTCAAATGCCGTTGTTATTACAGAAATGCTTTTCTTCCACTGGTCGCTATTAAATTTGTGGCCAAGTTTGTACAATTAAACCTAATTTTGTTTGATGGTTTTTCTTTTGTGTTGCAATGCAATGGCTGGGGCAGCAAGTGGGCTGGTCCTCTCCTCCTGGTCTATAGCGATTCTCTGAGGCCAAGGACTTGGTAAACGTGCACTTTCACTGTGATTTACAGAAATGATGCGTCACTTCTTAATGTCATATCACTCCATGCTGTAGATATATTTTCTCACCTATAGTATACATATTGATATGTTATTGAGTAACCTTTCTAACCTTTTTATGCATATGATCTACCCACATCACATTCTCACAAGACGACTGCATAAAATATAAGGAGAAACAATCCACTTATGCAGTTATATCAGTAAAGTAATCTATTAAAACATATCTCTCTGACAAACTATTCATCCATAAACGTGTCGACCTAACAGTTAACTGACCAACGCAATTAACTATAGGTGAGCTCTTTGTTTACCTGACTTAATCGTCCTTATTCTTACTTAATTGCAAGTTCCTGGGTTGCAGTTCTACAATTGTATTGGGTGGATTTGGTGTTGTGTGGTTGGTCACAAGCATTGCCAAAAGGACAGGTCAATAATATTGCATTGCCTGTGCTGTGTTTTGTTGGGGATTGGTGGTCCACGAGAACTCACCCCAACCCTGGCGTGAATGTAATGAAAGACCTCAGAAACGATCTATATTTCACTTGTGTACCCTCACTTCCCAATATTGTAGGCTCCGGTGTTGAATGCACTACCATTGTAGTTTGGGAACAATTTATAACTCTTTGCCACTCATATGTCACGGTGTTGATCGACTAATGGGTCCACCATCTCAGCAAGTATGAGTGAGAGACACGCGCCAGAGCATGTCATTCACTATACCCTTGAGCTTGTTACAAACCTTAATTAACAGCCCTCGTGGTAATTAACGAAGAAGTTTAAATTTGTTGATGTTTGTGTTAATTGCATATTGTGGCATTTGAGGCGCTAGCTGGTGTAGCATACAGTCATCAATGACTGTGTCTTTTGTTGTGATCGGGGCGGTTACAAAAGCCATTCGCCTCAGCAGCGCTGCACAGCGACATCTTGCTGGAGAAACAATGCCCTAAATGAGGCCAACTGTCTCTCTGAAATGCACATAAAACCCATTGCTTTATGAAGGTTTTACAGAAATTGTGTAGAATGGTGGGAGGGGAGACGCCATTAGAAATGCCAGCCTTCTACTTTTGTTTTCTGAGACTTTCCGTCTCGGCCTTCTATAAAAGTTTGTCTGAATGACAGAGAATGTCCATTCTTCTGCAAAATCAATACCTCCGAGAGCAGAAACTCTTTTCAAACTGCGCTCTTAACAATGTAAACTGTAAATGTCACAACTGCACTGCTTCTCAAAGCACATTTGCCTCTTTTATGTCCAAGATGTATTGAGCAATTGAAATGTATTAGAGTTTGGCAGCGCGCTGCTTGTTTTACTTTTTGCCCTCCCTGGTGGTGGTTGGAGGTGTGGCAGTGCTGTATGATTGAGTGGCATGTACTTTGTGAGAGGCAGGAGTACACACCAGTTCAGTAGGCGACTGCCAGTGAGGCAACACCGCCTCGCACCGCTCTCTACCTAAATAACTACTCTGCCTCTGTCTGTGGATAACCCAATCTCCGGACAACTTTACTCAGATTTATTACCTTCATGTGGTGTACTAGGAATCTTACTTATTACTAGATTAAAATCACACACACACATACACACGTGTTTAACTGGCATGTTGACAAAATTAAAGCATGGCCCATATGGCAGAGAGGGACGGTTATCGCGCACACGTGCTTCCGTCCACTGTCAACATTTACCTTCTGTGGATACGTTTAAGGTAAACTGAGATGGCAGTATGTGAAGGATACCTGAATCACTGCCAGCACATCATGGATACCATCACATGCGTGATTTTGGTTAGGAAACATTGTGACTGGGATGTGGTAAGTGTTATTTTATTGATTATTCCCACTTATATATGATTACTGGCATATGAACAGTTTGTAGAGTTGGAAACAAGTACAGGAGTCACAGCTCTCAGTCTGTGAGGCACGAAACACTCCCATGTCCACAGCTACACAGAGTGCCAGGTAGTAAATAATTGCGAATGGTTTGAACATTTTTTTATGTTTTATGCAGGAATGCAAAAATATTTATAAAATACAGAAACGTCAAATTCGTTAAGGCAACGATTCGTCTGAGGGTATAGGTATAGGTATATGTATATGTATAGGTATATGTATAGGTATAGGTATAGGTATAGGTATAGGTATCGGTATAGGTATAGGTATAGGTATAGGTATAGGTAAAGGTATAGGTATAGGTATAGGTATAGGTATAGGTATAGGTATAGGTATAGGTATAGCTATAGGTATAGCTATAGGTATCAGTATAGGTATAGCTATAGGTATAGGTATAGATGTAGTTAGGAGTTTACAAGTAATTCGTTGTGGTTGATGGAGTAGGGGAGTCTGCTAGTTAAGGTCGGACAACCGGGCGGCCACCATCAATTGGCACGACCATGTGAGCGAGTCAAGGAGGTAGGTGTCTCTATGGGGGAGGGTCAACTTCTTGTCCTTGGGTCAGCACCTCTGATGGTGGAACATCAGCCTCTGAATGGACGCACTGTCTTGAGCAAAACACCGGGTCTTAACCCAAAATACTTCAATGTTGAATAGTACGTGCTGCCACGGTGTTGGCAGTGAATGGGACCCCAAGCACTAGGAGAAGCATACTTCATGTCTATGTGCCATCCAAGGCCCTACTGTGGGTTATAAGAACTCTATGTAGATGTCAACAAACTATTGAACCACAAGTGTGCATTCAAATGAAAAGTATTGCACATATATACATGTTGACATGTCTTTTTGGTCATTGTCAATGAAAGGGGCATACTATATATATATATATATATATATATATATATATATATATATATATATATATATATATATATATATATATATATATATATATATATATATATATATATATATATATATATATATATATATATATATATATATATTTATTTATTATTTATAACTATATAAAATATATGTATGAAGAAATATGCCCCTATTAAATAGTTGCTAGGCATATATGTACATATATAAATATGTGCCACGTAAAAGCCACATTGTGTGGTATGCAATGATTTCCAGTGTTTATGTGTACCACACACAGACTTTCCAGTGAGTGGTGCTCATTCATAGGCTCAGGTGTCCATTCATCCCCGGTTTTCTATCTCCCTCCCCTTGCCACAGGGAACTTGCAGTATTTTGTCTACCTGTATTTAAATCTCACAATACTCTCTGCTACCACTGTTCATTTGGGAAAAGTAGATGAATGGCCTTTTCAGAAGTTGGTTTGTCCATGTCAATAGTTTTTCTTGAGTGTTCCTTTCAATGGCCTTTCAGTTAGGACAAATATATTCAGCAGGTCAAGCAGTGACCTTGCCCACTGTGCTTCAAATCCATACCTGTAATTTATAATTGAGTATACTGCAGTGCAAAGGTATTTGGAACATATTCTGTATAAAATGACCGGATCTATATACTAAATTAAAATCCTCTACGGAGAGCACATGGATTGTAAGGATATGTGATAAGGTATGTTTCATTACATTTATTTCAATTAAGTGTGACTCAGAAAATTGAATGAAATTTGGCATGTTGGGAGGTTAGTTAGTCTTTGCTTTGTCTCGACATTACATAAAAAAATATAATTCATGAAGTGTTCAGTTGCAACATTTATAAATAGGTAAACACGGTATTCAGGTATGGTTTCTGTATTCATGAGAGAATTGGGAAAAGCCATATTCATTCTAATCACCATGAAGTGACAACCCCACATTGACTTCCAACAGCCCCCATCTGCACTTGAACATTTGTTAGTCCAATATTCTCTCAGGGACAATTCTATGGCCAGTCGGAAAGGGCTGATTTTCCTAGATACATGTTATTTCAAAAATTCAAAAGAGAATCGATGCTGCTATACTTGACTATTGTACTTATTGATCTGGGTATTCAACACTTTGAATGGGCATTATGAATGATTGATGTCAATCGCTTATATGTTGTATAGTTATAGTTGAAACAGGCCATGTTATTACATTGCATACTAATAAGGCTATGTTCAATATAGAGGCTGTCAATATAGACATTGCTACGTAACCAGCTTGCACAAGGCTCTCTCATCTTGTGTAGGCTTGCTCTCCTGTTATGGCATCCTCATTGTCCTCCTATGAATTCCCAGAAATTGCCTCCTGCCCAAAACAATAGTACACCTTAATACGGCATTTTGTTGGGGGAAATCTACCATTCATTCCACTGGTGAGTGCATACAAAAATATCGAATACCCGTGTTACATATCTCAAAGTGTACTTGTCTCTTTTGTGTGAGACAACTGCCTAGTAATTACTGCCATAAGACAAGGTATTGTGGAAACTGGCCCACTTCCATCACCCCAAACAAGATATCATTTGTATCTAATTATTGGCTCTATGTTGAAGTTTTTGCTGTTTAAGAAATCTTTAATTGTGGAAAATTAAATCTTAGGTATGTTATACTCCATATAAGAATGCGTAGAAGAGGTTGCCTACATCTGGGTAACCTGGATGGCATTCTGTATTACTTAAGGGAAAGAGTCAAGTGTTTCTTATTGTTTCTGTCAAGGACTCCCGAAGTCCTAATATTCAGTAATTATATCAAACGTGCACTCTTATACAAGCATATATAAGTAGCACTCTCCATGTATCTAACACTATGGCATTTCATGATATCTCTCATACTAACACATTTATCCCATAATTTGGCAAACCTCATTACACGTTTAGAAAAGAATATAGATAAAGTCTAGATTAAGGAAGACAACATGATATAAACACGCCTTCTACTGTTTTGTTGATATATTTATTTCATCATCATCTATTTATTCTATATATGTTAGTATTAGAGTCTTAACGTGATATAAAGAACAGAGTTTGGGGCAAATATCTATTCTACCACGCAAATCAAATCCAGAATAGTGATTGCACCATAACTGGTTCCAATTTAAGTCGATTGTATAGGTAAATGCCTACAACCACAAGCCATTGTATTTGCTCTGAGGAACAAACCAATAATATAGTTTTTTTTTAACTTCTACAACTGATCCCTTTTCTTTGTGGACATGTAAGCTTATCCGCAGCAGAAAGGAACAACAAAAAGGGCAATTCTAGTCAGGCATTGTTTGGGATAGTCAAGCATTGTTTGGGATAGTCAAGCATTGTTTGGGATAGTAAGGCGTTGTTTGGAATAGTCAGGTATTGTTTGGGATAGTCAAGCATTGTTTGGGATAGTAAGGCGTTGTTTGGAATAGTCAGGTATTGTTTGGGATAGTAGGAGGTGTGTGATATAGTCTTCTAAAGTATGTGGGAAGAGACTTCTATTTGGGGTCATCATCAGATTGTACCTGTATATTGAAGAGGACCAAACTCACATGAGTTTGCCAGGATGTGTGGTGAGAGACCGTTTTATTTTGTCGTGAAGATGACATGCTACCATGCTTTTGTGAAGACATGATTGGCCCACGTGCATTGTGTGGTATTTGCATTGTGGTGACATGTTGATGGCCTACATTGAAGTTGACATCATGATTACATGAACACAATGAGAAGTCCCACCATTCCCTAAGGTCACGTGATAAATCTCGTAGAGGTCACGTTGGAACATTTCCCATTTTTGATTTACGAACAGATAATGTCAGATAGCTGTGTTGTATAGCATAAAGGTAAAAGATAGGTAAACGTTATTCTGACCAAAATGGTTGGTATGGTGTGAAACCTGACAGCAATGACATGCCTTTAATGTGCCCCTTCTCATCGTGTGGTTACTGCATGAAGTCACTTCAAGAAACCCCATTTCATTTCATGTTTGTGATGGTCATATGTGAGACATATGTTTCATTTTTGTAGCGGTGTTTTATTGATATTAAATTTGAATGGAAACCGGAAATATAAGATAACGACATGGAAAAGAAGAAGTATGTCACTATCATTCGTTGAAAAATGGAAAGTGATCATATACTTTTGTTAATTATAGATGGAATGTACATTCTTGTATAATCACAGTGTGATGCATCTGTGAAGGGCGAATGCGCACCATGCAACAAGACCTGCCCATTGTCTCCTTCACATAGTCACATGAATCATGGTACATTACATGCCCCTTCCCCATGTATACCCCTTGCCCCCTTTACATCGTCCCATATATACCTCTTGCCCCTTTACATGGTCCATGTGCACCCCTTGCCCCTTTACATCGTCCCATGTGTACCCCTTGCCCCCTTTACATTGTCCCATATATACCCCTTGCCCTTTTACATCGTCCAATGTGTACCCCTTGCCCCCTTTACATCGCCCCATGTGTACCCCTTGCTCCCTTTACATCGTCCCATGTGTACCACTTGCCCCCTTTACATTGTCCCATATATACCCTTTGCCCTTTTACATCGTCCCATGTGTACCCCTTGCCCCCTTTACATTGTCCCATATATACCCCTTGCCCTTTTACATCGCCCCATGTGTACCCCTTGCCCCCTTTACATTGTCCCATATATACCCCTTGCCCTTTTACATCGCCCCATGTGTACCCCTTGCCCCCTTTACATCGTCCCATGTGTACCCCTTGCCCCTTTACATCGTCCCATGTGTACCCCTTGCCCCCTTTACATTGTCCCATATATACCCCTTGCCCTTTTACATCGTCCAATGTGTACCCCTTGCCCCCTTTACATCGCCCCATGTGTACCCCTTGCTCCCTTTACATCGTCCCATGTGTACCACTTGCCCCCTTTACATTGTCCCATATATACCCCTTGCCCTTTTACATCGTCCCATGTGTACCCCTTGCCCCCTTTACATTGTCCCATATATACCCCTTGCCCTTTTACATCGCCCCATGTGTACCCCTTGCCCCCTTTACATTGTCCCATATATACCCCTTGCCCTTTTACATCGCCCCATGTGTACCCCTTGCCCCCTTTACATCGTCCAAGTGTACCCCTTGCCCCCTTTACATCGCCCCATGTGTACCCCTTGCCCCCTTTACATCGTCCGATGTATGCCCCTTGCCCCCTTTACATCGCCCCATGTATCGTGTTATATAATTGCATACCCCTTGCCCCTTCCTCACAGCCACGTGTATCATGTGATAAAGCCTGTTGTTTACACGTATCATGTTACATTGCATATCCATTGCCCTTTTCCATAGCCACGTGTATTATGTTACATTGTATGCCCCTTGTCCCTTTCTACGTAACCAGGTCTATCATGTCACAGTGCTCGTCCCCTTTCCCTTTGTACATAGTCACATGTATAATGTTAGAGTGTTTGAACCTTTAACATAGCCACGTGTATCATGTTAGAGTGTTTGGACCTTTTACATAGCCACGTGTATTATGTTACGGTGTTTGGACCTTTTACATAGCCACGTGTATTATGTTACAGCGTTTGGACCTTTTACATAGCCACTTGTATCATGTTAGAGTGTTTGGACCTTTTACATAGCCACGTGTATCATGTTACGGTGTTTGGACCTTTTACATAGCCACGTGTATTATGTTACGGTGTTTGGACCTTTTACATAGCCACGTGTATTATGTTACAGCGTTTGGACCTTTATCATAGCCACGTGAATTATGTTACAATACTTGTCCCTTGTCCCTTTTACATAGCGAAGTGTATAATGTTATAAAGCCTGTCATATATACATAGCCACATGCAGCATGTTACAAAGCGTGCCCCTAGTCTAAATCAACATGCACACATACTGTAATGTCACTATTCATTGTCAATATTTTTGACGGCTTGTCATATCCAAATAACTTATCATTACTGTGTCAAGGAAGAGCGTGCGAGCTCACACAATTAGCCAACACACTGATGCTAATACCTGCGCATGCCCCTGGTTTTAAAATCAAATATTCAAACAAATTATCAAATATTCAGTCTGCTGATAAAACATCCAATCCAGTGTATTGTTGCAAATATAGAAGTAAAATATAGCTTGATTCTATCGACATGTGATAGGTAAATTTGTTTCATGAATTCTGGTAATATTTCCTGTATAAAATATATTTAAATAATGTCTACCAATTCAAATAAAGACTGGCCCCTGGTGAAGGAATGGAGCCTCGGACCACAGGCAGTTACTGCAGTCCGCGTTCCCCGCCACACTTTAAACTGTTTTCCACAACTGAATGTCTGTGATTATACAACACAAAGGACGTGTATGAAACTGATCAAAGCCACCACACCTGGGCCCGACAAGTCAAATGCGGCTTGACATGGCCATAATTTCCCTCCCAAATAAGTCCAAGTAAAGCGTCAAAATGTGCAAGGTGTGTACACAAAAGTGTGATTTCCCCAACCGCCTGAGTCCAACCATAAGCATTCTTAACTGCGACAGCATCAACATATGATCGCCGGCAAAGGTCAGAGCGGGCACATATGAGGCCAGTGCACCTATCAGCATGCGATGGGCAGTGTCTTAATTGCATACACATTGCACTGATTGTGATAGTGTGTTATTGCTTAACAGAGACATATCATTAGACTGTTGCTGAGTTCCAGACAGATCATCTTACACGTTGCACCGTTTGGGCCGTACTGTTCAAACAGAAAGTCAATGATAGACTCTCTACTCATCACATATACCTGGGTCACTAACTCTATCATGGGCAGTTAGATATGTTCACAAAGAAATCATGTAATTGTATCCTTGAAACATCTCGCATTCTATACTAATGGCTACCTGTTTAGGTTAGTATGTTTAATGCTAGAACAATAGTAAAATATATTACCAAATGTCTATTAAAGACCATACTTTCATCAGAAACGTCTAATAAACGTGTAGTGTAGTATTGATGTAAAGATACATTATCAATGCAATCCAATGTGCCAGTCTCAATCATTAAACTGGATATAGACGTTTTGTTTACCATAACTTATCATTCCACAAATATGCAGTTAACTCTTTTCATCTGTAAACCGAAAGAAATATGTCATTTTGCAATCTCTGATTTGGAAATACCTAAAAATATCTTCACTTTACAATATTTGTCATCATTGAGCTCATTACTATGTCTATGTCCGGTGTCAAGATCAAAAATATAGAGTGATTTTTCTTGTTAAATTTAGCCCATCAATAAACGCATTTTCTATAGAAACCATTCTAATTATACCTATCGCCTTTTAAATGTTCATTGAAGGTTTCTCAGCTCAAATTTCAGGCAGTGTTGATGAAAAATATCAACACTAAAAATCCTTTTGACATTTTTGGGCTGCACAAGTTTGGCAGCAGTTCATTTAGCGGGGTGGACCCGAGGCGTTTGAAGGCGTGTCACCCGTGTAAATACCCATTTGTCAATGTTGTAGCGCACCACTCCAAGGTGTTACCATTGACTTCCAACTTTTTCATGTGCTTTCTTCCGTCAAAATATACATGGATCTTTATCCCCACAAAACATTGAATATATAGAGAGTTTGGGACGGCAACACACAAGGACAATACTAGAAAGCAGAAACACGCAGTCACCCCAGTGTGCAATTGTACCATTTGGCCCAAACATCCTCACAACTCTAATTATTTTCTATACAATCCCAAGTGAATTGAAATGCGGAATAGTTCAAATAAAGTTTGGGGCTGTATCAGGTCAGCAACAAAACCTGCCATCGGGACACAATGTCCTACTCTTTTCCATGATTCTTTCTTTTACAATATCATGCAAATATATTTATTTCTTGATTAGCATATCTTAGAATCTGATACGAGTGGCAAACAATTCATAAGAACTGTGAATATTGCATGAGCGAAGCACTCATGAGATTTGAACTCCTGAGCGATAGCATGAGAGACACATATTTTATCACTGGTTTCCGTCCCTGGCCGGTAAGTCACATACATTCTCTCTATTTCATCAACAATAGTAAAACGTGTTGGGGAAGATCAGTAAGGCGATATATGCATTGCTGTATGACGATATGAGTGAGTGTCTATTGACCTAGTCTGGAGTAGCACAGGTATACCCCCATAACATGACGGTCCAGCCAATACCACACTCATAATGGGCAAAATTGTTCCTAAACACCGGCAACAGAACAATGCTTGAATCAGTTCACTTTTCTAAAGGTAGAAGTGTCCATAAATCTTGTAATTTCGTGATAACGTCACATCTGTGAGGGAGACTGAAATTGTATGCCACCATTCTCGACCCAGGCCAGTCCCATTGAAAACCGACAAATCAGCAGCGGGGCGGTGTATTGCCATAATTGCTGGAATCAATAGAGACCCCAAACTCCTCAAGAATAGCGCCCCAATAAAGATGCTCCTCCTTTTATAATCAAGTGTAAGGCCAGTGTAAAGAACGCCTATTATCGTCCCGCCATGCTTTGTGTGTATTTGAAACCAGCTGAAATTGTGAAACGGCCCTTCATTCCACAGGGAGCTCTGGCGTGGGTAAGACGCTCTCCTCGGGGCTGGGCCTGGAACAAGCACTGTGTTTATGTCTGATAAGATTGTCACAAAGATAGGATTGTTTTTTCTGGATATTTTACCTCAGCCTCTGCAATGGATATGTTTGAGATGGTTATTCTCCAGTGAAGAACCTGGGTGGTACACTTAGCAGCGGGGTTGATGTCAAGGTAAGAGGTGACAACATGATGAAACAATAATGTGCTCAAGGAGAGCAGTTGAAGGCAATTATGCTATCATAGGATGTGATTGGTGTGCAGTGGGTGTGCTCGGCCGCCTCCAGCCACACAGCACGGCATCGAGCTCAGCGCCGGCAGTCTGGTGGCCTCAGTGCCGTCCTCGGCTCTGGCATGGCTTTGGTAGTGCAATGCTGAGGATTGCGTGGCACGGGAGTACGCGGAGGGAAAGCTGGTACACATTCTAGGAGAGTACACCATAATCAGCACCTGTTAGCACACACGTCCTGGAACAACTCCAAGTAGGTGACCCCGTTTTTTCACATTTTGTCATATGTAAAGGGGGCTACAATGAGTCTAACTGTACTTCCTTATGCATTAAGAAGGTAGAATTAAACTGATCAGGTTAAGTGATGAGCTGCATGCTTTGATGACTTAAGTCACACACATTTCCTCAAAGTGTATCCACGGTCTGAACACATACCTTCCATCTTGTATCCCCAGTCTGTATACATTCCCTCCACCCTGTATCCCCAGTCTGTATACATTCCCTCCACCCTGTATCCCCAATTTGTATACATTCCCTCCATCCTGTATCCCCAATTTGTATACTTTCCCTCCACCTTGTATCCCCAGTTGGTATACATTCCCTCCATCCTGTATCCCCAGCTTGTATATATTCCCTCCACCCTTTATCCCCAGTCTGTATACATTCCCTCCGCCCTGTATCCCCAATCTGTGTATATTCCCTCCACCCTGTATATCCAGTCTGTATATATTCCCTCCACCCTATATCCCCAATCTGTGAACATTCCCTCCACCCTGTATCCCCAGTCTGTATATATTCCCTCCACCCTGTGTATCCAGTCTGTATACATTCCCTCCATCCTGTATATCCAGACTGTGTACATTCACTCCACCCTGTGTATCCAGTCTGTATACATTCCCTCCACCCTGTATCCCCAGTCTGTATACACACCTTCCATCTTGTATCCCCAGTCTGTATACATACCTTCCATCTTGTATCCCCAGTCTGTATACATTCCCTCCATCCTGTATCCCCAGTTTATATACATTCCCTCCCCCCTGTATATCCAGTCTGTATACATTCCCTCCACTCTGTGAATCCAGTCTGTATACATTCCCTCCACCCTGTGTATCCAGTCTGTATACATTCCCTCCCCCCTGTATCTCCAGTCTGTATACATTCCCTCCACCCTGTATCCCCAGTCTGTATATATTCCCTCCACCCTGTGTATCCAGTCTGTATACATTCCCTCCATCCTGTATATCCAGACTGTGTACATTCACTCCACCCTGTATCTCCAGTCTGTATACATTCCCTCCCCCCTGTGTATCCAGTCTGTATACAATCCCTCCATCCTGTATCCCCAGTTTATATACATTCCCTCCCCCCTGTATCTCCAGTCTGTATACATTCCCTCCCCCCCTGTATATCCAGTCTGTATACATTCCCTCCATCCTGTATCCCCAGTCTGTATACATTCCCTCCACCCTGTATCTCCAATCTGTATATATTCCCTCCACCCTGTATCCCCAGTCTGTATACATTCCCTCCATCCTGTATCTCCAGTCTGTATACATTCCCTCCACCCTGTGTATCCAGTCTGTATACATTCCCTCCACCCTGTGTGTCCAGTCTGTATTCATTCCCTACTTCGTGTATCCATGACCTCTAAATCTAAGCCTGATAAATACCTACTTTTTATCAGAGACAGATGTCATTGTCAACAACCTCTTGATAAGGGAAAAATGATGTTCCATTCCCTGTAATTACAATGTTACAACACTCAGGGCCAAGTGATCCTTGTATAATAAATAATTAATCCCGTGAGAATTGCTTGTCGTAAGCTGTCACCGACCTCAGTAGGTCAAACAGCCAGTATAAATAATCTTCTATAATTTCTACATTTCAAATAGTGCTAAGACAAAAAAGCTTCCTTGGCCAACCGCTTGGAGAAAGGTCTATCACCATGCTGGTAGCATTACCATTGTCCGCAATTTGGGTAAATCACCGTGGTCAGTAACCTATATTTAACCTAGTCATATAACGCTAAACTTTAACCCAGATCACATATCATGTACCCATCTTGAATATCAAATTCACTTATTTAAATCTGCCTTTGATGTCTATCTGTGAAATAATAAATCTCGATTTTCTTGGACCAGTAATTTTCACCAGCAATATCAGTTAAATCATACCAGCTGTACTTTGTTTAATATTTTGGCTACTGTGAGGCTGTTGACGTAATTGAGTACCGAGACCTGAATCATTTGGACTAAAGCAGGGGCCCGTATAGCCATGAATACGTCTATGACTGCTTTTCAAGTCACACAATACCTTAATGACTGTATTTATTTCTCTCAATAAGAATCGATGCATGTAAGGCCTATTCATCTTGCATTTGGCTTGGACTTGGCTCCCAGGACTTGAAAGAACACCACACGGTTTCAGATTTTAACGTCTATGGAATATGTAGTTGTGTATAAAGCTCTGAATGAAGTAGTCAATTTAAATAGTAAACCACTCCTAGGTGTTCACAAAGAGGCATAGAAACCACTCACAGCCGAACCTTAGTATAAAAGCCTCCATAGTTTACCTGGCTGAAAAACGACCATTCCCACATAATGGCTTGCAAAGAAACATATATCAGTTTTATACAGTAGTTTTGTTTGGCACTGCAGACATTTTGTCTATGTGCTCTTTAGCGAACTAAGGATATGTTTGAATTTCGTGAAAGGACCTTTAGGAATGAACTGGGTCGTGTATTTAAAGAGGGGCCTGGTTATTTCAATAGCTTTCCATTGAGAAGTGTTATCATCTATCTCTCATACAGGACCAGGAATGGAGATGGTACAATGGCATCTTTTTGAGAGTCAATAGGGAAAGGTCACACATTGTTTCCACACGTTCAATTCAATTATCTGACATCATAAATGATAAACAAATCGACATTTGGTATTTAGTATACATCCATACAAACATAAAAAATACACAGGCTGTCATCCATATATGTATAAGGTACAGAGCGTGTTTATCCCCACACATGTATTAGGTACACAGCTTGTTTATCCCCACACATGTATTAGGTACACAGCTTGTTTATCCCCACACATGTATTAGGTACACAGCTTGTTTATCCATACACATGTATAAGGTATACAGCTTGTTTATCCATACACATGTATAAGGTACACAGGCAATATATATATATATATATATATATATATATATATATATATATATATATATATATATATATATACATGTATTAGGTACACATCTTGTTGATCCACACACATGTATTAGGTACACAGCCTGTTTATCCACACACATGTATTAGGTACATAGCTTGTTTATCCACACACATGTATAAGGTATACAGCTTGTTTATCCATACACATGTATAAGGTACACATACTGTATATCCATACACATGTATAAGGCTTCCTTTACACAGGGAAATTTATCCTTGAATCATTCAGAAGCAATATATATTCAGTTGATCTTACGTGAATGTGGGTAATAACATGTCTATTGCACATATTCCATGTTCTATACGAATATGTACCTCATGGAATCTGGTGGAGGAGAATTGACATATCTAATAAGCCTATTCAAAGTTAGCTTTTCTCATGAATAGAGTACAATTTTCCATTGAAAGTGAATAATGAAGTTTTGACTATGTGCCAATATATTTGTGTATGAAGCACGTACCAAGTGACTTTGGCACCCACCAAGACTCAATGACCTTTCCGTTTTGCACTTTATAATAGAAATCATTGCTTTATATGTCAATGGAGCTTATAAATAATAATGTAATGGGCTGCTACAGTTTTGTTGATTCTTATATGTGACAAATCTGTGATCGAAGTAATCAGAGATCCACTCATATGCTAATGTCAACATAGGGCGAAAGGAGAAAATTTGTTTCCAATTATATAATAGGCCTTATGAGATTTTGAGGCAATTTGCAACCAACCCAAGAGATTTTGTAGCTTGGCTACCACTATCACAAATGATTTTTCAGCTAACACAATACCTGTCAATGCACTCGCGACTTTGCCCGATTCATTTCTGTCATGACCTTGGCATCCAGGGAATGGAGAAGGATGATTCAAACTTGCTTTTTATTGAGTTTGTGGCAGCGCGGATATGCTTGGTCAAAGTGGGCATTTGTCCTAGAGATGAATATTATATTTAGAGCAACCACTTTACTGATCATGAAATCGCAAGGTGATTCTATTGATATTCCTTGAAATATTCGTAATTTGTAATGAGCGGTTACGATCGGTAACTATAAGTAAATGGTATTAGTTTGCATAAATTTTATAAAGCAACAGGACTGAAACCTAAAGTTCCTCTTCTGTTCATATAATTATATTTATCATTGAATTTGAGCATTCTGAATATTGACCAAACTTCTGCGTTCAAACATTTGCTTGGGATTCTTGCAGTTCTGTACATTATATTTATTTTGTATGTTTATGTACCTTTAATATGACTTCAGTTTTGTACAGATTATGAGATAATGTTTTAATTATATTCCTGTATATAATTAATCAATAAGGTCATTACACTCCGAGAGACCCGGTGATGTACCAGTGGTGGGATCTTATCATCTATCAACCAAACCCATCACATCTTTTGATTTAAATGTATCAACAACAAAAAAAGAAAATCAGAAATTTGTCATATTGCTTAATATAACCAATCAATAAAATATCAGTATCTGCAGTTAAGTACGGACAGACTGCATTTGCTAGATATACAGTCGTCTTCTCACAGTCACAGCAGATGTTATGTTATCAATGTAGACCGAGAAGAGCTCAGTTTGGCATGAACAATTACTTCTACGAGAATGCATCTCTTCCTTTTTCAATGTATAAAAAGGCGAAACAAAACCTATTCAATTATGTGTGTTTTGCACAAAGTTTGCTTGCTGAGTATGGACCTGTAGAGACAGGTGCAGAGTGAGGTGTTCTTTGTAGGCAAGTCTTCTGTTATGTAACTTTGAGTCTGTGGTATTTGCTATTCTCCATCAATAAGTACAGTGCTTCAAGAGCTATTTTATATCAAAGTGTTTGAACGTTTGAACACTTTAGTCAGAACACCAATAGATCTTACATAATAAAGATGGCAGTTCTGTGAACTAACGGTTCAAACCTCACATCTTGTGTGTTTCGCCAGAAATCTACCTGTCATATCATACATTCAAAATTAATTAAAAGAAAATCAAGGCGCGATGTTATTAGACACAGTTGTCACATGCTTTATAAATCTCATGCACGTGTTTATCACATAGAAACTAAAATTGAATAAAGCCTCTCGATCTGATACAATTGAACAAAATTGACAAATCATGATATCGATTGTTAATTTTTGGTCACTTGAATTCCATGCATTATTTATCGAAGACAAGAAGAAAAGCAAAATAATGCAAAATCAGTGTTTCATTATCAATATAAAATCTAAGAATTGATCTTTATAAAATCTGGAATTATTAAATCATGTAACAGAGAGATTAAGTAATATGTAGAATATCAGGGAATGGCCCAGACCTGGGGCATTGAGATGGGTAGCACTGTCAGTTCTAACCTTAATAACCACAGAAGCCCATCGAGATGGCCACTGTCGTATAAACATACACATCGCTTCATTTCACAGTATCAAAGGGTTCAACAACCCGACACAGTTGCCATATCATCAGTCAAGATGCTATCTGCTGAAGTGCATACCTTGCTTGTACTCATCTCTCTATTGTTTGTAATGAATTTATTTGTTTCATTGGCTTGATTTGACTGCAGTTCAGACCCCCTCCACATGTCTGGTATGGTACAGAGCCTGGCAGCATAAACAGGTTCATAAGGGATGGTAATCGTCATAAGGGATGGTAATCGTCATAAGGGATGGTAATCGTCATAAGGGATGGTAATCGTCATAAGGGATGGTAATCGTCCATAGCTTGATTACTTAAGGCTTGGAGTAATCATATACTACTCCAAGGTCATGTCGCAAACAGCCGTAAAATGGTATATAATGAGTTAGACGCTGATTAAATTTTCAATCTGTAAAGTTGGAGAGTAAATGAGAGTCAAATCCAGTCTTTTACAAGTCATGTTATTAATCGTTATTTATCGTTTGTTTAATGTCATTTTTAGAGGTGTAAATCTAGGTACTATGATGGACAGTACACAGATGGGGCTTGTTTCATATGCAGAACGGTTTCCTTTTCAATATAGAATCAGGAGGACCCGTATGTTAATCTTCATTGCCATTTTAAAAGACCTCGTCAGTTCTGAAAACAGCCATATGCCACCATATGAAGCAGTAAAGTATTATTTGCTTGAAGTCACAGTGAAAGTACCCGCATTGCATGGAGGTAAAATCATTGAGAGTCGCCCACCTCTATTGACAAACATTCATTTTACGGGAATATCTTCTTGTTAATGCATATTTGACAGTAAAATTATGAATATTCGTGAAAGGCTTTAGAAACTGCTTTACAAATAAGATAGGTGTTTTATCAAAAATCTAAACTGGCCACCGTGTTCAGGCTAGCTTTTATATCTGGCCTCCATTCATGGGCATGTTATTGACAAAATACAGATTTCTTTAAAATCGGTATTCGATATATCACTTGTAATTGAATAAGTCCGCCACTTTGAACTCTGTTAAGATATCTCAGATAAATGCAAAATGTTTTATAATAAGGAAGTATGAAAAGTAGTCAGTACAAGGAGATATGGTACCCTTATTTCTGTGTGAGTGATATCAGCATTTCCACTGAACGCTATCACAGAAATAATACATATTCCTTCAGAAGGTTTATTGGCTCAAGAAAGCCTATCTTTATAAGCATTTGTTCGTCGTGTGATTTGGGATACCCTAAGCACCTGATTATGACTGATGATAGAGAACGGGTCATGATTTCAGACTTCCTAACCAAGCTTCATTTAGCAGAGCACTGTTAACGAGAGAATGTTGTGGTAACCTCACAGTGAATCAAAGATAATTACAAATGACAAATTATGGTGGTCAAAGCAGACATTATGGACTTAGTGTACCCATTGATTGGAGGTGATATATGAACGGTTGTATTGGAGATATTTTGCCAGCACTTGCCATATGGCTAATGATTCCATTGCAGGACCATATGGGAGCTCCCATGGCTGAGTAACGAATAACCTCTTCTCGGCCTGGTTGTCATTTCTCCGCCAAATCTCGTGTTCAACTAAAGTTGCTATTATCTCCTATTGCTGAACTGATCCGCACGGAGGACGTGTATTAGGCACTATACATATCTGAACCATAACATAGAATGGGAACTATCATAAGGTGATGAAGGGCCACGCTTAATTTGCAGGCAAGTGATGAATAATGCCTCCTTAATAGAGGACACAGACACCGAGATGTTTCTAAATTATGTGAAACACTGGCTGTGTCGCAGGTCCCTGAATTCAATACTCATTGTTTGCCAGTTTAGGAAGCAGCCAGTTTTGATCATTTTTCTAATCCCGGAAAATTGTAATTAGTAGTTTTATGAGAAGCAGCCATGTGAATAGGACAGACGTGCTGAAATGTGAACTACGAATGAATGGTTCTAATTTATGTTTTTTTTTTCACAATATGAATGAATGGAAGATTTTTGTGGATTTCCTGGAAATGCTTACATCCATTGAGGCTTCTCCTTCACATTATAAGACTCTTTATCAAATATTTGAAGAAGAAATGTTAATGTAATATAACTAAACACGGTAATATTGGATTGGGAATAACTAAAGTTATGCATATGGTAGTTATGGTTGCTTTATTTGAAACATGTAAGTCTAAACACTTTATTTTTTAGTTTCTGGGATCCTATTGACTTTGTCCACAAAACCTAGGTTGGATTTCTAAAGACACATAAGTTATGAATACAGGTATTATACCATTTTGTAAATAGCAACTTGACAAGTTACCCTATCATTTGCAAACCGATACCTTGCCAATAGAATTTCTCAGCAAGAGGGTATGTTTTTATGTTTTTTTGAGTTCTTTATTATATACAGTGTCGGTTAATCTGAAAAAAGAGCTTTTCACGAGTTTGATGAATATAACGTTATGCACTAGCATCAGCACTTAACATAATGCCCAGAGTCTTCTCAAATAAAGTACATTCTTGACAGTAGATCACATGATAGCATTATGATAAATCCTAAACTAAATCACATTCCCCTACTGCTGGCCAGATGCTGTCAATATAATGGTGAGATAAATCTTAAAGATTTGTGACTTTTTTGCGAAAAACCTATATAGAAAAAAGCCCGTCATTTGCATCATGAAAAAGAAAAGTGCTATGAACAGACTGGTGTTCTAGTCTGGTGTAGTAAAATATGAATATTGTCATCATTTGTCTGTTATTTGATAGTTTAAATACGAAACATTATATTACTCTTTTATTTTGTTATGTAGTTGTAACTAATCATTGAACCCAGCTGAAAAATAAAGTATAGTGAGTATATAGTTTAGACCAGTTCTTTGGTGAGAATTGATGAAGTGGCGGCGATATAGCATCAAAGGGTGAGGCGGGGAACCTTGTGAGACTCCCCTGGAATGGAGCCCATTTGTTTGTGAAAGTTTCTGTCTGGCTTTAAAGAGCTTTCTAAGATAAAAAAAAACACAGAGCGCACTAAGGGATGATTTATAAAGCAAAGCATGAATTGTCTTAAATTTAAACATCAAGATGAATATCTTTATAAAGCATACTCCAGAGCCTGTTCTGCTAGGGCAAGGAATACATCTGCTCAAGTTGGTGATTTCTCAATCTAATTATCAAGTTGAATAATAGATCATAGTATAATGAATCTAATCTAGTATAATGAGGTTGTCATTTGGATTCGTCTGGCTCTGTTTCTTTCTTAGATTCAATTAAATGCAAATGTTTGCTGAGCTTATACTGACTGACATTGAATTGTCAATCCCAGATATCTAATTACCACCCAACAAATATTATATGTAAATCACAAACTGGGAGTCCTTGACCATAAAAGTCATTATCGCAAGTTGACCTTCAAAGCCATTATTACAACCATGACGTCTGTGCTTATTAAAATCATTATTGCAGTCTTAGATTACCTGCTCATTCAAATCACCATTGCAGTCTTAGAGTGTCTGCTCATTCAAATCACCATTGCAGTCTTAGAGTATCTGCTCATTCAAATCATCATTGCAGTCTAAGAGTATCTGCTCATTCAAATCATTATTGCAGTCTAAGAGTATCTGCTCATTCAAATCATTATTGCAGTCTTAGAGTATCTGCTCATTCAAATCATTATTGCAGTCTTAGATTATCTGCTCATTCAAATCATTATTGCAGCCTTAGATTATCTGCTCATTCAAATCATTATTGCAGCCTTAGAGTATCAGACAGTTTTCTGTCTGCCAGGTCATAATACACATAGAAACGTGTATGTAATATGATTACCTGTACCTCTCACATTACAGTTGTACAATGGAGATGATTTATGTTTTATACTAGATGTGGCTATCATATTGGCCACCGCCCATTTCGTCATGTTTTGTTGAGAATACAAATAAGCCATGCTCCCTCGACGTTTGTGGCGCGCATGCGAGGCGGGCATTATCAAGCCACAACGTCGTAGGCTTTTCAGCAGTTGTGTGATGCCCTCAATGTGAAGCCTGTCGGTGTCAATGGACAACCACTGTGGTATTGTTGATAGATAACATTGTGCGGGCTATTGTGCCTCTCACATCATCAATATGAAATTGACACACATCATAACTGGCAGATCAGGTTTCAAGGCAGGCTTGCGTTGTCTCTACATATATCACCTCTACTGACAATGCATGACAACTAAAACTGAGAAGGCAATCATGAGATGTGCCACAACACGATCACCCCAGCCAATATATACATACATACATATATATATATATATATATATATATATATATATATATATATATATATATATATATATATATATATGATGTATATATTTCTAAATACTTATCCACATAAAGATAAGCTATTGATGCATTTGCAGTAAGATTTATAATACATGATGTAGAAATGGAAAAATATGCTGGCTTTTAAACCCCCATGCCTTTTGATGATGAGAAAATGATCATTTGGAGCTTTGGTTTTCTCACTTCACAATACTTTTGATATGTATTAGTTTATAAAATAAATACATATACGTATATTCTTTCATAATCATATAAAGGTTAACTTTAAAAAAATGAAATCTTATTTACGAAATTGAAATCTTATTTAGGTATCTAAGCATTATAGTTGTGTAGTGTGGACAGATATATAACCTTAATTCATATAGTTACTTAATTAGCATACCACACTAATTAAGAGTAAAAGTGTGAAAGTTTTATTAGCAGATACATAGAGCATGGCCATGTCATGTGATGCATTGCCTGAAAGCTCTCATGTCATTTGCGACATGTCGTAAACACACTTCATTGTATTCGCCATATTACATGCAGAACCCCACAATACCTGCTGTGCACAAATTGAAGAATAATTCATAGTGTTAAAGAAACCTGATAGGCCGCACAAGCAATGTGTTATCCACCTCTTTTGTGTGTCCACACAATGGTCCCTGGCTGTTAATTCATATATGTATAAAAGGTCTTTAAGTCAGGCTGGTTATTAGCTCTGCGAGCATTGTGTAGCACACGATAGCACGGTGCATTCACAGTGCCGACATTATGTGGTATATACCTGCTACTCACTTGGTAACGTGACATCATGAGACTCGGTGTCACATCGGCCATATTTGCTGGTGCAGCCAATACTGAGAAGGTCCACCCTGTCACCTACTCTTTGTCTGGGATGCATGGAATTACCCTGCTGGCTTGGTTGAGGCTGCACTGATGTCTCTCTGGCTGAAGAGATGGGAATATTCCCTCACCATTATTGGTTAACTTCTCTCATTCTGGCCAGATGTCTGCTCATCACATACAGGTGGGTTAAACAATCAAATTATGTTATATATGTGATATTTCTGCAATTGACAAGACATGTCAATGGGAACCAATTAAGTTTCCTCTGCTAACATAAATATGATGGTCATTGGTGTTTTTAGAAATGTGTCAAAACATTTATTTCACAATTACCTGACCTTTTTACGTCTATTTGTCATTCCAAAGTTTGATCTATCACTGTATTTTCCGCCGAGAAATGTCCTGGGTAATGTTACATATAAAGGCCCTCCTGGAGGTCATATAATGAACTTTGTTAATATTTGTACATTATCATTCCCACCGAGGCTTTTTGTTTACTCAGGTCAAAAACTCTTATGTATGTTATAACCTAATTATAAGTAGGTGAAATGTTAGTAATTTTTTGGCTTATTTGTCAAGTTTGCATATCTACATGCGTGACTTATTATAGCACATCAGGGGACAGCATGGCCCACTCGAGCAGTGAGAAATACCAAAGTCCTTTTTTAATATCTGTAGATCTTCGTCTCTATAGAGGTCTCATGTTATGTGAATTAACAAAAACAATTTGATTTCTATACATTATTACCACTTAGCTCATATGTGTGTTATGATCACTACTAAAGTATCATGCTACAGTATCATGGCTTGATTATCATGACCTTCGAGGTTATTTGTCATGGACCTTTTTGGTCAACTGAGGACAAATTTCAAAATTTCAAAATTTCAAGGTCCGTGGAGACTTTCAAAATTTCAAAATTTCAAAATTTCAAGGTCCGTGTAGACTACTGTATATTATCTTGATCACGGACATTTTGGAATATACATCAGACATAAAGGGAATATCTCCGGACAGGTGACATCTGGCAAAGCTTATTATAGAAGCGTTGGCTGCTGAAGGTGCGCGCAGGGCCAAGCGCTGTTGGACTCGCATAGTTGTAGGGAGGTTGTGTTAGACTATTGTGTTGGCTGATCACAGGTCACCCTAGTATCCAGCAGTGGCATGCTGCATCAGTGACACTCTGGCCTTGAGGAACGCCACCAATCACCTCAACACTTTGCTGACAAATGACTCTCCTTTCTCCTTCAGTTTTAAAGGCCCCAAATCGGATGTAGATGGGGTAATCTAGTTGGACATTGTGAAGAAAATGATCGTGGACTACGATTGTGGATTGTCGGTTTCCCTGGGCAATAACCCATCAGTTGGGTCTGGCTTTTGTACACCGTGTCTCAGCCAAAGCCAGGCCCTTATTGACTGCAGACTCACGAGTCTTTGCCACGGCCACAGCCATTCAACCCCCCTTTTCATAAACTCAATATTTCCTCTACTTACGGTCTTAGCAAAAGAGAGACGGGACTATTTTGGTCTGTAGAGAAGAAAGGACGAAGACATTTGGTCCTCGTGAAGGAATCGGGCTTTATTATAGTGCATTCTTTGTGTGCTTGGTAATTACAGGCGATAAATCACCGGCGGAAGGATAGTTGTGGAGTGGCCGACCAATCACTGTGACGTGTTCCTCCGCCATGACCTCGTAGGGCTGGGTCAAGGGTGTGTCTATTGGAACACAGAAATCTACAAGAGGCTTGTGTGTGAAATCCACACCGACATGTCACTATCAATCTGATGTTTAAGAACGCCAATTGAGCAGGCCTGCTCAGCAAATGGTGCTTTTTGGCCTACTTCTAAATGCTTAAATCACCCATGTACATGTTGGTTGCAATAGAAAAGTTCTCCGTCGTCAAACCAGGTCAAAGGTGAAGTCCAGGTAGAACCAAAGTGACCCCGAGAGGGCATTCTGCAGTGACTGAGGGGTGAAGTTTGGTTGTAATATATGCGGGTATACCACTTAGGGACTCCTCATAACCCTAAACTGTCACCTTTTTAATACAGTGCTTATATGGTGCATTGACATACCTTCTGTTACTACCTGGAACAAGACCATGGCTATCCCTTCATTTATATCTCAATAAACATAGTGTTAAGTGACTTCTACATTTGCCTACTGCATAACCAAGGATGAGGTTTAGTTATATATTTGCCTTCTATTGGAATTCTATTGTCACTATATGAGGCTTTGTTATAATAATAAAACTAGTAAATCCAATTATTTTCTTCTCTGAAGAATATATGGAAGCGTGCATCAGATCAATAATGTGAATTAATGAAATAAAGAGATACCTTCATCCAATTATTACGAGTCAAACATAGAACAAGTCATTATAAAAGTCACAACCCGGCGACCATCTTGGTTTCGGTGGTTTCACAGCTTGGTTACAGGTACCACAAATGATTTTCAAGGTTATACAAAAGGTGCGAATGCTTTCGCCGGTCTACCCTTTTCAACTTTTTAATCCCCCTCGACTGTTCCTTACCTGTTGTTCATCTCTGAAATCAGGTATATTCGCTTATGAAAAAACACATCATGAGAGTGAAATATTTATGTTTCAAAAGATGCAGTGAACTCAAAGTGATGTAACCATTCTTGAAGTGCATACATACATAGTGATATATTGATGTTTGTTGAGGTCATTCGTTTAAGTTAATTATCATTTTTTACACACATGCACACACAAACAAGCAAACACACATATGTACATATATATAGAGAGAAAGAGATTTATATTTATATATACATATAAATCTATATGTATACATGTATAATGAAATTTGGCATTTCATTGTCATTAATATACATAACTATCCGATTCTTTTTATTGTTAAATGTGAGTCTTTGTCATGGGGATATTTTGCTTACTGTCCAATACACAGGTCCATTATTGTGAGTACTATTGTGATCTATAAATGACATCCTCAATGATGCATTGTGTATGATAATTTTATAAACATATCAATAGGATCCATTAAAAGTGAAAAAAAACTTTTGTACTAAGAACTATTGTTAGGAGAGCATTGGGGCTATTATCTGGAATTTAGAAATCATATACACATCGTTATGTACAATAGATATGGAGCGCAATAAGATGTGGTGGATCCAATATGTATAGACCATTGAAATGATGTATTGTGAGGCTATTCATACTGTGAAGAATAGTTGTGTAGAATTAGATGACAATCACAATATGATTGTCTGTGTAAGGCCCACCCATCACTGACAGCGGCAGCAAAACCACATTCAAGCAAAACTTTGCTACAGTTACATAAACTACAAACACAATATAGGCATTCTGCTTCCCTTAACACAGATACGGTTTCAAAGCCATTGTTGCATTTATTTCTGTTTCCTGTATAAAGAAGTATGAAAACCTGCAAATACAAAGATAACACAATGTAAAAGAGATAGCATAATGCTGTATTGTGCAGCGAATTTCTATCAGTCTTATGAGAGATGAAAAACATGATAGAAAAGTTGCACACATGTCTATAGAAGGATAGGCTGGGTGTGGAAAAGACATGTTGAATAATATTAATTCCAAAAAGGCATTGAGCTCTTGTTGCTATAGAATGGAGACTGTGTGGAGAAGTAAATCATTGTGCAATAGACACATCCACAGAAACTGCCAGGAATCTATTTCATCTCAATATTCTATGTCTTCTTCTGAAACTTGACGCAGATTTGTTCTCAAACTCCTTTTTTTGGCTGCATTCTCTCTGTTACTGCCTTGAAGAAGACTTCTATAGGCCGGAGCGGCTTTTATGGGCCCTATTCATTTGGTCTTTTGCATGAAATACAAAAGACATAAAATGCTTTCTCTTACTTCCATACATCTTTACAATCACGTCCAATGGGTTTTCTCCATAATACATGACATTTGAATCGAATGTTGCCAATGCAAAATAAGCTGATAGACATCTTGGACTTGAAGGACACATCTTTCTGTGGGTTAGGATTGATCTGATCACATAGAAAGCTGGTCTAGCTATAGAGTATGAACACCGAACTGTACACAAGAGTCAGGCTCCTCCTTCTTGCAGTTTACCAGCTATTGGTTCTAACAGAGATCATGTATTGCAACAAATATCCTTGGTGACACAGTCAACTGTATGAGATACATGGTTTCATATGTATTAATATATGATCATATTTCAGAACAAATTTTGTGTTTATTATTTAATGGTTTTTGCGGACGGGGTAATGTTCCACATCATATAAGTGTGCAAAGCATGGGATATCACCAGAGTTTAGTGAGGTTTTATAAACATATGATCACCATCAATAGACTGAATGCAGCATGTTTTTCTTCTTATCTGGAAAATTTATGAACCCACATTATCCCATGAAAGAAAGGCTGCAAACAAGATACTCCCAAGGTTTGAAACAGTTCATTCAAAAGACATTCCCATTGGAATTCAGAGTACCTCTTAAAACGTCGCCACTTTTGTTGGAAGTGAAAAAGATAGGTATAATTCATAGCCACAGCATTTCTATGCGAATGTCAGGGCAGAGAAATAGAGTGTGTTTGTGTTTTCTATGCATCCTTCCCCAGGTGTAGCGCTGATTGTCGCCCTGTGCTACTTTCAAGTATAGGTGTTATTTTCCCCCAATTCTTTGCGATCATGACAGAGAGTCATTTATTACAGGAGTTTCCAAAAAGACCTGCTCTTGCATAGACCATTCTTTGCCTCCAGTGCCAGGGTAGTATCACAAAAACACAATGTCACCACGTCTTGCCCTGTCATTTGTCCAATTGAATAGGTTCCATGGTATCTGAACACTATTGTGCCCCGTAGACCCCTGATTTGCCTGTATATCCCTCCTCATATCCCATTTCCTTTCCACCTTTCCCGTCTTGGCAGCGGATCAGGATACTTCCTTCCCTCTTTAACATGTCCACAGCAGGTTTGAACCAGGTGGAGAGCTGCCTGGTGCTTGCTTCTGCACCATTCGTTTGTCATACAAATATTGACATAGTACTTGGCATATGGAGTGGCAGTGTTTTGATTTGCCTTGTCGCCTCACTTGACCAAGTGTCACCGCAGACAAGCTATTTACACGTGCCATTAACTTCAGGTGAGCACCTTTAGAATAAGTTTGGATCCCAGGGAGGGTACTTCGCTCATGTGCATCCAACAAAAACATCAGGGGGTGACACTCCACGTTATGTTGCTCATTCACAAAGTTCAGTCAGCCAAAGAATATGTACTCCACTAATATACATGTCAATGAATTTCATTGAAACCTGATGTTCACTGATGACAAAGGAAACATGTCAATGCTGCTATAGATTACAAGTTGTGCTTCCCGTTTTACATGTGAAGGTGCACTTTGTTCCAGTTTGGTGTGGGAAACTCCTCATGGCAAAAGATCCTCTGTCTAATTTGCGAAGATATTTATTTAATACGTATGTATACTTATATACCTACATCATAATCTTAACACTTTCAATGAAAACAAAAACATCAGAGATATACATGGATGTAAGTTATTGACAGGAGAAAATCTATGTGGTATATATCGCAACACTGTCTTTAAAATGTGGAGAATTATGTTGTATTTATTATAAAGAGTGGCGTTTGTAGCGAAGGCTGCATAACAGTGGGAGGCAATGGTAAGAGTCCATGCAAGGAAACAGTGGTAGGAGCCAGTGGTAGGAGCCAGTGGTAGGAGCCAGTGGTAGGAGCCAGTGGTAGGAGCCAGTGGTAGGAGCCAGTGGTAGGAGCCAGTGGTAGGAGCCAGTGGTAGGAGCCAGTGGTAGGAGCCAGTGGTAGGAGCCAGTGGGAGGAGCAGTGGTGGGAGGTAGTGGTGGGAGGCAGTGGTGGGAGGCAGTGGTGGGAGGCAGTTGTGTGAGGCAGTTGTGTGAGACAGTGGTGGGAGAGACAGTGGTGGGAGACAGTGGTGGGAGGCAGTTGTGTGAGGCAGTTGTGTGAGGCAGTTGTGTGAGGCAGTTGTGTGAGGCAGTGATGGGAGGCAGTGGTGGGAGGCAGTGGTGGGAGGCAGTGGTGGGAGGCAGTTGTGTGAGGCAGTTGTGTGAGGCAGTGGTGGGAGACAGTGGTGGGAGACAGTGGTTGGAGGCAGTGGTGGGAGGCAGTGGTGGGAGACAGTGGTGGGAGACAGTGGTGGGAGGCATTGGTGGTAGGCAGTGATGGGAGGCAGTGGTGGGAGGCAGTGGTGGGAGGCAGTGGTGGGAGACAGTGGTGGGAGGCAGTGATGGGAGGCAGTGGTGGGAGGCAGTGGTGGGAGGCAGTGGTGGGAGGCAGTGGTGGAAGGCAGTGGTGGGAGGCAGTGGGACGGTGGTGGGAGGCAGTGGTGGGAGGCTGTGGTGAGAGGCAGTGGTGGGAGGCCGTGGTGGGAGGCCGTGGTGGGAGGCAGTGGTGTGAGGCAGTGGTGGGAGGCAGTGGTGGGAGGCCGAGGTGGGAGGCCGTGGTGGGAGGCAGTGGTGGGAGGCAGTGGTGGGAGGCAGTGGTGGGAGCCAGTGATAGGATACACTGGAAAGAAATAGTAGTTAGGAGCAGTGGTAGGATGCATTGGTTAAGTAAGTGGTTAGAGGCATGACATTTTGATGTTTAACTTTGGCATTTTATTTGTAAATTGATGTTTCGTGGTTTCACTTTGGAAATGGACCAAATATGCAACACTGTGTCATCCTGCTCCGATCTCGTCTCATCTACACGCCTCCTAGCGGCCGTATGGCGTGGAAAGCTATCATGTATTGCCAGACAGCTGAATACACTCCCATCAATAGTGGTTGATTTCTATTGAAACTTGCCTATTTCTGGTGAGTGAGAGGGCTTCGTGGAGGGATACTCGGGGCGTGAAATAAGAAGGCGAGGGAGTGCGGACAACTGTGGGTATTCACCGAGGCTGCCATTTGTCGCCCTATATGCTGTGTTTTACACGGTGGAGGTCATGTTTCGCGAATCAGCTATTTGACTCTGGGTTTTGTTTTTGGTGTTTATTGAGTAGCAGTGGACCTGTAGAGAAGGGGAGAGAGCGTGCAGACATCATTTCTGCGGCAACAATAGATTGATATGAGAGTGAAGGACAGAGAGCTGGGTTGCGTTACTACAGCTTACCAGCCCTATTCACATGGTCACGAAGCAGCTGTGAAATGATTTAGACTACATTTCACCAAAATGAATTGAAATGAATTACTGGCAATAGGCTCCTTGCACCCTTTCAAACAGCATCTCGCGAGCACACAAAAACTTTTTGATGATACATTTGTGGAGATAGCTGCAGTGGGTGGGGAAGACTAGTTATTTTCAGGCCTTTCAAAGTCCTCTTTGTCAGGCGCGAAAATTGCTACCATTATGGAATGGAAGCGACGCACCTGTGTTCCTTTCAATGCAGCAAGTTTCACTGGTGAAAGAGACTGCTTTCTGTAGGCTATTGCTAGGTAAATTAAACTAAATTTGGCAGCTCAGCAGAAAGGTGGCGCTGGTTGGGGCTTGTCAAAGTCTTTTGTGGCTCTCACTTGAGCGTGTGAATGTGGCATAGACGACAGGATCAGCGTTATGCATACGACATGGGTAGAATCGTGCAGCAGACAATGCCAGCCATCTCACCGCTGCCGGGGCTGCTCTAATTTGTTAGTCATAGTTATACACTGGCCAGGCTTGTTGTAATGATGTCATAGGCCATAGTTGTAATCAGGTTCCTATCACCAGAGGGCACTCTAATTGTAAACCTCGTTTAGCTGCTATGCAAGGACACTCGTACCATCAGGACACATATATTTACATGCAGCGGAAGAAAATATATAAGGGATCTTAACTCTTTCTTCTGGGTAAAAATACACACCTTTATTTTTTTCTCCAGGAAACGAGTGTCGTGTAAAGTATGAGAAATTTACACTCCTGGGGTATGGATTTGATTCCAGGCAACTTTAGAAAGCTTTGAAATACTAATTGAATGGATATTTGCATATTGTGGTTAAGTGTATATTTAACTTTGAAAAGTGGAGGAGGTCAACAACAGAAATACACCATGTGAACTATGAAAGCGATTTGAAGTAATAAACGAGTTCTTTTGTGCTGATGTAATGCAGAGTTTTAGGTATACATTTCCAAATGGTTGCTGAATACACGTCAAAAGACGGCCATAAACTTCCCCTGAATAACATCCAGAGTCTCTTTTTGGGAACAGAATGATCAAACAGCGCATTCTATATCTCAATACAATAATTTCAATAAACAGACATAATTCCCTGTAAATAAGGGTTTGATATCAAGCCCGGACCAAATGCATTCTGTGCTTTCAGAAAATGTTTTAGTAACCCCATGTGGAGCCAAGAAGTTCTTTGCAATATTGGTTTACAATGTCAATGAATGAAAAGCTTTCTTTATTTATGTGTTTCTTTTAAAGGGGGATAAAGGATGAAAAAGAGCCGGTCGTATGCAACATACAGCCAGCCATTACGCAAAATATTAATAATGGTACGCCTTTACATGCGCCGAGTGCCGTGACCAACTTATGGTAGCGATTTGTGTGAATACAAAGCCTGACTTCTTGTCTGGGACGATTACTATAAAATAGTGTATTAGCAAGGTTTGTGGAGGGGCTTTCTGCAAGCTGGTAATCATGAGAGTCCAGCTGGCCAAGCCACACAAGCAACTAAGACCACATATTCTATAGCCAAATTGTTACTCTAATCACTGAATTTGAATGAATTGTGCTGTGGAGGTATTGACCACAGAGCATGGCATTCATATTTCTATTCACTGTGGTATTAGTCTCAGAGAGCTTCCAAAGCCAGTACACAATCCCACAGAGTGGACAACCTTTAGCCTGCTTTAGTATATCACAAATGCGTCGTCGTCCTTTTCTACTGTCGATGATACATATTTCTTTCATTCATGGTCTTGTTGCCCGGTATTTTTGTGTATTGAACGCCTTTGAATGGCAGAGACAGGTCTTTTCTGTAACTCATAAAGGGCCACGTAATAAGATAGTTTCACTTGGAAAACAAATCTCAAGACGACCGCAAACAAAGCAGAAAACAGTGCATTACAAGCAGAGAATGTCTATATAAGACCTGGTCCCCAATCGAAGGCCAGCCAGGTCTTGAAAGCCTTCACAGAGGGCCTTCAATACAGGCAGTAATCCAATAGGCCAACCCGTATGTATGCAGTCCAATACTAGCTCAATTTATGACTTGTGTTCATTGTCAGATCTTCAATAGGCGCTCACGTCTTCTATGGGGCGTTTGTTCCTGTCTTTCATTTCCTTTTGACACAAATGTAGTGCATGTACAGGACAGGAGACCATATGGATCTATTCACCACATCTTCCACACCGCAATGGAGACAACATGGATCTATTCACCATATCTTCCACACCGCATAGGAGACGACATGGATCTATACACCATATCATCCACACCGCATAGGAGATGACATGGATCTATTCACCACATCTTCCACATCACATAGGAGACGACATGGATCTATTCACCATATCATCCACACTGCATAGGAGACGACATGGATCTATTCACCACATCTTCCACATCACATAGGAGACGACATGGATCTATTCACCATATCTTCCACACCACATAGGAGACGACATGGATCTATTCACCATATCTTCCACACCAAATAGGAGACGACATGGATCTATTCACCATATCTTCCACACCGCATAGGAGACGACATGGATCTATTCACCACATCTTCCACATCACATAGGAGACGACATGGATCTATTCACCATATCTTCCACACCACATAGGAGACGACATGGATCTATTCACCATATCTTCCACACCGCATAGGAGACGACATGGATCTATTCACCATATCATCCACACCACATAGGGGACGACATGGATCTATTCACCATATCATCCACACTGCATAGGAGACGACATGGATCTATTCACCATATCTTCCACATCGCATAGGAGACGACATGGATCTATTCACCACATCTTCCACACCGCATAGGAGACGACATGGATCTATTCACCATATCTTCCACACCGCAATGGAGACAACATGAATCTATTCACCATATCTTCCACACCGCAATGGAGACAACATGAATCTATTCACCATATCATCCACACCACATAGGGGACGACATGGATCTATTCACCATATCATCCACACTGCATAGGAGACGACATGGATCTATTCACCATATCTTCCACATCGCATAGGAGACGACATGGATCTATTCACCACATCTTCCACACCACATAGGGGACGACATGGATCTATTCACCACATCTTCCACACCGCATAGGAGACGACATGGATCTATTCACCATATCTTCCACACCACAATGGAGACAACATGGATCTATTCACCATATCTTCCACACCACATAGGGGACGACATGGATCTATTCACCATATCTTCCACACCACAATGGAGACAACATGGATCTATTCACCATATCTTCCACACCACATAGGAGACGACATGGATCTATTCACCATATCTTCCACACCGCATAGGAGACGACATGGATCTATTCACCATATCTTCCACACCACAATGGAGACAACATGGATCTATTCACCATATCTTCCACACCACATAGGGGACGACATGGATCTATTCACCATATCATCCACACTGCATAGGAGACGACATGGATCTATTCACCATATCTTCCACACCACAATGGAGACAACATGGATCTATTCACCATATCATCCACACCACAATGGAGACAACATGGATCTATTCACCATATCTTCCACACCACATAGGGGACGACATGGATCTATTCACCATATCATCCACACTGCATAGGAGACGACATGGATCTATTCACCACATCTTCCACACCGCATAGGAGACGACATGGATCTATTCACCATATCTTCCACACCACAATGGAGACAACATGGATCTATTCACCATATCATCCACACCGCATAGGAGACGACATGGATCTATTCACCACATCTTCCACACCACATAGGAGACGACATGGATCTATTCACCATATCTTCCACATGGATCTATTCTGCACATAAGATACAACATAGATCTGTCAAATCACGTAGGAGATCGTAATGATATTTCATATGGATCTATCATTTGATCTATCATATGGATCTATCATTTGATCTATCATATGGATCTATGTTCCACATCTCTTACACTACTTAAGAGACCAAATGTATTCTCTGCAACGTCCACTCTACATCAGAGAACATGTGGATTTCTTTCCCAAATCTTCCATAATACATTTCAGACAAAAGGGAACTATTTTCCACACATTCCTCACCACACAACAAACACAAAATTACACTTTCATGCAATCTATATTCACAATGTCGTGTAGACAGATTATCATCTGGGTCTATTATACATATGTGAGACTATTAAAGATCTATATAATGCACATGTAAGACACAAAGACCATCTAGATCTAATCTATATATACATATGGTGCTGGGCGATGTTATAGAATGTGATGCAGGACCATAGACTATTATATTTCTATTCTTTGCATCAGAGCATATCGCAAGGTAGTACACTACAGATTTCTCAGTTCCAATCGCCATCACCGTTTTCTCTGCAGGGTAGGGTCTGTTTGTCTTTTAAATATGTAGAAACACGTTTTTCAATCATGTTTGGCAAGCAACAAGGTAGGAGGGGGGTCTGTGTGTGTTGGCAGATTGATTCATCAGTACCCAATGATGCTTTGGAACAAGTGGACAAAAGCAGGGCTTTGGCCAAGAGCTTGAAAGTGAAGCCTTAGCAAAGAATTAATGGTTGCCGATTCAGATGGTGGATCTCAGCAACTTGTGTGGATGCGACTCAGGGGTTTCTTAGGAAGATATATCATCTACTGTACGGTTTACATATTATGGTGCTGGCGGATGACACTCTCAGAGATTTCATTATGTACAGAGTTTTAGTGAAACCCAAGTGAAAACAGTATTTAGTTAATTCAAGAAATAAGGAATGATCCATTATAGCTGGGTGAGTTTTTTAAAACACGTAGCAAGATATATCTTATATCTATATATTACAGAGGTGATCGTCGTATATACTAAGCATGCAGATTCCCAGACCACAAAAAGGTCATAAATATGTGGCTACTGTACATAGTATTTATATGCTGTCTGAAACTACACGAAACGTGTAAATGTATCATGTCAGCTGTCCCCAGTGCACTGCAATGAAAAAATATCTTAGATTACCTTAATTACTTTATGTCAATCTGTTCATTAAAAAAAATACTTATAAAAGAACCATGTGTCAAACACAATTACCCTATCGCTACTGCATTGTTGAGCAAAATAATTGGGTTAAATAATTTAATTGATTTTCTAAAAGAGTAATGGTGTACTGCATATTCCTTTTCAAGATATTTAAAGTTTATGCTTCATGTAACCTGACTCACTTAGATTTGGTAAATTAATGTATTTTATTTTTCTATTTGCAGTTAAGCCACCTATTCTACCAGAAAGATCCTGCATTGCTTATGGTAAGTAACCACACCTTCCAATCGACCTAAAGCAAATGTCTCTGTACTGTTCTCAGTTGAGGTTTTTTTCAAGTTAGCTAAAATATAAGCACTGTTTTTTGTTACAAAAAGTGCGAGAATCACCTGGAGTACCAACGGATTTCAGCAACTAGAAGCAGTGGGAAATATCTTCATTGTTCCGCTGAGAGAAATTAAAGAGGTGGAGTACGATTCTCATTTGCTCATTGTCATATTTGTGGCTCATGGAAAGCAGTGTCACACATGGATTTACCATATGTTTCCATATCATAAGCATTTAGAGCGCAATATAAAACATGGATTTACCCATTTTGTTGTTACGTGTACTACCAGTAGCATTTAGAGCGCAATGTGAAGCAAATGGATTAATACATCTTGTTGATCTTGTTGTTACCATATCAGTAACATGTGGCATGCCTGTAAGGGTACATTATGGATAACCGTCAGTTGTCCGCAGTGGTGCCACCTAGTGTTTCTTATTTATCATCTTGCTCATTGGTTTTTTGTCGACTGAGTTAAACTAAAAGCTTTTGATCAATAGTTTCATTATTCGGAAAACAGTATATCTATTTCCATTGGCATATAAGTAAATTTCATTCTTTTGAATTGATAGCGAAGTAAAATTACTCATGACATAATTACACTAATTTAGCGTCACCTGGTGGGAAATTGTAGCGACATCTGGTGGTATAATTCAACAGTACCACCTGGTGGCAGTATTGAATTACATACTAACAGTGCCATCTATTGTTAATAAGACATCCGTGCCACCTGGTGGCGGTCAGCAATGATGATGATAAATTACATTTAGGTCCTAAACATGTCATATCAGTGCAATGCGATTTATTTGATAAAACATGATGATGGATTTATTTTTAATTTGAGATTCAGAAATATAACATATCTATGATTGTGCATTTGGAGAGACGTTTATGCCAATGCAAGATAAATGGAAAACTTATTTCTTGTAAATGAAGAGCAGGTTTGAAAAACAATATTTTGTGAAATAATATTGAGTGTTTAATTAAAACAGATATGGCATTTGATATTTTTACACACAATACAATAGTGAAGTGTGATACACCAAGTCAGCATCATAACCGGGAAATATAATGATATTATTACATTCGCTAGAAATCGGATAACCTTTTAATGTAAAAAATGAAAAGAATTGGGGCACTGTTACATTTTATGCCTTGATATTCTGGTCTTATGGTGCACATACAACGAGATTTCAATAAGGTCGTTGTTTTACCGCATTTTGACGCATACCATAGGAAATTATTTTGAGGTCAATCTATCTTGGTCACGTGATGTTTTTGGACATGGGATTATTTTGAGGTCAATCTATCTTGGTCACGTGATGTTTTTAGACATGGGATTATTTTGAGGTCAATCTATCTTGGTCACGTGATGTTTTTAGATATGATATTATTTTGAGGTCAATCTATCTTGGTCACGTGATGTTTTTAGACATGAGATTATTTTGAGGTCATACTTAGTTATATAATGTATTCGACATGTGATTCCTTTAATGACACTAAGCTAATGATATCTTCATTGGTCATGTTTTATGAGGTCATCATTTCATCGCAGAAGAGATCATGGTATCAAAAACATCATGATATTTTAAGAGGTCGTGGTATCTTAAGAGGTCATGATATCTTAAGAGTATCTTAAGAGGTCATGATATCTTAAGAGTATCTTTAGATGTCATGATATCTCAAGAGGTCATGATATCAGGTTCATACAAAGAACATAAACTGTGACCAGGAGAGACTGAGAAGTGTCATCGATATGAATATTCTTGAAAACATTGATGATATGGAATACAAACACGCATTCTTAAATACATTTTTAGTAATTAGTTTTTGTGTAAAAGGAGATTGGTTTGGATAAAGCGTGATATTGTTTCCTTTGTTTGCCATTCCACTGCAATAAGAGTGATAAATTTAAGAAGCATTTTCAGGGTCCAAAATTATGTGGTTTAATTTGAAATTGAATACTGCTAATTACTTTAATATTTCAAACAATATTTACAACACAGTGTGAATCATGTCTGAGAAACTGATATTCTTCAATTGTATAAAACTAGACTGTAAGACAATTTCATGGTATTTTTCTGTGTCATTCTAGTTTGGCAATAAGAATAACTTTGCATGGAGCGGTTAGTAATGATCCAAAAAAATAGTATCAATTTGTGTAAGATTAGATTAGTATCAGATATATGATATTGATGTGAAGTTAGCATTATAAGTATATTCTCCTGATTATTTGAAATCCGACACAGCCAAAGTATACATATAGAGCGTCCCATTAGCTCTACCAAAGTCTATGTACCTTTAACAAACCTTCATATTTCTTTTTCGCCGTCAATAATAATGATTATCATTGTTAAAAAGTCATTAACCTGGTCTGAAAATGGTATCCAGTATGTATTGTTATGTCATTTATTGTTTGTTACCATATATATAATTTAACAGTTCTTGATCTTTTTTCACTGGAACAGGAAGGAATATTGCGATATAGTGGTGTCTTGTAGAGAAGCAGACGACTTGTTGTTTCCCGGGGCATGGAGTTAGGTAGACTAGATTGTGACAAGACGCGCCAGCCCCTCAAGGAATTTTGTCCCACTGCCTAAAATAACCTCAGTGCCACTCGACTGACACGGGCACACCTGAAACAAAGACTCTATTCTCGACACCGAGGCAATTTTTCACAAGCTCAATAAAGGTGCTTGAAAAATCTGCTTGTCATCTTTTCGTGTGACAAACTTGGCTGAGCAGACGACACCATAGCTTCTGGGTCTAGCCGCCAGGGGGCATTGCCTGCAAACATGGCGGCCAACCATGTAAATACTTCTTTTCCTTCATTTTGTAAAGAAAATAACAATTTGTTCCTCACTTTACAACCCATTTGGTAAAACAATCGTTTATTTTCACCATGTGTGAGTTATTCTATTTTGTAAAATATTAAATGGAGATGAAGTGTAGATCTCTGCTGCTGATTTGGATATGTAAGAACAACTTCGGTTCAAGACCCTTTTGGCAAGGAAGTGATATGCTTCCTGTGAGGAAAAAATTCTCTTCATGTCGGCAATTATAAGCTTTTGATATACGTGGACAGACCATGATCAAAAGACATTCAAAAGAGATGTTCGTTGGAATGCCTCAAAGACAGAATCACATAATATATGGTTGGTTGCCTGGCTGCTGCAGTAAGATCTGAAACCTTTCCTATATCCCAACAATCTCATCCCAAATGAACAGTGTAAAGATAACAACAAGAATCATGTTAGATACCATATGGTATCATATCGATCTGACTAGTATTTGAAACATGGCTTGCATGCTGGTAAATGACTTGCATATCATTAATACAAGGTATATAACATTGTTTGCACTATTATGGGCACGTGTTGTACCTCACTGGTCCTAGGTACATGACTTGCACATGACTAGTACTAGGCACATGACTTGCACCTGACTAGTACTAGGGACATGACTTGCACCTGACTAGTACTAGGCACATGACTTGCACCTGACTAGTGCTAGGGACATGACTTGCACCTGACTAGTACTAGGGACATGACTTGCACCTGACTAGTACTAGGCACATGACTTGCACCTGACTAGTGCTAGGGACATGACTTGCACCTGACTAGTACTAGGCACATGACTTGTATATCACTAGTACGAGCTACGTGACGTGTATCTTGTTAGTATTTGGTGCTTGACTCGCTTTTCTTAGGTACATGACTTGCACTAGGTTCATGATATAGATCTGTCTAGTAGTAGGTTCATGATATAGATCTGTCTAGTACTAGGATCATGATATAGATCTGTCTAGTACTAGGATCATGATATAGATCTGTCTAGTTCTAGGTCCATGATATAGATCTGTCTAGTACTAAGTTCATGATATAGATCAGGTTCATGATATAGATCTGTCTAGTACTAGGTTCATGATATAGATGTCATGAGTATTAGGTACATGACATAGATTTCATGAGTACTAAGTACATGATATTGATATGACATGATATAGATCTCATGAGTACTAGGTACATGATATGGATCTCGCTACTCCTTGGTAGATGACATGGACATAAATCTGGGTGAACAACATATATATATATATATATATATATATATATATATATATATATATATATATATATATATATATATATATATATATATATATATATATATATATATATATATATATATATATAGTTGTTCACCCAGATTATCGCATTGGTCTTACTCTTGGGTTTTTGTAGTTTTCACAAACTCCGGTACCTCATTCTCTCCAGACGAAAAAAGGACTTCAAGGAAATACAGTTCCAGATTGATTTTCAATCTAATTGGTATAATTTACTTAGAGTGGGACAGGATCTTATTGAAAACCAATCTATCTGCTGACTGAGGCGGTGCCATGTTTTGCCGCCAAAGCTCAGGGATGGTATGTCGAGGCTTGACAGTGTGGCCTCTCAGACCTGCCAAGTCCATTGCTTTAGCGGGGTGAAGGAAATTTAATCAGAGGCAGGCAGAGAGAAATCTATTTGGGCCCCCGTCATTGATTTGTGCAGATTGGGGGAGACGTGAAGTGAATGCAGGTTGACCCCCCGGAGACGGAAGGGCACGGTGTACTGCCACACACGAGTCAATCACGTCCCTGCCTCTCTACCACTTGGCTCAACTTTACTTCATGTTTGTGTGTTGTTGTTTTTTTTCAAATCCGTTCTGATGTTTTGTTTCATTCAGGTTTTGTCACTCTCTTGCATTTAAGATCTTATGATTCCAATGGCTATATATGATAAAGGGAATGTAAGAGACGTTTGGGAAGAAAGCAGGGCGGGTCTTGAGCTGTGGATATAGAGGCAGTTTAAGGCAGCTACTCAGGCTGTGATTACAATGCTGAAATTAATGATTGTCTCGACATCCGACCCTCCCAGACCTCCTTAATGATAGGATCGGCACGAGGTGGGGTGTCGACCCGATTGTTTTAGGCGGGGCAGGGTGATTGAGTCAACTGACTCAGCGCTGATTTTCTTGCCATTACATGGCATTATTGTGAAACAGCTTTAGTCGCTCCCAGCTTCACTTCATCAGTGTCATCAAGTCCGTCCTAACAATTCCTCCTCCAGTGTATACACCAACACACACTATGGAAATGTGATATGTCAACGTTTTATATAATTTTATCGTGAGCAAATGTTCAAGTTGATGGATATCAATGTTTTCTCATTATAACATATTGTGGAGTAATCATTATTCGAAGAAATGCATGTTATCAAAGTACCTTAATAAAGTCTACCGTGTCCTGAATGTAAGGCACAGGGCCAAAATAAATCCAATACATATTAAGTAGATTTATAAGTTAAAAATATATAAATGATCACGTTCTTTTTGGATCATGTGTCCAGATCCAACAGAGCATGAAGGTAAACCAGTGGTGCTTAACTCCACAATAGCCTTATATGGAAAAAAATATAATTTCAAGTGTCAATTTTGAAGATTCCTGTGAACATTATACCTGAAATATGTCCATTAGACATGATCAATAGATAAAGATCATATCTCATATTTGACCAAAACGTTAATAAATGTCAGTTGGTAGAATATGGGACCTGGCATAGTTTGCGATTGTCACCAATAGACAATGCACATATTAGATTGGTGAGATTATAGATATGTATTCATCTGTATCAATGATGAAAATACATCCATGTAATCGTCAATATTATCAGTATCCTTTTTGCTCTCTGAGATTTCTTTTTTCTTGTTGGTACCTTAATTTATATTTGGTTGTATGGCCATCATAGATGATTCTAATGTAACCCCAAGCAGAAGAAAGTATGGAGATGGATATATATATATATATATATATATATATATATATATATATATATATATATATATATATATATATATATATAGAGAGAGAGAGAGAGAGAGAGAGAGAGAGAGAGAGAGAGAGAGAGAGAGAGAGAGAGTGAGAGAGAGAGAGAGAGAGAGAGAGAGAGAGATAGAGATAGAGATAGAGATAGATAGATAGATAGATAGATAGATAGATAGATAGATAGATAGATAGATAGATAGATAGATAGATAGATAGATAGATAGATAGATAGTAATAATGCAAAGTACTCTTGGTACTGTCTATTTTCTAAGAAAAATGTTCAATCTATAAAAGAATGTTAATCCTAGAAAGTAGGTGGTTGTGGTAAATATAAATAACTTAATAAAAATTACTGTCATTAAATTTAATTCAGAATCTGCAGTAATGTTGACCTTTTTGTGGTGTACTTTGTGATGGTATCAGAGAATCATGTTGACCCTAAATAGCCCCAGGTGCACAACTTATAGGATATAACATATGTAGGCCAATAACATAAACGTCTTATATTTCATGGCATATTTCTGAATCATAAAGCTTGGATCACAGGTTGAAATAACCAAGGCGAATGATTGACGCTTTCCATCTAAGGTTCATTGCTTTTGGCTTGAAATAATATAACTTTATAGAATAACACCTGGAACTGATAAAAACAAACAATATATATATATATATATATATATATATATATATATATATATATATATATATATATATATATATATATATATATTTATATGATTGTTACATATAATTTACTGTAATAAAAAGAAATCTTTACCGCAGGCAATCATTGCTTTGCCTTCATAAAGTTGACAAGATACACTTCAGATTGATTCTGAATGGACACTCTGTGTGCCTTTTTTCTCGATTTTGTGAATTTATCTAAAAGGCTTGTCTAGATCAGTCTGGAACTCTCCGTGTTACAAACAGACGTTTTTTAGGTGGGAATAACTGCCATTCGATGGAGTATCCATCCAGCAGAATCCCCCGAGATATTATAGGTACACCTTTGTCTGCGGGCACATATTTTCGTTCAAGATTATACAGATTCTTAGAATGGAAGATAGCCGAGGGGTGGCCGGGTCTGCGGGAGGAGGGAGGTGGCTCCCCGCCGGCGCGGAACACGGCTGAGGGCCGGTGATTGCACTTGTCCGTGCCAGGCCGGGGACTGCGCCCCGGAGTCGTGTCTGCCCGGAGGACTCGCTCCCTCCCGCCGGCAACCCACACACCGGCATATGCACATATTAGTAGCGTTTGATCCTGATTATGAGTGCGTGAACATGGGATTAAAACAATGGCAACCGTCATTTACCAGAGGATTAATGGCATTTCTCAGATAAGCTCCCCTGGCTACCCTCCCCAGGCCGAATCAGGAAGAACCAAACACTCCAAGTAGCGCTAAAATATAATCGATGTAGTTAGTTTTAAGTAGATACATTACAAATAAGAGTAAAACCAGGAAAGGGTCGTCCAATGTGAGGTGCTGTGTTCTACTGGTCTCATTAGAAACATCAAGAGTTGTGAAGGCCGCGTTCCCCAGTCTGGTCAACACATACCTTTCATGATAACAGGACCATTCACGTCTCAGCGTCAGCTTCTCATCAAATTTTATTTTCCATCTAAAATATCAGATTTATATAAGTGTTTAAGACAGGGAACAGGACCTTGGCGTAAATCAGATTTTTTTTTTGTGTGACAAAGAGGGATATTGTTTCGCCTGTATTAATTGAGATCAGAAAAGGAATATAACATGTATGTTTCACACTGTCTGACATATCTAAGATTTGAAAATCAAGTGCGTGTTGTTATATTACAAAGTAGAAGAAGGGTTAATGATGTTGCTGGACTGGAGGACAAATGACGTGTGTCGTTTTGAGTTTTGCCACATGGTGGCAGCAGTGAAATAAGCCTCCACGTAAACAAGTGCACAGTTAGGCAACTGACCGCGGAAGGTCCTGTGAAAGCCACTGCCCAGTTCGGCTAGGAAGAACTTCTGTTTTCAGCACATGAAGTTTATTGGTTTACCCATGCATGAAACATACCCAAGAAATTCGCCCGGTTATGATGGTGTGGAAAGTTACTATGTGGTTTATAACCAGGGTTGTCGGGTTGGTAGAAGCCTGTGCATGAGAGAGAGAGAGATCGGATCGTTAAAGTTCCCGTGAATTATTTAAACACGTGCAAGGATGGCAGGTTACCAGCCCAGGACCTGGTAGAAATCTACACCGCCACCATGTGACATGACCACTGTGATCAATATCACATTCATTTATCATTTATTTCTCAGCCTGACATGCGTGCGCTCTTAAACATCTGTAGCATATCTATCTTTTATAATCCTGGTCTCGTTTACAAAGCCATACCCACACCAGCAAGCGGGGACAATTCCCGTGTTCCCTACCACGCCGGGGCTCTACCCGTGTCGACCCGCTTCCCCGTGTTGGTGCACATGGTACCCACATACAGTAGTCCCACATCCTACCACCCTACCACCCTACTGTCACCCACTACCATTTATAGTTGAAGACCATTTGTTGAGGAAATTGTTCCCATTTGAGGATATACGCAGTATTTCATATGCTGTAATTTCAAGGATGTGCAATGTATGATATGCGTTGTATTTGAGGATATTCCCAAGTTTAATTCGCAGTGCAATGCTACATCAATACCACATTAGTAGATTTGGATACATGTGATTTGCATTATTTTCTGGGATCGATGGACTGTGCTGTGTAGCTTTATATGGCAGTTCATATGTGATGTGTTTTACATCGATGGACTGTGCTGTGTAGCTTTATATGGCGGTGCATGTGATGTGTTTTACATCGATGGACTGTGCTGTGTAGCTTTATAGGGCCGTGCATGTGATGTGTTTTACATCGATGGACTGTGCTGTGTAGCTTTATAGGGCCGTGCATGTGATGTAGTTTTCGGCTTGGTTAGATGGAGTTGACACCCAGGACATAGGTAAATGAGAGGAGATAGCCGGAACGCTCAGGCAATCAGGCGAATAAGGAGATAATGTTTTCACACGCAAGAATATGAGCTTCATATCTCCATTTGGCACAGATTGCCACACGGA
Organism: Amphiduros pacificus; assembly: GCA_949316495.1. Classification (NCBI taxonomy): domain Eukaryota; kingdom Metazoa; phylum Annelida; class Polychaeta; order Phyllodocida; family Hesionidae; genus Amphiduros; species Amphiduros pacificus. Next base: position 43,700,170 of record OX439003.1, on the reverse strand, counting down.
TGACGTGGAATGCACCACAAAATTGTCAACATCTTGTATTTGCGGTAACCAAGATCACTTTGAAGTGCAAACGTGCCTCTCCCATACTTTGTGACAATATTATCTATGAAAGCAACATGTTGTTTGGGCTATTTCCTTTGTCTTACCGAAGTTCAAAATTAACATACATTCCATCTTCAAAACTGTGCAGAAACAACCAGATAAATGCGTACGACAAGTTTAGGCGGTCTCGTCGTATCTCGTGCTTGAAGCAACGTATTCTGAAATATGACAAAGATCACGCAAAACACCGCCATATGCTGTGCAGTAGAAGAACCCGGTCGCATAAAAGCATATAAAGTTTCTGGATAAATTTAATGTGTTTGGTAACATTTGGCGACGTGCCCATGATTTATCGCAAGCTGGTATTGATTGCATGACTGATTAATAGTTTTAACGTTGGCGCTCATTTTCGACCATTAATTAATTAGCAGGACAATCTATTTCATAACATGGTGTGTATCATTTATATAATGTACATTTCGCAAAACGATTTGATGATCATATCCATTAAACATATAGTGGTAATCTTTTGATTACGGGGTTTAGTCAATTGTGCACATATATTTCATGAGATGATATATTTGTTTCATCGTCCATATCACGGCACTGATTATCTTCCATGTATTCTGTACATATCATACATAAGCATTTTGATTGTGTTGTCGATAATGCATGTATATAATCTACCACACAAAGCTGTGCTTCATCAATGACTGTGTGGCCGGCCAATATATATATTCACAGCCATTGTCCCATTGTATTCTTTATCTTAATTGACCTCATTAATCTCTACACGTGCATAATGCTACCTGAGTTTAAAAAGTGTATTTATCTATGGGCGATGATAATCTTGGACTGAAAGTTACATCGGTAAAAAAACACCTTCTATTCATACACCTGAGACATTCAATATATAAAGCATTTATGATATAACGATGTTACCTTCCATTATAAAGAAAACCATACACGTGTGTGGGAAATCTATAGAAATGGTACTTTCAATAGGATGCATTAAGGCGGTATGTACGTGGCCTACTGACACGGTTTCTACCAGCCTATCAATACAATGCAATGATATATTATTAGTCTTGCTTGTTTCAAGTTGAGTCTGAACTGGTACGTCAGCATTGGAGAAGTCTGGCTAAGCACACAGCCTGAGAGGGGAGAAGGACCTAGGAAGCTTCATTGGTCACAAATAGCTGTGTGCATTTATTTCCAGTTGAGGCAGTTGCTTGTTAGATTTGAGAATCGATGTTCTGATAATATAGCGAGACCAGCACCAGCTGAATCAAGTCAGGTCCGTGGTGTCTCCTATTGAACCTGGGATGCTCGACTTTATTTTGTTGACTGTCGGTCTGTTAGCATTGGTGTTAGCATGGGTGTTGCTGCCCGGTCTTCTTGCCCATCATGGCTATAGCCTTCCCGTAGCCCTAAAAACCACCATAACTCAACCCCTAGTGCCAGTAATAGCGGCAGGACACCCCAACCAATTTGGTCTGATAATCACGTGAAGCATTCAGTCCACCAATTGAATTGCTTTTCTGGCCACAGTCTCATTTGCAACAGCAGTGCTCCGCGGAATCCACCCATTGTTTTCCCATTACAGTCTCTCGCAGTAGCCATCCCCCACGCTTCAATGGGTCCCGATTAAAATTCATCAACACTGATTTGAAATTTATCGGCCAAATTTGGTGCAAAAATCAAATTGGTTTGCTGGGTCATGTGTAAGCCTGTGTGGGGGCATGCATAGACTTGGTGTAATCTGAGGGAGCCACTGACAGCCACTGGTAAAATGAGAAAAGGGCGTTGTAGTAGATGGCAAATTGTTGTTGCCCAGAAACAATATCTGACAGAAGTGTAACTTTAGCGTCCTATTTAGCTGTGGCTGGGGCGATCAGGTGACGGATGAACAATATTTTATTGATAATAATGTCTGTCTGTGTGAGGAGAGGAAACTGTCGTCTTTAGAGTGGTTTCCAGGGAAATATAATATACAAGATTCTTTTGAGATTTTTTTCAGCAATAACTCTCACGTTATGACGAGATAAATGTGGAAGTGGCTTGGAGAAAATAATAAAGAGGAATGATTTAAATAGTGAATATGTGGAGTGTCAGTCATTCCAGCAGTACATTTCTACCTATGTTTGCTATCAGTGGCCATTGCATGAGGACATAGGAGTCTCAGAGGAGAATGTCAGTCTTTAATATTGTCATATTATGGAGGTCTGCAAAGAGGAGGGTTAAACTTGCTGGCAGATTCATCAGCCTGCATTCCATTGTGTCCCCCTCGCCAAGGATTAACCCTGCAACTGCCACTGTTCAACAGAGTATACGTCAAGACTTCTATTAATACTCCCACTGCTAATGGAATAGATCAATGCTGCAAATAGGATTAACCAATTCTCGGCACAATATTTGATATTCTCATGTTTGTGGCAATATATCTTTTTATATAATGAGGATGATCTTGGGGAGGTTGTTGAGGAAGTGTGTATGGTGGCAGTTTGTGGGTGGAGTTGCCTTCATAGCTCCCTTGCCTTCGTGGCAGAATGGCTTCTATTCATCCACATACATGTATAGCCAACAGGCCTGCACCACAACCTTGCTATTCTACAGCTTTTGTGTTCTCCCTCTCTGCTACTCTCCATGAAAATACATTCTTATTTGGCCTAGCATTGCACATTCCAGCCGGTTAATGTAATGCAACAGGGCTAGAGTATGATTTTGAATTCCATCCTATTCTGTATGTTGTAAATCCTGGAAAAAATCCATCTTGATTTTATTATAGCATCAAGTATTTATCCATTTTTGAATTACGAAGAATTTTTCTGAAGGCATTATCACTCTAAAACAAAATGCATTTGTGCAATGTTTCACATCATCATGGGCTTATTTAGAAAATGTGTTTCAAGTATATACTTGGGTATTGAAGGAGATAGGAATAGTCCTTTTCAAGGTATATTATTTCACCTGGGCAGGCTGACAGTCAGCTCAGGTGCATATATGGAGGATAAGACTTGGCCAGATATCTCTGACAATTGTTTCAGAAGGGCAAGGACACCTCCCGCCCACCTTCAGCTCCTCCACGTTTTATCACCGCCCGGGATGAGATGACACCGAGGACCGGGAGATAATGGAGAGGTCCCGGGAAATGTGTGCAGACAGACCCGAGGGGCGGGGGTTGTACCCCCCTCAAGGGTTACTTAATTGAGAGAGGAGCTTCAAAGCACAGACGATGGTCAGGTACACCCCCCGAGGGTCGCTTACCTGTCCCGACAGGCCGGGATACAATTATACCCGGGGAAGAAATGTGGCTAAAATGTCCCCTCTCTGGGACTTCACACTCCCCCGGGCAACCTTCACACTTCAATTGCTTTATTAAACGGCTTTGTCTTCATCCTGAATATTTCTATCTATAAACATTAATTACAGAGCAAAAATGGCATTATCAGTCCTGGAAAGATCTTACCCCTCCGGGCTAACAGTTTACACATCTGAATATTACTGTAATTACGCTAAATTGCTAATAGCTAGCACATATGGTTTACATATTTAGCGTTGTGGTCTTCCAGTCTACCTGCTCCCATATGATTACAACACTATGAATTATCACAACTGGTAACAGTATCTATACATAGAAACATATGTGTCAATGTATAATCGATTAAGGTTATCAATTTGAAAGATGTCTTGGGCATGATATAATACAGTGCAAATCCGAAGGTCAATTATGTAACCAACGTCTACAAGAAACAAAGAAAAGTATCAAGGATGAATTATGAAAAAGGGCCTTTGGTTAAACAAGTGGTGAACGAGCCAGCGTGAAATATAGAAAATTGTTGATTCATAACGGCTGGTGTGATCAGGTGGAGAAGACCGCTAGTGTGATCAGGGACTGGAGACGGCTAATGTGATCAGGGACTAGAGGCAGCTAGTGTGATCAGGGACTGGGGTGGCTAGTATGATCAGGGGTTGTATGTAGCTAGTGTGACCAGGGGTTGTATGTAGTTAGTGTGATCAGGGGTTGTATGTAGCTAGTGCGATCAGGGGTTGTATATAGCAAGTGTGATCAGAGGTTGTATGTAGCTATGTAGTATGTAGTATGTGATCAGGGGTTGTATGTAGTTAGTGTGACCAGGGGTTGTATGTAGTTAGTGTGACCAGGGGTGGTCGGGTGGTTGGTGGAGATGGCTGATGTGATCTGGGCGACACAGGTGGACAGGGCTAGTGAAGTCTGAGTACAGTAGATGGTGGTATAGGGCAGTGGTATATACTTGGCAAATGGTATGATCAATGCTTCTTCTCACTGACCAAGTTCACATAAAGCAAAGGACAATAAGGTATTCAAAGCTGCACACAAATATAAAGGCCGCCAGTGTGCAGGGCGAATGTATGCCATCCTTCCCCAGCTGTATCCTTAAAAATACCAGCTCTATAAGACACATGCCACTATCCAATCATCACCATTCTATCAAGATACCTCTAATATTCTGTTTTCCTTTTGATATAATATGATTAAGAGATATACCTTTTATTATTTTCCATACGGATATCCAAAACCAAAGCACACATGGATTTGTCTAGAAGCCATGTTTAGGCTACTAAATTAATTTTAGTAGAGATATGTGTGATTGTGATGTATAACACATGTTTAATTGTCAAATGAGATTTATTTATATATTAAAACATATTGGCAAAAAATGTACAGAAAATGAAATTCAGCATCCACGGGGACAATATGGCACCTTCTCGTTTAGCTTATCAGCAGGTAGACGCCCATTAACTATTCTATCTAGTGTGGCATTTCATAATTATAGCACCATTTAGTATTCTCTTTGTATGGCTTGGTGTAAAGTTGTAGAGATTACTAACTTTCCCACAGAGGTTTTCACGTTAACCGTTAATAATTACACAGGAGGGTGAAGAGGGAAGTCTGCCCGTGAACAAAATAATCCGTCCCTTCCTCCTCAGAAACTTACATCTCATCGCGAAAGTGACACCCGGTGAAATGCACATGACGTCCATTTCCTTCTCTCAAACTCTCTGCAGTTTTAGCGTTCTTCTCCTGGTTTGTTGCTAAGCTACTGTGTCAAGAGTCCAATTGTTTTAGAAGCCGTGTCCTAATTTCCAGCCATGTAACATTCCATTTGAAATTGGCTCATTTCAAATTATTCCATGTCTTTTGCTGGTGGCGAGGGTTAAGTGTCTTTTAGTATTATTGACATCTCAGCACGATCTCAAATATTCGCAACTGTTTTTTTTTCTGTCTCAATTTCTTGTCAATATTAACTCCGATATTGAATCGAGAAATATCAGTTAATGTTTGTTGAAGTGTTAAGTTCAACACAAGGCAGAATTCAATCCATAATATTTGAAATGAAGATTGTACTTTGGAAATAAGTAACCTTAACTCAAGTAGCCTATCAACAACATTGTTAAAGAAAATACATGGAGAAAACAAAATATAAATCACAAATTGTTGACAATAATCACATTTAGTTACATTGTAATGTCTTATTAAGAGTATATGCCAGCGGTGCTTTGTCTTTATGGCAAAAAAGGTCAGCACTGCGTTGTTGTTGTTTTTCATAGTATACAGGTCAGCAATGCTTTGTTTTTCATAGTATACAGGTCAGCAATGCTTTGTTTTTCATAGTATACAGGTCAGCTTTGTTTTTCATAGTATATAGGTCAGCAATGCTTTGTTTTTCATAGTATATAGGTCAGCTTTGTTTTTCATAGTATACAGGTCAGCAATGCTTTATTTTTCATAGTATACAGGTCAGCTTTGTTTTTCAAAGTCTACAGGTCAGCACTGCATTGTTTTATGACACACATGTCAACACTGCTTAATTTATTTTACACACAGGACAACACTGCTCAACATTTTTTTGCAGAATACTGCAGTTGGGATGGATCTTGCCTCGTGTTTCCAGATATAATGTCCAGGCTCTCCAGGTGCACTCGTAGTATCTTCTATAGTGATGGTGCCTCTTGGCCGTTCGTCACTTCGGTGTTGTGATACATTTCCAGAAATTAATAATATCCAATTTGAGGTCGATTAGAGTATATAGACAACAGTGTATGACCGGTCTGGGAATGAGTTGGCTTTTGTTGGCTCGGAACAGGGGAACAATGAAAATACATGACTGCTTGCCAAGTACAAATCTGAGGACGGGTTATCAGTAATGCCTCAACAAAAGCATCCTCCCACCCCGGCTCTGCTTAATGGTCAACCCAAATACAAAACAAGAAAGCCTGGCAATTTGACCATATGGTTTTTGACCGTGAGTTTTAAGGGCAACTCATTGGTTTTATCCTTGGCTCTTAATGGGTACCGCCCTTCCATAGACCGAGGGTAATATATCATCGTCGAGGCGCAAAGCACCGCAGATAAACCTGTTACTTGCACATGCATTTCTGAAAATGATAGCTAAATAAGCACAGTTTGCTCAAATCAATACATTTCATTTCCCATTTACAGTGATATAAATCTCTGCCAGACATTTTTCACCGCGGATATTGACCGTTCTGCTAGCAACGTTCACATGCGAGTCTCAGTCAGAATGTAAGCGGGATTTTTTTTCTTCTAAATTTAGACAGTCAGATGAGAAATGAAAAGTTGAAATGAAAATTTAACCAAATTACACAAAATATTTAAAAGGAGATGGCTGAGATGCGCACATTGACAAGTGAAACAGGACACAATTGATAAAGTGATAATTATAGCTGTCGACCAGGGTGATGAAGAGCCATTTTAATTTGATAAATTTCCTTGTTGATTTCACTCTTTTGCAGAAATGGGGAGGGCGTTAGAACATGGAGAGTCAATGCAGTATTAATGCCGGGGCGAATTCAGTGATGGAAATGTGTGTTTGCAATGAGGTGATGTGAGTGATATTAGGGGGGAATGATGGATGGTTATGGTGACAGATTTAATGTGTGTATAGGCGAAGACAGAACATGGGCCCTGGGGAAAAAGGTCCTCTCCCAAACCTGGCATGGTCATGTAGCATTTACTCTCCAACATGCATCCACCTCTCAGCAAGAAGTCACCAGGCAAACAATCATGCCAGGTGATGATGATAGCTCAAGCCCACATTGAGCGGTTGTGTAATTTCACTAAAGAGATGCATTCCTATAATCGTTTTCATGTGGAAGGTCGTGGTGCTTATGGATTTGTGACAGGCATCCGGGCCATAATGAGAGGACATACAAGGAAAGAGGCACTTGTAAGCCTTTATCTGTTTGTTAGTAATCCGCAAAGCGTTTGCCGATAGTGAGATGTAAAGAGATCATGTTGATATGAACAAGGGAAATATGAATGATAGCTTTGTAGGAGGCGCTGAAAGGGGTTGTGGTATAGTGCTTTTAGTCAGTGCGCTTTGTAACAATGTCTCCTGTCCATGAATGGTTGATTCTCCCCAGAGGCCCCAGCCTTTGCCTGTCCTTTCTGCCAGGTCTCATTTACTAATAAGCAACCCAACTCTTACCATCCTCTTCACCAGTTGCTGATAATGATGAGATGGAAGAGTTCAGTGGGGCCTTCCCGGCACTGCCAAGCCAACTCCGGGGACGAGTGTCCTATGTCATGACAGGAAACTAGCGCTGATTCCTTCCTCGCAATGCCGGCGAGATGCGGCACCAGGTTCCGCCTCTCCTAATTATCACACCATCCACTCTGCTGCGGTTTGCACCTGGGAGGCACTGACGGGATTATCATCAAATAATTCACTATGCTTGTGAGGTCTTGGCACAAACTCCATACAACCGCTGTATATGTAATATTTGAATCAACTTAATTCGCTACTATAGTCGTTTTTACAATGTTCACTTTACACAAATTACTACCATACACTGTTAAATATGAACAAGAAAAAGAAACTTGTAAATTATTTAGAGGAAATGAGTAATGCTCAAACAAGTCCCTGAATAGACTAACAGATTGGTTTCACAATGTCATCTCAATACTGGGTTTTCACTTAATGGACTCAACATAGCATTGCAGGAAAAAAGACATCCTCAAATGGAAAATTGAATAGGATTTGTAAATATGACATTGGGTAAAATGTTGTGATCATGTAACACAGGACAATGTATGTAATTATACTTCAACTTATAGGCATTGTTAGTATAAGAGTCAGAGTGCAGGACAATAGAGCTGAGCTATCAACATTCAACTACCATTATGATCGGATTCAAGCTCAACACGCTACTATTACCAAATGTCAAGACATTCAACACATTTACAATATATATATATATATATATATATATATATATATATATATATATATATATATATATATCATAAGCATATCTCATAAGCATATCTCATAAGCAGGAAATTGGATATCAAAATTGATTGGTGTCTTAAGAATGTTTTTATCTTCGTTTTCAAATATACTATATGTCGAGATAAATTCAGTGATAAAAATTATTCTCCAAATTATTCTCCATTACAGTAGAGACTCGAGAGATCCATCGTTGGCTTAGTGAGATTTATGTTAGCTACCTATTTGTATAATCTACCGGTTAAAGTAGAACCACGCTTCTAAAATTAGATGTGTGAGAATGATGAACAGAAAAAATTACCAAGATAAGAAACACATTCGTTTATATGTTACGTTAAATCTAATGAAAGATTCAATTATACCAAAATATAAAAATATTCAATAAACCAAATATAACCTCAAGCACCATTTTCGCTTGTTTGACCTTTTTGCGTGATGTCCAATTTGGCCATTTTGTGCAACACTCTGAATTGTGTAACATAGTCTATGTTTATTATAAGTAGAAATACCAACCTCTCTCTCTCTCTCACTTTATCTCTCTTACCAAGGGCATACACAAGATTTATTGAGGAGTAGAGAAGCCTTGAATGGAGAGCTGCATATTAGGAGGTGTAGCCATGAGTTAGAGTGGTGAATGCTGGACCTGGCCAGTAATTAGGGCCTGCATGCTTCTGTGTCAGAACAATTTGCAGGAATGGTTTGGTTTCTGTGCCAGTGTCACACTCAGTCGTGACAATCACTAGCTTGGGATACATAATGACGACACAGCACCCCTTTCAGACAGGCATTTTGCATTAATCTGTGATTGCAGATAAATGTTCGTTTTAGTAGGCTTTAATCTGTGGTGTGGGTCTCAGCATCCCTGCCTGATGTTAAGTGACTGCCCCACAGAAATACGCTGTCAGAGCGTGTTAATGGTTACCTAGATCACATCCCAGCCTCCCGGGTTGCCATGGTCGCTCGCTTATTTCACGTGTTGGTTTGCATTTAGTGTCACGATTGTGGACAAAATGGGGTAAGGTGATAGACCACCAAGTGAGAACAGTCGTACTACAATATGCTTCTCATAGTGTGTTTTCTGTGAGAAACTGACAACCTGAGTGATCCATTTCATTGAACGCTTGTCAATGTTGCTGCTGCATGGTGTCGGTTTTCACAACATTAAGAAATCTACCCACCTCCCTAGAAATTGACATCACCTTGGTCTGCCTTAAGCATCAATGTCACCGAGTGAGTGACTGTAGACGTTTAATATAAAATTGCCATGTACATTTCGCTTGATTTGTTGCCAACATACATGCAAAAACAGGACATAAATCGGTGATGAGTGAATTATTTTAGATTTGAAACTAATTTGTCATTTCTCTCACAATGTGAGGCAGGAAACTAGTGCAGAGAGCCCCGGCCACAGGATTCCGGGCTTCATTCAGTCTCCACGTCGGCTTAATTCAATGACTGGCGCGAGGCGTCGCAGTGAAAGAAGCCCCATACAGGCCGCTATAACGTGATTTCAGAACCCACTTAGTGGTTTCAATGGCCACATTGTGACCCATCAAAACATATGAATTAAAATCTCTTGAATAATTCGCTACACGACAGTGCAACAGTGTGTTGTGTTGCAGATGACAATTTGGATTAGCCAACTAGACCCCAAATCAACATTTCTTGGGCGACTGACACCTCTCGCCAAGAAAATGTCACGTTTATGATGCCCCAATATTTCAGCAACTTTAACCCTTTCATTTTTGCATGGTTCCATTGTAAACAAAAATGAATGTTTATTTTGTGTCTTACGATATTTCTGAAAATAATTAAAGAAATATTCAACTAATGATTGCGATGTTTATACATCACGTCACAACTTTAAAGGTCGCATGTCATGCTTAATCTTAACAAATTAAGGAAGTTGATATATAATTCTTACAAATCAAAAAAATATTCATTCAAAAGTCAAAAAAATATTCATTCAAATGTTAAAACAATATTCATTCAAATGTCAAAGAAATGTGTTTTGCACACACAATATTCATATGTTAGGCAGTTAAGATAGGTGCAAACACACTTGGCTTATTCTTGGCTTGCTTGATCCATGTTCTTTTCATAGGAGAGTATAATTATGTTGGTCTATCATGTTTGGCAAATAGAAAACGGACTTGGCACAGAATATTTTGAAGAATTTTATAACAGAAAATTGTCATCGAGGCAGTGCTGTTGTACATTTACTTCCAAAAAATGTCCTGCTTAAAACATTAACAGTTTGATTTTTTTTTAAATTCTATTTAGCCAAACTTGTATGAATTAAGCTATCTTGCAAATATTTAGATACTGCATATTAATAATGTTCAGTAGACATTTGGTCTTGATATAAAATTGAAATAGAAATCACACAGCCTTTCAACACTTTGATAAATATTTATGTTTTAAACTCTATTTTTATTTATTATGTGGAGGCACCACTTTCTCCCTCATGTGTGTCATATTAAGATGTTGGTAGAGAGAACATTGAGTAAGTGTGTGGCCGTGGCCTGTCAGTCATATGTTGGTAACCCTTCAAGCAGCACCCATAACCTAATCAACTCTAAACAGCGCACCAGCTCACTGCCCCAAATTGCCAGAACAACCTTCCACTGAATTGCTATTATTATATTATATGTGTAAGTGAAATTTACATAATCGGATTTCACATGTAATTTACACAATTTGGTTTCTCGGGGTACCACTTTCCTCGGGCAAAATGGCGGATCAGAAAATGTGGGCAATGTCGCTTCCATATGCTGGGAATCAGTTATGGCTCGCAGATCTTCATCTAATTCATTAGTTTTATTTTACCTGAGGATGTAGTCAGAAAACTTGTTGCTCTCCACGAAAACCTGTCTTATTTTAGGAAATGACCTTTCTGAAAGTCTCGTTTATACCGACTCGGCTCGCCCACCAAATCTCGTGATGTTTATTATGTTCATACGTCCTTCTTTGCTTTGACGTCATGAGCTCAATGCCACCTGGTGGTCGAACACATTCATATTCGGTATATTGTCGGATATCATAAGGTTTATATCATAAATAAAAACATACATATTTACTATATTTACATACAAAGGTTTCAGATGTTCATTAGATGAACAAATCAGAATGCTATAATGAAGTTGATGTCATATGAAATAATACAAATCTGAACACAATTTAGCTGGTATCACACCCAATCAAAGTATTCATCAATTAAGAATGTTTACATTCTCAGTATGACATAGAAACATAATAGGACGAAATACCAAATTGAACCGTGCTGGAGGTGGGGGATGAGATTTGACAACAATTTAACCACTGGATTGTCCCGAGGGAGAGGAGGTTTTACGCTGGAGGTGGATATGGGTCTGATGGGGGAGATATCACCTTGCCGCTGAGGGCTTGCCATGAGGCCGGGCAAGGAGATCCTCAAGGACATTGTGTGCTCAGTACACTCCAGACGTGTGAAGAACAAACCTGACTCAACTTGCATCAGGGCTCCAGTGAGAGCTCAATGTTTAACCTCTCATTATGAATTAAACCGAGCGCTAATTACTGCATGGTTTGGACCCGAGATTCAATTTCGACGGAGGGTACCCTGAATCGTTTGTTCTATGTTAGTTCAGCAGTGTCATTGCTTTTGAAAGTATAAACCTCAAACTCCATAATAGACTCGACCCGAGCTAGACCGAAAACGATTGATATTTAAAACTTTGGCAGTATTGATCTGATGAGTGGAATTATTTACTCCCGGCTGTATCTGAAAGCCTAGAGGCCCTCGCTGTGCATTATTTCCGTAGTCTTAATTGAATAATGCCACTGGGTGGTTGTGCGAGGGAAGGAAATCCATACAGCACACGGTCACACTACACCGGAAGTCAGCCTCGGACCCGGGCCCGTACTGCTTCCCGTCGGTCATTTAAGCAGCTTGCTTGTCATTTCTGTGCAGTTTTGTTTCACCGAGCCCTGGTATCAGTGTTCACCGCTAGCTGCACATGAAAGGTCACTGTTAGGAAATCGACATTTAAGAGGTGTGGAGAGATGTTATATTGGAGCTGAGGGTGTATTGTTGAGATGCCCTTCAGTGCAAGTGTAATGGAGCAAAATGCCAATCTTCAACCGCGGTAGCGTTGTTGCGCATAACATTGTGTAATCCATTTCTACCTGCTTCTGGATGCATTGCTTATAAACAAGGCATTGCCATGTTCCAGAGGCCCTCCAACACAGCATCACCCCGCCATTGACTGTTAGGGGAGCCTGCTTCGGTGGCACTTAGTATCCCCAGGCTGAAACAATGGTATGAAGTAACAGCCAGGTGTTTGGCTATGGGATCCCATAATGCCCCTGGTGTTTATAACCTGTGTCAATTCTGACCAATTTCTCGTGTCAGTATTGATGTTTGTCATTATTGGATATGGCCAGGAGGTTGAAGCTTTCAAAACAATTGGTCACGTGAAGGGTGTTTGCCACATTTGCGGCAGTGTTTTGTGCTAATCAAGCACTCTTGATCTCTTGTCAAATCAGCAACATGTCAGCCCCAATCAGCCCAAAACAATGCGATCCATTTCATAAGTGTCGAGTCAAAATAAGAACAAATAATTTACGTTGGATTACTGAGATACTTTCACGATCAAAGAAAATGTCCAAGTTATTTTTTATTTCTATACTCAGAGATAATGCATGTATCATTGATAAATAAGTATAGCAATGTCTAAAATATTATTGATACACAACTTTATTATAAGATCACAAGATAGTATTGTACACTTTACCTTGGTGTATCTTAATATCTATATTCCTGGTACCTTGCCGAAATTCAATGTGGAAACTGTATTTTGATTTGGAGGCATGGACTTTAAAAACTGATGTTCATTTCAGAACAAAATCAATGCAATGGTTTTCGGTCATTATATGACAATCTTTTGTGGGAATCTCAAACATATTACAATACAGTGCAACCATCTTGTTTTGTGGCAATTCCGTGATGTTATTATTGGTAGGTGCAATCAGTTTCATATGAACGTGAATGATGTTGATTTCCATGTGTCACTATTGGTTAGTTTGAGTGAAATATTACACCATGCCCCAATGGACAATGGACTGAATTCCATCATGCTATATTGTTCCTTTTACCATGATTGCAAAGTTGAATTTTCATTATTTACTTATGTATATATGGAGTGATGAATATGTATATGATACGAAGAAACTTGCTGATTAATAATATAAAATATACATAAATGCAAGCTAAAAGTGTCACAAAAGTGGATATGTTTACAGTTGGTGCGTGTTAGATTGTGACATCCAGTGGACCATGTCGGCAGATGTTCATAGCTGGGTGAACCCTGTTGGCATCTCCGAAGGTCATAGGTCAGGGTAGCGTTCCTCTACACACCAGTATGTTTGCCCAGTACAGCTGGCTGGAGCATCAAGAAGGTTGTATTCCTGCTGTCACTTGGGCTATCAGCCAACTCTGGCCAAAAGGGCACCTAGTTCAGAATGTCGTATGTCATGCCAACTGTATTCAATATGCCCTGGCTTATAGCACACTGAACCCCAGCTTTCTATGAGAACAACATGTATCAACACCTATTCTGTTGCACCATATATCACAAATATATAAATTTTGCTATTTTTTTATATTTTATGTCAGAGTTTACCAGAAGTAAGCCTTGACACTTCTTAACAATAGCATAAATATATATGACTGTTCAGGCCTATTTATTTCCTATTCAATGTCTCGTGCCTAATGCCCTCATGTTCATCCACATCAATATAATAAATCCTAATATCCTCGCGTGACCTAACATGTAGTATCATTGTCTCTTCTTAATGTATTTTTTCTTAGCATCTAATTGTAGATCTAGATTGTTTTGTCCATAGATTTCAAGCCACAATTATTTTCCATGTAACTTTGAAAATTCTATGTTGAAAAGGAAATATGAGATATTATGTTATTGTGAGATACTAGTTACCTCTGCACTCGGTGAGCTTCTCCACTAAGTAGTTTTATTAAGTAAACTTCTGCATCATCGTATCACTTTCCTCAATTACAATAACCTAAAGTGATACTTTGAAGTTTTGATAGAAAAGTTTGATGCCAAATATTATGTATCTTTAGCCTCCTTGCCAAATCAAGTTTATTGATATTTGAAATCTTTATGACATTCCATTGCAAAGTTGCAAGGAATTCGCTACAAAACAAAGGCATCATTTTTCCCTTAATACCGTTATTCACGTGTGTTTTGGGTCGTTCATCTTTTGATGTTCCGTGTAACTTGTGACGGGAATGATGAAGGATGGCAATACTTTATCAGCCTCCCGTGACCTTATGTGCGACTTTAAGCCATGCACCTGTTCAGTCGGCACCATCAAAGCTTAAAACAGGCCAGTAGTAAGTATTCGGTGCCCTTGAGTTTGTGGCAGACCTATAATCAGTGTGCCTCCTCCCCCAGTGTTACTGTCAAACAAGACGCAGGACCCCACCACGCCTTGCAGTCTTCATAAAATGTCAACCTCACGTGTGCTGCCAAATAACTATTGTCTTAGGCCAATAAGACCCAGACTTATGACCTTCCCTTACAAAATGTCCTTCAGCCTTTTAATTAAATATATCAGGTTTTCTTAGGCGGTGTATCATTGGGAGTTAACAGACTGTAGGGGGTACACAGAAAATGCCAGGACCTTTTTCTGTGTCCAGACACAAATAAGCAAAAACATATGATAAAGTTTTGTAAGAACCGTCATACATTTCTTTACAATTGCATTGGTTGGTTCTATCAATATATCATTCATACATTGGCATTTAAAATAACTGCGTTGATTATTCTATATATCTTATATTCTCTTAAAGTGTCATATTTCCAATGAATGTGTTTTCCGTCTCAAATGTATTTGTCTTTATGAACCCAAGTCGCTTAGTTATTAGCTGAATTCATCGAATATATTTGAGACCTCACATAATGACATTAGAGAGGTATTTTACTGAGGGAAGATATGGGACTCTCATTGGCGATAGGTCATTTTCAAGTGGTACCTTTAAGACTGTGTTATGGTAGTTGTTATGGTTTTGGTTCCCATGGCTTTGCCACTTGAATGTCCTTGCCAGTGTTTTGAGATGAGATGCTGGGGGAGGGTCGGCACCTCTGCGTTTCCCGTTATTTATCGTGGAGCAATCGGCAGGCCGTCGGATGCGGCTGAGTGACACTGAATACAAGTAGCATGGTTGAGCGACCTCTGTGCAGTATGAGTCGGGTTGCAAGGTGCAGCTTCATCACTGTCATGACATGACAAGTCAGCCAACCATGACACGCACCTGCACTACTGAGCAAATGTACATTACTGTATTACCTGTGTGTCACTTCCAACGACAGTCAGTTACCAGCCCCTGTTTCCTCCCGGGGCCTGGTCGGGCGACCTCTGTCTCTGTAGCCTGCCCCCTGCAGCGATGTGACGTTATGGCCCACTGATCCACAACCTTAATACTCATAGTGTACCCCCATCCTATCGTCCACACATGTCCCCAGTATTCATAGTGTACCCCACCCTATCGTCCACACATGTCCCCAGTATTCATAGTGTACCCCCATCCTATCGTCCACACATGTCCGCAGTACTCATAGTGTACTCCACCCTATCGTCCACACATGTCCCCAGTACTCATAGTGTACCCCCATCCTATCGTCCACACATGTCCCCAGTACTCATAGTGTACCCCATCCTATCGTCCACACATGTCCCCAGTACTCATAGTGTACCCCCATCCTATCGTCCACACATGTCCCCAGTACTCATAGTGTACCCCCATCCTATCGTCCACACATGTCCCCAGTACTCATAGTGTACCCCCATCCTATCGTCCACACATGTCCCCAGTACTCATAGTGTACCCCCATCCTATCGTCCACACATGTCCCCAGTACTCATAGTGTACCCCACCCTATCGTCCACACATGTCCCCAGTACTCATAGTGTACCCCCACCCTATCGTCCACACATGTCCCCAGTATTCATAGGGTACCCCCATCCTATCGTCCACACATGTCCCCAGTACTCATAGTGTACCCCCACCCTATCGTCCACACATGTCCCCAGTACTCATAGTGTACCCCCATCCTATCGTCCACACATGTCCCCAGTATTCATAGGGTACCCCCACCCTATCGTCCACACATGTCCCCAGTACTCATAGTGTACCCCCACCCTATCGTCCACACATGTCCCCAGTATTCATAGTGTACCCCCACCCTATCGTCCACACATGTCCCCAGTATTCATAGTGTACCCCCACCCTATCGCCCACACATGTCCCCTGTACTCATAGTGTACCCCACCCTATCGTCCACACATGTCCCCAGTACTCATAGTGTACCCCCACCCTATCGTCCACACATGTCCCCAGTATTCATAGTATACCCCCGCCCTATCGTCCACACATGTCACCAGTATTCATAGTGTACCCCAACGTGCCCTCAGTTTAGTTAAGCACTTATAATTGGCTAGAGTGCAATTATCAAAATTGTCATTTTATCTCTGTAAAAAGAGAAGTTTTGTCATTACTTTTCCTGTACATTTACATAAGAGAGAAAGGTCTGCCGTACATTGCCTCAGGGATCTATGTAACATTTCTGTCATTTCAGATATTTCAGTCATTTCATGACGAGACCTCATTAGAAGGTAAAGTGTATATATATATATATATATATATATATATATATATATATATATATATATATATATATATATATATATATATATATATATATATATATATATATATATATATATATATATATATATATACAAACATATATATAAACATATATATTGATTGGAATTATTTTCACCATGATATTATCAGCCACACCTCTTAAGGGATGCTTCCTTAGCGCAAAGTACTCTGAATTTTAACACACATTTATATTTTTTATGAATTTGATATTAACTTTTCATGAGATATGACCTAGAAGCCTATTATTATCTGGCAGATCTACTTTTAGAGGGCATGGTTCTGTCAGCCTGATGGACGCATTTTATTGCGGCTGTCATTTACGATGACAAAGCGTCAACATGCATGATTGGGGTGACAGGGGTCATAGAAAACACCAGGTTGCCCAAATCGGGGCTTTGTCTCGTGATTTGACTAAACTTCTCAATGTTTACATCATCTGTTTTAATTCATAAGCACTGTAATTTTGTCTTTAAATTTAAAATGTACGATCTCGTATTCAGGAAGTGAATGCCAATTAATAACGGGTCAAGTGATTATGTAACTTTCTATCGACAATTTTATTTGCAAGATGTATATTCTTACATTTATCTTGTGCAGATGTTCAAAACCCATTAAGGAGTTCAAATGGGTCTCTTATAATATTCTTGTCTTCACTATCCACACAATAGCAAATTGTTGGATTATTTTTTTGTCTAGATTTGTATTATGTAAAGGTGTGATAGTGTGAAAGGTGGTGTTAGAATGCGTGTGTTATTAGCAGTTGATCACTTTGAGGAATATCATTTCCGATGCTGCTGGATATGTACAATGACGTGAAATAAGACCACGGCCATGCACGTCGTGAAAGGCTCACACAGGGGTTTGGTCAATGTCGGCGTAAAGTTCACACCAGAACCTCACGTCAGCGCCAGATGAAAATATGAAAAAGGAAATAGACAAGAGATATGACATGAAATGGACATGGTGAGAGATGGACGAAACATCACATCTTTTGATTATGATCACGTGGTTGATGCAGCGTGAGAAAGAAGCTGCATGTCGGTTTCCAGGTCTGATGTCCGAATGACACTCGCAGCGGTGACACTGCTTCTGATATTGACAAGGTCTTCCTCACGAAATCAACATGCTCGCAGATTGTGACAAGTCCTGCCTGCCCACCCATTGCGGTCTCCGCCTGCAGCCGGCACAGTCACACGAACACCACTGTGGCTCTATTTCCTATTAAATATCCTCTGTTTACTTCTTCAATCAGCGCGATCTATTTAAATCCGCCAGTATTATCATTCAGTCACATTTTCTGTAATTCCATTTTCCAAGTTTTACACTTGTATGAATAATCTTTAAAATTCACATGTGTGCTTTAATATAACACAATAAAGCCATTTGTAACAAAGGGTCATTTTGTTGTGTGACACCAGAGGGCAAATATACTGAAAATGTACTCATACAGACCAATATTCCCTGGTTCCTGATATGTATAGATATCGAATGAACCCATATGTGCCTTAATAAAACAACTAATGCTGCCTGGAGGAATTTCACCTCATACCAACAAAAGTAAAGGGTAAAATATCACCAGCCTCCTAAGACAAAAGCTGAGATGCTTGGCGAGGCTCCAAGATGCCTCCTGGCTCACACGCCCAGTAAAACAATCCTTACTATTATTTCATTATTAAATATTGCCATCATCGGATTTCTCCCCAAGGTAACTGGAGAAATGCGGAGATATTGGAAGGCTGGCAGGCGCGAGGGCATGCGACACAAATTGACACTACGATAAAACAATCTGCTCTTCATCACACAAGGTACTCAGTGTATGGCGATATTATTATTGTCTTCTATACTTCTCCCACACCACCAACCAACATTGCACATTCAAAAATATCCATGCCGGTTTATTCTAAAATGTGCGTGCAAATAAAATTTATAAATTTAGTTGAGATAGAAGACAAAATGAATCTATACATAAAGCATTTGACACATTTTTCTCTGAGATTTTGGACCTCCGGTATTCTTCAGCAATTTACAGGCCGCTGTTTTTTGTTGGCAAAGAAAGACTGTTGGTGTAATTGCCTCAAGGAAGTAGTGGCAAAGGTGTAGGAGGCCAACACACATTAATCCATAACAATCACCATTCCAATAAATCAGGTCATCCACTGTAAAAAATAATAGAAAATCTCTAATACACATTATTTATGGCATTCATATGTAGAGTCATGCTCCATGTATGAATTTCAAACCAGGAGCTATCTCCATTAGCTATTTGCTTATTTTAATTTTAATTTTATCCTCCTCTGAGTGATTTGCATTGTGTGGCTTATTACAACATTATGTTATTGATGTACATCACACAAAGAAATATCTTGCAAATTGTAATTGCTTCTGTTATTCTATTATGTGCATGAAGTATTGCACATTCAACAGGAGATAATTTAATCTCAATTACTCTCTATAATATCACAAGCAGTATTTTATTACCCTCAAAAGGTGGTAGCATTATTGAAGCTGACTCCTGGTCTGTGAAATGGGAAGCATGGCAGAGGGTTGCTATTGATAACAGTCTCTTTTGTTGGAATCAGTGCTAGAGAGCAATCTATGTCAGTATGAATGGCAGGGGAGGCGGGCGTCTGGGGTCTGTGGGCATACACGGCATACAGAAAAGAGAACCATTCAGGCGCTGTCAGTTTCATTGTAACTTTCACAATAGCCTCAGTCGATGTTGCTCCAAAACAATGCAATCACGTGGGGCTTCAGTGGAAAGTAAACCATCCTGGTATTGAGACCGACGCATGCTCCAGAGATTGTATGTGATCGCTACTGAGTCCTCTACTAACACTCACGCTGCTTCAGAACATGGGAATGGTCGATTTCAGAGTCTTTTCAACTTGAGCAGCTCATTGTAATTGTGAAGCAACAGTGTGCTACTTATCTTCAGATGCAGCCATTGCTAATCTTCTCAACACTTTGAACTCACAACATGTTGCCGATCATGTTCTGCATACCAAAACCCTGTAATCTCCAAAAGCCTTTGCCCCATGCTATTTTACATACACAGGATATATTTGTATGAAACATCGTTAAAAAGAAAGACATTGTGTAACAGTGATTGTGTATCAGTTTGTTTTTCCCTTTTTCTCAGGCATATTATCTGTTTCTCTGTAATAGCCCTGTTGAGACTCGGTGTTTCAGATTTTGTGGTAATCGTGTAGAGATAGGAGAGAAGGAAAGTGATTCACATATCCCTTGACAACCATCTATCACTCACGCTATGACAATCCCCACATGCCTTCTGTGGACACATTAAGGACACATTAGCTTGATCTTCATGATCATCCCAAACCACTGAAACAATCAACATCTGTGTCCTCTGACCCCACTTGTCACTAACTCATAAATCATGCTGGCTTCAGATCTCTGTCACACTCATGTGACAAGCAAAGAAGATGTCAAAATAAGTCTTGAGTTTTTATTGATGGCGATAGAATATAATCGTATTCAGTTAAAAGAGTAGTTTAGTAGATTGTTTCAATCGCATTGTTTTTATAGATCGCATCATAACCATGAACAAACAAAGAGGCGTGACGTTGACTGAATTCAGAGAACCTGGATTCTTCCTGGCTTATTGTTCTGTTCGGTCTATTGACACATTGATACATAATATATCGATGTCAAATCGTAATAACCATGGGATGTATACTAACCCAGCAAAGGGAACTGAGCATGCAATAATAGAAATAAGCATAAAAAATATACTTACTTAGCCAATTATCAATTGTGTCTGAGGGCATTAAATTTATTTCAAAATGTGTTTCAAGTTCACATGAAAAAGGATCTATCACCATGCAACTGTAATGCCATCATTTCATTTCAATATGCATATAATTATAGATAAGATTACTTCACAATATTACATATCTCTAATTGAATAAAGAAAATCTAACCTTAATTTACAAGAACCATGCACAGTACCACCATATGTGATTTAATTACAATATAGCTTAAATGATACTTTCATTGCTGAGTTATTACATATTACATTATAAGTTTGACAAAATCAAAATACAAGGTACATATAAGCTAGGTTAGATTTTAGTATGAAAAGCAAGCATAGATATAAATCATTGAAAACCACCGTCCATACTAATAATATTAAGCTATTTAACTCTCAGTATCATTTGGGTAGGGTAAGTGTGTCATGATTTCTTTAATGACATTCATTTGAGATAAAGATGTGTCAGCAGCATTACATAGCTGGATAATAGGCATCGTTTAGGGAGGAGGCTGGCATGGGAGATGGCATCAGCATGGCGAGGATTGAGGCATGGCCGGGGGGTGCATAACTCTCCGCATGACATGGAGAAGACACCCACCTCCTAGACCATCACTTAAGCCACATATCTTTGTGTATGACAACCTTTATATTAGCCGTACACATTTCTCTGTCATATGTTTCTCTGAATACATCTTATAAGCAAGATATTCATAGAACTAATAATGCGCTGTCAATTACTGTGGAAATAAGAAAGCACCATCAACGTATTCTAAGGCACGTTGATTTAAATGTTTTTTAATGGGTGCTGATAAAGTTATTAATGAAAACAGAATATGTATAAGATATTTGCTGATGTGTGCTTGAAGCTTGCCATAATCACAATAAATGAGATATCACAATAATGTGAGGAAGGTGTGAGATCTGAAAGGGGAAATGTAATGATTTTAACAGTGATGAGTTTAATTTGTTGATTTCACATGATTAAACAGACCTCCCATAGCTTCTAACCTTCCAGATCTCAGATACCTTAAGGCATTATGTTCCATTACAAAGAAATCCCTTTAGTGGATTGGTTAGGCTTTAATGAAGTATTGTCTGGCATCATTGTAATTTTGAAATCAACCATATTGTCTGTGTCATGACTTGATTATAAACGAAGACAAAAAAAGTTCTAAAAAACTCAGTCATCCAGAAATATTCAGATTGCAATCCAGAACAAAAGAAATCCTTAATATGTCAAATTATCGGGACGAATACTATGATTTCTGTTGTCGCACTGAAATATTTAGACAATAACCATTTAAGATGGAATGAGTATAGTTGATTGTATGCTGTGAGATATCAATGAATTATATTTCATATATTTACCTCTTAACCTTGCATGTGTGCTGTGAAAGGGGGGAACAGTAGAAAGGAAAACTAAATATGAGCAAAACTAGTACATCTAAAATGCTTAGCTAATCTGTATCAAACGTATTTTTTCCTCTTCAGACGTTGCTGATATTTAGACAATTATACCCCTCTGTGTAGATTTCTGTGCCTCTGTTTTAAGTTACAAAGAAGATGATCACCTCCAAAAATGGCGCCATATTATCACCAGTATCTTGGGCATCAGTGTTTTGTTTCCTGTCTTGATAGGATCAAGATACAACTGGAGTGTCCTCTTATTTCCCTTATATGTATACCAAAGTATACAGCTCTGTAAGCATCTCAAAACCGGCATGCACCTTAACCATCTTTCTAATCATCCGATGCAGTCTTCTGAAAAAATACTTCTACCAACAAGATAAGAATTTGAAATAGAATATAGGAGGTCTCGGGCAGCTATTGTCAGGCTGGTGGACATCATAAAGAGGGGCATAAAAGGGGTTCTCCACATGAAGGGAGAGTGAAATAACCAAAACATGTAATGACAAAGTGCTGATATGAAATCACTTATCGTTCCTGGTCTAATGATAGTTTAGGCAGTATCTGCATCCTGCATATCTTTGAAAATATTTCCAAATTTAGCTAATTGTTATAACTGAATAGGTCTGTGGGAGGATTTTTGTTCCCAATAAACTGATTCGTGAGACAATATTTCTCTTCAAGTATATTTGCTCACTTTCGAAATTATATCGCCTTGCCTTGACTCGGAAACGTAAGACAGCTTTTATTTTTGCAATATTTGAGAAGAGTCTTGTCTTCTTTTTTAAATCGCTTTATAAAAACCGACATCCTGTGTTTTTAAGACCAATTTCTTTTAAGTTTTTTTTTCATTACTTCCTGAAAGTTACCTTTTCTCATTTTATGCGAGGAACTTTATCTGTGTGTCACCATACCAAGTCTAATCAGACTTTGGTCAAGTGTCCGACGCAGCTCAGTAGAGCGAAAACTTGGTGCTGCCCAAATTAGGATCTGAGGGGTAATTTAATACCCAACTCTTATGTTTTGACGTCCACCTATGGAACTCAGGGAGACCAAGACATCTACAAAATAACCTGCTCTGTTAAAATGCATCCATCCAGAAAATGAAACTACTCCAGAGGTTTAAGTAAATAAAACTTAAATGTTATATATTGCTGCAATAACTTAATGCAGTGTCTGTATCTTTTTCCCAGCATGGGCCAAAGCTGAGAGGTGATCTGGGGTCTGAGTGCAATGTCAAATGAAGATTGAATGGACCGCTACTGATATCAATACAATCATATTCAGAATATATTATATATGTTATTCTTCAGAGATTCTTCAGAGATGCTTCCTTTGAACATAGCCTCACAAAATGTAGATTAACAACAATCAAAACATTTCTCAACTCAGCACATCTTTGGATAAATAAACATCACCAATATGTGTTGATATTTAGCCAACGTTGATGTGAATTTGTACGATTCTTGTTTTTACAGTACAGAATATCATCATATATATCATGGGCCGGAAGTGAAAAAAGGTTTGATGAAGAAGTATAATTGTATTGACGTGATGGGCTATAAGGTTTTAACACCTGTGTGTAGACATGATAATTCTATTGTGGAGTACATCGTATCTATGATGATCATAGGTGTGGCATTGTGCATCCTACTTTTAGTGGGAACAAAATATGTGAGACACGACAAGGTGTCACGCTCTAATTTTACCCCTCTTGTAAAATGATTCATTTGTCTTGTGGTGAAAGCCCTAATTCACATCCAGGGGTGTGAGAAGGCAATACTCGATGACATAAATTTGACATCTTCTCCTTTAAAAAAATGATGGGATGACATTCCAGAAGTATGGCTGCCAAGCCACTCCATGTGACCCCTACCGGGTGATAATTCATAAGTATAGACAATCACGAATGTGGCCAAGATGTAAAGCACAAAGGATAGGTGGTAACCTCTGCGTTGCTAAAAGGATAAAGTGTGTTCTGCCCCCTTCCCTTTCCTAGCATTGAATGACAGGCTTAATAAGATATGACGATATGATTGCATGTACTTCTTATCCAAACCCCCAAGGAAATCTGCTCATGCCACTGTGTTGGTCATTTTGCAGAGAAACATGTTCATGTAGATTACTTCACAATGGCCAACTGCCATGTACCATTCAGTAGTTTTCATGCAACCTATTCCATACACGCTGCCTTCAGTACATTTTCCTATGAATGAATGAAACACATTGCCAACTTCATGGTTAAAGATCAACTAAATCCCCATTTCAAATTTCACTTATTCCATCTTTGTTACTTGTTCTTGCCATTCCATGCAGTTGTGCACCATCATTTGTACTTGTGCCCTACCTGAGACATTTTCCTGTCACTGTTCACATGGAGGAAATGTGTCCTAGTCTACTTCATAAAATCCAACCTTCTCACCTCTCCTAGTAATTTATACATAATGTTCTATGTGTGAAAACTATTTTGTAAACTCTCTGTGCTGAGAAAAAGGGAGGGGGTGCAATGAATGTCATTAAGAATGTGTTTTATTTCTATTTTTTTGAAACACTTGTGTGTTTTGATTCAGGTAACATAATATCATATACTTTATTCTAGATCAGAAAGTAGAAATATTTCCAGGGTTAATGTTCTCCTGTTAGTCACACATTAGAAATATTCACAAGGCTAAGTTTGATCCACCTCTTTAATTGATATCTCTAGGGTGTGAGGACATCAATAGCTTTCTTTATCTCAGTTTATAATCATAAGATGATCAAGATAATGATATATAATGCATTTTGGTACACAATAATACTCACACATATATTTGTTTTTTTAAACTTATTTTTATTATAATTTGCAATACATGTATAATTAAGGGGAATCAGTTGTTTCGAGCTATTACCGAATCCTATTAGGATGTTTTGCAATCAAACATTCTATCCCAGAAATGTAAACCTCCTTAAAAGTTATGCATACCTACTTGAAAGCTATGTCAATAAACCTGATGTTAGGAAAGAGCCCCAATTTCGAATTTTATCTTTTGCATTGTCGGTTGACGTGGTCAGTTAATTTCACAATACATTTGACCCTTAACTCTTTGTATACTCAGTATATTTGTAACAAGGAAATAATTTACAAATGCATATTACAAAATCATTGATATTATTCAAACCATTCTATACACCCTCACACATGTATTTACCTATTTATATGTATATATATACATACCAAAATTACGCTTGTGGTCATCGCAAAACCCAGAACATTTCTTCACTTTTTGCTTATTAAATTGTGAAATGTTAAAAATGGGGTCTGATAGGTAAAAGCGCCATCCGGAATATTATCAGTCAATCATTTAGCAGGAAAATTAAGTGAAGGTTCCTTTGATAAAGATACTGAATACACTAGATACTGAATACACTAGATGGCTAATACATTATGTTTTTATATTGTGGTTCACTGACATTATTTATTTATTTTTGAATGTGGTTTATTTCTTGGTAAGGTTAAATATGAAGGAAAACATTAAAACGAAAGGGATAAACATAAATTCATATATGCATAAAAAACGATTATAAATGTTTCATATTAACATGTACATATAGCTTTTATCACCTTTGCAGCATTTACACTATTAACATAACCTTTCCATGCAATAGGTTTATTAATCATTCCCTAATAACTAAGGTCATAACACTCAGAAATAACTGGAATAATAAAACTAATTAGATTATCTAAAATATAAATGTGGAAAGATGCTGACAAGGTAGCTATTATATTGAGGTGTTGTTTACTGATTAATAATAGATAATCAATATTCACACCAGAAATAGGTGTGAATAATACATAATTGTAATAAGGGTAGTGTGCATGGACAGATCATATGGTGGCTATGTCTGGCATACATTCTACCTGGTGATTGTCTTGTTATTAGGATTCAAAGAAACACAATTTGCATTATTACTCCCCTCATACCTTCAAAGTCTAGATTACCATAATTACCATTATATATATATATATATATATATATATATATATATATATATATATATATATATATATATATATATATATATATATATATATATATATATATATATATTTAATATGAACTCCATTATGTCATTAAACCATCTTTTTTCTGAGCTTCACAGATCATACTTAGATATAAAATGATCTCCCCGATCAGCTGGTTAGCATTCCAAAAGTATTATAAAGCAATCCCTTCCATCACCATACAGGTTCCTAGCTCTATGATACCTTCTACTTGCATGGTTGACTACAATATGGAAATATACAGCTTATCTGCATACAATGGTTCTATCTACCATTTCCACGAGAATTTATCACTGACATTTTGGTTGGTTAAAGTTAAATGAACTGTGTTCATTCATGATAAGGTTGATTTGAATAATAACATTCGCTTGATTGGTTATCATTGACATCGCTAAATACATCCATAATGAATGGTTACACAGAAATATATCATTAGACTACATATATATATATATATATATATATATATATATATATATATATATGTATATATATATATATATATATATATATATATATATATATATATATATATATATATATATATATATATATATATATATATATATATATATATATATATATAGTGTATATATATATACATTTATATATACAATCATACAATACAATCATAATTATATGTGAATCTATATAGATTATCATCTTTTTATACATATTTCTAATACATATGCATATATTTCTATTTCAGGTGCCAATACATTCGGATTAATACTAATGGATTAAACTGGATATCATGTGATTACTTGAGAAAATCAACATTCATGTGGATGGATTATACCTTTACCAGCACACTGAAAGGTTGGTGTCTAAGCATCATATATATATATATATATATATATATATATATATATATATATATATATATATATATATATATATATATATATATATATATATATATATTTATTATAGACTATTTATAGATATATATATCAGTCTAAAAATAGTCATATCTGTATAATCGCTATTAAATACTTGGCATCAATGAAATTGATTAGAGAACTGTGAAGGTGGAGCGAGACAAAAAGTGTTCCCCATACATACTACTATATATAGTATATTATTTGATAGATATGTGTTGAAATATTATTCCAGAACATGAGATGTTGGCTTACTTTTGATATATCTTTATCGTGTGCCGATGCGTTAATGTACTTGTCCGTAATTACTGACTATTGTTTGTAGCATCATATTAAGCGCTCTTGACAAACCAGCAAAATATATGATTGATAGGCAAAGAAGTGGAGGCGCAGATTTCATGATGAGGGGAATCTTGCATTCTGGGACAGGTGTATGGCGCATATATCATCCAAAATGTAGATCAAAAATCGTCTCAGCAAGGTCATAGTTCATTCTCATAAAGACACAATGAGAGCATTATAACTTGGCTTCTGTCTTCTAGCTTAAATGTCATGGCGAAAACTCTCCTTGACACATTACATGGGTTAGTCGTTTGATATGATTAGGGCACAGTATAGATGAATATATTGCATTAAGACAACTGTGATTAAAGTTTGCCCTTACTTGCATATGAAGGTATAACTCAGATCTGTTGTTTATATACATGGCACCCACAGGATTCTTTGTAATATGTTTGTCTACTCTGGATGGAAATCTTGTGTCTCGTGTTGTACAGCATTACAAGTGCAGAAAACTACAGCACACGTGTGCAGTTTGTCATTTAGCAATTTCCCCCATGCTGAAGTGATGGGGTTTTGTTGGGTTTCTTTCATAAGTTCAAATAGCATATTATTAGCGGGTATAGCAAGGTCAGAATTTATGGGAGTTTTGCATGTACTTTATGTGTGCAGATTGGATAATTGCTTGCACCCAACACTATCAACACAAAAATAAAAGCAAGCATTCGCTCCAGTCTACCGGTTTTATCTAACACTTTTCCTGGTTATCAATTCGAGCCAACGATAATATTTTTAAAGGAGAAAAATGTTGAAAATAAAGCAATCTCTTGGGGGTTGCCATATCAGACCCATGCTGAGGGTTTCAAATGAATATGCTTCAACTATGAGATCAACTCATAAATAAACTCATGCCGTTAACGTGAATATGCAAATATGTAATTTCATATACTAATTTAAGATGACTGAAATGTTTACCTCAATTTGGCTATACAATTCTTACAGAAATATTCATGTACTTAAATACAATTGTAAAATACAACAAGAAATAAAAAGGCCCAAAGTGTATACAATAGATATTACATATTACTGTCACATTTCCAAAATATCAGACGGCTTGGAATTGTGTTGTACATATTGTACATTTCAGAAACTGTTATGCCCTTAAGATGATACAATTACACTTTAATGTGCTATAATGTTTTTTATTGTTTCAAATTTATTTGAAATTGATCTTCATATGTTGATTGATGTTATGGGTCATTCATGTTTCCCACTGACTGAGTGTGTGGGTTTTTTTTGTTGTTTAAAACAATTAAATCGGATTAAAACGAAAGATGTTACCACACACGAACTATGTGTGGGCTTGCACGACAAAATATCATGAATAAATGAAAACTGTAATCCGGATCTGTGTGGAAATCTGGTAAAAATTATTCAGATTTGACTGGAGGCTATGTTATTCTAATCTCCTTGTATAAACATAGCATGTTGATCTCAAAGTGATCATGGCAAATCGCTATTTAATATTGATGGGAAATCCTGTTTTTTGGTATGTCCTTTGAATACATGTGTACAACCAGCAAATAGATACATGACTATTTTGTTAACTGTTGCAACATCAGGCAGATTCCAAAACAGATAATATATAACGTTGTTGATTTTTATGAATCTTTTTATCGTACATTGTTACAATTATTTCTTTGTTCAGATAGGGCGCTTTTAGCAAAAACACAAAGATATATATGGCTTTTCTGCGTAACTCCTTTGGATGGGTGGAGTTGCAATCAGAATTGATGGGTTTCAAGGCAGATAATTCCCAGGTGTGATTTACTCTGTGTATCATACCTAAGTGTTTCTAGGGAAATGCATTCTTACATGTCCTGCCTTTTCTCTGTGGATCACTGAGGTTCTTAGGGATAGGTCAAATACCAGGCAGTTCATAACGGAATTCTTAATTTACCACTTTTTGGGAAGATACAAAACAATTGCTGGGGGGCAACTTCTTTTTTTTCCTTCAAAACTTGTACATGCTACTTTCTCGTCTCTCAACTTGTTGTGTTAATTAAAAGTTTATCCTGAAAATTAGATTTGAGTTTGTCCCAGGTTGGCAAGGCTTGATCGTGACATAGTCTGTTGAAGGCACAGATTCTTGTATTCTCATCAAATGGTAATGGAGTGGTTTGTCGAATGGTGGGAGCGTGCTTATTTCACCATTGTCTTGTAATCTACACAATGAAATGGACATGTGCTGGATTAGGTGAGGGATTAACACAATCGCCTTTTTTCCAATATAATTAATTATAACTATGCATCACAGGTTGTTCAATGAAAAAGAGCAAATTTGTAGTGAAATTCATAAAAGCTTGAGAATCGTATTGAGCACACACATGAGTACAGACATTGACAATTGCCATTATAAGTATATGAATTCATATGACATATTTCTTTATCAAGATGTTAAATATACACATTTGCATGTTGATTCAAGGAGGATAAGGATGTGCCGAGTATGATGTGATAACATCGGGTAGATTTCAGCTGCAAGGCCGGCTCCATAACCATTGTGCGACGAGAGGTGGTGATCCTTTAGATCCGCCTAAAAACTCTTTTCATCACAAACACGTGTCGCATAAATAAATTATCAACACTTACAAGTCCTGAAATTGCTGCCAGTAGAAATATGAAATTTTAATTGTCATGTAGTCTGTGTATCTCCAAGTCTGCCCCGTATCTTGATTCACTCTGCAGGCCTTCTTGCATGCTGTGACCAAACCATTGTTTTTATATTTTGCCAGCGGCAAAGACGCAATGGTAATCAATGCAATCTTCGAATTTTCATCAACGCATGCCACAGCTTCAATTAAGATTGATTGAATTTGTAATAGCAATTTTGGTGGGAGGTGTTACTCTCAAGTTCACACACGAATAGCCATAAGTTGCCAGCTATAGTCTGTTGTTTTCAATATCAAATTCATCTCTTTTCTTATCTATTGGTTTCTGTTTGTAATCTATGTAATTCATTTTTCTAAATCAGTTGATTATTTGCATGTACTTTGGTATTTAATATATATTTTATAGTCTTTATGCTCCATATTTATATATATATATATATATATATATATATATATATATATATATATATATATATATATATATATATATATATATATATATATATATATATATATATATTCGTCTTAAATTAATCCAGAAACTAGTATTTTCCCGTACAAGTTGCTCCCGTCCATTCTTAAGTGTCACAACATCCACAACATTTTCAGTACAAGAAAGATAGTTCCCCGTGAGATGGCTTCTGTGTCATATGATAAAGGGAAATTGCTACAGCGACGTTATGGTTACTCAAGCTTAATTAGGTGTTTATGTGTGTGTTTTGTCATCACATGCTTTGCTTGGGGGGGTTCACAGTCAGGCATGCAGTTAGTGCATCCCACTGATCTCTAGTTTGATCTCCCTCGCTTGATGGCTGAAGCTCTCTCAGTGGCGGTTTTCTTTGATGTCGATTTACCTGGCAGGTGAGACAAGATGGAATCAACATGCTCGTACCCACAGGTAAATCAATTTGAACCACAATTAAGGGGCAAATAGGGTTGTGGTAGTGCGACCCCTCCTCACTTAATTTCTCCCTCGCCTAGCTTTGATAGTCTGTCTCCTCCTAAATCCACACAAATGGGAAATAAAATTGTTATTTATGGATTTTCTTGTTAGTGATGCGGAAATGTTATCAGCGCTTTGTGAGCGTGCCAAGATGATCATAACTTTGCAACTGGAAATCCGTCAGATTGTGTCATCTTTGATAGATTAAAACACAGCTTGTCTCCCGTGGTCCACTCACGCTCTATAAGCAGTAGCAGGTGGACACTGGCTGCTAAAATACTTTATGTAACATCCATTACTTCATGGAACATGAAAATGTGTCACAAAAACATTGATAAAAATAATAGATTTATTTATGTGAGAAAATAAACATTGTGTGTTCATTTTTACTCTAAATAATCCAATACATTCAAATATAAAATAATGAAATTCTCTTTCAACGTGAATAGCTATTTCAAAGGGAGCAATAACTATTGCAATAGATATGTTTGACATATATCTATTAATTCATTAGAAGACAATAATTTGGAACATATGTAATTAGGTAAAACTATATTTAAACTAATCACTAAACAAGATAAATATCCTGCCCCTTTGTATTAGATTTGCATAATCTAGCGATTTATATGGATGAAAGGCTGATGGCTTAATAGGTAGAAGAGTATATGTTAGATTGTATCAGATAAATGAAATAAATTCAATAACTGTCAAAATTACAGTAATAAATATATCTCACATGCAGATATTTCAGTGTTGTATTCTGTGATATGGATAGGTTTCCGGGTGTTCATCTTAATGAACGTTGGTTGGAGAAGCCGGTGGGATGTAGATTTCATATTGCCAAGGATCATCATTCAACATAAACTGAAGTAGTTTATATCGAAGACGAGGCCTGAAATTGACATTAGAAAGCGATATAGCTCACAAATGTTGTGTCATATTGCAATGTTCATTGATTAAAGCTAACTGCAGTGGCGCGGGGGTTAACAATGTCATGAAGTAGAATGAAATGTGATCTAGAATCAATTCATAACGATAAATTATGAAGCCCCGTGTTACACCGTGATTCTGCACACACCCGCTCCATGTCTGAGGTCATCTCAAACACCGGCTCTGTCGCCATTATCACAACTTGACAGTATTTCTTCTTTCTCTTGGCAACAGCCAGTCTTGATTTTTATTCCACGTGTAAAGTGATAAACATGCACTTCTGCATCAGGTGCCAATTCTTGAATGCAAAAAAGCATCCTCGTAAAATAGCCGCATGTTTGCGAGAAAGAAAATGCAGCAAACACAGGAAAATAGTGTAACCAATAGAGTAGAATATCATGCTTATATCACGTACTATTTGCGTATTCCTGATGTCCTA
This sequence comes from Amphiduros pacificus, assembly GCA_949316495.1. Taxonomy (NCBI): domain Eukaryota; kingdom Metazoa; phylum Annelida; class Polychaeta; order Phyllodocida; family Hesionidae; genus Amphiduros; species Amphiduros pacificus. Next base: position 43,667,735 of record OX439003.1, on the reverse strand, counting down.
AGTTGTTATCTGCAAAGGAGATATATCATTAATTAAACTATAAAGGCAAATAGGGGATTTGGATTTGAGATGTTGGTGAACAGATTACCTTACAAAAAATAGATACACACACACACATACATACATACATGTATATATATATATATATATATATATATATATACACACACACGTGTGTGGGTGTATGTGTGTGCTTCACATGCATTACATAATGTGTTTATGAAATGTGAGCAAATCCCTAGTAGTATGTGCAGTGAAATTCACTGCAAATATAATAGGTTTTTCAATATTTTGAGTGAAGTCATTTGGTCTGTGTTATTTTCTCCGGTGACCATAAATAAGATTAATGAAATGATTCTGTTTCAATTATCAAGATGGTGTCTTTTTATATTTGTGTCACACACAAAGAGACTGGTTGTGTTTTTGTTGATTGTCTATGGCCTTGTCATATTGAATTACGTTGAACAGTACAACAGTGTGAAAGTTATCAGAATTGGACCCAATAAGCTTACACATTGGGGTAAATAGGGGAGAATAGCTGGTCTATGCCTGGCTCTATAAAAAATGTGATGTCTTTTTGAAAGGTCATAAAGGTTTGCCTGGAAGGGGTGCTGTGAAGGTATTGTACCCGGCTGTGCTATGGTGACATAGTCCCGTTACAACCATAAATGTTCTAAACACTTGTTGCTTTAATGTGGCCGAGACTATTGCTGTTTCTTTGTGCTGGTAACTTGACATGGCTGCCCTGAAAAGCCGTGGAGCGAGCCACGCGAGGGCAGACTCGGCACAAAAAAATGAGGGCCTGTCTCAGGGCCGCCGTGGCGTAACACGGTGGTGTCAGGAATGGCCTAAATGATGACTGCGAGGGCCTAGGTGCCCTGCCCCCGGCATACAGCAACACTCAGCCGTGACAACACACAGTCATGGCTCAGCCATGTTTATGATTGTAAACACTGATAACACTAAACTGCAATTCTTAAAAAAATAAGGGTCTGGAAATGGCTTTGCTCAATGTGCCCATATGATGACGAGGCTGAAGGACCGTGCTGACATTATGTGTTATTACGTGATGAACAATGCTCCTGTCCTATCGGTCAACTTTTATCTATGTATCTAACCGCCCATAACTTATCAGCCATCAAAATGGCACAAAGCTAATTATTATTATATTGAGAATATTTGCTTCCTCCAAATATAACATATTAGTAATAAGTACATGTATAGAAGATCTTTGAAAGGACAAATGGTTATTCTTACAAGGAGGCTTCAAGGAAAATGTAGACGTAGAAAATATATTAAAAGATCCACTGGCATGATATAGAACTTCTTGAATATCACTCTCCTGGGGGATAAGGGTGAGGGTTGGTGGCAGAAGATGAAATTGTTTACCTGAGTAAACGAAATGGACATTAGAAATATATATGGGTTCACGTATCATAACCATCCTTCACCACGTGCAGGGCAAAAAACGACCCTTTATGTCAATAGACAAATGTTCAACTGATAGCTCAAGTACTTTGAGAAGAGAGCCCTCTTTGAGTTAGCTGTGGACGGGGGAGTTGTTCCTACCTATTTGCTTTATATCACATTTCTGCCAATACAGAGCCCGGCTGGAGTGGTTGAGGCTTGATTTAAGAAATGTGTGCCTCACTTTGGGGGAAATTACAAGCTGTGGCTGGGCGATGGACCCCTAACCGTATTAGGTGTCAGGAATATAGTGTCATTCATCTCAGGTGAAATTAGATTTATTTAACTCTGCTTGTGTTACATAACAGATAATTATCAGTAATGGATGCCCAGGAGTAAATTGGCATGCCGAAGAGACACTTTTAATTGAAGTAGGATCTTCAACAATAGATGTTTCTAAAATAATTGTCATCCAATCCCACAGTGTCCTCTTACATATACAAGCAAGTAATTTGGTCTGCATATATGTATATGTGATGAGTAAGACGTTCAGTTAAAATGTGGAGTATATGTTGACCAACATCTATATCCACAAAAAGTGGTTTTCATAAAAGAATAAAACATGTTTCTGTAAAGATTTATAGGTTTTGTTATGGTTTATTAGACGTCCAATATTCTCCGTTCAGTACATAGTTACCATGTGACAGGTAGCTGAAATCTACATCTTTAACATAAACAAGGTTAAATACCTGATTCAACATTTATGAATTCAACAGGTAAAGGTTTAAAGCTTTAATACCTTCTTGAAACAAATGTTCTTGACCTTCTGGTATTATTGCTCAACTGACCTGAAAGAGGGAGTAAGCAATGAAAATTGCACATATCATTATTTTGTCCTTTATTTTTTGGGTATTAGCAAGTGTACGATGACAGTGAGACTATTGGGATGAATATGGTGGTCTCGACAATCAGGCTTATGTTTAAGCAAGCGAAAGTCTATGGCACTAATTGTTAATTCATTGAGAAGCACTGGTCGGGAGATACTTTTGTTTTATTCATGTATGAATGCCATTCTGGAGGTAAATGATGATCAGCTATGGTGGGAAAACCATAACTCTTGCCATTTACACGTAGAGAAATGTACACAAGCAAATTGCAATGTACATAAAATCAGCCCCAAAAGATGCGAATTTCGTGTCTGAAAACATTGGTTCCAATCAATTCTGATTGTCCACGTGTTTTTCTTGGTGTAATTGCTTTTCTGAAAATGGCCCCAATCTGTAAAGTTTAAATTAGGCAATCCAGACAGGGTCCCACATCGGCCTGTTGTGTTGATTCTCAAGTCCAATAGAAATGATAATATTTTGTCAATGCATTTAGTTGCGTGGCGTCAGAAATGTCAGGATCACAGGAAAAACAGTCATTTCAATGATAGCAATAACTTTTTTAAATGCTTGACCCAGATGGTATGAAAGTGCTTGCTCACCGGAGTTCACTTATCTGTGTGGAATATAAAGTACAGATAGATATTAGAAGATAGAATTTTAGACTGTAAGATTATATCTTCTCTCTCTTCCTATCAATTTTTTCTCTCTTCCTATATTCTCTATCTCCTCTCTCTTTATCTCTCCCTCTATCTATCTCGATCGTTCTGTATATATATATATAGGTTTGGCTGAAATGTGATTAAACTTTTATGAATATAATACCTATTGAAATGTGACATAGTCCTAAGAATGAAACAAAAATGTTTTGATTTGGCATTGAAGTCTATCTAAACAAGAACGGGTCTATTCCAATAGAGAGAATTTTAGAGTTAATAATCCCATACTTAACTCTCAGAAAATCTGGTCAAGGCCCAAATAATTTGATGGGTCATGAAAGTTTAAGGTCGAGCGGATTTGGGGATTTGAGGAAACTGGGGTCCGTCTGAGTTGTCGGAATTGATGGAAATTGACGCGAGATTTGTGAGTTAATTACGTCTCGCAAAGTCTCGAAATTGACACGTGATCCGCTGGGGTCTAGCAAGGTGATGTCCATTGCAACTCTCCCGGGAAATCCACACCTAATTTAGGCACTCGGCTAAATGTTTCTTTCCATAATACCTCTGATTTTTCCATTAGTCGTGTTTCCTACGATCGCTCGGCGTTTCTCGCCAGGCATCTAGCTTTTACTCCACATTAGCTCCGTCTAGTAACACACACCCCTGAAATTGACAGCTTCCCCTGAAATTTGACAATAATTGGGGACTTATTTCAAAATGCTTTCGCTCTGATTACGACTCATTTCTTTTGCATGAAAGTCTGATTTCCTTGTTTTGATTTTTAATTCGATTTGCTCTTACGATTGGCAAGACAGCCCTGTTCCCGCAGAAATCCGCGACTGAACTGTCACTGCAGACCAATCAGCAGAAACCGATTACGTTTACGGACGGTAATTCATAGCGAAGAATCCATTGAGAAAATGTGGATTTGGGCCCATAACTGCTCCCAGCTCATTCCTAGCCTCTTTGTGTGATGGACAAGGTCTCAACCCACTGACACACAAAATTAAACGTTCCAACAAAAGCTTCCCGCCAAGCAGGGCTTTCTCCGGCCTCTTATTGCAGTCTGGCGGAGGATAAAAATCACCCTTGTCACATTTCATCAGGTATTATATTCATATAAGTTTGATCACATTTCAGCCAATATGGAAAGACGATGCCGCTTCGCGTTGTAATGGCAATAGACACTGTCCTGGGAAAGGGTTAATCAACTAAAGAAATGTTTTATAAAACTGTGAAAGAATAAAAAATGTGTCAGGAAACCTGGCAGCAAGTATAAAAGCAATTCGGATTAAAATACATGTTTGTCCATTGTTTGTTATGATACAATTGCAATGTCAAACTATAGAACAGATTCAGAAAAGTCGAGGCTGATTTCATGAAAATCACTCCATAAAAAGCACACACGTGTCTCCCCCTTCCGTCAATCGCGTTCCACTAGGGGGAGATATGCGTCGACACCATTCACATTTTGAGGGCATATTTTGTGCAATTTCAATTCAAAACCTCTCACCACAAAAATAATGTAAAATGACTGTTAAAAAAGTTTGATCACTAGACCTTATCTTGGCTACTAGAGGCGATTTTTTTAAATATTAAAAAGTATTAGTTTGTCAGATGATTTTTGTAGTCTCATTTGCACCTGTGGAGATCGAATCCACGTTGGGCTGGCGTGTTTGTTACCTCACTCGCTATATATAGTAAATCCTTGAGATATATAATCTTCAAGGCAAGGATCAACCTGAGCGGCAAATTATTCTTTAATCAGCAGGGTTAATTGCTCACATTTTGTGCTTCTTTGTGAGGATAATTACCTATCTTGAGGCCTCTGTGTGGTAATTTAGCCAAGCCTTTCAGAGTTTTAACCAGCGCAGGTCCAATGAACTTTTAATATAAACGCTACCACCGCAATAATAAAAGCCTTGGCGTGGAATGATATTTAAGAATTGGGTGCAAAGTGGCCCTGGGGGACAGAGGAAGGGGGGCAACACAAGTCCTATCGTGTTTTTACTGTAGACTATCTACATGACACTCAAATCGCTGGGGCATCTCACCCATGTGAACCATTAAGAGATGCAATCTGCGTGACCCATGTGACCTCTGTCGTCACGGTCCAGTGAAACCATTCATAAAGGTGGACCTGGGCTGGAGATAAAAGCTGGGATCCAACATTCCGGCACACAGCCATTCACATAAGACACCAACAACTCTTACACTCAAATAACGTCTCATAAAACACAATATTTAGGCTTTTCAGTTTTGATTATTATATTATTTGTATACAATGAATATCGATAATTAGTATCCTTTACATGAATTCTTCAATTAAATCAGTGACACTCAATAAAACTCAATATTTATGCTGTTCAGTTTTGATTATTATATAATTCATATACAATGAATATCGTTAATGAGTATCATTTGCATGAATTCTTCAATTAAATCAGTGACACAAAACACTACATTTGTATTTTGGTCACCTATGATTAACATTGTTGTATTTCTTGTAAAATAAAATATGTGCAAACTACGATTACTTCAGCCGTAGAGTTGTGCAGAAAATGAAACTATAAGAATATTTCCTGGTTTGACCTTCGAGTAATTACTCTTAGGTTTGATATAGAACCGAAGAGAAATATGAGAGACATACCCATTTTTAAACACCTGACCAAAAATTGAGGCAGAATTTCATGACAGGCAGGGCGCACACCATGCTACCTATGTATTCCCCCACCTATCTTATCGCATCACAGACATATAAAGTTACATACCCCTGTGGAAAATTTCACGATGTGTTCTGACAGATTGACACCGCTCAAATACCACAAAGACCATTGTCTAGTCCATGTCAGTTCCCGTCTCTCTGCGAGATTCCTAAACAAGTTTCGGTCAATTTATGTGTATGATTTTCCACATTAAAAGGAATATTTGCTTTCATCACTCATATGACCAAGACTATTGGTCTGTCCTTGATATCAATCAGTATGTTGTTGTTTGTTTCACTTCAATATCTGTAATGAATAAAGTAATTGACAAGAATACTATTCCTAAAGAATTTGTATTCACATTTCATGCATTGATGTGATATACATGTAGATGGGTTATTTATTGAATACCTTAATATGTTACTTTAGCAATCGACAGGGAAACATAGAAAGCACAATGGCTTTATATAAATGAATAAGCGTGATTTGTGAATATAATAGTTACAATGGAGAGAGACCCTCCCTCTGCCATTCTAACTGTTCCCGGTTTGTATTGTCATAAAGCACAGTTCCTCCACACAGATATCCTATTGTATGTCCCGTGCAAGGCTCAAGGCTCAATTCTTGGCTTTCAATAGCGAGCATGCCAACTAATTGATAATTTAAATCGCTCTTTGACTGGTTTCGTGTGCGGTGGAAAACCTTCTGTTTTGTTTTCCACTTGTTGAAGGAGGCACCGCACAGTTATAAAAGGTTTTTAAATATAAAAAACGCCAAACCTTAGAAGGTATTCTGTATCGTTTATTGCTATTTCATTGCTAACTAAGGATATCATGGGAATATGAAATGACCATTACGCATTGACCTCATTTGATGTAGGTCATTTCCCAGGGAGCAGCGAGTTATTTTATCTGTCAGCAAAGGGAGGGGAAATGTTTCTACAAGGCTCACCCATTGCACGTATGCTATGTTAAGTGGCAATTTTCATAGGAAAGGTATGAAATCGACGCACGAAGTACCCGAGAGGTCAATACAAAGGTCTTGATATGATCATGGAACTGTGAAGCATAATAGTGTACTTGGTGACATGTTGTTAGCGAAGGTTCCAAACATTGTGTCTTGCCAAAAATAATTCTCAATGCGAATTTATGCATAATGATAACAATAATCCTTCCAATTTCCATCTGAGAGGAAATTGAAATAGTACGATGATTACGCCTTTGTTAATTGCCCCAACTAACAAGGTGTTTTCAGAAATCAATCACATATGATTCCCTATCCTGCTTTTGATCAATAACACCCTGTTTTAGCTCCATATCCGTTTTGATGATAGCAGATCACTTAACCAATGACTTACATCTTAGTATTTGTCCTTGACTACCAGAATTTATTTATGTTTGCCCCAAATATTGATTTTAGCCAAGAATATGACCCAATTATTTATGTCCCATAGGATTTTCATCGGAGTGGCGCTGGGTGGCCAGTTCTCGCGAGGTAGGGGGTTATTTCTCCAAGAACAATTTTCATATTTGTGGAAAATTGCAGCAGGAAAGCTGTCCATAATGGAATAAATGAAAGAGCAGAATGTGATTGGCGGCAAGAGAGGCAATGTTACTCAGCCCGCCCACCCAATTGTCAATTTCTTCTCTTGTCTGAGCCTGCGTCGATTTCAATAGCGCACTAATGAGGGGGGGTCCTGGATAGGGTGCTACGCAGGCAAGACCCCCCAGGGATATATCCTCCAAAATCTAGAACAATAAGAGATAAATGATGAGCCAGAAGAAGGGTTATTATCTTTGGGTGGGCCATGGCCTAATTAAGGACATAAGTACAGGGTTTAAGTGGTGTATTTCTGACTGGGAATGCCTGATTATGGCGGCTATGCATTGTAAATGATTGCTGTAACTTCACACATTTCAAATAGTGCCACATCTTTAGTGCCAATTTAGATATTTCCTTTCCTTTTGACCACGTCCCACCTTCAGCATGTACCAAATGCACAAATGAATTGACATACATTTAGACTTTCATGTTTTAAGTTTCTTATATTGTTATTTTGGGCGTTATGTGATTTTGTTTATTTTTCAAATGTGTTTATGTTTTAAAATTGATTATTATGTTGTGTCTGTCCTATATCTTATGTGTGGTAACCACCTTATCTCCCCACATCTCTCATTATGAATGAAGCTATATATTATAATGAAGTGTCTCCAATGTGTTCCATGCATGTATGTTAAGGGCTCATTTCTCAGTAAGACGTACAATAGTGTGTTGTATCGCATATCTGTCTGAAGCATTTTTCTAATAAGATATATCTGCAGTCATATTATTTCCAGTGCGACAGTTCAATTGATACCATTGTCATCTGCACTTTTCAGTGTATCTTATATTTAGAAATTATGGACATGGCAAGGTGTCAGAAAAACAAGTTTCTGTCACCTATTTTCTACTCAGTCAATGATGTAATTTTCCTAAGTGAGGCATTTATAGGAGAAATAAATGATAATAGATATGTTAATTTGTTGCATTTACCACATCAAAATGTAATTAGAAAGGCAAGTTATTATTAGCGATGTTTCTCATATTATAAATGGGAAAATACTGGCCTGAGGTGTGGGACATTAGTTTGTTTTGGTCATGCCTGGGTAAGTACAGGTATATGACCTTTTTAGTAGTAGCACACCTTTATGTCCTGAGGGCCCTGTCCTCTGTCTTTCCTGCTGGGTCTGATAGCATACCGAGATAGGATGATGGCCAAAGGCTACACTATAGTTCAGAATATGAGCAAATACACTGCAGGGTTCCGTCGGCTCAAATGGGCGGTGTTTGACATTTTGTCTTTGATGATATGCTGTATAAAGCTTCATATCTTCATCTTCAGGTGAAATCGGATTAGACTGAGTGGCAGCAATTTACATTCTATTGAAAGCTTATCACAAATGAGGCGTTGTGTGATGGTGGATGAGAGTTACTCTCCAGGCTTGAGTGACACACTGTCACGGCCATACATGCAGTGTTCCCTTGCTGCTCTGCTCCGTGCCTCCCTCCTTCCCCCCACGCAGCTGTCACAAACTACACCCCAAACTTTGTGACACACAAGTGAGTTAATGTTTGTTGGCTTGTCACACCTCTTGTAGATGTGGGTTGCATCGTCTTTGATGCTCTTAATCAGCTGCCATCCCGTAGCCTGCTGATGCTAATTTGAGATTCATATATTGGCAAAACGTTTGTGATAAAATCGTATTGCTATTGATTATGCATTGTTTGTGGAGAGAAACAGAGACCCTTGTTTTTCATCTTTCTGTTGATTTACATATGAAATCGCACTCTTCCTTGCATGTATGAATATCAAAAGAAGAGAGAGAGTGAAATCGCACCGTAGCATCAGTTCGTGCGAGGCTAAATCAAAGCTGTGGTCTGGAGAGAAGCATGAAATCCACATTGATAATGAAGTGGTCGGTAACTTTCAAGACCCTTACACATTTCGTGTGAAAATTCCAGCCTGTCTGTTTTCTGTCATCATTTTCACGCTTAGTTCCAAAAGTGAACTCATTAAAAATAAAATATTGTAAAAACCCCACAAACGCTCTATAAATTGAGCACAAACACTTTCTTACGATTACAATAAAATTTAAGGCTCCTGGTATTTCATAATCTGCTCAACTTGTTTTGAGAACAACTATTCCTCTTATTGCTATTACGGTAATCGGTTTAGCACCATGTCGCCAGTAGACCGCTGAAATAGACATGTGAAATGGGCATTAGTCGTCCAAATCCCAAACAAAACATACCTGTGTCGACGGCAATCTCACCTGTACAATAATTCCTGGAAATGCCTGGAATGTCACAGAGCAGTGTGAATTGATATTCAGCTTCTTATTGATAAGTAATGTCTGAAGACAAAAGAACAATCAATTTCATTAAACATTAATGATGGAGATGCAATATGGTAGACAAATTGCATCAAGAGAAACTTCCGTGCAGACACAAAATTACATTTTCCACTGAAGTTTCCAAATTGGAATGAGTATTTTTTTTCAATATTTTCCAGTCAGATATTTGCAATTTTCATACATGAACGTCACCGTGGTAGTACTCTACAAGAGTATGATGTGAGACGGGCCGGGGGGTTAAGATAATTTCTGGGCATTGGGGTCGGTGATTTATGCTGTAGTGAGAGACGGGGTATTTACTCCGTGGGTTTGCAGTGTTAAATGTGAGAGCAGAGAAAACCCCGCAGGTAATAGTGCTGCACCGAGAGTGATAAATCATGAAGGGACCTCAGCTGACAACGCCAGTCCCAACATCTACATCTTCTAATGATCCATAGAGGTGTTATATAGGACAGTCTGCTCAAGGATTAGGCATAATTATGTGTGTCATTTGCATATCATACCAGCCAGCTACCGATTCGTTTCCCTCAAGGCAGAGTCCCCCTTTTGTTTCCATTCAATATGGCTCTGATGAAAAGATAGACTTGATTACCTCATCTGCACCATATTTGGGAGATATTATCATGGAAAACATGCTCTGTCATGGAAATTGACAGAAATTGACGAAAATGAGCATTCTTTGCTTGTCCGATCATCGCCAACCATTATGAGCAGGCGGAAAATCTATATCGCCTGTGAATAGAAGCTCTGAAAAGAATTTTCCCCCATTATCTCCAGAGCCTAAATATATTGTTCGCATTTTCAAAGAGACTTTTCTTATCGCGTTACATATTATATTGCCTAAGAGAGTCATCAGCTCGCGGAAAGCCCAGAATAAAAGTTTATAGAGTAGGCCCCATTGGAGTAGTGATCATTTTGCCATCAGAGAGAGAGCAGACATGATATCTGCCATGGAATATTCCCTGCACTATTTCTCTTCACCATCTGAGCACCTTGCTTGCAATCTGCTTGCACGGAGTATATCGGTGGAAAGTTGCACACTTGGCTTTGATGGCATGCGGTGGGCTATTATGAAGAAAATCATGAAATAGTTAACTCATTATGTGTTTGGTAAGTTGTCGTACCTTATATTTCTCCTTATCAATAACGTTGGCAGTATCAAATATTCTTTTTGATATATAATTTGTCCTGATTTTAGCGGTATTGATTTCAAAGAAGAGTGTCTTTCATTGTGTATTGGCTCTGTCAACCTGTTCTCTTTAAGGTCAGAGTGTAGGATTTATCAAAGTCTTGCTATATCAGATTTTAAATGACTTTGATATGATTATGATATTTAAGTTCATTTTGTATCAAGTTATTCCTTTAACTTATCCTTTGATCTGGTTAGAAATTAGCACAGGTCGTTTGCGTTATATATCAACATAACATGTCTCGAATTTAATGGGATTTATTTTTCCAAAACAATCTAAGTATAAAAATTCCAGTTTGATTTTGGATGATATCTTTGATGTCAATAAGATTATAAAGAAATGCTCAAGATGGGGGTCAATTAAGGGTTGAAATTAACCAGGTGACTGTGCATTTTCTTTATGGCAATTAGTGGGAGGCAGGTGAACTAGGTAAATGGACCCATATTAATATCAGTCTTGCGTCACACTGATCATGATGGTATGTCTGGGTGACAAAGTTTAAGATAAATAACTTGTGACCTTATAAATGACCCTGTAATGAACTACAAAGGACGGCGGATGCGGGATGCTGTGCGGGTCTCATGCTAACGTGCACCTTCTTTCCTGCTGCCCCAAAACATCACATTTTACCATTTGTCAACATTTGCTATATCGTAATTTCAGTTTTCTTCCAAGTGTCACACATGTATAAATTGTACATATTCATTTTTTTTTTATATTTATATATATTTTATTATTTTGTTTTTAGGCTTGAAATGGGTGGAATTCAAATTAGTTATCATGATTTCTCATCAAGTGAAAAATACATTTGTTTTGCACATAAGTTGCAAAATTGACATTTCAAAAAAGCATATAGCAACGTATCACAAAATGCCATGACAGGCAGAGGGTATTATTATTTCACTTTTAACCCTTTTGAAGCAAACACCTTGAGGTTGTGATGTGTCACTTGACGTAACACCAGTTGACCAGGTTTGACCTGCTAATTACCCCCTTCTCCTGTCAGGGCGGGGATGACTACCACCCCAGCAGAATACCTCTTTGTATTGCAACATGTGTTTTAGTTTCTCATCATACCCTGTGCGCCATGTGTAAGTTTTGATCTGCTGGTCAGTTTCCCATGGAACCTGGCGCTCATTTTAGTTCCAGTCTGGAATACACTATGTGTGAAAACTGTTTCACCCTCCTTGAAAAGAGTTCTTTTGTTTTAGCATCACCAGAGATTGATTCAATGGCGGATGCGAAATTCTTCACAATTACATCTGTTTGTGTATATAGTAGGATTAGATTATAAAATATAAGCACACCAAAACAACTGAGTTACATTTTTCATCACTGTTTTATTCTTACTGACAAAAATACTGTGTTTAAAAAATAATAGTTTATGGTGAAAATAAAACACTGTCCTTCCAAGTAGAAATTACTAGTGTAGCAGAAAAAAACCTAGTTTGCAGTGTTTTATTCTGGTGGTTTGGCTTGCCAATTGCGGCCAGTCAATACTGTGTGCATCAGCTGCTGGCCGTGAAATGGGTTGCACAGTTAGGCATCTCGGCCTCGCACTGCCTCTCGGCACGTTCTGTCCCGACTTTTCTCTGTGTCAATCGTAATGTTTCGTGCAAAGCGTATTACATCCAGATAAGAAATGAAAATACCACAGGCGCAAATTCTGGTGTTATATTCATTTTTGATATGTACAATTTCTTCCAAATTTGGCGTTGAGTTTCAGGATGTTATGTTGAAATTAATCACAGTGATTCAGAAATTAACAATACCATGATTCCGATTTTTTCATGCATATTCCTTACGCTTAGATCTATGTGGTATCCACGGGATCGTTTAGTTTGCATTTGTGAAATACAAATACGTGTATAAGAAATAGTACCCACCATCTTGACAGAGGCCTCAACAACAACACCAAGGTAAAACCGGGCGAGAAATGCCATCAACTGAGTGAGCTCGGCTAGTTTCGCTAGGAAAATGACACAGATAATGAGTGTAAATAGATTGGTTAGGGAAGACGAGAGCTTTGCATTCTCTGTAGTGTTGCGGGTACTTATCAATGTTATGTATTGAGGAAAAAGCTGGGCATTTGTAAAGCTTTTGTTGGTGACTTTTGTTGTGGAGTTCTGCATGTGAATGTTAATTATGGGCCGAGGGCGGAGCCACTGAGCCATTTTCCTCTCCCTGCGCTCAAGCCAGTCACAATTGCGTAACATAACACACCATTTTTCAAATACAATAAAGTGAATGATCTTCTTTACAACTTACATGTATGGAAGCAATAATAGGCATTAGCAAGACCATGTGAGGCTTGTATTGTTACAGAATGTAAACATTAGAGTAGTTTATAGTAAACTCTTCATTGAACGCACTTCCGTGCTATACGTGAAATAGATTCGCGCCGTCTTCAACTCACTTTAGTTATCATTAGAAAATAAAAACCTGGAACAATATTATGCTTTTGAAATCATTGTTAATCAAGTTGAATTTGGAATTTCATTCTAAAACTTTGGATTTAAACACATGCAAAGATATTTTAGTGAAACGTGACCATTGCATTGGGTATTAATCTGAGTATGAGGGACAAATATTACAGATTTGGTGCTACCCTCTTAGAGAGAAATCCACCCCATTTTGATGGTAAAACCACGCGGTTGGATGCATTCAAAGTTGGCAAGGTGTGCTCTGACAACGTGGTTGGGCATTGTCCTAAGCCCCGCCCCCCAGCATTCACAGTTGGCCGAGGCAGCTGTCAGTCAGCGCTATGTTTGACACAGCTAGCCCGCGGAAATTAACATGCGAGCAAGCTTGGCGTGTGATTGGCTGGCTGCCTGTGCTCTGCACCACTGACAATCAATAACATGCGCACAATTCCTGCATATTAGGCAAAAGAATACTGAGTGTTGTGTGAACAAGACGCCTCTAGCCGAGCTCTGTGTGCTACAAAGATTTACCTTTATAACTACCTCTCCATTGAGCAGTCGTTCCATTGACAGTGTTTGGACTGAGATATACATAGTGAACACACTGAGGGAGAATGGAGACTGAGCTTAAACCTACGATGGCTCCACATCAGACAAGTCCGGGACATGCAGGCCACGGAGGCCACGGTGGTATGTCCCACCACGGCGGTCATACTCACGGCGGCCACGGCATGCAGAACCAGCCCTCTCAGCACCACAGCCATAGCAGTCACCCCCAACCCTCCACTTCCCCGATCACGGGAACTACACAAACTAGCCAGGGACAATCCTCCCCGGGATCACAGAACAACAACAATAATGGCTCCAAAAGTGCTGCAGCCATTGACCCTTCCCGGGTGAAGCGGCCCATGAACGCTTTCATGGTGTGGTCCCGCGGACAGAGGAGGAAAATGGCCCAGGAGAACCCCAAGATGCACAACTCCGAGATCAGTAAACGTCTCGGAGCCGAGTGGAAATTATTATCCGAGGAACAGAAACGTCCCTTCATCGACGAGGCCAAGAGATTACGTGCAATCCACATGAAAGAACACCCTGACTACAAGTACAGGTCGTTTAGTATTTTCCTTATATATTCTTTTTGTACGGTAATTGTTTGATTACATCTCGGTATTGAGCTTGGACTAGGTATTGTGGTATTTAGTTCAAGGCTGGACCCATAGATACAGTCTATGTTGGGCGCTAAAGCGCTCAGGTCCAAATACCAAACGGGGGTAATCACACAAAGACTGCTTGCTCTATTTCTTGTCTCCTTCAGAGGCACAATTTGCTTCTTAAGTTTTATAATTGACATATGATAGTTTAATTTAGTGTACAGCTTAAATAGAATATGTTGCCTTTGCCATTTTACTAACGGCATTCTTTAATTTTCTGCAGACCAAGACGGAAAACAAAGACCTTAATGAAGAAGGACAAATACGGGCTACCAGGTATGAATCCCGGGGCTCCCGTGCAACAGGTAGGCCGGGATATGTACGGAATGGGCGGCATGAACGGCTACATGGCCAATGGTTATCCCATGATGCACGCCGACCCCACTCACGCCTACCAGCAACACGCTATGTCGGGGCAGATGGGGGCCCTCGCCAGTCAGTACGGCTACTCCATGCCCTCGGCGGCCCAGATGTCTTCACAAATGACAAGTTCCACCTCACCCCACTACATGAACGGTACGTCCAGCTACGCTTACTCCATGGCAACGGGCATGCCCTACGCTATGCAGGCGTCCTCACCCGGGATCAAAACTGAGAATGGACAGTCGGGCTCTTCCAGCAGCCCAGGGGCAGTAGACTCGAGGACTGGTAAGCCGTATCCCACAGCTGACCTAAGAGACATGATCAATATGTACCTGCCCGGGCAACCAGGCCAGGACCCTAATGTCGCCAATCAGGCACGTATGATGCAAGGACAATATATGTCATCAGCAATGTCTTCAGCTATGTCATCTTCACACTCATCCAGCCAACATGACTCTGGGGTGAACCAAACTGTTCCCCTGACGCATATGTGAGACTGGGCCAATCACTGGACTAATATATAGTGCATAAAAAACTGCCATTTAATTCAATGGGACACCAACTTACATGTAAGTACAAAGTTTGTGTGAAGGTTCTGTATAAAAGGACCTGGTAGCGCGTCGGGGACCTTGGGCCGTGGACTCCGTAGGGCAGAGCCCTCGCAGTGCCCTAGGACGGGGCCCGGGAGGTGCACTGATGGCCCCCGTGGACCTGGGACGTGCATTCTGTCAGCGAGAGACGACTGTTCCCAGTGGAGACAGGACGGTGTGTATGTTGTACTGAGTGCGTTATGTGTGATCATGTGACAAGAGTATGTGAATGACTCGAGAGATAGTAAATATTCCTAATATATCATTTATATTAAGATATTATGGCAGCAAATGGATTGTATGTATTCATATTGATGGACCCACTGGACATAATATTCCATAAGGAACCCATGATCATGTTTTGTGCTGTACACGATTAAACAGGGTGTTAATATTAAAGCGGACACCACTCTAGGACCTCAGTGACTGGGCTCTGGCTATATGTCAGAGAATTGACTACAATTATTCACATACTTTACAGTCAATTTTATGTGGTGAGTCTTTTTGACTGGTAAACTATTGAATAGTCTCACGAATATCGGTAAAATGATGTTTATACTTTTAAAATGTTTTGTACAATAAGTATGTGGAGAAGCCCCGCTAGAGGGCGTGAATAGGTACTAAGTGTAAATTTTAATTTGTCAAAAAAAAAAACTACACGCGCCCTAGTCGCGGAAAGCTCATAATAATGTCACTTTTTATTCTATTTTCCTTTTTTTTTCTTTTCTGATACTGCTTTAAGCAGAAATAGGAGATTGTGTAATTAATTTATATATAGAGTTCTATTTTATTTTGGCAGAATTGAGAATCTTGTAAATCTTTTATCTGACGACTGCCTTTTGTGTAAAATAATATGTATATTGTTCCTGAATGTGTTTCTTAAAAGATGTACGTGTATTTGTTACCATATGGGTTGTAAGCCAATTCGACCTCGTTTTGCAAAAGTATTTTCTATTTTTGTTTAATTGTATGGGGCAGAATGCCAGCCAAACAGTTGTAAATATACTATTGCACACAACAATACTAAAATATAATTCGACGAGTTTCGATTTGAAGAAAAAAATAATAAAAATTGAACAATTTTGAAGAGACAAACAGTAGTTATGGTTGGTATCTTAAACTAAAGAATAAGCATTACACTGGGCTTGTGAAGGGGTTTGCATTTGCTGAACAAACTCAAAATGTTTGCTTGAAAACTAGGTCTTCTGAAAAGTTGTTTGCTGACTACAAGTGTTCACCAGAGCTTGACATTGTGGACATGTGTTCAGAAATAAGCGAAAAAAAGCACTAGCCATGTGCTGTACTTATTATTACCGTCACTATTGAACCATCTTCTAAACGTGTTAGTGTGGATGTGAAATTCAGTGCTATACAGCTTTGACGATATTACAACTGGGAGGAATCAATATTCCACGCAAATATTTATGATTGTGGCGATGGTCCACTGGGTGCTGGTGAACTCGCCGATCACTCGGCATGCTTAACACTTATGTAGTCTCTCTCCATTATATTTACCGCATAAACTTTATTATATTCAATCTTAGGTGATATTGAAGAAGTTGATATTGTGGTAGATTTGATTTAAAATGTAGAATATGGGAGGACTGGTCGTTGTCAGGTGTGTTATAGTGTGACTCAGTGGGGGTGAAATGTGCCAGGGTAAAGGACACGTCAGTCATGCGACCGTAAAGACTCGACTTGGGCAAGCACGCATGGCCGGTGAAGCGTGCCCAGACCGAGTACACTCCATCCACCAAGCTTGCTCTCCTCCAACTAAGCCCCATATGTTGTCAGCGAATGCATTCCCTACATACTTACGCCATCCCACCGTGTGACACAAACTCTACCCAACTGCCAAATTCACTATGTGAAGCCAACTTCTTCCTTTTTCTTTAAATGACACGATCCGCTCAATATAAAATATGCCTCGTTCATACCAGGGAACATGTCGTATTTGGTTGGGTATGGGAATCGTGTCATAATTCAGTAGCCACTCTAACCATCTCGCTGCCACACATAATCTTGTGCTCTGAGCTTCTATTTTCACAATCGCTGTGTTACTTTTTAAATATCACGTTAAAATCCATACTCGTGTTTGAGGGGGAACAGGTCTACTTGCCTTATATGAACAGCTTGGTTCAGTTTGTCCATTTCGTTCGATCTTGACCCACATTTCTGAGTTATTGATCCGCCATCTTTAGTCCCCTGCACACATTTCTTGTCACCACGAAGTTGTTTACTTGAAATTAACCATGTGTGACCTACACATTTTTTTCAATGAAATCAACCTGGTTCGGATTGTCTTTGCACCAGGAAACTGTTGCTATTATGGACATTTGTACGTGTAGAATGTTATTACGGTGGGGACTTGGGGGCCAGAAGAGTTCAGTTTGATAATATCTTGTGTTTAGGGTGGTCACATTTCGGCAAGATCATAATTATGTGAATCTGTTTCGTTTCAAGTTGTAGACTGTCAAGATGGTCCTCAAAATTCGACAGGTATGACGAAAATGGGCGAAATTACAGGGTGCAACAAGGAAATGAATGGGAATTTGAAGTTGCACGGGTCATTTCTCAGGCCAAATAATTTACAGCCCCAGCTTGAAACTTTGACAGACCTATCTCCATCAGACAAAAATTATATATCTCACCAAAATATCACTTGACATTTGGATAGCTCAAGAAAAGAAAAAAAACTGGATAGGTTTAGTTTGTGAGATACATTGTTTTAAATATTTATATCGGAAATTTATCTGGCATATTCAAACGAATGGGATTTTGATGTTATGCTTTTAAAAAGTGCTGTCTGTTGGTTCCAGTGGTTAGGTTTGGGAGAAACACCTGTCTGGTAGGTTAGCCACAACATGCACGTGCAATACTCTGCTGCCATATATATACTATGCTGACATGAAACTTGACTTCCAAAATGCAAATTGTCATGTTTTAGTACATGGTGATTTACCATATAGCAAATTACAGTCAAATAACCTTACATGGACCCATTTCTAAACTTGATAATCACATGTAATTTGCAATATGATGATTTTCACGTATAAATCTCATACAAATGTCATTTCTTTTCAGCGGGGATTTTTTTTTTTTTTTTTAAACATGATTTCTTTGTTTTTATGGTGGGAAAACAAAGCAGAAAATATGTTGGTGTTGGCTTTAGTGGCCTGATAGGGGAAGGTGTGTGAGAATGATCCAGTCTGTGATCCCCGCCGCCCACCGTGCACTCAGGTGTGCTTGGCATGCCACAATTTCACATGACAGATCCTAGTGGAGCTTGCAAATTGCATTTCTGGTCCGAGTTGCCAGCGAGGCGATTGTGGCTGTGGTCGGGGATATTGCGAGGTTGTCCCCGGGGGCTCGGCGAGGGAATCCCCGCCACCCCCATGGGGAGGACGGGGCACACCAAGGTGACAGGCCTGGGAGACAGCACACCGGGAGACAATCACACTTAATGAGAGAAATACTAGCGGGAGTCCCCCAACACCTCCGCTAATTGCTATTTCACCACCTCATACGATGCTTGCAACTTGTAACACAGGTATAAAATGTGCAGTTCAGATGTAATATCTGTTGCCATCGCACTGTTTTTTTTAACACATTTTGAAACATAATGAAGCATGAATAAATAGTTAAGCGACCTGTAGATTATGAACAATTTTTGACACCAGTGGTAATTTAGTTGAGTTATTGCAATTATATACATTTATTATTATGACAACAGTGTCACGTGAACGAGTAAGGTTAACCCGATACGGTCTCCCGGTAGCTCGTGAGAGCCCGCACGAAACTCGCAGCTTGCATGCCTGTTATTAGGGTGAAACGCAGGTTTTATTGGTAGAAATGAACTCCTGTTCCAAGCCACACAGAACGCCGTGAAATTAACCCACAACAGACACGAGCGTAATTCAGCAAATTCATCATTTGGCAAATTCACAAATTCGCGTCTTTGCTCTGTTGTAATATTTGATTTTGCCCAACGTGTTGAAATGGAAGACATGTGGTTCTTTCTGCCAATGCCAAACTGGTTAGAACGTTCCATAACTTGCTGTGAAATAGACTCATATTTAAACTTGTTTTGTGGTGGAAAATTGACGGGAAATTTCATTTGAACAGAAAAATTAACACTGGGATTGGGATGTGATTTGATTTAGGGTGGCGGAGAAACCCGACCTCCGCAGACAGCTTGGCGTCGAGATGGGGAATTCTTCGCGCGTCATTTGGACAGACGAAATGTACACAGAACGAGGAAACCCAGTGATTTTCACGGGGAGGCAGTGTCAGTTGCATAGACTCCTCTTCTTCCCCCGACGACTCAGGCAAGATATTGATTGGACAAACAGGCCGCTATAGGTTATCCCATGAAGTGTCTTTCCCCATACGGCTATAGTGCATGGCCAATTCTTGCCACAGTTCTTGGCAGAGGACCCAGCCCACCAAAGAAGATATCAAAATGAACACGCTACAACTTTTTACAGTTTGTTATTAAAGCTATATTTCTGTTAAATGGGAAATTCCTTTCAAAGTTTTATATTGCATATTTTAATTTTTCAAATATTGTAATGGAAATTTGATAAGGACATTTTGACATCTCATTTAATATATATGGAATCTGGCACCAAATGTACTGATTATTGGCCGGGCCGGACTATCAAGTTATCAACACGTTAAACATGACATCTAACCATAGCAGTGAATTATATTTTAATCAAATTTCATAAATGATAGTTATACCATTTTCTATGCATTTTGTGCCCAGTGCATAAAACTTAATTATTTGATTAATCCTAGTGGATTATTTATTGTTTTGCTACTCCAGTCACTCAGGAGTATGGATTTGATATTAAGATTAATGAGGTGGAAATGCTATATAACAACTCTGCTTTAGTCTGACATCACCTCAGGAGAACGCTGCTTTGTTTCCCCTGTCAAACCCACAACGTTGTAACTAAGGCTATTTTAGGGACAAGGCTCGGAGAGGCGTATGCAGCTTAATGATGGGGTTTTAAATTAAGGGGGGTTTTCAAGACACCTTGTCAATCTCAGTACACTTTTTATTTGTATTTTTTGCAGGTAACTTGCTTTCTTTATTTACTGATATTATCCTGGGTGCGCTGATATAAGTGACCGTGTATGTTTATAGCGATCACACAGGTGTGAAAACATAACCTATATAGGCGGTTTTTTTTACTGAGAAGACTGACGTGCCCCTCAAGACCCGTGCTCATTAAACAGTTTGAACGCAGTCCAAGATTAAAATTTGTTCTATGTGCCAATATCGAGCGGTGTGCTCATCGGACCATAAAGCTTCCGAAGCAATTACTGCAAAAGTCCATGCAAGCCATATATATATACACAGTCATAAATCTAGAGTGAATATAATATACGTTTTAACTATATATATATATATATATATATATATATATATATATATATATATATATATATATTTTTTTTTTTTTTTCTGGAAGCGCAGCTCAACGCTGCAAGTGGCTACTGGTCTTGCAAGCCAGGTGACATGTACACAGGTCTTGTGCCGACTTGTCCTTAAGTTATTACACATGACAAGGTCAAGGCCACGTGAGCTAGCTTCTTCTGCTTTTTAAAAAGAAGATTAGAGTTTAAATAAATAGCTACTATTGTAACGTCTGTTAATTTTGCTACTGCTATTTTTGTATCATTTATATAAAAAAACTTCACATTTGTGAGCCTACTTTGAGGTATGATACAGCAACAAGTACGAGATGGGAAGAAATTAAAGCAAAGAGAAACAAAAGCGAGTGTCCAAGTGCAGGAGGCAATGCCTCGTAGAGCCCACAAAGCGTCCCTGCAGGTTGCATGTCAGGCCGGAGCCGAGGTAGTCACACGGCACATCTTGTGCGGTGTGCATGCTACATGTGATAGTAGCCACACAACGCAATTTGCCTGTGAAACCTCAGGTCAGCTTATCCTATTGATGTGATTATCCCGCAATATCTACAAGTTGTAGCATCCCCAGCATCGCCAGAAACGCCATCGTAGGCTGCCAGCCATGCGCTCTAACACCAACACTGTCACGGAACCAAATAGTCCATTTTCTTCTTAAATTAAAGCAAAGATATCAATATTTATGCAATGTTTTTTTTTTCACTCTATGTATTAATATCATTCTTTCTCGGAAAATAGTATTGTTTGGTATGAGATCTGCACAATAGCTTAAGAATAGCAACTTTTGAGTGGCAGCCCGGCCAGAGACTTTTCTTTGCACCTCAAGCGCTGATGGCTCACAATGATCAAAGACCACAGATTGTTACACGCTTTTCCATTCAAGTCCCGTTACTTGCCTTGTCATTGAAGTGCTGTTACAATCGTATTTAACACCACCATAAAGCAAATATCATCAAGAAGCAAGACTTGATCGCTTTTCAAGTGTTGGAATCTAGGCCACTAGGTTATTTAAAAAGCAAAGCTTTAGATCCGCCTTTAGAAATACCCAGACAAAATTGACGTTGTGAAGCATTCTTTTCAGGCTTGTAGTTTGTAAATATGACCTGAAGACACCATTGAAACGACTCAGCTGTTACTTGCTATACACACACAATCTACAGGAAAACATAGAAACAAAAGCCTCTTAAGGTAACAAAATATAATGAAGTAATTAGATCACGTCTCCATAATGAATTTCAATTGAACATATCCATCATTGTAGAACTGACATTAATAAGATTGCGTACACATTTCTATTAAATAGGCTTGTTGTAAAGTGGGGGTGTGCGTAATTATTTGCTTATAGCATGGCAGAAATTGAGTGATTGTTTCATGAAACAAGTTGGCCTGCTAAGACAATGACAAAATTAATGTATGAATAATTAATAAAACAATTGGTGAAGCTGTGAGTGATCTGGGATCTGA
This sequence comes from Amphiduros pacificus, assembly GCA_949316495.1. Classification (NCBI taxonomy): domain Eukaryota; kingdom Metazoa; phylum Annelida; class Polychaeta; order Phyllodocida; family Hesionidae; genus Amphiduros; species Amphiduros pacificus. The sequence continues at coordinate 43,645,510 of OX439003.1, read as the reverse complement.
CATGGTGACCCGAGAGGGGAGTTTGGTCACTGATCACTCCGCGCCCTCATCACAATAAAACAAATAGTGCGTGTATGAATACACCCGCAGCCTGACAATCGTGGTTGAATCTTTTCCCCCCAAGGCGAGATCATAATTACGAAATTCTGGCTTGCATTTATCACCGATTTTATCAGCCCAATCTCCAAGCAATCTGATCTAATAAGTGCTAATCTCGCAAATTGGTGTCTCTCTTCAAGCAGAGAGAGAAAGATAGGTCAGCCCATCATTTAAACAGGCATGACAAGATGATATCAAGGCAATGAAATGTACAAGGGTGTATGATTTCATATGTTCTGTTATCTGTTTATCTAGTCACTATGTGCATGGTGGCAGCTCTGTATTATTGTGTGATGAGGCCACATCATTGAAATCTCATGTCAGCCCACACTTTTGAGAGCAGTATGACAGTGGTGGGTGAATTCGCTTCAGTTACTGTCGTGTAATTATTTCCTATATATAGTTCAAACCAGTGTCCAAAAGTATTCATGATGAATTCAAGGCAGGCTCTCGTGAATATTATAATTCTCAACACACAGGACAAGGATTCTGTGTGTTTTCTCACATTTAATATTGTTTAGATTATTTCACTGTGCTTTAAGTCTTACTGTATAATGTGCCACTTAAAATAATCTGCACACGAAGTCTACAAAGTTTTAGTGGGCACTGTGTTGTCTACATGTATACACAAGTTAGGCAAACTTAGTTGGCTGGCAAACTCTCCCCTCTCCAGTTTGCATAAGAACTGGGCGGTTGTGTTTTAAACGAAAATCAAATTAAATTTGATACCAGTGTCAACAAGGGACTGGGATAGGTAGTCCAAATAAAATTGGACAGAACATGTTTGCCTTGGCCAAAACAAATACTTGTGATTACCTGAGAGTAGGTTGGGGCTGAGTACTCACAGACTGTACATGAAGGTATCCCTTACCACAATATAACTCAACAACAAATAAAATATGTTTAAAGTTTATTCACACTAATGTCATTTTGTTCATTTTTTTCAACAATTTTTACACATTTGAAACACACTTTGTTACAATTATTGTATAAATAAAACCAACTATGTGATATATTAGCACGGGATATATCTTAACATTTTATGACAAGAAAATTGAAGGGTTAATGTTACACTTATAGCAAGTCATACATATTTTCCCTACCAAAGGATCCTTCATTTATCTCCATACTTCCTAAATGGCCCAATATATTAGCATAACAATGGTGATGGTCAACCAGAGGAAGGTGATATGGTCACAATATAAAAGCACTTGTCATATAGGAGCTGGTTGCCAAGGTGACGAGTGCACGTGAGGGATATCTTCTGATGTGTACCACTGAACCTAGAAATAGATTATGTGCATACAATTTGCAAGTATCTGTGTCAAGTTCAAAACAAAAGAGCCGAGCTTATTAAAACATTCTTGCCAAATTTGACAAATACTTTTATTTCATTGGATAGAATGAGCGTTATGAATCAGATAGAATAGAAGACATGGTCTAAATTGTTGATATGTTATTGGGTTTATATGTTAATGAGGTGACAACAGCAGATGAGGAAACAGGGTCACTTTGTTAAGTATGGTTGTGTGATTATTTGACCCTTGAGAATGATGAGGGTTAAATATCATCACCACAAAGCAGGTGCAACATATCTTGTAGGTACATGTTCTCCCCACCCTGGCTATCAAATTATACACAATTCAAGCCTTCATTACAGTGTTATCTTCTTCCATTAACCCTTTTCGCTCCATGCAAGTAACCCTTTGCATGTGAGTAGTAATTGAGCCTCATTTAGGACCTATTTTGTGTGCCCATCATGCCAGTGGGATGGTCCATAGCACCAGGTAATTGACAAAGGGTGACAACAACTTTCTATATAATGTATGCACCACATATTGCCCATGTCAATATCATTGAAGGTCATCTCTTTCAATTTCTACATTAAGACACTGATTTTAGTATCTGCCAGTATGTTAATCACGTAGATTGCGAATAATACACCCTTTCTTTGAGGTTGTAAATTGAATATAGCCTCTCATTAAATCAATATTTAAATAATGATTAATATCATTCCCTATTTTCCTTCATATATATGGGGTTGTTCTCAATTATTCAGCAACAAGAGTGAGTTTGTACCATTGTTTTCCATTTTCTTGGTAGTGGTATGATTTCCTGTACATTAATACGTTGGATGTCTTTATATGATAACCATGTCAATCAATAAGGCCAGAATATATGACATAACCATACTCAATATCTCCATATGTTAATACATATCTATTTTGGCTGCGAACAGCATATCACATTTTATATGCTGGTTACGCGATTCAGTAACATCATGAAACCTGTCAAGCAGTAATTTCGTGTATTACGATACCAATTATTCCACAAGTTTTCATGAAGTATCAACGCCCATAGGAAAATTTCTGTTTGTTTCATAGTGCTAATGTAGATATGTAGGGTATATTAATTGCAATTAGTTTTGGCATTGATTAGCTTGCACACACATACGCATTATATATACATATACATATACATATACATATACATATACATATACATATACATATACATATACATATACATATACATATACATATACATATACATATACATATACATATATATATATATATATATATATATATGTGTGTGTATGTAAGTGCCTCAAGATCATGTAAGTGCTAATAGGGTAAATATAAATCAGTGCGTCAGTGTACTTCAAGTAGGACTATTTGTTTTGCTTGTAAACCGATCTAAAGTAAACTAGATTAAATTTTGTTTGCTGTCGAGTGTTGAAATATTAAACAGAAAAAAGAGTATTCCTAAATCAAGGAAATGGGAGTTGGTTTTCTTTTGTATTATTAGCTTTATATATCAGGTGTCTCATTCATTAGAAGGGAATTCTTCGCTAGGATTATACTAAACGGGAGCAAATCGAGAATATATATATATATATGATTTTATGGATCTTTGGAGGAGGAGGGTTTAGCTTGCTGGCCCCAGCAGACTGATTTGGCTGTGGCCCCCGAGAATTATGTCACGTGATGTAATGTACATTGACCACACCATTGAAACAGATCGATAAAATGGACAGAAGAGGACCTCGGTAATTGGCAATGCGAAGGACTTCCACCCTGCCTCAAAACACTTCACAATTTTACGAATCAACTAGCTCAGAAACATTACCCTATTTAATTCTCTCACAAAATAATTATGCCAAAAATAACCATTGCTCGATACACTTTGCCCACTGATCGATGTAATTTTAAAACCTGTGCTTGCTGTAATTGTACTAGATTTAAAACTTAAGATCTAAATTAGTATATTGTCATTAGCATTAGTTTTCAGAAAGTTTACATGCTGTGCAGCACGGTGGTATCATAGGTTTAAGTTCACTTTCCAGGTATAACACGTTGATCTTTTCTCATGACAGAAATAAAGTTTTATTACTGGCCAGGGTATGCGTTTATGATGTGTTCGAAATACTATTTCCAGGCAGTGCAACTAGAATACAGCGATTTCCATGAAGATCAACATGATACATATGGCCATGACGGGGCTCTAATAAAATCTTCATAAAACACTATCTTAGAAATATAAATAGAAATCAACAAATGCCACAAAATTGAAAGAATGATGAGCAGTATTGAGTAATGATTATGCATGATAGTGCAATATATCAGATCCAGGACAAATCTCGTCCAGATGTGAGAAGCTTATATGCCAGGTGGTGGTGAGCACAAGATGCCACAGACACCCGATTCTATTCTCACCTTGTTGAACACGTGGATCTTCTGTTAAGGAAACCTTATTACGACTGTACAATCTAATCTCTAGGGTTTGAGAGAAGTTAGGACGTGCTTAACATATGATAGTAATACAGTACCTCGGATATGATAGTGGTGCAGTACCTAGGATATGATAGTGGTACAGTACCTAGGATATGATAGTGGTACAGTACCTAGGATATGATAGTGGTACAGTACCTACGATATGATAATGGTACAGTACCTACGATATGATAGTGGTACAGTATCTACGATATGATATTGGTACAATACCGAGGATATAATAATGATACAGTACCTAGGATATGCTAGTGGTACAGTACCTACGATATGATAATGGTACAGTACCTACGATATGATAGTGGTACAGTATCTACGATATGATAGTGGTACAATACCGAGGGAATAGTAATGATACAGTACCTAGGATATGCTAGTGGTACAGTACCTACGATATGATAATGGTACAGTACCTACGATATGATAGTGGTACAGTATCTACGATATGATATTGGTACAATACCGAGGATATAATAATGATACAGTACCTAGGATATGCTAGTGGTACAGTACCTACGATATGATAGTGGTACAATACCAACGATATGATAGTGGTACAGTACCAACGATATGATAGTGGTACAGTACCAACGATATGATAGTGGTACAATGCCTAGTAAGGTATAATAATGGTACAGTATCTCAGATATTATAGTGATACAGTACCTCAGATATGAATGTACTACTGTACCTAAGATGATAGTGGTAGAGTATCAAGGATATCCGGGATATCAGTAGTAAGTTGTGTAGTGCACAGAATATGGTAGTTTGCACCGTACATAGGATACAGAAGGATGATTAATGCAAACAAAAGCTTAAAGTAAAATACTCATCATAAACATTTATTAAGAATTTTGCGTTCAAAAGGGACAGAATATCTGTGTTAAAGATTAGCCACTTGGTATATCACAGCAGACGGTGTTTGCATTTGGCCATCACTTGTCCGCTAGGCGTCGCTCTTGTGCTGTGAGCGCCATGCTGAGAGGACTGGTGGACTGCCATCAGGGTGAGCGCCTCACATCTTCCTGCAGTATCTCTCACTTCATTTACTTGATAGCACCATACAAATTAATTAATTTGCATCTTGGTCGTGTGTGGAGTTTATTAGGCCCAAAGAGATGGGTTTCGTTGGGGGAGCGTTATTGAGCTTACAAACTGGTTCCGTGCAATGTTCGTGTGCGTTGCATAAAGTTGAAGTATCTCAATGAGATTGCACTTCAGTCTTTGCTGCCATCTGAGACAAGTCGCCTTGTCAAGTCATAAGAACCCGTTTTATAAGTTAGACTATTAGGCTCTACCTCTGGAATGTATATAAAGTATAGTTGATGTGTCCTCTACACTAGTGTGACAACAAAACAAATGTCAAGAATATAAATTCAGTTGATCATTCCTTTTCTGTGATTTCTGTCTCCCCGCTCTCATTTTTTTGTGGTTCTGAGAAGAACGTTCAGACACGAAGAAAGTATATAATCTCACGAGTTTGTGTTATAAATACCAATGCCATATATAGAGTGGCTAAGAGGCCAGACCGGAGCGGGTGGTTAGTGGTCACAGGAAGGATAACCTCCTCCCGATGTGACATGGCTATGTGGAGGGAGGCTGCGCCCATACTCAGCCCAGATATCTTCAACGAACTTGTAAAATTCAGATCAGAAACGTTCACATTAATATATGGGCGGGGAAGCCTGGATGTTTCTCGGTGTGTCTGTAGGGGACTGTCTTACAAGGCGTGGACATGTAGCAAGGCAGACAAAACCTCAGCATCTCGGTAAGGCAGGAGGAAGCATACTTGTAGGACCGGTTGCCTAGCAGCAGGGAAGCTGGCAAGTAGGGCATGGAAGCACTCTTTACAAACCCACTCATGTTTACAATACATTGCATTTGTAGTGTCTCGTTGCGATGAATGGATCACAACAACAATAGCCCCTGGGGTTGTGCTTCCAGTGCAGTCTCTTGTCAGCTAATCTGCCGATTGACATGCTCTAATCTCTATATCTTAGACTCCCACTATAACCTAGTTTACACCACCACATCTATCCCGCATTTAAAGAAAACAAAGTTCTAATGTTCTTTTAATTTTATTTTGTTTGTTAATCATTCATTTATTTTTTCCCAATAGAAAGTTGGTTTGTAATAACAAAATATCTTTAGATTCATATGTCTGGTTGCTTCAGCTTGACACAAAGAGTTTGGCGAACCTAAACAAATAAAAGAATGGTTATGGAACCATTTGTTTATAAAAAGACAAACAATTTTTTTACACTTTTTAAGAAATTGCATTTGTCACATAAAAAGGGTTGAAAGTTAGTTACGTGTTGCTGGTTGACACTGTGAGAGAAATGGTGCTTCAGGGAGCAACATCCGCCCCTGCTCATCATTCCATTCTGTGACAATGCTATCTCCTTCAAAGTACTACTGCTGCCATTTTGGAAATGAACACGTTGGTTTTGGTGCAAGTGTGGACACAGCAAATAGAATAACAGGGGCTGTTGTTGGTTATAGGTTGTCTCAGCAAACATCTTGCTAGCTACTGACTGCAGTGTGTATAGTTAGTATTTCACTGCAACTTCACCCGGTCTATATAAGGGCACTAGCACAACACAGCCAAGTCTCCACTCGTAGACAGACTTAATGGTTCAGATGTATGTGCCCTACATCTCATGATACACCCTCATGAAGTACATTAAAGTAAAGCAATATTCTTATTCTAACCATTTTGTCAATATTTCTGAATGTATTCCTCAAAATGTGCAGGACATAAGGTTAGGTGTATTAATGGTCATTGCAGTGATCCTTTTGTAGCATTTGACCCCATTCTTGCCACATCTATATAATGATGTATACATATAAGAACATAAAGTGACATATTGTGATGCTGATGTTGTATTGGTCACCTCAGATGACACCGTACTGTGTGCTCACCATTGTTGTACCCTGTACATTGTTCTCTCTACTATTATAGCTGCAAGATATCATAGCAAACCTGGATATTATTTCTATGTATGAGATCATACTAGAGATTTAGGAGCATTAAGAACTCTGATCTTTCATAAAGGTGACGCGTTAACATACTGTCCAGATGCAATGAAACATCAAATAAAATGATTTTAAATGTTCTCTTTTACAAAGGCGCATAATATGATTAAAATAACAATTATATCATAAAACAATCATGACATAGTTATATTCCATGGCAGACAATACAAATATATTTTAAAGGAATATTTTACATAAAAAAAGTTTGGTCTCTCTGACGGCGTGATATATGCATAGAGGGGTCCTTTGCTTTAATGAGTGACATCTGATCCTGGGGATCCAGCACTGCAGATGAAACACAGGCCAAGGGACGTGAGGGCATTTATATGTGTTCCCAGCTGTGATGGAATGCTGGGTGACTAGGAATGAGATCACGCCGCTCCTCCAGGTCAGCAAGCTTACACGTACCTGAGCTCCAATATACCACACCACATGTATACGCGGAAGATGTGCAGTGGTGACTGTATTATTACAAGGGATTTTTTTCCATTTTCTAATTATTAGAAAACATTAATCGCTAGGCAATGACCTATTTTCTGAGAATATTTTGCTTTAATGCGTGAAATAATGAAGGGTTAAACCTGTAGTTACTATTATAACGTACACGCATGAGGGCATTTTGGTGGCATGAATTTACTGTGTTGTTACTATTCTAGACAATATTGAGGCAGAGAATATTCATTTATGACCTACTTGACCTTGAAGACGACAACAATAGGTGGCCAACTTGCAGGTTGCATAACTGAGGCAGTTGCTTAGCAATGGTTGAGCTGACATGGGGCGACAAGGCGGCATGCTGCGTCCCAACACCGGATATTGGCAGTGCGGACCGCGGCGTAGACAGTCATATCAGCCCTCCTGCAGGACGCGCCGTTCCTTCCTTATCGCCATTCTCGCCAGCTTCCTCTGCAGCCACTTCTTCGCTCGTCAAGTACTGCTACAAATAGTGCTTTTTCTTTTGCTGTTTCCACAAAACCATTGAAAGTGGTTGAGAATTCCCTTGATTATTTTTCTTACGCCAAGAATTACCTTTCTACAGAGCTTATTATTCAAACGAATGATAAACAGAGTCAACATTTTACTGTTACTATTTCTTATTTCCTTACAGTTATTTCTCATTCAAGTTGGCCTGTCTCAGCAGAAGATTGAGTGCTCCGTAGTAAATATTACAACATTGAGTAGAGAGAACTGAGCGCGCTATTGAGGAACAATACATTGATACTTTGCCTGGCAGGAGAACAGTCCATTCATGGGTGTCATTCAATGGTCGTTTATCTGTGTGCTGATTTGACCTTGCTTGGGGCCAGACAAAATGGCCACTGGTCAATGAATGGCTTGACAGACCCCTTCCCACTGATGGTCATCTGATAAATAAACCCTCACAGAAAACCCTTTCTGTCTGCTCTAATCGATGCAAAGAAAGCAACAAAGAGTAAATGATCGCCCTCACATTAGACATTTTGTTGCGTATTGTGAGCTGTCCTCCCCTTCATATGCCTATCTCAATTGCAACCGGAAGCAGAATCGTTCTCTTTTTTCTGATGTGAGGCTCTTTTCCCGCCTCTTTGCTATTAAGATAATTTAGGTTCCTTGCGTTTCTTGAGTATTTAAATGGGTTGTTACATGCAATTTACATTCTAAGTAACTTTTGTTTTAATTTTTATTCAAAATATTGTGTATTTATCATTTCATAGTCACTACCCTGATATGTCTGCTTGCATCGTGGAAATAATTCAAAATCTTTGCACAGAGATGTGTCCTTATTTGATTCTATGGATGTCGGACCACCTTCTCGATTATAGACTGGAGACATATTCAATAAAAACCTGGCAGGGAAAGTAGCACACTTGAAAGGCAACGGAAATCAACCAATAATTCTTACTTTCTTTCATTTTCTTTCTTTTTGTTCAACGGTGATGCAAACTTAAACGGTCCTCTCTGGGTGATCTTGGCCAAAACAGACAGAAAGTGAGATAGAATAAAGTGAACCGTTCAATACACAACCGAGGTATCGAGTGAGATGTATTACTGCAGATGGTAGAGTCCCAAACCGCACAATTTCTTCAGCAATTGATAGAATGACTTGTGCTCCAGAATAGCTTGTGAATACTGTAAGTGGGCACACACCGCAGATATGGGAAACATATCTTTTGGGTCGTGCAATGCAGGCTTGTGTCAGCATACTCACAAAAAAGGAGACAGAAAAAAACTCAAACAAGCAAACCATTAATAAACTAGGATATTATAGGATCGGTTAATGCTGGGATTAAAATATTATGCAGTGTTCACATCTTAATGTTAAATATAAGAAGTTCCTATTTGAAAGTGTTGAGACATTTGGCAATGTTTGCACAAGAGTTTGTGTAACTTACATATACTATTTGTTGAAAGATGTAGACCGAGAATTTTAAAATCATTGACTGTAATATATAACACAGAGAGGAAGAATGTTATGTGCTTGATGTCGTTGTCTGTGTTACATTAAGGCTAAGAGGGGGCAATTTCAGTGCCGTCTGTGCAAGGGGACATACAATTATTGACAATTTGAGCCCGGGAAGGCCGGCAAAACAATGCAGCTGATAGTCGCTCAATCAAATTGCATCGTTTGAATCGAATTCACAGCGGGAGACAAAAATGGGTCGTAGTTTAGTTAAGACGTCATGCGGAGGTCGTGAAAACTGTGGACGTCCAGCTCTCAGCAGCCAATTACGGGGCTTAATAAGGGACACAAATAAAGCGGCCCTGCTCTGCACCCGATCATATGCATGCTCCCTCCAAATAACTTCTGCCATTGCTAAAATAGACGTGTGTTCTGCTTACATTTGCCCATTTCACCTCTAACTGTATTGTGCTTATCACATAAAGTTTGGCAGAATTAGATTGGTAATGGCAGGGTCTGACTTTTATTATGAACAACACTTAGCACACCAATGATATCTTGATCAAGCATTTTTTTTAAACTCAAACCTGCCAAACATGTTATGATAAATGAGAACACATTTACATCCTATCAATACACAACACGATGAAGTTGACTCGCGAATGTTCATGTACACTCTTTGTCTTCAAAAAATTGTATTACTCCACGTTAGAAGTTTCAATATTCTTATTTTAATGGGATATCAGTGTGAAAATTACACTGGCGCCAAAATCATTGGTGTAGTTTTCTTCAAAAACTGCAAGTGACAGTTTGCTAGCTGCTCTGCGCCCCACAAGTAGAGGTAAATTTCCGCGCCAAACTTGTGAGGGGTACTTGAGGATAATTAGACTGTCAGAGTTCATTAAGGGACAGCGTTCTCACAACACCCATTTAAACACCTGTGTAGCAGAGACTATTTTAGGATGCTTGTTATCTTTGCTCATTACACCGAAAATGACATGTTGGTATTTTGTCTTAAATGCAAATGTAAACATGTATGTCACATTTTCAAAGCGCCATTATGAGTGATTTAAAAAAAACATAACGATATTTATAAATTCATGAGATTTCCTTGAACTAATGATTGATTTTGTCATTGCAATTGTATTGTCTAATTAAGTTATAAACTATGTATTCTCCGTAGCCCAGTTTTTAATTATTACAAGTTTATAACCTACAAGAATCCGCAATACGAAAACATTATATTTCATTTCATGAAATTTTCATTTCATTTCATTGATGAAACATACATGGCGCTGGGCTTAACAAGCAGAAATATATTACTAATAAATCAAATTAGTTGTTTGTAAATCTCAAACCAATATGATATACTAACAAAGCCATCTTGTCCTGAAGAGAAATCTTAAACTGATATTTATTAGCAATGGTAAACTTGTTAAGATGATATAGATTGCATATAGTTTATCAGAAAGCCATTGAGTGTGATATGATCAGATTGCTTTATGTAATGCATCCATAATACTAGCACATATTATGCTACTCATGTCATTACTTACATTATGTTAGGAGCTTTACCTATTATATAGTATAATAAGATTGGTCTCAATAAACCCTCCACAATGCCTCGCATATAGCATTTAGTATTGTATATTTACTGGGTATATATTCAGCCTATATAAACACACAATGATAATGAATAACACTGTTTACATGTCTTTTGTGTACATTGATACTTTTACTGTATAGGTTAACAGGTTTACTGTTCCATCAAGTGTTACAAAGAGCTAATATTACATTTAATGTATACAAAAAATACAAAGTAGTATTGTTGTGTCGTGAGTGATATAAAATGGACACTACAATGGGGTATACAATAGATTATATACACAATGGCCACAATAAAATTTATCAATACCCCGGTGAATCATCCAGATCAAATAATGGATCTGTTATGTAATACTAGTAGTGCAATCATATTTATTGATATGCCATATGTGCAGTTCTCCCATATAGAAATATGTTTATAAAATATCTTACTTAGTGATAGACCTTAATAGTCTGTATAAAACAAAAAAGGCCGATGAGGGAATGCTTAAGAAATGATGAAAGGCAATCCTTTAGTAAAAGTATAGTCATTTTGTTTGTGAAAATTAAAAGATTATGTTAATTATGAAAAGATCTACCCAAACAAATTGAATAGATTTATCTTGTTTTATTAGTTGTCTTTAGAGCAGGTTGTTTGGGCTTTGTTTTTGTAGAATTAGCATGTTGCCTTGACATCAAATCTTCGGTGTAAATGCTTTGATGCAAGTTGTTTTGAAGCATTTATTTTTGCTTAGACTCCCCATGGGCCATCACAATAGTAGTCCCGGGCTATTTCAATGGGGAGTTAAGGAAGGGCTTACCTCCACCCTTGAGAACAATCCTGGGTCTTTCATCAGCACAAAAATGTTGAAACTTTTATTTTGGTTTAATTAGAAGCTGGAATCGCCAGGAGGTGAGCTTTAAATGAAGGGTTTGGGCCGGACCTTGGTGACCACACAGTGGGCTTGCTCATTAGCGCAGGACGCATTTTTGCAGACCCTACAGGAAAAGGGTTAATTATTGAGGATAAGGCAAAAATCAGACTGGTATGTGATAGTTGATTGGTACATACCTAGACTGTGATTCAATCTGTGGTCAAGGATGTGATCAAGGCGATTAGTAATAATAGGAGCGCATGATTCACACTTAATTCGCCAAATGTTTACTTGACATATCCTATTATTGGTCATCAGCATTTGTTCTCTCGTCCTGTGAGCAGTCTATCCATGCTATTGAAAAATACAACATCAGATATATATTTTAAGGACGATCGACAAGCATCTTCTTCGAACACACCTTTTGAATTTAAAGTTTTGGTGACGTTTCTACCTTCTAAAATGACACTTTCAATGTGATGAAGCTTAATTAGAAATGTCACTTAGTTCTGATAGAGTTTTTATCTTCTGGATATTTTAATGCAACTCCAACTGCGAACGTCTGATATCTTCTTTTTTTCAAAGAAAAAGGTGCGAAATTAGCATTTGCATATAGTGTATAAGGCAGACAGATCCAGCCCAAATGCGTAGGCATATCCTAGTGGAGGTCTCGCCTCACCTTGACAGCTATTCCAATTGGGTTTTTGTGTGCCATTGATTGACCTTTATTGCAGAATTGTGAGAGGGATTTCAGCCTTTTGTATCAATTTACCTTTAAATATAAGGGAAAAAATACAATGATTTAAATCTGTTTGCCAATAGAATAATGTAACAATTATAAAAAATGCATTTGGTAATAATGGCACGTTTTAAATGAGACATAGTTTTGTCAGATTTATTTTATATTTGGGGATAATGTAGTTTGGGGCTTATATGAGCGATGTCAGGTAGGGTTAGCCTCAGGTGTTCCAACACGTCTTCCAGCACATTGGGCAGGGTGTCACCCCTGGGCCCTACAGGTGCTAATGACAGCCCCAGGCCTCGCTCCACTAAACCTCACTAATGTCTCCAAAGCATTAACTATAATGTCCTTCTATTTTTGTAGGTGCTTCATGCTCCGATGGATTGGCACCCGGTCCCTTCTGCACTTTTAATTCAAGCCCGGGGTGAAGTAATTACAAAGGACCAAAATGACTGACAGGTCCGGACAGCTTCTACCGTGGAGAAGTGTCAAGAAGGATTCCTCCTACCTTTCTGGGGGATAATGGCAAGATGGGACTGGCAGACCCCCATGAGCGGGATGGATCCCTTCACAACCAGATGTGTGCCATGTGAAATAGCAAATATACATCAAGAGGTGGGAAATGTCTCTCGCTAGGGACAGTCTTGAGACACTCCTGATATTTGAAGATATCATTCTGTAGCTTCCTCAGGTTGTGGCAATCACAAGTGGCACTTCCAAAGAGAATGCTATATCCATTAACAAACAACGATCACAAGCATTTGTTTGCCTCAAGAGCATGTTCTTATGTGGCGGCAAAATCGACAAAATTACCTTCTGCATTTGCCAAATGTCGTCTGCTTTCTAACATCAGATAGCATGTGTAATATATCCAATGTCTTCCAGAACCAACCTTCCTTTTTATTTTTACTGTAAAACACTCACCAATTTAACTCTGATCACCATGCAATTGTGAAACTACGATAACCTAAGATAACAATTATAGGAGACAAAATAGATGAAGATATAAAATGTATCGGGATGTGAATTTTTGCCGGTGTGTTTTGTGTTATTCAGAACCTAACTGACTGAATGACACGACACAAAATACTAAGATTTATGATACTCCACGGTAAATGATAAATAGAATTTTATTTATTGCGTTATGCACTGCGACATTGGCATGCTTATATTTCATCCAGTGTGGATGTTTTATGGCTTAATTACCCTCCACATATATTCTAGTGTAGAAAGAGCGATGATATATAATTGCAAATGTATCGTTTTCTATTTAAAAACAACAGTGTGAAATGCTTGCTTAGGTTTACTTTGCTTAGATATACATATACATTACTTTGCGATATATATATAAATGGGTTAGACTTATCGTATCGAGATATTCAGACATTGGGTGACTAAATTATGTCAACATTCGGGGAAGGATAAGCTTAATTTTACAGCATTAAACTTACAATATCTGTAATATTGCAGGGATGACATATTTTTATATTCTTTTATATTCATCGTAAAGGTTAATTCAAATTAAAAATCAAAATAATTAATTAAGATCGCAAAGATAATACTTGCATTCCACATTATATAATGCAATGCATTTAATGTCAGTCTGACTTAAATGGTTTTAACTCATTGGGTAACGTATTGATTATGGTTAATTGATGAGTCCTATATTTTTTATTGTCCCCAATGCCAATTACATACTAGTCATCTCTACAAGATCCATGCTTAGTTTATCTTATGTTAATTTGACATTTATGATAGCAACATGACACATGCAAATGTGTTAATGATGAAAATGAATTATTTGTCAAAAGAAATAATATTCACCCCATAAAAATAATGTTTTTAACAAATGAATATATTTACCATTTAAACAATATGCATTGCCTTAACTACTGTAGTAGTAGGTCTGCAAATGATATGGTCCATTTAACAAACGGTGCAGAAATAGACATTTATTATTGATAAACAATAGCCGAAGTGTTACTGTTAATAGCTCAACATAAATACTTTTATATCGTTTGGCCTGACAAACCTATAAATGTGTCACTATCCATTAAAATTTCCTCATCCTAGTCTTTTCCCAATTATGAACTTAGCAATGTGCCAAGTTCGTGGCGTTTCATTTTTATAAAATTTATATACATTTATATTAAAGAATATTTCTTTAAAGTGTTTAATGCCATATATTGCAATTAACGTATCATGTTGTTTTATACGTAATTGATGATATAAACCATTGTTCATGAATTAAATATGACTTGATTAAGTATTTTGTTGGATATAATAAAAGCTATGAAATAGATAATTGTTATACGTATTTTTATCACAATATATCTATGATACAGGTGTTGTTGTACAATTCTCTTTCACAGTAATCAATATGTGCTATTGTATTGCGTATTGTCCCATCACTTAGAAACAGCATTATTCAACATGGGATCCCATGATTTATTAATTAGTGGAAATTCAATATTTCATTCTAGTTGTATATCTGTTAATATTTCATACGGGAATTAAATAAATCTAACGCAGGATGTGACTTTTAAATTGAACACAAGATGGAATATCCTGATTTGCCCCACTATTCTTTAAATAAAATTTATTTCAATTTTTTTTAATGCTGGGGTTCAGTGACCTTATGAGCCCTAAGAAAGTAGTGATAAACTAGAGAGTGGACAGATCTGGTCAGTAGGACCGGGGGGTTAACAATGCCGCACACTCAAAATGGACAGTGGTCATTGATAGTCACTGTCAAAAGAGATGAAATTGACTCTGGTCATTTTCAGCTTTGTGCTGCATGGGTGGGGACAGTGATTGTCCGCAATGAAGATGTCACTGATGCACAATAGTAATGGACATCACTTGTCTGTTAAATACATCATACAATGTGTTAACCTGTTGGTCATTTTGTTCTTCTATCTCCCTCTCTAATTATAATGCGATGGTATGTGATATCATATCCTCAAATCCGGTAAAATGACACCTGGAATTGTCAGTCATTTTCGTATCATATGTATTCTATTATATTCTAAAATGAATTGAATCCTAATCTACACGGTATTGCTAGGATTATTTGCATTGTTTAAGTTGGATATTACAAGTTCATGTGGATATATCATCAGTCACCATCAGTTACTGGTATTTAAATTTAGAACAGCACACAATTTAGGCGGTTGATAAATATGGTATATTTTGAAAGGTAGATGAGACATAAAAGTTATTACATAAAGCAGTAAGTTGAATAACCAAGGTTTTTAATTTCAATTTATGATTTGTGATTTATTGCAATGACATGTGTCTCTTCTACAGATAATTTTACAGAATGACTTATTCTTTAAGTGGAGTAAGCAGGTATGTTCCTGATTCGGTGTTGGTGATATTCAGTGTAGTCTATAAAGAGTCCCTATATTTGCCTCTTTGTTTGAGCATTTACACCCAAGGCCCAAATAAATGCTTGCTAATATATAACTGCCATACATGAAGGTCAGACGTAAGCTTACATTATGTTACTGATAATGAGGTCGTCGTTAACTTGTTGGTGGGATTATTTAAAGGTCATTTTGCATGTTTGCTTAGACATTGTATCTGGATCACAACAAAAAGGTTTATGGTGATAGAGATTATAAAAGTATTTGAAAGATGATGGGATGCTGAACAGTTTTGTTCAATCAATATGCTGATTTAAATATAGTTGTAGATACTTGAAATGGGGACACTGTTTAAGAAGCTGTTATCCAGTGGCCCCTCTCTATACTAGTATACAGATGCCGATAAATGTGTGGTTTGGCCCTTTTCATGCCCTTGTCTGGGACTGCCATTGCTATCCTTATATTTGCTTAGTCTTGTCACTGTTGTTATAGATGACCTCCACATATTGTTAGTTCAGATTCGACTATACACAGGAAGGAATCTCGCTGACTCTGGCACAGACATCCAGCTGGCCACAAGCGCAAAGTACCCACCCTGGATTAAAGGGATCCAACTGACCACTGCTTGTCTCCACAGAATAATTGACCACATGGTAACAAATAATTATTTGGGATACCCTTTACACTGTGTATCATTACCAGTCAGCTGCGTTTGGGGATTATCGTGCATTTAGCCAGATTAGTGGAATGAGGGAACTTAGATTGTTTTAAGCTTTGTAGATTGGTGGATTAAAAACAACTCATTGAGTCAAGCCTCTTGCAGCATTATGATTAATTTATTCCCCAAAATAAGATAAATATTTCATACAATATTTTATCGTCTCGGGGGTGTGTTAATGAATTATTTGACACCTTCAAATCCCAGGTTGGTGGTGGCGCGTGTTGGAGAGTGTCAGCGTTGGAGATTGATGCCCTGCGTAGCAGAGGTGAACCAAATTGGCGGGCGAAGCTCACTATTGTCTCAGCGAATAAATCTGCCATTACGTCTCGGCTTGAGGGCTGTAGGGGAGGCCCTAACATCACCAGAGCGCGTTTAATCTCAGGCAATATGGGCAAATTTATCCCGCTATTTCCAAGACACTTATGAACTTATGAAATTGATTGCCAGGCGGCTGGTCGGGTACGCGTTAATGTGCTGCAGGGAGTGGCCGCCCCCGTGCCCTCAGACCTGCCCCCAGGGGTGTCACTCCCCCGGGATTCCAAGCCTGCGTACCTCCGTATTGTCCCGACATCATTTATGCGCCACAAATCAGGGAGTTATCGCCCTACGGACACCTGCAAGCTGCCCCCGTTATGTGATAGCCCTTGCTGAGATGATCCATCCCCCCTCCCACCCCTTCACGAGCCACACTACCCCGACCACCACACCCCTGTGGCCCTCACTTTTTCCACTTGCCTGCGTAGATTCTCACATCTCTATCACAGTCTGACGTAGCCTGCCTGCTACTCTTGTTATCTTCTGTGGCAGGCCTACGTTGCTAACCTCTGGTGACCAAGACCTGCGTAGTAAAGTCTCATAACACTAGCAGCCATCTTATACTTATATCTAGTCAAAGTCAAAGCACCTCCCATAGGTCACATGTAATGTAAATTCTACTTCTCGTCATTTTACGAGATTTCATTTTGCTTTTATGAAAAATTACAAAAGTCAAGCATACGCAACTCAGCAGCCATAGACACAACAATAGAATCAAAGATTTATCTAAATTATCTGAAAAAATTCTGGGAAGAGAAGAAATACATAATTTGTACCAGATGGAATAAAGTATTTATTTCAGCTTATCCTTTTTCCGTAACAATATACTTGTACCTTTTTGTGTAACGTTTACCTCAGACCTTTTCACGTAACATCTAATTCGTATCATTTGTGTGACCCGAATTAAAACATGTGTTTATACTTAACATTCTTGTTTCAAGTGGCAGTTTAAGCCTTTGTTTCAATTTGAATTTCATCATTAGTTTTGTACTATAACAAAACGATATATTGATGAAAGGAGGGAAAAATCAGTTTAGACGAAAGTCACACAGAAATAAACATGTAAATGTAATGAATTGTCTTTGTGGTGTGATTGTGAGAGGATTGCCCTCATCTCATCTAATATCGCCCAAATAAAACGCATAAATAGGATTCTCCTCCGTGATGGCGAAACGGAACAGTATTATAGGCCTATTTTATGGGCAGCGATCCTTTATTTTATTTCGTTTCCATGCTCCTTTTGCATACGTAATTGTGGGACTTTCAACAATGCGTCATGCAGACTGAAGAGTGCTTGAAGCTGGCAAGGAAAGGCCCTCTCCAGAACACAGCATAATGCCCTAGAATATCTCCCCATATTTCTCCAAGCATTGTATATTACAACAGCACACAAATGGTATTGACCGTAACACTGCAATTCTCTTGCGATAATTCAGAATTTATTCATAGGAAAATTACAGTTCATACGTTGTTTGAGCATTAACTGCACGCCCAATACGTGTCCACTTTTAAACATTAAACAATTTCACGTCATTTAATCGTCAGAATACGCCTTCTCTTTTTCTGCAGGATATCATAAATATTTTCATCATCAAAAGCATGCGAGCCTTTATATTGAATAATGAGCTCGGCGCACGAAGCCTTTCTACATCATAATCATTTCTGTCATAGTTCTGCGGAGAGGAAGCATTTTTCTGCTGAAGAAAAACCCCACTAGCATCCTCCTCCTGGCTTGAACGCATTATGGTCCAAACTGATCAGGAGTATTAGGGGAAAATCTGACAAAAAGTGGCATATTTCGTGTCTCGGAGGGCCCCCCCTGGTTGTGCTCGCCTCTCCGCTTGTCATGACCAATCAGAGTTCTTCATTTAGGCCAAATTTACAAAATGTGATATATTACCTTTCGGAAATTCGCAAATTTAATTTCTGTCCGCGCGGCCAAATCGGTGACCAAATTTGAGGCAGTTGGGAGCTGTCATTCACTACAAGACTTGGGAAATAATAAATTCACCCGGCTCAACTTCCACTGGGCAGGTTTTTCACAATGCTTTCTTCTACCGCCCTATTCTCTATGGGTGCCATCTTTGTGTATTTTGTGTCTCCATAACTTTGCAAAGTTGTCAGTGTATTTGCTTGGGAACAAACAAAGGTGTTTGGAGCTACAGTTTGCCGAGGATGTATACATTGAGGAGATCAGGCGGGGGTGACC
Source organism: Amphiduros pacificus (assembly GCA_949316495.1). Classification (NCBI taxonomy): domain Eukaryota; kingdom Metazoa; phylum Annelida; class Polychaeta; order Phyllodocida; family Hesionidae; genus Amphiduros; species Amphiduros pacificus. Next base: position 43,626,387 of record OX439003.1, on the reverse strand, counting down.
GGGACATGCATTCACTGCGCACGCGCGTCCCCATTTCGTTATGATATGGCACAGGTCCGGCCCAGCTCGCTTCCTGCACTTTTTGGTCCGGTCGGTGGACAAGAAATGATTTAAGTAAAATAGGCACGGTCATATGTGAAATTGATGTATTGTGACTTGATTCACTCAGACCTGAGGTCGGGGCTGGGTGCGCAAAATCACAGTATTCAGATACCGATCTTACAATGTGCACCTTCCACAATAGTAAAATTGCGCTATTATGTGCCATTTGGGGGTTTCCAATGTTCTTCATATAATGCGAATAAAAGAAAGAGAATTACCCCAATGGCAGGATAGCATATCATCCTAAAATCCATTTGTTGTTTAACCTCACAATATGACATAAAGGCGAGAAGCCGGCCTTTTATGTGAGGAAAGCTTAGCACCTTAGAACAAAAGATGATAATGATTCCACTTGAAATTAACATCACCTGGACATAGTTGCCTGTTTCTCCCACGTGAATGAATAAAAAAAAACCACAATCAGTTTGAAATGGACCAGCTGAGCTAGGTAATTTTCCAATTATGCGCCGTTGTTAAAAAAAGAGAAACAAAATTGGAATCCAGTGCCGGTTGATCATGAAAGGTGCGAAATTGATGATGGACATCAAAACACAAAGAGGAAATTAACGAAAAATGAAGGCCAGAAAACCACACAAGATACTGAAATCAAATGCCAGATAAATATGGCTATTTCATCCCAAATTGTCATTAGTGGGACATTATCCGTACCAAAATGTGAAATTCACCTGGATCTTTGAATAAGATTGGAAATATTTTACAGAGGATTGGTTTAAGTGCAACAGGATGACATAGTCGGCGGTACCACTGAGGTATCCATGGAGACTGACCATCTTGCCACCCTTTGATGTCAACTTTTGGAAAGCTCCAATACATGGGACCACCCACTAACCCCTCAAAACGACCCAATACAAATCTTTGATAAATTAACACCTCTAATATCACCTAAATATGCTTTTGTTTTGAACCTCGAGTGCTTATTAACGAAACAAGCCATAAATTTCACACCTGATTTCATCTTAGATTGAGAGAGAGCCACATTTTTTTTTCAAGTTCGACTCAGATCTTCAATCTCCGTTTAATATCTAAACAACGACTTCGGTATTTTGGTAGCGTTAATATGCATCATGTGCGTTTATTTGATATTCATTTTTGATATAAAATTGATTTGAACTGCAACCATGTGTTACTCCCATACAGGATGTGTCTAGATGGGAAATGTGGGTCATTCTGACAGGAATTAGATACATTCTACAAGATGTCACACGCAAAAATGAACCAGGTTATTTGAAATAGATTTATTTGTGTGGTTATGGTGGTGACGCTGTATAGATGGAGTTTATATTTGACCATCTGTGGCCCCTCATGAGTGGCCAGCCTGTAACAGCTGGTAGTCCACTAAGCTGCAGCCTTCATGCTTGCCAAGGTCAAGCCTTAAGCCAACCACAACAACTTTACAATAAGCAACTTATCCAACGGGTCACATGCATAATTTATATATTTCTGTATTTCAAAATGAAAACTTCAATAAGTAAAATTGACTGTAAAAGGCTTCAATGTAATTTTATAATTTCTTATTAATAGACTTATGGATAAGGCCTTGTCTAAGCTGGCTATTAGGCCTGGATAAAATGTATTATGATTCAAGATGTAATGTGACCCACATTGTGCATATTCTATTGTCTGTATTGGTCCATGAGTTGTCTAGTCCTCACAATATGACCATCACAATACTATACCCCACTGAGATATGAACTACAGACTGACTATATGCTTCCTTTGAAACCCACCAGCATTCAATATTATTGATGCTGCCGTGCTAGTTTGCCTCTCCTATTTCAGTTTTCATCATTGTTTCTTTTATCTATGACAATTTTTCGTTGTTTTGAAATTAATGACTATCATCTCATTTTTACATAAACGTATTTTTCACATGAAAAGATATAATAGGTAAATTATTTTTCATGTAAAAAAATTAATGAAATAATTCAAATAAAACTCAGTTTGATATTAAGTGTGGTATGAATGTGGTGTTGTATCATAAAATTGCATTTGTTTGAGAGTTCAAAATATATATCTATATGTTCTTTAGTCTAGAAATATCTATGTGAAATATAATCCGCTGCAAAATGACACAGTTTTGGAAGTTTTAGAGTTGTTTGATCATCAGACAATCGGGTGATGTAAGAGGCTAATCTCGCTGTAATTCCTCTCATATTAAACACCACTTGTCACCAATCCAGAATGCACATCACAGGTTATTGGAGAGGTTTTATTTCAAGGTAAATAGAGAAAATACCTTCAGACCTTGCTTGGCAAAAACCATGTAAACAGAGTGGCAGATTTCAATGCATGGCCAAGAGCAACATATGCGGGGTTCATCTACTGAAAGCCTGGCAACTTGCACCAGAATGTCAACTATGCAGTGTGTCTGTAAATGGACATTTCAGGTGTGAGTTTCAGGCTCATGTGTCTGTTTCCTGGCTGATTGCAGAGATATGCTGAAAATAACAATTGCCTCATATCGCATATCTGCTAATTTCACAATTAACCAGACTGTTGTTATTATCGTCTCTCATCTCCCAGCCAAAAGTGCTGAAATTAACACATATGATTCCCTTACAATTTTATCATATTGAGGGCTTTTATCACTGCGTTGCCAAGACGGACAGAACTGTCTCTTTCCATTGAGGCATGTATTATCCTAATAGATATTAAACAGGGCTTTACATTTTCACCAGCCTATTATTGCAAGCCTGAGCGAGCAGCTTCCCTTGGTTGCTGTGCCTTGGCGGATTGCATATCGCCTTTTCCTCTGGCCGCCTTTCTCATTCTCTTTGTTCTCCCGGTCTTCTCAGCATCAAAGATACCCTATCATAATAACACACTTTGTAGCTTCTTTTTGTTCATCATTCTCAGCCACAATTCCCACAAATTTATCCTTTTTGGTGCGGAAAAAGTGCGGCAGCGGAGGGCTTCTGTGAGTAAATTGCACCATTGCAACTGCTTTTTATTTCTCGCCGCAGCCACCCCGTGTGGAGATTCCGGTACTTACCGAGCAAGCCGCTATAGAATGAAAGCACAAAAATAACACTGATGGCCTGACAGAATAGGCAGTCCGGGGCCGAGCTGGACACAGGGAAGTGACCCACTGAGCAGGGGATTTGTCAGCAGAAGGGTGAGGAACTGGCCAGGGTACAGCCATGTATAATCATAGTCTGACAACACTTCCCGGGGATTGGATACACCTCGTGTGTTTAAACACCTACAACGTTGTCAAATATTCTGACCAATATGCCAATTATTACTGCATCACTTGCCACCACCCATGAAACATCAGAATTTAAGAAAAAAAATAACATTCGATTCTTTAATCCCTCGATGGACATAGCGATGGACACAGTGCATTTTAAAAAAATCCAAGATTCTTTTTTGTGAGAAATGTCTGATCATTTGTACATTAGTTTGTCTTCTCGTCAATATTTTGGCTCAATAAAGGCAACATCATCATTTCCCATTTTGGCACACCAGCCAGATGTGAAAGAGTCAATATTAACGAATTGCAAAACTGCCGCCCTACATACATATATATTGCAATGAAGTGAATGGTGGTCCTGTGGCTGCAGATACAACCATGCCTTCATATTGACGAGGCAGCAAACTGACACAGATTTGGGTGTTGGCTAAAAGTCCCCCCAGGCGATCTGTCTCGAAGGATGTCAATTTCTTGGAAAGGGATGTGAGAGAAAGCTGCATGCACGTCTTGTCTTAACCACACACGTGGAAAAGCTGTGTGCAACTAACACGAGAAACACTACCAAATGTCATCCACTTGATTTCATACTGGTGAAATCGAGCATAAGACAATCTGTGGATGAGGGTGCCAAGCTCGCCTACAGATTTGGCCTAAATTGTTTGCTCGGGTCGGTCATTTCTGGCTTCTGGTTTTCGCCATCAGGCGTGAGGGCGGGCTTGGCCAATCCTTGCCGGCAAGGACCGCATCATTCTGTCTAAAACTAAATCATGGCTCAGCCGCAACCAGCCGCCTCCCCGCGCCTGCCTCCGGGCGCAGAATCACTTCTATTTAATTTGAGTGTAGTTCCCGAGGCAATCTCTCCGCCAGACTCTGACAATGATGACGGAGAACGTTTAATATTTCTCTCCTCGCCGTCTTGCCTGATTAATGGCCACAGAAAACACTCGCCTGCCTCTCGTGGCTTTTTCTCCCCAGTGTTCCTCACTCCCTCCCCGACAAAAACCTACACCAATTAATAACTTGTCCATTGTGAGCGCGCGCGGAGTGATCATTTCTACACCTCTCAAAATCTTCTATCACCACCAAGAGTAATTTGCTCTAATTTTTGCTTCAATTTGCAATATTTTTTCAACTCTGAAATTGAACGTATTCTACATTCCTAACGCCGGTGGTAACTTATGTAGGATTGGGCTTGCTATTTTGCCAGGCCGTGTTTACATTAATTTATTTGTACTTGTAGACCAGTTTGAATTATAACACTTGAACAGCGTTAGATTATAAGCAAATATAACCTTAAATGTAGGTCGACTTATACAATTGCGTCTTATCCCTTATAAAATGCACAAGTACAAAAATCTGGGATGAATAATCCGCTTTAGGGGTTCTTTAATGACCATTGAGCCGCTGTAGCAGTCTTTGTGGGATTAAAGCTTTATAATATGGTTCCGGATCATGGATACTGGGCCTAGCAGTTCTCATACAAAATAATTGCTTTTGACAAAGGATTAGAGCTACACGCCTGAACCTGTACTTTAAGGATTTGTTTGTGTATATTTCAGGCTCGCAACTTGGATATTGGAAGTTGCAATTTTTGCCAGGAATAAATGAGTAAATTGGCTTTGCAAAGAGCAACAGTAGGGCTTGGTGGGCAATTCTTTAGAAAGAGCCAGTCCTTGAGTAAACATGATGGAATCGAAATGACTGTGAACTTCTCACATTATTTCTCATTTGGCATTCATGGACATAAAGAGGGCGGGGTGCTACCCGTACACGTCCAATACACTGCTCATTGTTCTCTCTGGGTTTCTTTGTGAGCCAGAAAGCAGACCTGATATACATTAAACACGTCAAAATGCGGTTGCCATAGATGCCTGAAAAATGAATAGAAAAAATGTGGCTTGTCTGGAAGGGTGAACACATTTCCCCTTCGCCCTGGTGGGAAAGCAACTTGTGGTGTGGCATCCCCCAAATCTACATCATCCCCAAGCCTTGTCAGGGTGATGCGTTTCTCTTCAGTGTCCTTTAGGGACTTTTCTGCACAAATTGAACCTCTTTTCACCCTTCAATCTAGGTGAATTTTTTTTACTGAGATAGGTTGTCAAGTAAACAGGATACAAGGTTCCATGTTGGGGTAAAATGTAACCTATAAAGTTCAATCACATCTTGTTATAGTATGACAACGTATCGAGGTGGGTACTGATAAGAAGCGTTGAAATAACTAACACATTCAAAGCCTTGCAAAGGTTTGTAATAATTTCTATCATTGCACAATGTGTAGAATGCATAGAGAGGAGAGGGGTTCAGTAACTCTTATCAGGAGAGCATATATTTTTTTTCTTGGACACATTTCAATGGTGGTGTGTGTGATGCATGTGGCCTGGCTTGGGGGAGAGAACATGTACTGCCAGTGGCACAATTCGCTGATTGCCTCCCAGCAAACATGACATCCAGACATCCACCTACCGCCAAAATGAGTGGGGCAATAATCTCCTGAGACAGATTAAAAGTATTGCTGATGATCAAGTGAAAGCATGACGTGTCAGGTGTGATTCAATCCTTGCAATCATCCACCGCTAAGAACAGGTGTCAACACAGTACAAACTCTACACTTTTATGAACCAAAATTTGGGTTAAAAAATGTTGGTCTATTTAGTCTTCCCGTTTTGAATGTGGTCCAAAGTGTGGTCAATTTGGCTGTATTTCAGGCAAAAGTGCAACCAGGTAATTTGTGATTTATAATTGAAATGCCTATTGTGGTTTTTGGTCTTGATTAAAACACAACAACTTTGAAAGGGGCATTGTTCCCACCAAAACTCAAGGTGATGAAATGTTAAAAGTAAGATGCATGCTTTAAGCTCATTACTTCTCAACTAGATAAGTCATTTCGTTTCGGTTACAAAATCCTACCCTGCAGGTGTTGTTTTGATGAAAAATATCCGACCTTCGCCGAATGTCAATTTCGTGTTTTCTCACTTCCCCCTGACCAAGAACAAGCAGGGAATGAGATTGGTACCCCATGAAAATAGGCAATTAAATCTGTATTACTCTCCTGTAGGGGCCAAGACAATGGGTCTCATTTAAGACCCCAGACAAGTGATGAATGCTCAAATGTCGTGTATAGGATAAATACCCCTCCCATACATTCTAATTACAGAATAAAATCGAGAGTGAAATTGCTACACCTTGAACTTCACTTAATCACCTTACTGTAATGAAAACATTTCTCCTGCCTTCAAGTTTAATCTGAAACAAAAATAACCGGAAGACCACAAATTCAAAACATGCATGTCACTGCTAAAAAGTGGTTTGTTGTGTTACATGTTGAGATAGATATATATTTTATCAAAGTATTGTCTCTTTCCTTTGTTTGGGCATGATAATCTAAAAAAGGAACAAGTGTATCAGTCCATTGCTCCATTGTCATATTGAAATTGTTTTTTTTTTAATCATATCCGTTCTGCATTTTTAGTTACAGTTCTGGTTGACATCCCATATAAATGTCTGTCTGGGGAAAGTATTATATATAATTTATAAAATAAAACATTCCTGTTTTTATTATTTATGTGTTTAATATCAGCTTGATTATGTTATAGTTTATATTTTTAGTTCATAACTAAAATACTAACCCTATATCTATCTTTTAAATAAGTGATTTAACACATTAGGGATTAATAGATGACAAAAATTTGACCTCAAAGAATTACACTGTCTGCACCGCACACTTATAATAATAGGCGCTTTACCGTTGTAATGGCCAAATTCTCTTGTACAACAATACCTGTCATACCGTACAAGCCTGTGAAATAGATGGTGTAATGGGGACTTTATGATATTTACATATCCCCACAGCTGATCAATACATATAATCTGCGTTTGGATTATCTCATGGTGGTCACGTGGTCTGCTTTAATATATATGTCAATATGTCCTCATGTTTTCCCGTGTGAGCGCCTGTGTTCTTTTCATTGTGAAAGTGACTATCAATGTCTGCAGACACCCACGTCTTCGCCTTGTTCAACCTCTAATATCTTCATTTAGGACAATGTCACTGCTGCAAAAACACACATACAGACAAACAATCAAGTATTCCTTTGTATGTTGCTGCTTGTAGCACAATACCGACATTCTGATATGTATTACAGAATAGATTTATTAGTATGGATCTTACACGCAGTTTCCCGGGATGCCACGTTCTTTTATTGCTCCTGGCTGCCTCCAGTGAATCCATCTCGGCCACGCGCTTCTCCAGCAGGGTGATTTGCGCCCCGAGTCGTGCCCGTCCCTCCCGTGCTTCGGTTCACTAGTATCCAGCTTTGAAGTGGCAGGTGCTTTGTTTTCAAAATCCAAATTATATGTTTTCTTCGATAATTAATGTCTGAATAAAATGGACGAAACCCAGCCAGGCGCAGATTTCATGCATCATTATCAGGAACATGGGTAATTTCTGTTTTCATTTCATACCTTAACGACCCCCTAATTGTCTGTTTGAAGACAAAAGAATCTGCCAGAAACAGAATGTTTGACCTTAATTTGTGTTTGCCCGTGTTAGTTTCAATCATGATTATTTCAACCAGGTCGTGAGCCTGGGGGTGGTTAATATATGATATGTATCAAAGAAATAATATTTGGGGTGTAAATTGCGGTAATAGCACTTCATACAATGATTGCATTTCTCTCTGAATGCAACCTCGTATTTGGTTTAAACGGATCACAATTTTTGAAGCTAGTGTTTCGGAGAAATCTACCATAGGGTGCAGAAAGGGTATTACATGAGGGTGATGAACATCAAGGAAGCGGGAGGGCTTTGAACAGGCCGCGGAGTTGTACTCATACTTTGAGGAAAGGCACGCTTTTCCTTGTGAAGACACATGTTTGGTTCTGTGAGGCCCAATTATTTCAAAGTTGTAGGGTGGTCGGGGAAAGGGGTGGTGTCCTTGTCATGTCTAATAACAAAGTCATTTCAAGATGTGTGAACAACACAACGTGCTGCCTCAAACGTAACATCAAAACACCACAGTGAGAAAAATGACGTTGCCTGCAAAACTTGAAACTTGCATTGCGAAAATTACAGAAATTAACCCTACTCCGATTTCATTAGTGTCACCGGTCACGAAAATGCCACCCTTGGGTTTGATTTCACAAAGTTTTCCATAGCTGAAAATAGTAAACATAATTGTCAAAACCAAACCATCTTTAAAAGCTTGCCCAGTTTGTGGTAAAATAATAATTTTCTGGTGTCATTCTGCGCGTGCATGTTCATATCCAACCACGTCTCCATGATATCGTTTAAACTTTACATACATCATCTTAAAGAGTGAGGTGTATAATATCAATTTTAATTTAGATACAACCCCGCGATATTAACGACGTGTCCATAAAGTGGATGCAAAAAGTATCTCATTCAATTTGTGAGATATTACAGCAATTTCTTACTTATGTCACTGGCAAAGCAAGCGTGTCGGTTGCGTGGCCATAAATTTCATGAAAGTTTTGGAGGGAGAAGTTTAATTTTACTGATGGGGGCTCTAATATGCGCCAATTTCAGGGTGGCATGCCAAGTTTCAACACATCATGGACTGCAAGTGACAAAGAAATTTACATCCCTGCTTGTCAATTGCAGCAGAAACATGGCATAATCATAGGGTGGACAAGCTTCCCCATTTGCCCTCACTCAGCCCAACCCCAGGCTATTCTCACGCTGTCTGCCTCACTCCCACCCCGTGCATCAATACAGCGCACACATCCTACTTTTTTTTGTAAATATGGATGAAATTCTCTTTACCTTCCATCAGATATGCTATATCTGTTATATCAGATGATTTGACAGTAACTTTTGTATTCTATTCAAATGAATAACGACACTAAAAGTTTAGATTTCTTAAGCAAACATGCGTTTATTTTTGCCAAAAGCGATCATTTTCGGTATCATCTACAGGGTTTGTTATTTTTGTATTATATTCTCTCAACTTTAAATAAAAAATCTTACTGTGATTGTCTGGTTGGCTGAGACCACATGTGGACCACGAGCACAATCCAGCAACATACGAGGGTCCAATTTCACTGCCACACATATCGATTTCAAACATGGCTGCCCGTGCAATATGCCTGTTCCGTAATTGACATATAATTTCGCCCACAGCCTGTGTTCAGTGTCGGCGATGCTTTTGCCCGCAGAGGAGCCCCGGGGTTCCGATGTGCGTCTTGTGCGTGAGACTACCGTACAGGCACCACAAAACGGCGGCCCCAGCGTCTTACACCACCCTGCAGTCGCCCAGTAGTCTGGATCGTCAAGACATCCTGTATCATCCACCAGATCCTTAAAATCTCCCAGGTGCTTCTCATGGTGCAGTGGACAAGCCGCGGTCCACAAGGTCAGGCAGAGGTCATGACCAAACTCTAGGCTTTGTGGACCTTTCTGGGCAAATTATTCTCTGGTCATTATACAGCCTTCCCCGGCAAGGTGGCTAAGGGTCACCACGATGGGTTAGAAACAACAAGGCAGTAAAATATGAGGAGAAATCCATCTTTTCTGGTTGTGTTGCACAATATACGTCCTGCCTGCACTGAAGTCTAGGCTAGAATAACGCTACCAATACACAGCCAGTTCGATCGAGGCAGGACACAAATTCCCCCTTTCATTTCAAAGAATAGATTTCGTTGAAAGGAACTAACATACTGCAAAAGGCACCTTTGTGAGGGCAATCTCGGTGGAAAAACATAATGTGAATACCCGGCCCAAATTTAGAAAGAATAATAGAGGTTTTCATGTAAATAGGCGCGCAGATGGGGCTAGTAAATAAGAGCTTTGGGAAGTCTTTAGTGAAAGAGCTGTATTTGCTTAATATGCCATTGTATCTGTTGAGAGGCGAGCCGGTGAGAGGGATTGGGTCTTTAGAAGGCGAGGAGCAAGGGCCTAATGAAGCTATAGAACATAGCCATATATAGTCCAGCATTATGCCCGCTCCTTGCTGACGCTCATTGCCTCTGAGGCTTTTCTTCACTCACAAGTCAATGTACAAGCATAATGTATGACTTGGTCAGACCCTTGCAAGCTTTTTCTTTTGGCCGCATCCAGCACACCCCAGCAAATGGACTGGGTCAGCTCTGACGAGGAGGCCCCGATAAATACTGCGATTTGCAGCGGTCGGGTCGCCATCACTCATGGCAACCAAGAGCCCCTAAAGAGACCTACGGTGGGACCTCTCATTGAGACCATCACCGAAGCAGCTGCAACATAACTTCCCTCTACAAAAATGAACAAATGTCACATTTCACACAGTTATATCACCAGCGATATGTCTTAATCCAGCGCCGAGAATAAAATTAATGTCCCTGTGCACGCTAGCTTTTCTATCACAATATTTCAGTTTTGGTAGAGGAACACTTACAAGTTGGCCATGATTTAGTAGACACAGTTTGAGCTTGTAATCAGTCGTAAAAAGCCTGAGTTTGCACAATTGTCCACAGATAACAAGGGATTCTTCAAAACAGGAAAACATCAATAACCCCACATGGAGAAACTAAGCCGCTACCAGCCATAAAAACATGACAGTCACATATTGTGAAATATAAATGAAAAATGTCCTCAAAGTTATACAAAGAATGAACAGGTACAGGGAGAAAACTATGCAGTGGAGACAGATATTTAAAGTGTACCCAAACGAAACACCTAGCTTCTGAATGTAGAAATATCCTAATTAGAGAGAGATATTTCTTTGAGATAAGTGGCCCACACAGAGAAAGGGCCGACAAGGGCAAGAAGTGGGTTAGACAGAGGCCATGGGAGACCACTTGTAGGTCAGTAGTATGTGAAGGGCCCACCAGGTGGCACTTTCGCATCGGCATGAATAGACAAATATCTCATTGACACATTTGCAGTGTACATTAGGTCATCGAGAACATGTCTATTAGACACAGGTATGCTAATAGTGCAATTGTTATATGACTTCAATGGAGTTCTTATTCTGCCTATATAAAACCACAAGAAAGAAAAAAAATACACATGAGATTTTTTATTTTTCAAATATGCATCACATTCCTCTTATTCTATACTATCATTTTGATAAAAAAAAAACTCTTTAATTATGGTACAAAAATTAAATCATCTACTTAGAGTACAAATTGATACTTTCCATAGATCTTGATCTCCTGGTAACAATAATCAACTACCTGACATATTTCAACTTATAGAATAGAACGCATATCCTGATCAAGTGAGTGTGAACAGCATATCTCACTCGAGGTCAAAGCAGTGCTCATTACTCCAGTGCCTTAGAATGCTGCAAATTAATTTAGATGTGTCTCTGAGGCCCTCTCCGTCAGATGGGGTGTGGATGGGTAGGGAGACTGGGGATCACTATCAGGGTAGGGTCCGTATGCTTTCTATCACCCCACCCTTTGCTCAAGCTGCCTCAAACCCAACCCGCTCATTTCCACTGTCCCGTCTCAACTTTGTCCAGATAAGCGGGCCATAAATCTGAGCAGACGACAAGCGCCAACGCAGCCGAATATTTCATGTGCAGCTGAGTGCGCATGACAGCACGGGAACATTACCGTTATGTCACAATGTCATAGTGTTCAATTATCGCTCAGAACAGGCCATGCTCCAGGGATTAACTCTGTATCTTATCATTCAAGTGTCTTCTTTTCCAGGTGGCTCTGATGAAGAAACTAACCCATGACAATATGCCCTCATGTTTATTATGTTAAAAACAGCAAAATTTTACTAATTCTAACCCCATATCTCATATACTGCCCCCTAGTGAGAAATTTTGCCTGAGAGGACGCATAAGTAATCGTCAATTTATGGCTGCCGTGCATCATAGTGGGAGTTGAGATCGGGTCCTTGCTATTTCCGGTTGGGTCAAGACCGGTGAGCATGATGGGTAGCCTGACTGATCATACACAATATCATATCGACCATCATCGTTATTTCTTTCATAACGCTCCTTGATTGCCATTTCGCCATTTCAATGCTGTCCCATGACTTTTCACACAAATATGGCCCAACACAAATTTGCCTTGGGCAATACAACTTTGCCATATAGTTTTTCTCCTGCCATGCACGGAAATTGAGAGATAGTGACACGTAAAATCTCTCCGACCCAAGATGGGAAGTTGGGCTTGTCCATGGTCACCCAAAGGTGACTGAGATGTTCTGATCAAATCCCAGACACGGCTCATAGTTTTAATGGCCATCTTGGCTTCTCATCGTGTTCATATTTCATAGGCAGCGATAGGCAATTCTGTGATCTACTGGCCTGTCTAGTAAGATAAATTAATCTTAAATTTCAAACTGAAATAAATGTATTACAAACAATGTTTATAAAACTGTCCATTGTGATTCAGACAATGTTCTATACCTATTGTTGTAGCACAGTCATATGATCATTTATCTTACTCCAGGTATCTTTTTTACAAGTGGTTTGACCATTTGATCTGTATGCGTCTCCACTGTATATTAATTCATGTCTCTTTGGTGCAAAAATAAGTATATTTTATTGTGACATTTCTAATTTTATAGCTTTATAAATTTCTCAAATCAAAATCTTGTTTAATGGTGAATTAAAGGTAAGATATTATTAAACTAACTCCCATTCATCATTGATCATTGCGGCAAGAAATACACGTGGTAAATGTACCAACAAATGAGTATCACGGTAAATATACAATTTAGGTTGTTGAGAAGTTGTCCCCATTGGCCCTGTATATATTTGTATATCCAAAAGCTGCTCACAATAGAGCAACAGGGAATTTAAGGAATTTATGGAACTCAAAATGGGAGCATGGTTAAGAAACTCTTTTGCTTAGTAATATATATATTCTGGAGTGGTTGCTGAAAACAAATAAGCCGGATGCACATGTTTCTTTTTAAAGGTAGCTATGGTTATTTCCATGCATATCTAACCCCTAATTATCTGATCTGTGATTCACATCATGACACATTCAAATATTACAGTTGGTTCTATACTTGTTTGGAACGGACAGCCTTACCCAATCCTGGCCCACCCTAACATTGATTCTACAAACCAATATAATATGGTATGATAACAGTCTGACAGTATACAAATACAAGATAAACACAAATTAAACTAGTATGATGCAATATGAAAACGTGTATATTTTTTGGCCTGGGGTGGGTTGGAAGTACATTTCTCCCGGACTGACTTTTAGCGAGTGCCGTCCCATCCCCGGTGAGACACACACCCAATCAGCAAGATTTGTAACAGTTTTAATCACAGATTGCTTGTCACTATGGGTCACACAGTCATCTGCTGCACTGGTTTTATGACAGATCATGTCACTACCAAATTGCTCAGAACGACCGTGCAGCCAAGTGAATCAGACTTTATGGTCAAGCTGCGTGGAATAATTAACAGCCACAAGACGATTCTGTGTATGTCTCCTATGTTAGATATATATCATGATAGGGTCTATATATTGTTCATAACCATGACTAGATTGGTTCCTTTCTGTCTGAAGTGATAAAATACTACATGAACTGCTATTTCTTTAATGAGAAATCGTCCATATTTTCAACTTGTACAAAAATGTTCTCCCCAAATGTTTGCCATTTTAGGCCTCTCAAAATCGAATGTGTACTGTTTAATGTAAACAAAAACAGGTCAGGATTTATAATATATTCCAAACAAAATATCTTCTTTAGTTTACGTCGATCTCTCGTGCCTAAAACTATTTCAAGATTACAGTGAAAAAAAATGAATTAAAATGTTATACCAGTGTTGCCCAACAACAGTCTACATTTCCACACGTTTTGGCAAGGTCTCATTCAATCAATTCAGATTGGTTGATATCCAATTAAGTGAATTTATGAACAAGATATTTTAGCTTCATAAAAAGCCATTAGATAAGATTTTAACAAATCTATATCTAGCATGTAAGAAATGAGACTCGGTGGAGATATTAAATTTGTGCTTGTTGAATGATTACATGCATTGGCCCGATAGTATTCAATCAACTAGCTTTGATAATATAAGATAATTCCTGTATTTACCACATCTTTGCAATTCTGTGTTTGCATCAAACAATAGCTTATTCTCCCTCATTCCCTTAATACCACTTTCCTGGCTACTGTTTTCTCTCAAAATAATTTATCTGCATGTACTGTGCCTGAAAATCATCCCCTCTATAGCTGCAATAAGCTACTATTGTTGTCCCAACATTTCCAACAATGAGTCCCCATCGGACGTGTTTATTTCATTTCTGTGAAATATACAAGCTTGGAGAGAGGGATATTTACCGTCACAATGTCACCAGGTCATTCTGCGAGTGTTAGGTTTAATTTCCTAAAGTGACTTCATTTAGTCCTGGGCTTGATAAGGAGTGACATGTCCTATAGAAAATTAATTGAATCCACAATCGTCTAAGTAATAGATATTAAATATTAAATTATTAAAGCTGATGGCTCATGGGAGCGCTACAGAGTTGCATCTATTTGAGATAATTATGACCTGCACACCGGACTCCAATCAGATTTGGATCCAATTTTAGAGCTCCAGAGGACATTGGAGCAAGCGAATCCGTTAAATCTTTTAACCCCTGACACTGAATCCAGATTGATATTTTCGGCACTCTGTATCATCACAAATCAACAAAAAGCCAATCCTGTAATGGCCAGTTTCACATCTCTGTTTGCATATGAATATACTTCCTCTGTTCTGTCTGGCACTATATTCAGGCGGCTATGCAATTTAGTCACAATTATCAAACAGTAGTATATCTGATATATACAATGAAATAAAGTACACTGAGCACAGAAATTCTTAGAAATGTTAGATTCTACATATGCTAGGCATTCATGAATAGCAATTGTCAACATCAATACTAAGCAATGTATTAGCTATTCGGAAATATATATTGATTGCATATATTTAAATTAATTGGAACTTATTTAGAGTAAAGGTGATTCAACAACGAGTCTTTAGATTTCAAAAAAACAAACAATGTCAATAGTTATCCAGGTTTAATGCATAAACATATCATATATTAGATATACTAGACCTCAAAATTATTGATATATTGATCAAAATAAGTGTTCATGTCACCTTCCAAAACTCTAAAAATGAACATCACGAAGTTGTTTTTTTTATTTCCTTCGGAGGTTGCTTCAAAATTGTTAAGAATTTTTTTGCGATAAGGCATTTAGTCAGGATTTTTTTAAAATCCACCATATCATACATTAGTCACTATGTTCAATTTCCTGATTGTCTGGCTTAAATGAAAAATGGTGGCTGTAGATTAACTGTCATGGTCTGTTTTGATTTGATATCTTGATGGGAAAGAGAGATAAATAGTGTGATTAGATCAGTCAAGTGTGAAGCCAAATCTCTCACTAATATGAATTAATTTCTATTGTTTTAGATTCATCGCTTCATAATGAAGTAGAAGTAGATGTAGGATTTCGTCAATTACCCAGAATCCTGCGTCATTCTGCCAGGATTCCGCACTCTCATCGCGAGTCATAACCTGATAACTGAGCTTACCTCGCTGATGAAATCACAGACTGCGACTCAAGCGGCAAACATAATTTGGCAATTCTGTGGTATGACATGGTGTGCCTCATGTTTTCCAATATTCATAACTTCCATAATAAATGGTGGAAGGAGAGAGACATGCGGCGAGGGGCCCTGTCCAACCATTGCTGATTGATTGTCTTAGCACTGGGATTACCCGTGCCCTGAGAAATTAATTTCACTCGACTTCCTAGATATGACATTAATTCGCCCATAAGTAGCTGGATTACTGGACTCATTTCGACCTAATTCCCTCAAGAGCCTGGCTGCATCGGTGCTGGGGTGACGCCTGACTTGTTTAGGGGCGTGGCAGAGAGGGCACTGAGTCTCCATTGCCACACTTCTCCTGTGCTAACTTATGATCCACAAATATTTGAGATCGCAAAAATGTGTAAGGAAAACAACGGAGAGAGGGAAAGTAGCCCTACAACCAAGCTTGACTTCGTGTTCAGGGTTAACACGTTCCTAAAGGCATGACCCTCTGGGAAAATCTTTTCCATAAATTCAGAAGCAGACCTTATTCCAAAGTGATATCCCAACCGGAAGTAACTTTAAAAAATCAAATAATGTATCTTAATTTGAACATTAAGAGAATATAAGACATTTATCTATATTCTTCAGAATTGGTTATGTTACATAGTTCTCAAACAATAGCAAAATACTGGGTAAAACTAGATGCTAACAGAGTTGTAAATAGTGATCTTTTATTGCACTCAGGCAACATTTTCAGGAAGTGCTCTTGTGTAAAGCCCACTGTAATCTTATGCATATTGTTTCACACAGTTTCCTCTACATGCCTATACATCTTGTTTGCCTTGTTTTCAAGGGCAAGTATAATTTTCATAGTAGGTCCTTAGTGGACCTATTTTGTAGTCTAGTCACTCTCCACAAATCCGCACTGGGAGTGGGTAAATATTTACCACATGATTTCAAGCTGGGCTCACAAAGAATGTCAAACAGGGGCATTCTTTCACGCTGACGTTGCTACAGTCTAGGAGGAGTTGGCCATAATTATCATACAAGTGTAAAGTTGAAAATTTATTGTACTACAGGGCTAATATTTCATATGATCACCACTTGAGAAATAATGGTAAGGACCTGGGAATGCGTTTTTGGCCCAATTGAATGTAACCATTGGGAACAATATGGCCGCCATGTGGGCTCCACTACGCATGCGTTAGTTTGAAAAGGGAAGAGCAGACGATATTCATGACATTTAGGTAGTTTTTGGAAAGTTTTGAGTGCGTGCCTGAAGGAGAATAGCAAAGATGGGGGTTTGAGTTGGGAGATCTAGATAGTCTGCACAGAGGATAAGATTTCCTCTGTTGGGCACGTTTTTAAGTTTGTGAAGAAGAAATCTGGTAACCTGAGCATGGTTGTTGGCAGGTGTGAGGTGGGCCGGGTGGCCAGGCTGGGTACACTGAAACTGCCCTCAGAGGTCCATGTATCTCAGCCCATGCAGGTGCAGTTCCCATCTCTGATGCCCTTCCCCCACATCCCTGCTGATGCCAGCCAAAGTGGAGGGTAGAGCTAATATTTGACCATATTAGACCCTGCTCCTGTATCCTTGCTCAGATTGACTTTCCCCAAATGCAAATATTAGCTTCCCCACCAAACAGGATATTCCATTAGTCCCATGCTCCTGAGTCAATATTATATGATCCAAATGCATTTCTCTCTCTCCTTGTTTATTGACACCGATTCCCTTTTCTGTTATTTGTATTTGTTTATCACGCTCATTTTCACCTGTAAACCCCAAATTGGACTGACCGGACACCATGTTTGATTTCTCGCTGGTCACTTTGGTCACATGACCTCAGTTAGCCACAGGCTAGAATTGGGCGATATTTCATTAAATATAGACCGGACGTCACGTGATATCTACAGAAGATCAGTGATGTTGGAACCGGATATTAGAATGAGGAACCAGTCAAGTGTGAAATAATGCAAACTTCATATATTTCTACAACTTTTCTTTGTGTTATCTTCTTCGGATCTTTGTGGACATGGATGTAATTAATTTCCAAAGTGAGGTTCACCAGAGATACGGACATGATGAATATTACATTCAATGTTAAGATGTACAATGAAGAAAATAAATGATGACTATTTGTATACAGACAATGACACAGTATTTTCCACATACTGAATGATATATTTCCATAAAGAGGAGAAGGTCAAGACATGCTATTTACACAAGACACAATCAGACATATTCTACAAAAGAGATTTTTTGACATTGTTCATAATGTCAGCAAATATTGCCATGCCCTAACCCCTTGCGTGTTTGTGGCCCTCAAAGGAAATAACTCTTTTCTTGACAAATTCACTTTTCACAACTCTAAGTGGTGCCATCTTGAAAAGATTGCAAAGAGAAGTACCATATCTTTTCAAATCAGTTATGCATAGTTTTTCATGATCAAAAGACAGGTCAAAGTCATATAACCTATGGGTTTTGTCCGGATGAAATGACAGTCATCAAAAAGTCGTCATCCCACAATATGAGGGACATTGCCATAAAGAATGGTACAAATTGGCTTGGGTATGATATATAACTTAAGGTCACGAGGAGCAAATGTATAAAACCCATGCGATCATCAATATCTTAAATTGAATTTATTCTTTATGAGTATAAGATCCAAATCTCGGATTTAGACATGAATACGTTACGGGATGTATTGTGATGAATACATAGCCCATATTATATGATTGATTTTTGACTAATCCTGTCTTAAATGAATACCTGCAATATCGGTATAAATTGGGTGGTGCTAATTCCATCATTTTTGTTCATAATGATCTTTTGCTCAGAATATACAAATAACAAACAATTCATCTCAGTGGTTAAAGGTGTGGCATTCCATTCCTGTGATCCACAACAAAAACACTCCAGTATTTGATCCTAATCTCCGAAACTAATTTCTATGGAATACAAGTTTTCAAAGTATTGAGTATTTGAAAGTTTGATTTTAATCAGCACTTCAATTGTAAGATATCCGATCCTGCCCCACTCAAGCAATAAGTTTACCTTTGTTCTTTAAAGTAAAGCTTTGACAGGGGCCTTTATGTGTTTTTACCTTTCCAACAATGTTGTTCCAGCGGTTCAGATCAAAGAGTAGTAAGAGGCCAACGTGACACTTAACAGTTGATCTAATCACGTATCCCTGCTGTCCGGGTAGCTTACTAAATATTAATACTCAACCGTAAATGTTCTTATCATATACAATATCTTTGTGCATGTTTCTGTCCCCCATAAAATGCATCTAACCACAATAACAACCAAATGTTAATAGTTTATTTGCATGGTAAACATCGTGAACTATTTCCACTTTTTAAAATTGTTATGTCATTCATCATTTGAATTATAATTGCAATACATTTCTTTGCGAGACCAATGGTTTAAACTTTTTTTTATCTTTTTGAGTAATATATTTCATTGTTTCAGAACAGAAATACTGCTTGACGATTTGTGAATAAATACATCTATTGTTTTTTGTGTTTTTGTGTGTGTTTTTTGGCGATATTGCTTACATCCTCATTGTTTGCCAAAATAATCCAATTTTTTAATCTTTTGCACTTCACTAACAATATCATAATGATATTAATATCATAGATACAGATAGATGATACAAAATGATGGTCATTTCATTGATTACATAACGGTTTGGACCTCATTGCCTAAAGAGGCCACGGGCCGTGGCGCAGTTGGTTAGAGCGTCAGCTTATTAGCACCAGTTCCTCTGTGGTGATCCAAAGGTTGTGGGTTCGAACCCCGGCCGTGCCGGTATTGAACTCATGATACAATTTCCCACATGAGCTGAGGCCCGTGCCTAAAGGGTTAACCCGTTGTCCTTGTAAATCTGTGACCGGGTGGGTTGTCATGTCAAGGACCTGCGACATGACAATTCAGTGAGGCAGCACTATATCTGCTACAAGTAGGTCTCATCACGAAATGACTGAAATAATGTCGAAAGTGATGTAAAGCCCCAAACAAACAAACAAATCATTGCCTAAACCATAATGGAAGATGTGTGTAAAAAACAATCCTGTATTATAATCATATTATTTTTGTGAAAGAAAATAATACTGATGCAAGTGCCTAAATGAAATCGGAAAAAAATGTATGTTTACTCATTGAACCAGTATATGTGATACTGGCTAAGATAAGATCTTTGCTGGAAATAAGTAGAAGCAGTAGAAAGAGCCAAACTATATTGACAGACCTTCTTACACTTATGTCTCACTAATTGGTGGTAAAAGGCCATGTGTTTGGTAGGCACACACTGAACTGCTGCTAAAACAAACCAACAGCTAAACCAACATATAACACTCACCAGCACTTGTTCACCTTCCTGTATTATACTATACGACAATCAACATACTTAAACATACATCATAACCATCATTCCCTCTAATCTAATTTTGATCGAATGTACATTGTCAAAGTCTGCACATTCTTGCCTCTAAATAGCATGTTTTTAATTTTTGTAGCTGAAAACTCATATCTGATTATACAAGCGTGTCTGATTAGTGTCCTTGGAGAGTGAAGGCAGATTTCTAATGATGACATTATTTCTTATATAAATTATCACTTTTTTATATAAGTTATCACTTTCATTGTAAAGATTATCACTTACATTCATATTCCTATATTTTATTCCAAGAGGATAATTCTAAGATGAGCGATATTTAAAAAATACCGACATGTTTATGAAATAAATTAGATTTTAATTGTAAACTTTGAATAAGATACACCTACTCTCTCTGTTAATGAGGATCGATACTGCTATGGTGTAGAATGACTGAGTGCAGTGGAAAATAAGATGTGGGATTTAATAGATGCCTCATAGAAGAAGGCTACGGCGTCTGATCTCGTCTCTCAGGTAATCACCCATATCTACTTATCACCTGTGGCAAGATGATGCGCCATTTGTAATCAACACAAACAACTCCAATTAGCGGTTGACTAAATTAGCTGCTCAGATCTGCTTAGACTAATAGAGGATTCTGGGTAAACTGTTGATCACTGAAAGCACTGGTTCATTTATTTCAAAGTGTTAAAAGATTCTTAAGAAATTTGATCAAAGTCAACTTGGTGAATTCAAAGTGAGCAAAATTGGCAAAGACGGTCAAAGTTTTTTTTTTTTTTTTTTTTTTTAAATCTTTATTCAAGTTCTATTTGAATGGTTTGTTATAAACTCTAATTTCAGACAGAAATAATTCCTTATTGTAAAATTATAAATGATGGATAGATTAATAGGCCTGAATCTCTTGGCATATTAATAGGATACAAGTTTGTCCAGTAAACCTGCTCATGACATAATCTTGGTTGGATCTAGGTTGGTCCACATCAATATTTCCGCTCACCCTCAGGTGCGGTCTGCCCAGATCATGCGGCGTTCAATTTCCCAGAATTAAAAGTCCTACTTCCTTTCCTTCCTGCTGAGAAGGTTTGGAGTCTGCCAGATCACGTGACCCTCTTTGTTATTAAGAGAGAGTCGTCATATTCACCTGCTAAAACAAAGATGGCCCCGGATGTGCTGTAAAGATTTCGTTAGAATTTAGTCAGCATCTAAGAAAATGAACCTTGTTTGTTACAACAGATTGTGTTAGTGTATGAAAAACAAATTTGTCCAATTTCGTGGCGTTAATTCATATTTCTTCTATACTATATTTGTCAGATGTTACTTATTTGACATAACCATAATTTATGTATTTTGTGGATAATAAATATCAGCGTATTTCATGTATTTTCTTCCCTACCATCCTATCTATCTATTTGTGCGTCTTTAGAGGAAAGCTTACATAAATAAATGATACAACTGATTTGTTCATTCAAAAATGATATGATACACCAATGAGTAAAAGTGAAATCTGTCCTTTTTTTATTGATATATTAATTTCTAGAATTTAAGACACTCAACTTTCTTATTATAATTAAGAGAGGTCATTCTGTCTTATGTTTTGTGTATGAAAATGGTGATTGATGATTAAGGTGCTGGTGAACATAAGTTGCATGACAAGTTGCATGGTGCTGAATGCAGTATTAATATCATGAACAATATGAACTTGATATGTTTTGGGGATTCTTATATACCGTGAATGTTTCCATCATTTTATCATATGGAAAATGATTCATTAAATTTTGTACATCTATGGCCTGCAAGTCCGAAGGATGACATGGCCAATATCAAAAGATAAATATCCATAAAGACAGCAAATGTTCTAAACCTGAATATATACCAAAGCGACGAGGCAAAGAAAAACTCTGGGGAACATTAGATAGCTTAATTTGAAATATATCACGTTTTTATGTGTAAGTTGGGCTTTTAGAGTTACACCTGTTAAACAATGAGATCTTTGACAAGGTGTTTGACGACGTTTTATGGCACGATATCATATAGCTCGGAATCTTGCTTGTTTTCTGAACAATGTATTTGCATTTGTAGACCAACATTACTCATAGACAACCTATTGTGTTCGACCTTATATGGAAAGGTACATAATTTTTAAATCTTTTTAAAACTGGGTTATATTTTTAGCAAGTGAATTATCATGTGTATTATTTTTGTATTTCTACATATGCTGCGTCTGGGGGGGGCGGTGGTCAATGTGGTGTGGTTAATGTTCAGACTTGAGTGATGATGGAGAATGCACATGATCGCATTAAGTATTTCCCTCTGCCATGTAACCACACCACCAGCCCGACGCAGTGGCGTGAAGGATGCAACCTGTGCATGTCAAAGTCCCGATTATTAATTAACACATTTAGAACTTAACAAGATAAAAAAGCGGGGTCTGCAGAATGGACACGCCAGCCTCTTTTTTCTGGAGGTGCATGAGAGAGATGAGGTGAAAGAGGGCTGACAAATACACACAATACAACTTGCAGATATATTTTCCATGCCAATAGTAGAGGTCCTCACATCTCTTGGCACCTTCAGAAGTTTGCTGTCTTTTTCAGTCCCTTCCACCCCATTGATGGAGAATGAACTGAAATAAATCGGATCATAAATGCATGTCCTTGGATCATCAGGCACCCATCGAGTATCAATTTGAAAGTAGATGTCACGTGACTTACAGCAACTAAAGCGACACACAACGACCCGAACGTGCAACTCTAGAACAAGATTTCCTTCTTGATTAGATGACCTCCTACCCAGATTACAGGATAGGGGATTTTCAACATATTGAAAACACTAAATCAAATATTGAGTCGCATTGTTTGAAGCGTATGATGTACGTATATTGGAGAAATATTTACTTCACATGAGGAATGTGGAACAATAAAAACACGAAGCCCTCTCTTTGCTCCATTGAAATGACTCTCACTTCCTACTTCGTATAAATCAGGATCATAGCTTGTAATCTAGTTGACAGACAACTTTATCATACCCAAATAAACTCTTTTGAAATGTTGAGAAATATTACATGTATTACATGTGCCAGAGCAGAGAGGGATGCGGCGTGGACGATGCTGGGAGTAAGGATGTCTACATTTCAAGAGATAGAGGATTCTGTTGACTGTAACCTAAGACTGGAGCAGCTTCCTGTTTGCACACAGTTATCACAGGTGTGAGGTGAAATCAATTCATCTGCTATTTGTCAAATTAATCGAGACACTAACATATTGGCATGGTAGTCATTTTACAGCTCGCAATGTGACACATAACTAATTATCAGACGCCCTGTGGCAAAGGTGTTGCTGCGCCAACTTTTGCTTGACAAAATATCTCATTTCACATACATGTAGTGCTCCAACAAAAGCGTTGTATCGGGTTTCTGGGGGAGGCTGAGGTGCAGAGGACACCCGAGGTGCAACTATTTTCATGTAACTAACTTGTGAAATTAACATCGATCGCCCAACAATGTACAATTCCATGTAGGGGCCAAGCAGGAGAACCTAAATCTGTTCCACCATGAAACCCTTGCCATCGTGGCTGATTTGTGTATTATTGTGCTTGCCCCAGGGCCGAAACCTTGTTATGGCAATATTTATCACAACCCGTGACAAAAGTAATAGACCTATCCTGGTGATGCCATTTAACATTTTCTTGAACTGCTGAAATAATACTTTAAATAAGAGAAGCTCCCTGTATGTATGCAGCATCCATAATACTCGATATCAGATTGGGTTTATTTCGAAATAAAATGATTTATATCTGTAAATGGATTTACCTTATATATTTCGGGAAAATCAAGCACATATGAATTCAATGGCGTGGCAACTCACAAGACATACTATACAATGTACTTAAACGTTGGAATGCAGCAGGTAATGTTTCATGTAAATTGTGAAAATAGTGAGAGCACACTAGTGTAAGAGGCATCGAGCAGAGCGCGCCAGCAGCCAAGTCATTCCAAACAAGGGTATTATCGTCCATGGCATTTCTGCTTGAGCAGACGACAATCTACTCAGTGCGTAACAATGTTTTATAGCGTTCGCATACTGCTTACTTCTATCTATCTGATATTGTATCTGTTATGCACTTAAGAACTTATCAACAATATGCCAAAACTAGTACAAGATTTGTGGCAGTGCATAAATTACATGGTATAACAAACATTGTCATAAGATACTTGCTTACTTTGATTATCGCATAGCTGACTGAATATAATGATATTAGCCATTGTTACCCAGATATAACTCTACACTAAGCATTCACCCGAACTAATATTTCTTTCCTCAGGCAGCACTTTTTAAATAGTACCAAATTCGTCTTAAATTGTAATAATGCACGTATGCCTATTGATATAAAACACTTTAATTCTAAAGACAACATACTTTTTCATTAAAATGGAAAGTTGCACAAAGGAAACAGAGAGTAAAAACGCTATAAAGTCATTGAGACTCTATGGGAAACTTGTGTATATGTTTGGAGGGCACATTTTGCCGGTTGTATCACACTGATAAGAGATCAGAACTGCGGTCATGCCTTGGGCCATGTTGTTATATCTCGCTCTGTTAAAAGCCAAAAATGTTCACTAATCACTTATTTATATGAAATCAAAAGTCACTTAGGGTGATGCCCAGAAGCAAGGAAGCTGACAAGCAGAGACGACATGGGCCACAATGGTGTGTTGCGTGTTGCTGCTTTTAAGCATTAACCTACACATATCTACACACACTGAAGCACAGGAAACAGACTAGTCTCTAAACTCGATAATCTACAGATTGTCTCAGATGATAATGTTTGCTGCTGTTCCTCAGGCACAAGATACCATCTACACCTATGATCCAAACAGCAGGTGTTCTGCCTTTCTGCTCTTTTTTACTCCCAGCTATCATTTTGACGTTTGTATGGATAATGTTATTCGATTACTTGGAAAGAAAAAAAAGATACTTCATGTGAAAAACAATTTATATGTTGATACATCTTTTAAATTTTCAAATTACTATCTAAAATTAAGATAACTTTTTAAATTAATTATATTGAAGAGTATATCTGAGTTGATTAATAATTTTAAAGCTTAATGATATACATGGCATCATAACTCTCTCAAATATATTCTACGATGATAACATGCAATAATGACACAGGTTGGATGCACACTGCAATGATAATATGTAAAGATTCAAATCAGGTGTGCTAACTATTCAACTCTTGCTACACTATATAAATATATATATAGTATACATTATTATAAAATCAGATACACCTTTCCAGGCAGCTATGATGAATCAACTGAGAGAAGTCAGGTATTGTACTTGATTTATGATATACTTCAAAATATTATAAATATTGAAATTTGATATAATGATGTTTTTATTGGTTTTATTGGTTTTCTGTATTGGTGACCTTCTTAGAATCTTATATGCTAATGATATCTTCAGATGTCAGGGAGATGAGATGGATGGTGAGGAACGTGTATATCTTTGGAGTGTAACATCACTTGTAACATTATTTCAATCATATCATGATGAGACCTACTTGTAGTAGATATAGTGCTGCCCCACTGAATTGTCATGTTTTTGACCAGTCAACTAGTCCAGATGAAAAACAGGTTAATCCTTTAGGCATGGGATTTAGCTCATATGAGAAATTGTAACATGAGTGCAATCCCAGGACGGCAGCAGAATCAAACCCTCGATCACACATGAACCGATGCTAACAAACTTAAACAAATCTAAAAACAAACTGGTGCACTCAAACCAACAGCACCATAGTCAATGGATCTAGTGTAAAGCACTTTCCCCATCTTTTAGTATATTGTCTACCATGTAAAGCACCTTCCCCATCTATAGATCTATTGTTTACCATGTAAAACACCTTCCCCATCTATTACTATATATGTTGTCTACCATGTAAAGCACCTTCCCTATGTACTGCTATATTGTCTACCTTGTAAAGCACCTTCCCCATATATAGATCTGTTGTCAACCACGTAAAGCACCTTCCCCATCTATTGATATATTGTTTATCATGTAAAGCACCTTCCCCATCTATTAGTATATTGTCTACCATGTAAAGCACCTTCCCCATCTATAGATCTATTGTCTATCATGTAAAGCACCTTCCCCATCTATTAGTATATTGTCTACCATGTAAAGCACCTTCCCCATCTATTAGTATATTGTCTACCATGTAAAGCACCTTCCCCATCTATAATGAACCATGTTGTCTCTATTCACCACTAATTCCGTTCACACCTGGGCACCACTAGTCTATTTACCTTTCAAAGAACTAATGTTTCATTCATTCTCCATTTACCACATATCCTTTCTCTTCACAAGTATTTCTAATCTATGCACTTCCCATGAACCATTGGTCAATTCCATCTCCACGAACCATCAATCCATTTTCTCTATAAGCACCACTAATCAAGGCGGCTGAGATGTTGCTCATTCGGTAAGACCTCTGTCTCTCATGACATAATGAACTGTGGTTCCAATCTGGATGGGACAAATACGGTCATGATGCATGGCCGAAAAAGGTGGATACCTCCTATTGACTTGTTCTCACTCTAGCCCATGCTCCATAACTGGTTATCAAGTCAAGATCCCCAGAGTAGGGCACATGCTTCTATCTGACCTGATATAACATTTAAGCAATACAAGAAATGCTGAACAGGGTGTTGGAAAAAAAACTAATTTACTCATTTCATGAACCATTAATCTATACCTATGCCAAGCACATGAAGCACTGTTCCTTGCAATCTCTAATCACTCCTAATCCAGCATCTTCATAAAGTCATTCTCCTTCCATAAACCAATGGCACATTTCCTTCAGATGCATTTCTTCTCTCCTATAATCAGTCTGTTATTGTTGTAATATCATGCCCTCAATGATATATTTTATTGGATATGAGTAACCCCTGTACTGTGAATATCGTAGATCTTTACACAAAAGATTTGTAGTATCAGTTGAGACTAAATGTATGACATGTTTTGAATTTTACGTATGATATTCATTTCAAACCTAGAGTAAAATCAGATATTTTGAGCTATCGTCCTTATTATATTTTTTCTCCTTAGGAAATGGAATTATTCTTGGTTTCATGACATATATCTTAGATATCCTTTTGCAGAATTCATCTTATTAACGTGAATAAAGTTATTCATTTGTGGAAGATATTTAATATCTGATAGAAGAGTGCGTGTCTGTTCTCCTGAGATGTGAGAATTAATCATCATGTTATGACATATATTTTAGAATTTTTTCTACGAATCTAGAATTATTAGATATTCATTTAAAGTTGATAATTAAGAGTTCTTCCTAACAATTTTATTAATAAGATTTTGATAGACATTTAACAGAGCCTTTTTGCTAACAAGCTCCCAGGTGCCGTGCGCAATCACCAGCAAAATGCCAGCGAGATTCTTATCTATATTGGAACTACCTTGTGTCAATCTGTTCCAAACAATCGCAGATGCTATCTCTACATGATACTGGTGTGAGCATGTTAGCAAGCATGTCTGCTCTCAAGCAATGCCCTATTATATGAGCACATAAACCCACATAACAGTTAAATTCATATTTGAACCAGTATATAGCATCCATTACAATTGTCCGCTTATTATTTCAGATGATATCATTCAGATATTAACTGCATATAAAAAGAAAAGAAAGTTAAATTAACTATTTGATCATCAACAAAGTATGATGACTTTATGAATGCTATTATATTTGCTGAAGGAACTGGAAGATTGCTATAATATCAGTGTTACTGAGTTTCAATAAACATTCACATTTTTTTTCTCTCAAATATACGAAATTGTCTTGGCACCACGCGCTTTCAATGCAAATTTGTTAAATAATAACTTTCTCCTTATAGAATTTAAGTACATTTTGTAAATGGTGATTTTAATTAAAAGATGATCTTTAATATTGAAGCTCGAAATATTAAAACTTATTATCTATATGGAACATTACCGTGTCAATTTGTGAAAAAAATATTAATATTAAGTTTCCGATGATTTAGCCTTAATTGTAGAATTTAGGTTTACCCCCGTGTCTGGATGCTGTGAGCACCTCATGAAGGAGGGTCTGTGCGTGGCCCAAAGATCAACTGAACCGTGTCTGTGTGACATGCAAAGTTCACTCTCCCAGCTTCAACCCATACCTTAATAGAAATACATATTGAAATGTAAACAAACAGGTATTATTGTTCATTGCCTGCTAGCTGTCACATTCAATTTATTTCAGGATTTTCCTTGAGGGAAATCTCAAAATGTTGCCCAGCATCCCCAACCCCCAGGCCACCATGCTTCTCGCCGTACTTGCTTTTGTATTTCTGTCAAATCCATACATGCAAACCACTAACTTATCAAAGAGGTGAGAAACTATATAACAAATATCAGCCTTCGAACAGAAATTAAATCACGGTATGATTAATTCTACGCCGGATTTTTTAACAATGAAGTTGAACCCATTTGTTTATTATGATAGACTAGCTAATATCATAACAGTTGCTTATCACATTGGACTTATAATATGTCATAATATGCTATTCATATAGTTTAGATCGTGCTATTTATCAATCTATTGTAGGAAATGTTGGCCTATTGCAATAGTGTATACCAACTGCTATAGTATGTTAAGATATGGCTGTAATATTCACCATAGTATATACTGAAAGACTGAATTACAATTTATGCATTGTTATTGCACTGAAAAGACTGAAATATATGAAGTCAAATATATTTTGCTTCGTGTACATATGCCACTGAGTGTAAAGTAAGGGTTGTTAGCGATTTTGACCCTCTACTTATATTGCCTGAAACAGCCTATCAATAGTAATAGCTGTGCAATTTTCTCTCTAAGCTCAGGCAAATTAACGACGAATAATGTCATTTTGATCGGTAACTATCCTTGAAAATTCCCACCCAATTAATGTAATAATTCTGTCATTTTCTTCTCTTGTAGCAAGCTTGAAAGAACTTTACTTCTTCTCCCATGGCAACCTACTATGATTGTAAGAGTATCAAAGGTGCAAAAAGAAATCTTATCCTTTTTGTCATTTCTTTGATGCCTGGGAAAAAGAGCAAGTTTATAAACTGATACCCCGCCTAATAGGAGGTATAATTTCAGACTTATCTCACAGCTAACACATATTCCATGCACATATGTTGTGTATCTATGCACAATATAACTATGATATGAAAGATACAGAGCTATCAGTCAAATAATGTAAAGCAATTTGGCAAAGATACAGAATCTAATCAAACAAACTATTCATTAGTGATTGTAATGTTGTTTGAAAGATAACAGATGGTTCAAATAATCAGACAAACTGCTAGCTCACAATGCCGATGAATGGGCTCCTCCCACCAGTAGCTTATTCTACACATGAAAACAACATCTCCCTGTTAATTAGTACAACTACATCTTTGATATTTTTAAAACATTATTTTTAGAATATCATAATGTTTTAATGTTGGATCTTTGATAGACAAACGGTGACATACATATATAAAAACGATTTATCAAAGTCCAACACGTTATACTGATTGCTTATAGATTGGGAAAAAAACAAACTTAAATCACTCATATGCTTGGCAAGGCATTGTTTTATAAATGAGACATTGATATATCAGATGGAAATGTTGTTTCAATCCCCAAAGCATAAAGTGGAAGTGAGTGTAATTTAAGCCCACTCTCCATGCCATGAAGCTGTCACATGTATTCAGAGGTAAGTTTCACATCCATTTCATGTGAGCTTTGTCTCTGCCTGGGCTAGAGTACTGGGTTCTGCTCTGTGGAACAAACCTAATTCCCACTTGAAGCCGTGCACAGTTTAATTATTCATATTTTAATGTGGGCTTTTGTCATTGTAGAGAGTGGTAGTTTCTCTTTCCTGAGATCTTTCATGTCACTCGGGAGTACATGGTCTGTGCATTACCTTTAGGGCTCATAATCAAATCAATAATATGTCTATTTCCTCCAGTGTGGAGCTGAAATCAATTCCCCATTGTTTGGCCACGGATATCAAAACCAATCTGTATACCCTAAATCCTGACTTGTTGCATATTCAATAAATATAATGGCTGAATATTCCTATTTTATAACTTTTTTAAAGTGGATTTTGTTCTAATGTTTTTATTCTGTCCAATAATCTTCACCAAGAAACCAAAATACGAGGAAAACCCAAATGAATGCAAACCTCCAAAAGTGGAAACTTGCATTTTCAAAGTTTCCAATGTATATGATCCTGTATTTTCTCGAAGGACATATCATAAAGAATATATAGAATATATAGAATATGAAATACGCAGTGTAACTTACAGAAGACCAAACCCACCTCCTGCTCCCTTTCTACTGTAAGCATTTTCCTTATGGTTAGGGTATATCCTAGTGTACAAAATGAAAATAAGAATTGAAATCCTGGACTCTGAACACATTCATATCTTCTCCCTCAGTCTCTTGCCTAAAATAACAGCATGTGCTGCATTGCAGGCAAAGAGCTCATTACAAAGCTGTGTGCTTCGCCCCAATATGGCCAACCTCTGTCAGTTACCCCCCAGACCTGGGGTAATTTGCCTCATCATTGCTTCACCCCTAGATATTATAACATTATAGATAAATAGCACACACAAGGGAAGGACACCAGTATAATGAGTGTCTTGTCATGAAGGAGACCCACCCTGACAACGAATTATGCCAAAGTGGCATGCCATCTTTCACAAATATTAAATATATCTGGCTAACGATGAACACGGCCCACTGATATTATCAATTCAATTCTCTCTCATGCTAATATGAGAGAGATTGGTTCACAATTTAATTCAGAATTATGTATTTGATATGTATACCCTACACTTTCACAAAATATGAAATACCTAACTGCACTTTCATGCAAAGGTTCCTTCATGATTTTTTTATTATGTTTTCCTGTTAGTGAATGTTTGATTCCTGTAGTTTTACTGCCCGTGTATTATATTAACATATTTCTACATTAACATATTATTGTATTAACATATAGCCTAGGCTAATAACAAAAATAGCTCACATTTTCACGCGTAAGCATCCTGATACACTATAACATAACGTATTATTAAGTGTGATATTAAGATGTTCACCTTTACTATCTTACTGAATAGAGAGGTTACATGTACTGAATCTTTCACTTTCTTAAGGTACATGTTTTAATCAATTCAGATGGTATACACACATCTGAGAAGGAGTGGTTTTCAGTGTTTTCAGTGCAACTCATCTATTTACATAAATACGTTTTCTTCACTACCAGTCTGGCCTATACCAGGAAATATGTGCGTCATGATGATCCACATATTAGCGATTTCTGATAAATTACACTTGGATGACTTTAATGATAATTTCAAAATAAATATGGAGTTCTGACCAATGAATAGAAAAATATATTTTGCGATTATATTCTTATTTGATCTGAGGGTGTCAATAATTATTGGATTAACTGCAATGGAAACTTCAGTCTATATTTTCCTCTAATGGGGTTCAGATATTATTAACATGGTTATCAGTGTTCTTTAGTTCGGTCATCTTTAGCCTCTAAAACACTAAACATGGAACTGATCATGCCGTTTCCTTCTAAACCTGTGCGATCAGTATAGATTTGCGAAGACTTTCATCAGAAGAAAGTGTGAGTGCACTTAATGACTAACATTTTTTGCGGTATGAGCATGTGACATGCATGTCACCTACATGTTGGTGACATCTATGGACTTGACCTTTGCCCCCCTGTCTTCACGATTCACTGCTCACTGTTCCGTGTCGAATTTATGACATGCTTCGCAGAAGATGAGAGCCAAAATTTAATGTAAATTATGATTTTAAGAACATGTGTTGGATACGATGGCAGCTGCAACTGGAAGCAGCGCCTGAAAGGCCAGAAATCTCCAAATAAAAAGTGAACCTCTCCATTCACTATATATATTTCTATAAACATGTCAGCTCAAATGTCAATCAATACGCAAGTTTTAATTTGCTCTTATTTTTTTTCTAAATAAAAGGAAACTCTTGTTGATGACCTGGATTCCATGATTATTCAGCAGGAGACATTAATCATGCGGAGAAGTTGAGGAGGAGTTTATCATTTCTGTGTGCAGTGCTGATTGTCCGGCGCGCACGTCTTACTTAGGCCATTAATACGTGTCCGGGGTGGGCGGTTTGTCCGCAGAGGGCATGCTTATCAATTAGTGGAGGACAGAGGAGGGGTCCCGGGGTAACAAACAGTGGTGGCTATCTATCCTGGTGGCCACAATAGTGAGTGCTAACTCCTTCTCCATCTATCATGTGCTCATCATGGTGGCATTGTGTCACCATTGTAATCCAGGTTGGGCGACTTGACCTGCGAGATCCACCATATTCACACTGCACCACTGACCTTCGTCGCCGTAAACTCTGCATGTCACGTGTATTGATGTGGGTTCAATTAAAACGCATGTTTTGCGTGGACACTAACTATATAAGCAATTCCAAAGCACCAATGCTCATCTGCCTCAGGACATAAATTCCTATCTCAAAATCATGATGAAAACTTTCTTACTACACACGCATGCCTTTTACACCAGATACAAATTGATTCCCAGTTTCGATTTCATAACCTTGAAATGTTAGAAATATGTAAGAACGCATTTAAGAATGATGTTGATGCCATCAGGTCTAGTGATATTAATAAATTGGACTGTTGTGGTTATTCAAAGGGTAATTTCATGAAAACCAGGATTGGCGAGTAAGTCATTTAACACTACAAGAAGAGAATGCCAAGAATACAATTCACATTAATATTGTGACTTGAAAGTTTATTTGGAAACATCTTTAAGTACAAAGGTATAGAACAATTTTGGGCAGACATTATGTCACCTGACACTGGCCATATTATCTGATGATGGTATTCCAGCATAAATAATGCCCGCAAATAACCCACAGTAAAATAGCATGACAAATAAAAGAGCATTTATTGA
Source organism: Amphiduros pacificus (assembly GCA_949316495.1). NCBI lineage: Eukaryota > Metazoa > Annelida > Polychaeta > Phyllodocida > Hesionidae > Amphiduros > Amphiduros pacificus. The sequence continues at coordinate 43,593,155 of OX439003.1, read as the reverse complement.
GAATAAAAAGTGGTATAGCCACGTGTAAGGGTGTAGAAATACAAGTACTTTCTGGCAGGATCCTGTATTTGCTCTCTACATTCCATGACACCGCAAACAGTGTCTTTTTGTCTGAAAGCAAAAAAAGATGAAAGTACAATTTAAGTGTTCCATAACTTTCCACTTTCTTCTGTGCAGTAATTATGTAAACATTAATTTTCGCTAAATCCATGATATCTTGTGACAACCATTGTCTTCTGCTCTTTAATCAAATGAGAACAACAAAAAGTGACAGAATTCTGGCAGCCCAGTTGGTTGCTTTCACCGGGATGTCCAAGGGTCCAATGGAATCCCTCAAGCATTGCTCACGTCTGACAAGGGTCTTTCACATGTCCTAATCAACACCTTTTATTTCGTATACTTTGAGTAAATAGTAATTATGGGAACTTAATGAACACCATTATCTTATGTTTTAAACATAACAATTACGTCTAGGTTCCTTGGCAACATTTGCGGTTGGCCTGGATCTTTTATATGTTCACAATAACACCCAACTTTTCCTTTTTCTATCATATACTAATCTCCCCATCATGAATGTATTTACGCACATTCCACTTTTGTTCTCTGCTTTGTTTACATTTGTAAACTAGCAACTTAATGCAAACTCTGTAAAGGATATTAGGCTATTATTTTCATTAAGTAAAAGAACAACATTGTTTATTAAATACTTATTCATTTCCAACACAAATCTATGATTTTCTATGCACGATACCATGGACGCTGTTCAGGCCGTACAATGTCAGAAATAAAGAGAAATTTGCTATATTAATAAATTGCACGCCATAAGCAGTGTTCATTTCATAAGACTACCCCCAAATCAGAACAAAGACCCCGAGAAATCACGCATGTAGAACAATGGTCAATGTGCAGTGTCCGTTTCTGTTGTAGTCTCTTTGGGGCTGGTTTGGCAAGGGTTCAGCAGGGCCAGGAAAGGCTACCATAGATTGGGCCATGTCACGTGGTGCCTTGGCTATTTTATAGTGCACATCTCTGATGTCACAGTTTGAAAGGATATGAGTGCAATATATATTTTAATCTCTCTATAACACAGTAAATGTATCCAAGTTGCAGCGTCACCTCTCAAGTTCTCCGTTTTCAACCATTTTTATCCCCAATTAGTTTCTTATCTTGTAAGTTGAGCTACATGTAGTTGTCCATGCATTACTTTTTTCTTGATTTCTGCATGTCTTGTAACAGGAGTCCTTCCGGCCTTCAACATTATTCCCTGTCTTATGTATGTCTCATGTATTGGATGCTGCCCTTCCATCATTGCCAGACCGCACCATTTCACTATTTCTGATTCAAGAAGATGACCTACAATTCAAACTTTCATAACGAGGACCAATCTTTAAACACAGGTGATCAACCTCCATAAAGGATATCTTCATGTAAAATAATCTCCATGTAACATGGACAATTAATTACACATTTATTTAACGGAGAAGACTCATTATCATTTATGATTATATGTGTGTCTACATCTGTTATAAAAATGTCATTCATTATGTTAAGGGTTGTGTCTGACATTCAAGTGTATCAAAGCGAAGATATTTACAAAATAAAGGACTGTTAAGTTAATGTTTCAAAACCTGATCTCAAATTTCTGTCATCTAACAGATATGTCACCTACATATATATCAAATAGGCAAATTGTTATGGTTTATGGTTTGTTGAATACAAATTATATTTCTTTTTCATTAGATGAAAAGAGTTTTTCTGCCTTGATGTTAGTTATTGAGACACTCTAACTATTTGAAAGGATAGAGATATGTATTGGCATGCGAGGACGGTAACTGTGAGTAGCTCAGTCTCGTGTCTGCCAAGAACTTCTCCGGACTCTTAACACTGTTGACTACTGCAGAATGTAGGACAAGCAAGTTACTTAATTGTTTCTCCAAGCTCCTTTATCTTGCAAGTTGATCACTTGCACTGTAGCATACCACACTGTTGCAAAAACTCATTCAACTTTAATTGTTTGCATTTCTTGTTTGGTTGTGATCTTTACTGTGGTGTAGATGTACACTTTATTGAAGGTCCGGGGTGGCGTGCTATCCCCGAGGCACGCCTCGCCTCCATGCCCGGCGCGTCGACGGGATGCGCATTTAGGCTGCCTGGTCGGTCCCACGGGGAACAAGCCCGGAGCCCTTCTCATCAGTATGAGGTGGGCTACAGCCAAATCTTAATTAAATTCATCTGGATCATGTCTAATTTTCTTCTTATCACGTGATAAGGGAGAATTTGTTAATCTACTTTTGATGATCAGACAGATTGGATTGGATGAAATGAAAAAGGTCACCTGACCCCATCAGCATAATATATGTAAAACTGAGCACTTGGAGCTTCAAAGTATATGTCGTTCCGAAACGATTTTGTGTTTTTATCATCTGTCCGGCAAGGATGACTGTGAGCAGTTCAACACATTCTGTGTCCATTTATTTATAAAACCTCAAATACTAGGCGACTTTGGTTGATCTTTTTTACATATTCTAAATAATTCGATACCTTTTTCAATCGTATGTTTTTGATGTTCTCAACTTTTAATCATAACTCCTACAATGAAGATATGAAGCGTTGTGAGAGTATATGTGTGGAGCCGTGAGCCTGCATCCAGAACTAGGCTAGACTATAGTCACCTTACACTTCTTCCGGTGTTTATTGTTCGTGTCAATGCGTCCTATTATCGCCAGGATACAACACGCCTAATCCTCAATGGCTACACGTCTTCAGTTGTATCATTCAAATATGCAAGTATCCCTTCAGGACCTCCAGGGGAAAGCTATATAATATCTCAACTCCTTGCCCTGTCTTGCAAATTTCTACAGAGAAAAGGGCAAAAGCTTTGACCCCTGTTTTGTACCCTTGTTGGAACAGGGCTTCATATTTCGGAATTTGCAACCATGTGCAGTGTAAAAAGTGGATCAGATACCTTAGCATTCGGAATGGATTTCTTTGCGGAAGGTGACAAGAAAGTGGAATTAGCCACTAGACACGAGATTCGTGCTGACAATGACATCTAAATTGTGAAACAAAACCCACGTGTGAATAGATCATATTACTGGATTTAATCATATTTTATGATTACTCATGTTCCATCATATCTCGCCCGAACCTGATGCATTTCTTACACAATAGACTCTTTATGTGGTTATGTATACTTTAAATATGACGAGGTGGCACAGCGTGGCGTCTGGGTGACTTACCAGACATGTGTTGAATGCTCATCCCCCTTTGTGCTGTGAAACCTAGAAAATAAACGTTCACAATAGTCTGAAGCAAATTGTTATATAGAATATCAACATTTTAAATTGAGACGTTTTTATCAAAATGATGACTTCAAATAAATGGTTCTGGGCCAATAATGAATGAATATAAAGCTCTATGGTCCAAGGCTAATGAGATAACAATATGAGATGACATAATCCAAGACCAATTATAGAATGACAGAATTATTTGAGGTCCTCGATGTCAATGTACCATTGCTAGATTTGTATGACGTTTATTTATCCTTGGCCAATGATAGATCGGAAAATATTAGATTGCATGATCCTATATTAAAGATACATGATTAAAAGGTTGAATGACCCTAAACCAATGCTAAAGCAGCGTGAATTTATGATCCTAGACCAGGTTAGGAAGAAGGAAATGCATGAAAATGCAAAAAAAATACAAGAAAACAGCATAATATCATATAATCTTAGAGCAGTGATAGATAACAACAATGTTACATGATACCTGACCATGAATTGAAAAATATCAATCAGGTTGTGCGATCCTAGACCAGCAATAGAAGAATATGAGATGCCAATGATAGAGGAATATCAGGTTATAGTTTACTAGACTGAACAACATGTCGTTAATTGATCCTACACTATTGATAATATGATGTATATGATTCTAAACCAATGACAGTGGGTTATATATTTACCAGACAGAACAACTTGACGTTCATCGATCCTAGACCAATGACAGAGTGATAACAGATTATATTTTACTAGACAGAACAACATGAAGTTTATTGACCTACGATAATATGAGGTTACATGATCCTAGACCAATGATAGAGGAATATTAAGCCCATGCGTCCCTAGACCTATGACGTCGTGTCAACAGGCTGCACAATCCCAGCTACATGATAGAATAATAAAAGCTTGGAAGATTCTAGACCAATTAGAGATTAGTATACGGTTCCTTGATCCTACAGAATATAATGCTTAGTTGCAAGACATGGGATAAATGTGAACAATAAGAGGGATATTACATTTATTTAAGACCCTATATTACTCTACAGATATTTCTAAAGATTATAAAGTTTTAATATATTTATGATTGTCCGTTTGTTGAAAATAGATGAAAAATGATGTATATCAAAAAGATATATAAACGTCAGTAACAAATGAAAACCTCTCTTCGAAAGAAGCTTTTGTCTCCTGTACAATACTATCTGTATAAGATAGAAGTATTCTGTTGACTTCAAGAGAGCTATTTGCATGGTGCTGCATGCATGCTAATCTCGCCCCCTGATCCAGTCAGATTAGATCAAGTGCTGTTAATCTGCATTAAAGCTGCTTTATCTGGGTGAGGTCATGACTGAGCTTGATACAATAATCGGCCTTTAATCCGGCAGATAAGATGGGGAGTGGCTGGAAGATGTGACTCAAGTGTGGAGATGTGGACTGAATCCTTAATACTGCTCTCCACCCTGGCACACCTGCTGCTACAAGAGACAAGCACAGTCCACCAAACTACATCAAGTGATATTTGCTGGTACAATAATATTTAGACTATATGTGATATTTTTGTCATTGGTTATTTGTATGTTGCTTTCAATTTGCTACATATGTATTTGTTTATATAAACTTTGATCTTAATAAATATATCACAAAAATGTGTCTACATGTATGTTCTATAGATTTAAAGGATAATGTTGGTACACATGTGGTGGTCAGTTCTTATCATAATAGAATGAGCAACATCTGCTTCCATCGTACAAAGGGCCTAAGTAAATGTCTCGAGGTAAGGCAGATTGCTTCTGTGTAGATAGGTGCACATCTGTGAGAAAATTCCTGAATGTGTCCTGAATATGGGATGTTCACGTGTTGTGGGGTCCTGTTGGGTTGCGATTGATACCATTTTTTTGTTGTTCTTTGAAATCGTTGACGTCTTAGAACCATTATATATCATGAATGTATGTTATACTAAATGCAGTATATACTTAATGTAAGGTTCCAGAAAAGCAATATTATGTACAGTGACGTCACAGGAAGCCATTCAAAATTCTCAGACGTGTGAGATCTCGCAGATGTGAGATTTAGAAACCTTGCAGGCGAGATCACAAACTGTCATGTTTGACATATCAGGACTAGAGGGCCGTAACACGTGCACCAATTTAGCCTTATTTGGCCCCATGTGAATCTCAGCACCACCTGAATTCTCACACCCCGGCGATCAGCCGTGATCCTCCGTCAACTGGGGTGGCGATAATAGGTGACCTTGCCCCTACATCTCCTTGTGCTGACAATAACACCATTCTTTATGTGGTATGACCCGCGATGATTCGACAGGCAGGATCAGCAGACAGGTGACAGGAGCTGGCACTCTCGGCCTTAATTAAAGCTACAGAGACCTGATCCAGAGTTGACACCTGGAATGGCAGTAGGCTACCCCCCAAGTCCCTGCCTCAGTCTCATCACCATGACACTACCCTCACCCCCCGCCACCTCGCCCACCCCACACTCCACAGTCATTGTCACTATTCACTATCATGTCAATCTTTGTGGGCCTGTCTCAATGAAATTACCTTCATATTGCACAAGTCCTGAGTTTCTTACACCAACCCCCCACAACCTCTGGTCAAAGTTCATCGACAATCAATTCGGCTAACGAAAACTTCTGATTATTATCTCCTTCTCTGTGAATGCTTGCTCCTTGGAGAAACTTTCTCAGGTGAATAAACGCATTTCTTGCAGTGTCTGACTGGAATTCAGGTTGTGTATTTTCGCTCATTGCACATTACACTGATAGTATAGGTTGACAGGAGCTATGTTGTACGACTGAATACATTCCCAATCTTTTGATTTTTTAAATATATTGGCTTCATGACAATACCTTTCATTCGGATATGTGTTTTCAAGTCGTCTAATTCTATCGACATAATATGTAATTACATATTGTTGTTCAAACCTAAACTGTACTCTCAAAAAAAAGTGAAGCAATAAATAATTGTTAGCTTTTAATTTTCTATTTGTTCAGGTGTCTTGTTTTTCAAAACATTAAACTATGCTTGTGTTGACTGATGGTTGAGGATCTTCTATGATATTGCGACATATAAGAAAACAGTCATGTGTTGTGTTTTTGGGCGATACACACCGTGTGTGATACTTTGTGGCATGTCGTGAAGCGTTCATGCGTGATAGACATCTTGATTGGTGTACAATAGGGATCCTACATCATAACTCATATATCATTCCAAATCTCTGAAATGATCTGTTTACTGTTTTAATAAGTATTTGAGAAACAACACATTACAAGGAATAATAGTATCTGAGTCCAGTGTTATATAAAAAGATCTATGATTGATGACATTGCCATCCGTCAATATTATATACCCAGAAATGAGATATTTGGCAAACCATTCTAATGTGTATTATTAAGCTAATATTATAAAGGCTAACTGTTCCCAGACGCCATGTTCATCATCTTGACAAAATATTTTCAAGGTGTTTTACGACAATCGATAAAAGTGATGGTGTATTCGTGCTGCTTGGTGATTATCATCATCACAACTTTTACTTACCCTCCACAGTGGGAAGGGCTAGATCTTGATAAACAATTATTTTTCAATTTCCAAAAGATTTTTTTTAAATGTTGTTTAATTCTATTTAAAGTAATTGTGTATCAGTACTATTATGTGTGTGGGGAATGACGATTGTAAAACACATGATTTACAGGTCTAATTAAAGTTTACAAAAAAATCTTGATATATTTTGTACGTATATTAAAGAATACCAACTCAATCTGGTAAGTTTAATATTTTTATCAAATCTGGAATTATTAAAACAATCTTTATTATCTACACTATTTTCCCTTATAATGGGTAAACCTGCCCTAGGTATGCAATACCTAAATGTTTTCTTTGTAGATGGCGCCCAAGTTGATAGTGAGGTGGAGAACGATACAGAATGCTCAATCGGTCCCGATTGTATTGTTATGCACATCTCGTCTGGGGTGAGACCTGCGCGAGACTACACGGATAATCCCCTCGAGTGTTGTCTGCAAATCCACTCACATGACAATTTAGCGTTTTATAGCGGATTAATTGGCAATTACATGGGCCTTTGTTTTAATAAAGTGTGTAGCATCTGAGCCCCCGTACTTGACACTGGTAATCTCATCGGTGCTCAATCCAGTTACAGTGGCAGAGGCCTGCGGAAGCTCCCCAAGACATGCCACCGACCCGGGGCATTACACGCTCCGTGCTCAGAGTGCTAAGTTGCCAGCTTGACGCTTCCACACCAAGGCAGCCTATGTGCTTTATGGGCCACCATTCCAGTGTAACATGTAACTGTAAACACCCATGTTAACATGATAACTACTTTTTGTATTCGCAAATCAGTTCTCAGAGATGGATTAGTTCTGTTTTCTAGGTCAAGGTGGTTCATCTGAAATAAACTCATATTATTCAAACATCAGTTCTATTATATCGTTCACTGTTCAACATGTGGATCAATAAACTTAAGTCAATCAAAAAACATAAGTCAATCATTTATTTTATTCTGATGAATCATATTTAGCTCTCCCAAGAAAGGCGATGAAAGATACCTCTCGACTCTTAATCTCTCCTATGGCATTTGACAAGCTTTACAGCAAATATAGGAGAAAAGGGTACTCAAACAACATTAAACATTCAGGATTTTCATTTTTTTGCAAATAAATATTATCTAATATACATGTATACATACATATATATGTATATTATATATAATCAAAACTATATATATATATATATGCATCAAAATATGATGCTAATTAGATGTTAATTATTCCTTGATATAATAGGATAAAGGCTTATTCACAGGAAAAAGGCAGCTTATGCTTGTAGGACAAATGTCACTTCAGAGTCACTAGATAACGGCTATTTTTGTACCAAAGGGTAAAGGCCTCTTCGTTGTCGCAGGATAAAGGACAATTAAGAAGTACATAATAAGGGCTACTTAAAGGTATTGTAAAAACACAAACACTTTATCATCAAAGCGTAAGGGCTTCTTCCGTGTTATTGGATAAGTTCTACAATAATATCTTAGAAGAAAAGCTACCCCTTTTGTATAAGATAACTTCTGCTTCATGGAATCAATCTTTAATACAATATAGGGTTGGTCATACAAAAGGTGCATGTTTTTACTAATGACCTTTCAGCAAACTGTCTATTACATCCGAGCAGAAAGCAGGTTGTGGGCATTGCCTTAATTTTTTCATATAGTGATCGTGAATACTACATTTTCCTGAAATATAGAATTTCTATGTTTTGAGATATATTTACTCAAAAGGGATAAATCATTGAAAGTGTCTCATAGTTTCCACTGTTCTGGACCCAAATGCCGGTTCAAATGATCAAAATCAAAATGAATTCATGCTTTTGACCATTGATTTCAGGAAAATATATCACAAGGTGCCATAGAAAGGGTAACTTAGATCTTAAAAATGAACCTGAAATGCTTAAGACAATGAAATGCCTTATGATTAAGATCGAAGGAAAATAAAAATCAATATACAACCAATATATAATCTTATCAATGTGTCACACTGAAGGTGCTGTATTCGATATCATAAAAGAAAGACAAAAAATGAAAATAAAAAAATATTTCTTTTTCAATTACAGAAATTAATTTTAAAAAAACAGTTCTTTTTTAAGTACAGAAATTAATAATTCATTTATTATCATAAAGATAAGAGCTTATACTACAAGACTGAGTTCGCAGCGCCAGTGTTCCTTGTCTTACAGTTGGGTAGTGCATAGGTACAGCATTAGGCTGCAGTAAAACAAGAGTGGCGCTACTGATATATGAGATACTTAAGGTTTAAACTTGCCCCGGGTATATATGCGTTATGTTTAGGTTCAGTCCAGACTAACGAGCAGGTCTGTCATAGGTCCTAGCCCACCCACTGCTCTGTCAACCCGCTTACACCCCACAAGTCACCAATGATGAAACTTACACTTTAAATGAACAGAAAAGAAACTTAATATCACTTGTCTTTATATGCCTACAGTGTCAATATCAAAGGAAACATATCTAGTGTTACGTATTTCAACTGCCTAGGTGACGTATGAGGGTCATCCGTCAAAATCCACACCGGCTTTGCAGGCAGAGATTGGGAGAGAATGCGAGGCGATGCATAATCATATCTGGCGGTGATCAGCGGCTGCCAGTGCGAGGAAAAGCCGTGAATTTGTAGGTATTACATTACAATGGCGGGGGATACGACAATGAGGGGTAATCACGCTGAATGTTGCGGTGGAATTACTCTCGCTGAGAAGATACGCTTCCATAGCAAATCAACAAAGGTTCTCAAATTTGTCCATTGAAATGTGACAATAACTGATTCCCTATCCGTCATTGAGGTTTACACAGCAACAAACACGAGGCGTGATTGCATCGTACATGTTACATATCAAAATAATCACAACGATGCTTCTCCAAATTTAATCCTCATTTGGGACTCAAACAGGTGGACAAAGCGTGGAATGAGGCTACAAAGAGGAGCGAGGATGAGGCGACAATGCGCCACTCAGATGCGCAAATGAGCCAGACACTATCTGTGATTGTTGCCACACGGGTAGGCCCTATCCACATCATGTGTATGTAACAAATTCTGCTCAAATACCTCAACTCTCATATTAGGCCCTCTAGATTATGTTTTATGGACTGACAGGTCAAACTCATATTTTAGTGGCTTGAAATAGGAGACGTTGGGTTCACATCATTTGGATTAGGGATTGGTTGATTTTGGTGATGACGTCATTGACGTTTCCTACACAGTGACGTATATTGTAATCAGGTCATCGGAGAGGGGGGAGAGACAAGTAGGGGGGTGTCCCATACCACCCCTCCATATGCTTTTTTGCCCTTGCCAAGACAGCAAAGCATGTTCCACAAAAATGCGGATCTTTTTCCACCCATTTATATTTATGATAAGCGGGTTTAAGCCGCACAGGCGCGATTCTATTGTTACCGCGGTGATCCATCTTGGAGAGCATGTCAATTTCCATGTAGGTTGGCTGTCGATTTCACTGTCGACGTGGACGTGCGACATCACAGAGGGACGCGGCGTCGCGCCTGGCGCTGATAGATGTCTTCCAAATCGCTTGTTTAATGATCAAGTGCTGTCAGTGCCCTCCCCCGTCTCTACCCCAGCCTTCAATATCCCTCTCCGAGATATGCCATGATTAATTCCACTACACACCATCATTTTTGCCAACTTTTGCGCTTTTATGCCCACCATTGGAGACTCATTCATCAAGTAACGATCAGACCCTAAAACCCATATGAGGAATTGTTCCGTAAAACAATCGTCCTATTCCAACGCCCGTGCGCTAATCGTTTGATTTACGAGTTTCCAGGCAAATCTTGGACACCCCTGGACATTGCCTAAGTTTCCCTTATTATAACTGAATGTTCTAAATGTATAAATCTTCTCAAATGTGAAGCCATATATGTCGTACTATTATTACAAATTACATCTTTGTGAAAGTTCTCTCTGTTGAAAAACATAGATCTTCCATATCCGGTAACCACCAACATGGCGGGAGTGCTTGCCGTGGTCATTAATGACTTCCAAAAACTCCACAAGATGGCACTGTTGTAGGAATGAGATAAAATGTCATTGAATAGGCCCAATTATAAAATGATTTTTATGGATAAAATCTGGACAAGAGATATTAAAGGATTACAATATTTTTGTCACAGTTCATGAAAAAATTTGTTTTAATGTAATAATATTGAAAGTGTTTTTTCTCACCCAGGAATAACTAATGGCTCGTATAGCGTTAGATCAGATGCGAAATATGAACCCATAGACCCACTATACGAGAGAGACTCATGCACTAATTACATACAAACTGTAACCTTTATTTATAGTTAGGCCTATACCAGAGACAGGAGATCAGCACAGGTACAAAGCCTGTGCAAATTTACCCTTTGTAACTGGGCGAATCTCTGCACTTCCGCTGTCCAGAGAGAAAGGTGTATCGGACCAATATTATCTTTCAGGTAAAACAAACCCACTGCGGCCAGGTAATTTGAACAAGGATTTACCTGGCGGTGTTACAAAGCCGTGGTTTCATTGAACAGGAATACTTAAACCCCCATGAGATGGCTGGGTTAATAGAACCACACACTAAGCCTGAAGATTGCTACTCCATTTCGGGACTACCTGTTTGAAATGAGCTGATCAAATTATCTCCCCTTAAAAGCAGTTGTTAATTGGGAAATAATGTGGTGCTTTGGGGTGTGATGATTTCAGGTGAACATCAAAGGGAGGTTCCGTCAGGTGACAAGGATTGGGATTCAAGGGAATGGAGGGATTTTGATTAAGATCGGCCCAGAATGAGATGCTTGGGCAAAATATGGCAATGAAGTTATGCATGGTTGGTATGCTAAAAAGATAACCTCCGGTGGGTCGGAAGTCAGTATTGCAGCCCGCAATAAGCTCTCACAATGGCTTACTATAACACGGGCTCGGATCTTTGTTGGGCCATATTTAAAAATGTTGTAATGTCTGATGTGAGTGGCATGTCCCACCACATGGCCAGGTAATCGCGATTCATAGGTTCGGAAGCTGGATTTCGATTTGGTGGATGTGCACACCCGGGAGCTGCAACCGAACATGACTGCAAAGTAAAATATAGGCACATAACTGGAACCAAATATTGACTGAGTCATATGGCAACTTACTTCACAGAAATAGTGGCTGAGCCATACAGTAAATTACTGTAAAAGAATCTGCTTATCCATATAGCAAATTATTTTAAACATATAGTGGCTGAGCCATATAGCAAATTACTGTAAACATATAGTGGCTGAGCCATATAGCAAATTATTGTAAACATATAGTGGCTGAGCCATATAGCAAATTACTGTACACATATAGTGGCTGAGCCATATAGCAAATTACTGTAAACATATAGTGGCTGAGCCATATAGCAAATTACTGTAAACATGCAGTGGCTGAGCCATATATCAAATTACTGTAAACATATAGTGGCTGAGCCATACAGCAAATTACTGTAAAAGTATATGCTTATCCATATAGCAAATTACTGTAAACATATAGTGGCTGAGCCATATAGCAAATTACTGTAAACATATAGTGGCTGAGCCATACAGCAAATTACTGTAAAAGTATCTGCTTATTCATATAGCAAATTACTGTAAACTTATAGTGGCTGAGCCACAGTTTAAAAAAACATTCCTGTCAAACATTACACTAAAAGTACTTTTAAAGGTGTATGTATCATAGTATATAAACTCAAAGCTCTGTGGGGTAAGGGTAGGTGGACCTTAACCTGGATAGATACCAACCCAGCTACTATTTAATACTATTTAATACCATTCAATGCAAAAGGACTCTAAGTAAGAAACCTATTTTTTCAGAGTTATTTCAAGCAGTACTCAGTATTGCCAGCCCCCTCTTCACACCATCCCAGCTTATCCCTCCAGATACAAGTTAACTAATATGACATAATCTCGTGTCATCCTTTCATGAGAACAGAAAGACAGACTTGTCGCCTAACAAAGCAGCGAACCGACATCTTTTTAGGTAAATGAATGAAGGACTATTTGGGGTAATTACTGCGTTGTTTGGTACAAACATGGAAATTCACTCTGTTAATAGCTGCTGTGGGATATGACCTGAGGCGACAACATCCAGTATTCTTAGCTATTACTTTTTGCGCTAAAGCACGTTATCAAGCAGGACTTCTACCATTCTTAACCACCTTATTCACAAGTCTCAAGAACATATTTTGCCATTATAACGTTAGATCTAACATAATTATCAACAATATCTACAATAAATCCACTAAAACAGGGATATGAATGTGTATGGTTACTTAAATCCTTTAGGTGGTTGGCATCGTTATGTTGTATGATAACGTGGTTTGGAGGAACTATCAGATTTGGTTGAAGAGATAGGATCCAGAGCACCCCTCTCATCTCCATCAGAATGGTTGCTTAATAACAAGGCACAAAGGCAATAGCCCCAGGACAGGCACCTACCGACACAAGTGGATCGCAATTAACTTTGTAAAGTATCAGAAATGCCCTAAAACTAAGACAAATGCAACTTAAGTAATATGCCTTTAATGGCTACAAAATATATGAGCAGGCACTCAAGTGTTTTACTGGACTGTCAAATGTAATGGCATTCAGTAAACAGTAGATGTTAAAACTGATAGAGAAGGCAATATATGTAGAGTGTACAGATAGGGGACCAGATAGCAAGGTAGATATATGGCCGGGGAAGGCCAATCTGCACATACAGCCAAACAAACAAACTCACTACAAAATACTCTCTGTAAATTATATGTCTTGCACAACCGACATAATGACTATAGTTTTACATCTGAACTGATTTACAGAGGCATACTCTGGACTGTTCACAAGGATTCCTTTGTTAGTGTAATTTGAAATAGGTCAGTGCATGTCATAGAACCCAACATATCAATATCATATATGAAAATGAACATTATACGGCCATAGTGTAATTAAGGATGTACATGCTTTAATTAGGGAGAGTATTAATTCCATAATTGAGTTATCATTATGCTATCCTATCATATCTTATAAAACAATCTATTTCCTTATCGTTTATTATATATTGCAGACACCAACTTTATTTATATCATCATAATATATTTTTCATAAATCAAGGAAAATTATATCATCATATTATTTCTTGCATACAACAACTATTGTCGTGCCATCCCAAAATATCTTAACACTTGATTGCATCTTGTATGCATAATTCATAACTCCTATACGATAGTTTCACGTATATCAACGAAACACAATCAATCTTCCTTGTTAAGATCCTTTTTGATAATTCAATCAAAAACATTATACCATTATATTTTAGTCATTTACTATCAGGTCTTTATGTTTACGATAGATTAGGTTTATGTCCAATCAGCATACAAAATATGACCTGTTTTATTTAGATCTATTTTCTTCACAAACTTTTACAATCAATATATGTATTGGCGAGTTTCATACGTAATAATGAATGCCTATGTATGTACATAAATGTGTGACGAAACTAACAAATAATTTCTGAAATTAGTTAAAACCACGAAGATACAATTAGTTATATTGGAAATTGTTACTTAGTCTGCACATCAAAGTATTATGCCATATGATACATTTAACTAATACTCAGCAGCAAAAGGGTAGACATTTTGACCTGCTGTACCCGTAACCAGGTGCACATCACTAGCATGGCTCATCCAGAAGTGTATACAGCATCTCTATGTCAAGTGTCTGCCAGTAAACAGTGCAAACAGACACAATGCAGTCAGCAAACACCACCCAACAATACACCAGTAACCTCTGCACACAGTGGCTACTGTTTGCAGTCTTATTACCCTACCCCCTCTTTGTCTTCATACAACATTAAGTAATCTCCAAATAATCCCTCGGCAGCATTTTCAAACTTGGCCTTCATAATTCTATCAAGAGGTCATTAAGACATAGATCCAAGAATTAAGCTAAAAGTCAAACCCCATACTTAGAATGAACCTTATCATTACACTCATATCTCATGTATGGACCTCTTTTAGTGCCATGACCTAGCATGAACCCTGTACCATCATATACCATACATGCAACTTCTTCAACTGTAATCACATACTCAATGAATCTAGTGGCAAATATATATATATATATATATATATATATATATATATATATATATATATATATATATATATATATTCAGAAGATAATATCCATGAGTTAAACATCTATCATCTTATATATACCTCACATGTGGGTGCTGAATGGGAATGCATTTCTGAAGCTTTATTTCACAAATGGACTGAAACAACAATTAATCTGCTTTATAGTATTGTGGATAATATCCTCAAACGCATTCACCAGACAGTCTTTTGTTTTTGCTTTCTCATAAAAACAATAGGCAAGACATTGTTGTTTTCGTGCAGCACAAGTCTCACAGCAGCAAACGTAAGTGATTTAAGAAATGGTAAGATACGTGTGGTTAGCTAAGAGGGGGTCGCACATTGTCCTCTGTTAGTCATGCCGGTATTGTCAGCTCACAACAAAAGACAAAAGTCATTTTACATCAGACAAAAAGCCCTGTCTGAAATCGGAGAGAAGTGGCTGTAACTGAGGCGACAAAACAGCTTCTGGGATACCCTGTATCGGATTCCATTGTTTAAAATGTATTACGATGAATGCAGCTGATATGAGACAATTGTTCCAGGGTGATAGATGCTTTGTGGTACCTTCAGTGGCTGCCTATCACATCTCAGGCATGACATGCATACCAGAAATCCTGCCTATACTGCATCATGCATTAACTGTTACATTACTGATTATTCAATTTATCATTCTCAATTTATACCATTTATTTTTTTATATGCCGTGAGGTCAAACATGCATAACTGAATAAGGTTAATACCTTATGCAGTTAATGTTGTACAATGGAAGTTCAAGTTGAGTTCAAATGCAAGTTCAAAACATATCTAGTTTTCAAATTGGGTCAGAGATAACATACACCGTGCATGCTATTTTCCGGAGTCCATGCAGAGGATAGAAGGTTGGGAAATATAAACCATATGCAGGTGTTACAGACAGAGAGTAGTTGGTAGCCTGATACTGACATAGTAACTGACAGGATACTGACAAGTCTGGGGAGATGCTTGTCAGATTTGGCTAGTCTGGGTCCCGCTCCTGTGTCGGGTTACTGGCGGCACAGTGACAAGGAGGAGGAGAACTATGATGTGAGGGGACCCGTCAAACGTACAATCTCCCTACTGGTATCTAGTCTGGGGCTAATTAAAGGAGACACACCTGAGAAGACTCCCCTGCAGGTGCGCTCAGCTGAGAAACTACCAAAATTGTCCCAATGAACAAACTTTATAGGTGCCCACTGAGCCGAAATTGCTAGCTGTTAGTGGAAACATGAGAAGCCAGCAACAAGTGAATTTCTTGTCATCTAGTTGTGACTCTGGCCAGGTCCACCTGGTAGCAGGAGATAAATGGGCTGCCATGTCCTTGCTGGCAACTGTAGTTACCTTTAAATGCGTAATAATAATATTGGAACCCATTGGTCAAATGTGACACTTCCCTGTTTACGGTGGAGCCGGTGCACACTAAAATGCCCTACAATTTCACAGGACTTTAATGAAGGATTGTCTCGGCACAGACAGGGTCATACAGACACGTCGAGGTATAGTTTTACACATGGCATAGTGATCACTTTGGAATGCTAGGTATTCAGCTGGAGACAGACTGAAACTTGATCCAACCTGATAGCGTGGAAAACAAAAAGCTCCCCCATGGTAACTGTACCGAAAAACATAGCGTTGTAGCAGGAGATTATCATGCCTCACTGGAATCTCTCCTATTTCTGGTAAGAAAGGCTCAGCCAAGCGATGAGGTCCATGTTCAACTTCTTGCTAGGCTTCCCAAGGTAATGATCCTTAATGCACACTCTGCCTTCCTAAACAACCACCCTTAAAATGCCCAACTTGCATAACATAAAATACAACATCCACTTTTGATGAGACACCTCTAGAGGAATGATTGGTGGGCAATTTATGGCCTCCATCAAACCGGTTGCCCCGGAGACAAAGAATATTACACCAGCGTCAATTTCAGACCCTCAGGCAACCTAGGGATGATTTATTTCACCTTAATTATGTCCATTGCAAATATATACCTGTCTAGGGTGGAAGATGGTGAAGTAGGTGGCAAGGGTTACACCTTCAAAAATTATAATAGTTATAGGAAACTAAGAACAGTTGTCACAAGAGGACAAAAATATCAGGTTATCTATATTTCGGGTGTACAGAAGTCGCCAACTCGCTGTGGATGACAGCAATTCTTACCTAAATCTTAAAGTGAATGATAGTCTGGAAAAACAATAAAGTATTGATGTTATGTTGGAAGCAGCAATTGTTTCGGTGCACAGTCTCCATTCTGATTAATCTTGGAAATACAGGAACAAAAAGACAATAACAGATGAGTTCTGACAGGGAGGAAGACATATTTTGAGATTCAAGAATCATAATTTAGTCTGTACACATACCTATGCATCAAGCAAACAGATGCTGTCATGGGAAACTAGAATAACACCTGTTCATTGCAAGGCAAAGGCAATTAAACACTACCATCATGGACAGATAGACACTACAATGTTACAGCACACTGAACTTGGGGTCATTTGATATTGTCTCAAATATAGCTTGCGATGTAATCATATCACACAACAGGTGTACCTCCTGATGTATGAGTATTTTGAAACTTGTAAAAGGTAAGACAATACTGTGTTGAGCAGGAGACAAGAGCACCTGCCTAGCATCAAGAGACTCGGTCTTATGGAACAATGTAGAGTGAAGCCTGAGCGGGCAGTAATGACTAAATGGGAGTGTTTAATAGGTGATGAAAGGAGGGATATACATTAGCACTTTAAAGTTTAAAGATATGTCTGCTTACTATTCTAAATAAGATATCATGCAGAAAATATACTTTAATATGATGTCTGTCCTCAGAAATATACAAAGAACTACAAAATGTTACTCCTCATGAGACTACAGCGCCAGTCAGAAAGAAAGATAACTTAAAGGAATTATTAGAGTAATGATGATAAAAGTTACTAATTATCTAATAGGTTTTCATAATGTGAATAAATGTGTAATATATACGACACTGTGTGATGCTTGAAGTAAAGAAAAGTGGGCCGATATACATTATACAATAGACATTCTAATAACAACCATAGGTATGGTCATGGCCTGTGTGCCAAGATGAAATTAAGATATTTCCATTGAGGATAAAACTTGTAAAGAGGGTCGCTGGATGGTGAGAATAATCATGAAAATGAATAGAGAAGAGGCACGAAATCTTGTTCAAGGAGTGAAACCAACAGGGGTAGACAGAAAGTGACACCTTGAAATTCACATAAATCATGGAGTATAGGTATACTTTTGTGGCGACTCCTTACCACTGGAAGTCGTGTGGCAAATTTGTCCCCATTGTTGAGGCACAATGCAGTCAGAAGCATTAGAAATGTGTACCATTGTGAGCAGACATGATTTCACCAACTTTCCTAAAATGGAGGATCCCAGTACTAATGATATATGTCAGAGAGGAGAATATCCTGCCTTTGTTTGCATTTCAAGTCTTTCTGCAGGGAGATAAGGGGTAAAGAATGCATACAGAAGTGGTAAAGCCCCAGGGCAGATTGGGACTCTGATAAAGTGGCAATTAGAAGCAGGGCAGCTAGGACAGACCTGCATGTTAGGCTGGTATATATTACCTACCACACAGCTACCCTTCCTACAGGCATAATCTCACCTTATAACTATTGTTGTTTGCTTGTACGTTATTTGTTTTGTTCATGTCCTTGTACATTGGTGTGATTGAATACAGCGAGGTAAAGAATATATACAATATAAGATGAAATTTAAATCACCACCTTGATGGGATGAGTTGGATTGAAATCTGACTTAACAAAAGGCATGTGATCAGCTTGAGGAATTAGGACCAGATCCAACTCTGTATCTAGAAGTCACGTTGGTAAAGACAATTACATGCGATATAATGAATGAGATGGCTTTGTTTGCCGGGAAGGTAGAGATGGGATGAGGTCACAAAGTTATAGAGGTAATAAGCTGTTATCCTCCTACCTGGCTGAGCTAACATGAAACCTGGCAGAGCTTCTTCACCACCAGCCTGTATGCACCACAACCTTACCCCTTCAGGCTGTTGGCATTTCTAACTACATACAAGCCAACACTCCACTTTGCTAATCAAAGTCCCAATTTTTATGACTGCTGGCCTTGCATAAAACCAGACATAATGTATTACAACCTTTGAATGAACTGTATGCAAATATTTACAATTTGAACATCTTCTTTGAATGTTGTTCAGCTTTGAAGTAAAGGACTGTTACATAAATTAGTCAAAAAATTTACAACACTCAGAAAGTATTACCATTTACCATCCAATGTAGGCTTGAAACAATTGTACAAATATTTGCTCAGCACAAGTATGCATTTGAAGTTAATAAGAAAAAACACTAACGATAAAATCCTTTTGCACACATGATCTACACTCATCAAAACAACATTGGATAGTGCCTGCACATTCTCTCATGATTCATTTAAACTAAGTAACATAAGGTTTTCATAAACTAAGTATAATGTGTATATATATCTGAAGATTGAAACAGGTTGATTTATAAATACAATTCTAAATACACATTTAAGACTAGGGAAAGTTTTTATTAGATAACACACATTAATATTCACATCAATATATCCTAAGTTTGAGATGAATGTTTAATCAAATTGGTCAGATGGTAAATTTATACACAATTTGTGCATTATCTTGCATGAGATATTTTCTTTTCACTGCTGTTGGATATTTGAATTGTGGCATATCTTTACTAATCCAAAAACCATAAAAATGGCACTATATGACCAAGCGTAAGTGCATATTTAGAGAAAAGTTGTTCTTCTTTCCTTGGAAACTAGTGAAATATTGTGCAAAGCCCTGCCTGAGGCAGTCTCTGTACATCACTGTTTGCTCAACTGGATAACTGAAATTGATTGTTTATCTAAAGGCCTAGGTTCTAATGTACTACTGTTTTGTTTGTGTCTCAGTTGCCGATGCATTTTCTTCAGGGTAAAGTTCCTTTAATAATACACTTATTTTATATTTTATGCTATAGCGTGTTTTGTACTCTTCTATTCTATAGTATATGTGTGATTTTAACTCCGAGCAAGCTGTTTATTTTTTTAACATTTCACTGAAATAATCAAAAGTATTTAATCTATAATTTACGCCGTGTCTTTTCAAAAAATTAATTCATAGAATCTTTCTTGCAACTTTGATAAACAAATGATAAAATTAAAGTTTATTGCATATTGGTTACTTAAAATGTACATCAACCAGGAGGAATCGGTGTGGCATTTATTTAGTAATTTCTTCACGTCCAAACCGATATGTGGCCAAAAATGGCAACCAAAGGTAATTTCTTCCTCCAAATTTAGACAATAATTTGAAGGCTTTCCACCGTTCCCACGTTGATGTAGAATGATTAAACAATCAAATTGGGTAGAGAGTTTTACCCCCTGTGTGTGTTGCCCCCACCCCCTAGTCCACCCCCTGGGGGGACCTGACAGGCTCCGATATGCCTGGGTACCTTCTATGCCAATATCAGGTAGCTCGTACTACCACAGGTATGCCCATACTGGCACACAGGTGTCCACAGGTGTGCTGTGTAAACTTGACACAACATCTTAGTGCCCACTTTAATTCCCACCTCCTCCACATACTTCCTGTGCGGCAAACTTCAAAGACCTTTAACAGGGCACACCTGATATGAGATGTCCCAAATGGGAGGCTGAGCACTACTTCTTTACTGCAAGTTTAATATGATACATCAGCTCATATGTGTCTCAAAAGGACGTGCCTTACATTTAAAGGGGCAATGCAAATGGGAAATGGTAATAGCATCACCAAAACCTCAACCTGATAGTCATGATAAATAATGAGAATTATAAAATATACAGTAAAGTTGTATTCACATTTTCGCCCTAAATTCTGTTCAAAATTTTGATTAAGATATCTTCATGACATTTTAATCAAGATAGAATATATGAAGAATTGCCAAAGCAATATACAGGTAATATGTCTATTAATATTCCCCATACATATGTCACAACCTTGTGCAACAGTGTATGGGATCTCATTCATAAGAAACAGTCAAAATATTATACAATCATTCTATCTTTTTGTGAAAGTTACAATTTCGCAACAGTGTTTGCAAGCAAATATATTCTTTATATTTTTTGATCTTATAAAAAGAAATTTCCTGTAGTCGCGAATATCATGCTTTCTTTACAGCCCAGTATGAAGGAAAATCTAATAAACCTAAATCATTACAGACGTATCTAATTAAAATATCACTTATTTTGTTTACATACCCTACACAAATTACAGAAGGTACACACAAATATGATAAACATCAGAAATATCATTTATCCGATTACATCTCTTAAGATATCTAGAAAATCATTTTGATATTGTTTATTTTCCGAGATATAATGATTATTTTAACATTTGTGAATTTATTTTATATCTTAAATAAGATACATGATATTTATCGTGGAAAAAACTATCATTGAAATTTCATTCATTTGATATTTATTTCATGGAGTTATATATGGTTTCAATCTATTTTGTGTGATGTCCTTATACATATACATAGTTTATAAATGAACTATGATGAAATAAAACATACTACTTGACGCCATATTGTAATCATGACTCTCGGGCTAATTATCTTAACACTGTAATCTTCACAACAGTCTTAAAAGACATTTTGTGTGTTAACTAGCAACTTTATACAATGCCAACCCCAACACATTAACAATAGAATAACAGGACTCGTGAATGAATCACTCATCACAAACCGTTTACTTCTTTTACAATAAATGTTAAATTATAGTATGTGTTGGTTGGTTAGTAAGGCACAATAGTTCCACATGGTTGGGCAGCATTTAAGTATCTATCCATCTCTGGGTGTCTACTTGTATAGTGGTCAGTGGGGTGTAACTAAGACGCATTAAGCTGCATAGGAATGCCTATCTCGTCCAGGCCACTGTGATAACATCCACAGTTCCTGTTGCTGCACAACATGCATGGCAAACTGGGTGTCCAATTTTCAAAACATAAACATTTAGATTTTTTCCTCAAAACTCAACTTACTTTTTAAAATTGTATTACATCTATTAAACCATTATAATTTATTTGCTTTTATCGCAAATTGACTACAACATGATGCACAGAAATATTCCACAAAAAAAAACTTTTTATGAATTAACAAAGTGTCAATAGAGGAATCTCTTCTAATAGAGGTAAAGACTCCCTGTCAAATATAGACGTGCTTGTGGTGAGCCATTAAGATATAGAGGCAGTGTAATTCTGAGGTATTTGTCACAATATCGCACTTATATTAACAACTTGGGCACCCCTGGACAGCCCACCTGGTCTATTACCTGTAGTATTTCATCCTACAATCTCCCGTCAAGCTCACCTGCAATTTGATCAACTTTTCAGACATTGCCCAAAACAGCGTTTACCTCAACATAAAAAGGGTCGCTCAATTTTAACACATTTCTTGACATTGAGGGCACAGTAATCATTTGTAACTGCACAAAACCCATCTTTTGTTAGAAATTTTCCAGTTGTGAGACTTCTTTCAGCTTCTTATCCAAGCAGTAAAGAAATGTGTTTCATTTTTAACTTCGATACAAAGCAAACAACTTGTTGACTGGATTTCAATGGTAAAATGGTGGTATAAACACCTTTTAGAATGAATTAACAACAAAAAGCTGTTCATAAGTTGGCCATTTAGTGTTTTCTATGTATCATTCATCAGTGCTTTAAGTTCTAACTCACCTATGTTAATCACCCACAAAACACTCCTTAATATCACTAATCGGATTGCCATGCTATCTGTACTGCGGAGGACACTTCGATGAGCGGGAACAACAAAATGGGTGATCCTGGTCAGCTTGAGGGGCACAGAAATCAAGCAATATTCAATGGATGAGCAAGTCACACAAGTCACACAATCCTCACACCAAATCATAGCTCTCTTTCCACTCTGTATTGTGGCCTTTGAATCATATATCTATGATCACTGCTCTTGCCCATGACCCCACCCCATAGGGGCAATTCCTCACAATGAAACCAACACAACCCTATTCCACAAAAATTAATATATCATATTTGATCATATTTGTCTTCACGCTCCAGTTGCTCAAATCTGTTTTTCTCGTTTATCAAAATAAATTGATACAAGTGTAAATTCTATCTGTCCAACTGCTTTATATGTGAGCTCCTGCTATGTTTATACATTATTTGTACACACTATATAAGGTGACAGTTGGTTTTCTGTTGAATAGACACAGTCAAATAAAGTTTTCAGCATATTGTTCATGAACATGCATTTCTGCAAAAAGGTCATGTAAAATTGTTGCATCTATGATACTGAATTTATTGTTTTCTTCAACTAATTGAGAAACAATAATAGCAAAGCTGAGACTACATTTTAGTACATTGTAAATAACAAGCTTTCATTTTCGCATGATTACGTCTCAGCAAAGCCCTAAACTCTCTCCCATTCTAAACTGTTATCAAGTACCCCACCCTAAAATCGCCGATTTCTTTTATGTTTTATTTATGCGCATTTAAAGCAGTCATTGTGTTCAATGCCTGTAGCTCATTTCAGGACAACGTCGGCCTGGACCACGTCCGTTTTCCAAGTTTTGCCCATTTTTAATTCTCATGCCCTTGCAGTAACTGGCTTATTAGGCCATATTTCACCAGAGGACCTGACACATTATGTGACATTTTGTGGACATGTTGAGGCAGAATTGTTGCTCTTTGCAAGCCTTGCCTGACCCACGCTGGCCCTCTACGTGATAGATGAGAGTCTCTATTCCGCCTAGAATGCTCTCATATATGGCTATTGTATAATACTCTCAAGCCAAACAATGCCTGCTCATTTAAATGAAATATATTATGGGCACTGGAGAGCTCCATTAAAGTTGTCACTTGGCTTTCTATATAGGGGTTGACCAGATGGTTGAACTTAATACATCCAAGGTCACACATCTTGAAAAGTTATTAATGACCTAACCCTGCCATAATCTAGCCACTTTAAGCCCTCTTGGGAAAGAAAAGAGTAACGGGGTAGCAGATCAAAGGGGGCTACCCAGACCCCTCCTACTTTCGAGGGCTTTTGTTGCATAACAAGATGCATTGTCAATGGCTGCCAGCCCAGGACGCTGGGTCACGTGACAGGGCAGAGCCTCGATGTGACACAATCTCGAAATGGACATCACACCTCGACATTTCCGGTGTTCACCAATGGGCATTAATTGCTGTGGAAATGTGCCCCTCCACACAGCCAGGACCTTTTGACTTCACAGACCGGTTGCTCAACTGGCAGAAATGACTTTGTTAACTCAGGATATTAGGTTTCCTCTGTCACTTTGTGTCCTCCAACACCTTGCCAACCTTAGGAATCCATCAAAACACTTTGAAGTTCAACAGAACTGCCGATTAATCTGGTATTTTAATGTTTGACTTTATAATTATATGCTTCATACCTAAACCTGTGATATATTCGTTTTAAATTTAATCATTTCCACAATTGTTTCCATTTCTAAATTTAAATCTAAAACTTACATTTGACATTCATTTAGTGTTTTGCTAAGTGTCTGCACATTTTACATAAACTTGCCACAGAATGTATTTCATAGATGCAAAATCAAGACCACAAATTATGCTTGTAACACATCACTTGATTACCGATAGCATTCTCAATATATGTTTTTAGAATCTGTCAAATGAACAACAATGATTTTCACACATTGAGATGAATGGAGATATTTGCGGGTGATGCATTAGATGAAAAGATGCTTGTTCTTTTTTCCGCGGGCTTTTGAGACAGATTGCCTGATTATTTAACTTCTTGGTCCAGCCAAAGAGAAATTACTTTTTAATGGATGTGACTGAAAGAGTGTGGGACAGATATATGGTGGTGTTTTGTATGGTGATTTTTGTGGATCCCACACCTGGACAAAGGGTGTCATCTTGGAGTTCACCTGCCATGGGAAAGTGCCAGAGTTTGGCACACTGATTCATGTTAAGCAGGACTCTTTGGGACAAAACAACATTTGGGCATCAATTTTCTGCAATGGTTGAACAACAGACATGGCTCATTTCCAAATGAACTGATGGAACTTTGCTGTATTACTTTGAATGCCATGATAGTTTACATCTCTATTTGTCTTAATGTTGTAGTGGAATATGCTATATCTGCCCTGAGGAATCCCTATATAATGTTTGAGTCACAGTAATACATCAAAGTTTGTAAACACATTTGTAACTATGAGCAATACATACACAAATACAGGAAAAACATATTTTAAGGACTTGTATGTAAACATATGTTGTTCATCATCTGGGGTTTACTATAAAAAATATTTAACATGTTTCCATGACAGTTGCTGGACTATGTCGTTTAGAGTGATGAATCTTGGTGCCTCCCGTGCTGGGAGAAGACATGTCCCCTTTGATCGCGTGTAAGGTGCCCATTTTGGCCCTCTTTCACCCTCCTGTCATTTTGTAGGAATGGTAATTAGTGAAAATCTGAAGTCTGCTTGACATCCCACACTTCATACTCCGCCCGGAGAGAGACCCAGTAAATGGCTCAGCTCAAGGAAAATGTGGTTAAATATAGTATTGCCCTTGTGGTCATTAAGTTGAATTGGGATCTGTTGTTTTCTTAGAATGTATGATAAGATTTCTCTTTCTTCTATGGCTGTGGGATCAGTTTAATGACACCCATCAAAACACAGTGGAAACATCTCTAAAGGCAAACACTAAAGCTCAATTATATTGGTTTATTAAAGACACAAATTACCAAAAATCGTGTCTGCGTTCTTTACAGGTAAGTTGTTGTTGAGTGATTCACCCAATGTTAATATAACTGTGACCATCAGCGGAGTTCCGCACCTACTTTTAGGTCAGATCAAAGATAGCATATGTCGTTATTAACATATTAAAACAATGACAAATACCAGATAGTATGCCATTACCATGGGTAAGTGCTGGAAAGATGCATCTTCAAGGATATGCTCTAAATATGTCTGTCAATCAATAACACTATATACCAGTATAGCCATCACGTCAGCTTCAAAATTCCAACCACCCCCAGTCTGTGATAGGTATATCCTGAAGATGATTTGCGTGCAAAGTTAATGTGTCAGCAATATCTAAAGAGGGCATATGTATGACTAAACAGACTACAAATATCTAATTGCTAAAGGATACACATGCTTACATGTTATGTATCAACAAAATATACATGTATATATATATATATATATATATATATATATATATATATATACTAACTAAAGATATATATATATATATATATATATATATATATATATATATATACATATATATATATACTAACTAAAGATATATATATATATATATATATATATATATATATATATATATATATATATATATATATATATATATATATATATATATATATATATATATATATATATATATATATATATATACTAACTAAAAGTCAGGCTACCACTGATTTCAAAAAACCCTGTGCTATAATTATTGAATGGAGCAGATTAGGAAGAGTGGTGAGGGGTAAGGATCTAAACAGATGGGTATGAAAATGTAAACCCAAGGTATGCAGTGGTCAGAGGGGTGAAATCCGACGAGGGGGTAGGGTGTAGTGGTCAGAGGGGTGAAATCCGACTAGGGGGATAGGATGATGTTGATCCATGGTATACCGTGGTCAGAGGGGTGAAATCCGACTAGGGGGGTAGGATGATGCTGATCCATGGTATGCGTTCCATGGTATGCAGTGGTCAGTAAGTTAGACACCTGACCAGGAGGGTAGGGTGGTGTTGATCCCAGGTATGCAGTGGTCAGTAGGCTAGACACCTCACCAGGAGGGTAGGGTGGTGTTGATCCCAGGTATGCAGTGGGCAGTAGGTTAGACACCTGACCAGGAGGGTAGGATGATGTAGATCCCACGTATGCAGTGGTCAGTAGGTTAGACACCTGACCAGGAGGGTAGGATGATGTAGATCCCAGGTATGCAGTGGTCAGTAGGTTAGACACCTGACCAGGAGGGTAGGGTGATGTAGATCCCAGGTATGTAGTGGTCAGTAAGTTAGACACCTGACCAGGAGGGTAGGGTGATGTTGATCCCAGGTATGCAGTGGTCAGTAAGTTAGACACCTGACCAGGAGGGTAGGGTGATGTAGATCCCAGGTATGCAGTGGTCAGTAAGTTAGACATCTGACCAGGATGGTAGGGTGATGTAGATCCCAGGCATGCAGTGGTCAGTGTGGGTGGACCCCTGACCAATGGGGTAGGGGTGGTGTGATTCAAGGAATGCAGTAGTCAGTGGGGTGGATGATGTACCCGAGGAAGGGGGATGCAGGATGTAATTACCCATAATGGTTGGGTATTGGGATCCAGAGCATGATGACGGACAGGTGAGCACGTCACAATGGCCCAGGGCATAACATACTTGTAATATTTGTGCCATCAATTGTCTGGCTGGCTTGGTCTTGAGTGGCAGGCACTGACACCTCCGATACTACATTTTGGCACCCTGGGGTAACCACAGTTCACAAAGGCTGGACAGCCATGGTCTTGAGAGTCCCAGGTTGGGCTGAGGTGTGAGGCCCTCTCACTCCCTATTTCAGCACCTCAATGAGCATTCACCCCAGGAGAATGAGCGCTTTACATGGGTCACTGCCTCAAAAAAGTTGTGCTTGCCCCCTGCCATCTTGAAGGCCTCGGGATCACCATTCTCTCAAACTATTACCATTCTTATGAACCCTCTGTACCATTGCAAAAATTGAAAGATCCATAACATCAGCGCGATATGATAAATTGGTTCAAACACGTGCTGTACCAGAATGTTACCAAGAAGCGAAATAATAAAGTGAAATATCTGACCAAATATAAAACATGAAGCTACCGGAGATTTTTTTCCTTCGCTATGAGGTCTCAAATTGCTACCAACTGTGAAATGTTATATTTGGATGCAAGGTCTGTGACCCACTTCTGCTTTTACAAGTATTAAGTGTCTGTCTAACAAACTTATAAAGGGGTGTAATGAATTGCGCTAAAGTAATGTTGCCCATTTAATGTCAGAAGGTGTGAACAGGTAGTGATACGTTTGTGTTGAGTAATATATGTACCAAAGCCTTGTGCTATATAACTTTGTCAATGATTATGGCTGTGTCATAAACACTGCTCTGCATTTGTCATATATACACTAGATGGAGCCACTTCCTTTGCAGCATTATTTAGAGCATTCGACTTGTTATTTATTACATCATCCTATGCTAAGCCCCTGAAACGTATAAGGGTCACACACACACACACACATGTATATATATATATATATATATATATATATATATATATATATATATATATATATATATATATATATATATATATATATATATATATATATATATATATATATATATACAGAAGCATATTTTAATTAGAATTAATTGATAATAAGTTACACTTTGAATGTATTAGTTATTATTACACACACACAAATGTTGGTTTAAATTATTTCAAATATATGTCAAAGCATATTTGTAATTAGAACCAATTGATAATAACAGTATAATTCACAGAGGTGTAAAATGTGTAAAGTTTATGTTATATGTCTGATGTATCTTAAGTGTTAACTACTTTCTTCTTTTTAAGAATGTAAGAGTGTTTGACTGAAACATGTTGCTGCTCTATGGACGTGCCTCTAGTCGTCAAAATAGCAAAATGCCCCAGACCCAGTGGATGTGGAAATGAACTGAGAGGAAATGACCTTCCTGTAGGGGCAGTTACTTTCTTGTTACCATGGCACCATATCCTACAGGCCCAATAAAAGGCAACATATCCCCTAAAGTGTCGTCAAGGCAATCGACAACAGGGTTTGGTGGGGCTGTCACGTGGGGGGTCAATGTGAGCAGACGACATTCACGTTTCCGGTTGTGCCATAAAGTGATCTGGTGAGGGTCAGTGTCGTGCTGGGTGGCTATCACGACAACTGCGTTAGGGTCGCGTTAGGCCCTTGTTTTGTCCTTTGGATAGATTCTATACTTATTTCTCATCTCGCTATGACCGAAGCCTGTATCAAATTTGGCAGAAGGGCATAAAGGTCAGTTCACCACCGATGTTCGTTCCTGAACCATTAAAACAAAATGAGAACAACAATAGACCACCGCAGTGACATGCACAGGGCTGTAAAATGTTGTTTGGGGTTTTGTGCAAGGCCATTTGAGGTGTATTAGAGGCCCTGGCCATGTCGTTATAACACAGGACCTTGTCTCACTCCTACCTCAAACGTGACCAACAAGCCAAATTACAGGCAACTCAAGGTCCACATTTATTTGTGAGCCTCCCTTCTTTTTAGGTATCTTACCCGCCCCTGCAAGTCATTAGGTAGAGCCTCTGTGTGGCTGTGATAAGTTCCTATGCTCGTGTCACCATAACCAACTGCTGACACACAGCTACCCCGTCGAACCACACCAGACAAACGCTAACGTCCATTCTAATTAGAATTGTCTCTACCTTTTAATTATTGTTATCCCTTCTCTCAGAAGCTACTTGCTCTATGTTTGAATGTCTAGTGCATCGAGGCCTCCCAAAGTATCTGCTTATTTATGAGCAAGACACAAGTCATGGGTATTTCTCATCGGAGATTACAAATATCTCAACACATTTCTCCCAGGAGGGATTTCTTGCATCTGTCTTTCATGATTTAGCACCAAGAGACCCATCTGTTTCTTTCCTATTCGGTGAGCTTGCTGTTTCAAATGGACATTTGTATCTAGTGTAACTAACAGTCCTGTCTTATAAATCTCCATAATTGTTTCAAGTTGTGTCGTTCTTTATTTCTTTGGTTCTCCAATCACTCTAATTACTTAAAACTATCAGCAACTTGTTTAGCACCACTGAAGTGTTTGCAATCATTAATTTGATATAGCATCTCCTACTGCTAACTGTATTTATTTAATGAATAGGCAGTGCTTTAAGTATTCATCATGACCATGGACATGTTCTATGGGGCGTGGGAAGGGACTGTACCTATTATGAGCGGCGCCCCCATACGGCAGAACCCCGAAGCAAAATGGTGGCACGACATTTGGCGGGAATTAGAAGTACAGTGACTTGGTCGTGTGGGAAAATCTAGTGGAGAGACAGTGTTTTGCAGAGAACAAGTCAGCTGAATGGCATTTGACTGACAAGCTGCGAGGAAAATCAAACAGGAGCTGGGATGTGATTTCACGGGTGTTTGGGTGTCCACAGAAGGTGGCTGTGAGGGGACCCGGCTTATCTTCGCTTTGATCCCGTCCTGGGATATCTGTGGCATCGCAGGATCTGCGACAACCACCACCATGCCTACCTCTGATAGCATTCAGCGGACGTGGTCCCCACAAAATAAGAATCCTCACAAGACACGATTTTCAAAAGACGACCGACTTGGCGGCAAAGGGGAAGAAACGGAAAGAGAGAAAAGTCAGCCCGGATCGATCAGTGACTTTGGAAGCCAAAGAGAGATCACAAACTTGACAGAATCTCGGGATAAAAGTGAAAGTCACACAGTCTAGCAAAGGTCGCTCCCAACTTCTGATCTGCCACTAAATATTCATATGATATGAAGCCAGCATCCAATAGGTTGTCTCTGCCTGACTTTGTTCTGAAAATTAACACTTGGGCTGTGACAGAAGTGGTGATTTGGTTCCTGCGTATGGAGTTTTAAATTGAATGCTTGCATTGATTTCTCTCGTTAGTGGGCCAATTTTAAAACCATATTAGTGAAAATTGACCCGTCTAGGTTGGGAATTTGCAGAAATAATAAAACAACAAGAAAGTGTCCCTCACAAAAGCTCCCTCAACACCTAGTTATAAAGACGCGTCTTTCTCCATAATGAAATGAAAATAATCCACCATTTAAGCAAGTATTGATCTGAATGGGAACTAATAAAGACAAGAAGGCTTGGCATTATTGTAATGGTGGCCTGCACACCAAGACGTTTTAGTGACAGTCAGTGGAAGCCATTTGTGTCAAATGTCCATGGTTGACATCGATAAAGTTTGGGGACAGAGTCATAATGACAAAAATTGGCAAGGAACGGAAGTGCTGTAATGCTCAAAGTCCACACATATACCCCGGGAGAGCGACATGCACAGTGGCGTCCTCTACCATCAGAACGACATCGATAGAATCAAGAAAGAGCGTACCTTTATATTGCATGTGACAATGGCGAGTTCTTGTTGTGTTCTAGTAATTTGACGGATATACCCATAACAGTACAGCAAGGAAATATCTTTTTGTTATTGACAAATGATTATGTAAAATTGAGTTTCAGGATCAATCATGATTATGTTATATCCCTCGGGAGGGATTTGAACCCACGACAACTGGATTTGATTTCCAGTGCTCTACCACTGAGCTACCGAGGTTTTTGTTGTAATCGTGAAAGCTCCGGTAATGTTTACAGATATTATACAAGGACTGTCTTCACAGAACTGCTGAATATGTAGTATATCTTCTATTGTTTTAAGATGTAAACCTTTCCCACTGAACACAACTAAAATATCAGTGTCCGCTGATATGATAAAGTTTTGTCTTTTTATTTCACTGGTGAAGTTTTTAAAGTAATATTATATGCACTCATCCCATTAACATGGATGTACTACATCAACTGTTGGCACATTCATGCAGTGAGAAAAATAGAACAGGTCTATTTGGCGAAAGTTTTAATTGTGTTTCATTATGACATGGGAGTCGTTTTTAACAAACAAGATAAAGTTATAGCTACTCGTTCTGAATAGCATAACTTAGCATTAAAAGAAAGTATAAATAGCCTGCTAAGTGCTGTACTTCTCAGTGGACGCTTGACTATCACATGCAGTAAACAGATAGACATGTCCTATCACAGAATAATCAATGCTGTATTCCTCTAAAGACACTTAACTATCACATGGAGTAAACAGACAGACCTGTCCTATCACAGAATAATCAATGCTGTATTCCTCTAAAGACACTTAACTATCACATGGAGTAAACAGACAGACCTGTCCTATCACAGAATAATCAATGCTGTATTCCTCTAAAGACGCTTGACTATCACATGGAGTAAACAGACAGACCTGTCCTATCACAGAATAATCAATGCTGTATTCCTCTAAAGACACTTAACTATCACATGGAGTAAACAGACAGACATGTCCTATCACAGAATAATCAATGCTGTATTCCTCTAAAGACACTTAACTATCACATGGAGTAAACAGACAGACCTGTCCTATCACAGAATAATCAATGCTGTATTCATCTAAAGACACTTAACTATCACATGGAGTAAACAGACAATCTTGTCCTGTCATAAACAGAAGTTTATAGGTGAACGATGTACTTCTTAATCGAAGAATGACTATCAATTTAAGTAAACAGAAAGACAGTTCTATCATATCACAGAATAATGAATGTTGTACTCCCCTATAGATGCCTGATTGCCATATAAATCATATTTCATATAAATACTGGTGAATATCTCATTGAGTGAACAGACAGTCCTGTATTTTACATACTAGATGAATGATGTACTCCTCTATAGAGGCTTGACTAATACATTGAGTAAACAGACAGTCTTGTTATTTCACAGATCATGTGAATGCTGGACTCCCAAATAGAGGTTTCATTATCATACATAGAAAAGGAAATCCCCTCCTATCACATCAATACTATTAAATGCCGTACTCTTCAACAGAAGCTTGACTATCACATTGAGCAAACAGACAGTCCTGTCCTATTAAAAACATATTAGATGAATGATGCACTGATGTACCTTGACTAGTACGCTGAGTAAACAGACAGTCCTGTCCCTCTTATCCAGACGTGATGCATGCTGTTTACTCCTCTATGGAATGTACGTTGAGTAAACAGACAGTCTTGTCCTATCACAGATCAATGCCCTAGTCTCCAAATAGAGGCTTGATTATCATACTGAGTGAAAGGAAAGCTTCCCCTATCATATAGATACTGTTAAATGTTGTACTACTGCATGGAGGCTTGACTATCGTCTCGAGTAATCCCCCCTGTCCTATCTCAGAAATACTGTTGAATGTATACCCGTCTATAAAAGCTTTGTCACTATTCAGATATACTATTTATCCCTAGAAACCTGGCTAACCATTGCTGC
This sequence comes from Amphiduros pacificus, assembly GCA_949316495.1. NCBI lineage: Eukaryota > Metazoa > Annelida > Polychaeta > Phyllodocida > Hesionidae > Amphiduros > Amphiduros pacificus. The sequence goes on along the minus strand of OX439003.1, from coordinate 43,560,010 downwards.
CAGAGAGGGAAGAGAAACTAGATGATGTTGTTCTCATTGTCGTGAAAGGAATGTTGCGATGAGTTAAGTTTGTAAATTTTAGGACCTTTTCCACGACAATGAAAGAGAGAGATGATGTCTCAAAATGTATTGTGATATATTAACAGATATATAACAGACATGTGTATATGTATAATGTATGATATATATATATATATATATAATATATTGAAGTATGATGTACCACATATGTATAGTGATATATGATGTCCCATTATGTAACGTATATATAAACATATTAAGATATGATTTATCATACATATTCATATTGAAGCATGATGCCCTGTAGACACAGTAAAATATGTCTTATCATACACTCACAGAATAATAGTTAGATACGGTGTCCCATATATGTACAAAGCGATCATTGAAGTATGGTGTTGCATATATACATAGTGGAATATAATTTCCTGTTATATTCACAATGAGATATCATGTCCTATACATGCAGATTGAAATGTGATGTAATATAAATGCAATGAATATGAATCACTATTTATATCTGACCTCATCAAAATGAGGTATAAGTGAGATGACCCATTCCTTTTCACAGGAAATGAAGTTGGCGGAAGACGTTTTTTAGTCAGAAATAAAGCGTCATAACACTGACATTAGAGTTAAACTTGCAAAGAAAGTTGGAGGCTGCAGGAGGCAATATTGGTGAGCTGCATGCCAACATTGCAGGGAATGCACCTCGTCTGCCTATGCGTGGCATATCAAGCAAAGAGGATCACATCCCTAATCTCATACCTCCAAATACTACCCTGCTCAGAGAGGAATTAATCACAAGAAAATTGGGGTTTAATTCTCATCCTCGGTGACAATAGAAACGTTCTGATCTGCTCTCACGTCGCCTCTCAGCTTCTATTAAATAATTCAAATATAAGTCGGTGTAATTAAAAAGACGCAAGACGATTAGGCAGGGTGAGCGGAGTTAAGACAGCACTTTTAATTACTGTGGCCAGTTTGTTTGTTGTGGTATTGTGCGCAAGGGCGTGGTATGGAAGGTGGATGTGATATGGCATCCAGTCCCTGTGATTATAACCACATGTTTGTACAAATTCTGTCCCTGATTGCTGCTATGTTATCGTGTTTGCCCAGCCTCTTTCTCAATCCAAAATGGCCGACAAAACTTCGCTCCCAACTCACATTGTGACACGTGACCACAAGTCTCTCGCACATGACCATGTTTGTACATTTCATAGATCACTTTCAAAGCCTCGTGAATACTGTTTGCGTTTCAAGTTTATATTTCAATGACTGTTTTAATTTCATGAACAAAAAAAAAACCTTTTTTTACTTGACGGAGCTTTTCATTATCAAACTTTAATACTACTGCTGTAGTGTTCATGGAAGTTATACAGCTGAATAGAAACATAATATTAAATATTTTTTTCATTTTACTCAAATGTTATTACTTATATCTGTGGTATTATGATATTGCTCTTTACAAGGTGGATACTTTGCGGACAAATGATACAGTATAGATAAATGATACAGAATAGGCAAATGATACAATATAGACAAATGATACAGAATAGGCAAATGATACAGAATAGGCAAATGATACAGAATAGGCAAATGCTGCAGTATAGACAAATGATGCAGTATAGACAAATGATATAGTAAAGGCAAATGATACAGTATAGAAAATTGATATGGTATGGGCAAATGTTTGATACAGTATATGCAAAAGATACAGTATATACGATTCAGCATAGACAAATACAGAAAAGAAAGACGATAAGATTTGGACAAATGATTCTGTATCGACAAATGCTATAGTATAATCAAATGATACGTTATATATATATTTTAGTTTTGATATGTTTATCAAATCTCTTTCTTTTTTTTTTCTTCTTTTCTTCCGCATGGCATATAGTCAATTTATTACCCGACTCGATGTACATTAAGAGTAGCGATAAAGACTGTTTCTTGATCAAAGTGAGGAATTATTTACAAAAAAACATTTATCTGGAAGTGTTTTAAATGGTGATGATTCCATTGTTCATTTAAGCGATCAGAACACATCTCCAACTTACACCTTTTTATTACATTAAACAACGGTTTATCCCATTACAAAGGATTTGGATTATCGTTTAGCAGCATGTTTGAGACTTTCTTTGTACCTTTTGTATCAATGATTGTATTTTGGTCAGGTAAAGAAAGGTGTGCCGTACTCTGCTCAAAGGGCGTGCAATCCTCATGATTTCTATAGGAAATACTAGGAGCATCCTACACCACATCTTACAGCCCGGAGACCGAGAGGTGTCCGCCATCATAGTTCACTATTCTCTTGCAAGTTTCCATCGTTCATTCACTCAACTTTGAGGCAGTTCCGCAGATCGATGAGGTGTGAAATCAGGTGAAAAAAACACCTCATAGTGGTAAGACAACCATGCTTTTTTGTAGCAAAACAAGGACATCCAGAATGACTCACTGATCATCCTGTATAGCACAGTCAGTTTTCTTGTTTTTCACTTGACTACATCAGATGATTTAGGATTTTGTGTGTTTCTTTGTGTCACAAAGCAGATGTCTACTTTAGACTTTACCATTTTATTATTCCCTGCACCTCCATGTCACTTTTTATTGTTTTCTTTCCCTGAATGACACATGTCAATCACCAGAGGAATGTTGGCAAATCTTTTTGAAATTGGTGAAACCACACAGAAATTGGAAAATGCATTTTAGCGGTTGGTGTAGCATGGGGTAGAGTGGACCTGACCCGTGTCACCCTGCGCGGTGTAAGCTTTGTCAGGAGGAACAGCCTCTGTATTGAGCACAGGTTCCCCATTTCTACGCATCTCCAAATTCAAGTATAATTAACAAGCCAAACGGAGAACATCTTTCATTGAATATATGAAAATGCCGAGCCGTCTGCGAGCTTCTAAGCATTGCCTCGGTCATAGTTTTCTCCTTGATTTCCATCATTGTGCAATGGAAATAAGCAAAGCGGATAATCTAAGCCCTGACTTTGACAATTAAGTATCTCTTCTGCTCATCACACAATCTGCACCCAATGTGATCATTTATCACTACTTTCGCCATTGTGATTTTCCCTGGAAATCATATTCAAACCTTTAATCCTGTTATGAGGGAATGGGTTTCAAATAACCATAACCGATGCCTCAGATGGTATATTAAAATAATGGTCAGAAAGTGCAACTTTTAAATGTATGCTCAGCCAAAGTACTTCTATAATTCTAACTTGTCTTTCCGAGAATGCCAGAGAAATTCATTGTCGGTGATTTCATATATCATTTATCTGCATTTACCTTTGACTGAGTCGATTTATCATGACTAGTTTCATATTCATATATTGCTGGGAACTTTTTATAAGTACCACTTGATGCATTGTATCAAATTATGATTTATGCTCACATGTATTCATATTAAAGTACATGCCATACTTCCCTCATGATTAAACACAGCATAGACACACTATACCTGGCGCATACCGATTGTGAATTATTTGTGATCACAGGCATGTCGGTGATTTATATAGAGAAGGGTACATTCATTATAAAACACTGAAATTTAATATTTCTGAAATATTCTTAATTACACATCTTGATGAAATGGACAATATATTTCCAAGGCGCATCCCATTTTGCCTAGTGTTGATTTTAATACAGGAAATTTACCATCTTCCTGTTGCTTATTTGGGGGATTAATATCGGAATTAGAATGACAAAAGCGTTCATTTCTGGTCCATTTCCAGTGCAGGTTTAGACTGATGTATGTTTCATAGAACACCACACTTAATCCTCAACCAATCAAACTTTAATTAAATTTGAATTTTAATGAGGATTGCAACTGACACCGTTCTTATGAATTGAAAGGAAAGCCACATGCATTTCTAATTGAAAATCAGTGAATGAAAAATGCACACATTTCATGCGAGAGGATAAATGTAGCAAGGCTGTCAAAGTACACAATTATTGCTCTAGTTATTATAACAAATTTTTCCTTGAATTCTAATAAAAACTGCCATAAATGAAGTTTTTTTTCTTTGCGTTAGTTGAGTGAAATAATGTGTTAAGCGTTGTGAATTATTCTTAATGACGATAACTTAAAGACAATGAATTACTTGCTGCAAGTGAGCAATTTAAAGACATGTCTTTTAATCTCTATTTTAAAATATGTACTTTACTCATACAGAATAAAATGAGCATTAAATAACTTTATATTTGTTTCTGCTCTCAGCCATACAAATCGATCTCTACAATTTGATGACAAATGTTATATTCCATAACAATGTTAATGTAACAAGCATGAAAACGATGCCAATTTTACCATAGAAACCACTAATGAACATCATTTTCTGTCATGTATGCCCTAAAGAAATATTTCTTTTGCCTTTCTGCAGAACCTAAGGAGGGACCATTCGGATTCCATGCCTGTTTCATTGGGGATTTCGTGACTGAAAAAACAAAGGAGGAGTCTAGCTGATGTCAGTGAAAAGAAGAAAAGTCATCAAGAGACAGGGAAAGAATAGACCAACCTACTATCATGCCATTGCCTTTTTTCTAATTTACAAAAAGTAAGAAACGATTCCACTAGCAAATGAATTATGGATAAAACACAGTTGGAGTGTTGTGAAGAGACCCCCTGTGGTAATTTACATTTAATTTAGGGAGACGTCCGCGGTGTGCGCCGCTGGTGTTAGGCGGGGCGACCGTCTTCACAAACTTCTATCCTGTTTGCGGCACGCATTTTTCCAGCGTCCCTCAAGGCGGCTTGGTTTCATGGACTTTTCATTCATAGCTACAAAAGTGACAAAGTGGTTGCCAAATGAAATATGCGCACCACCGAGACAACTTATTGACGTCGCTAAAAAGCAAATGCATTTCATGAAAAAGATCAAAGCAGACCGCTGGGAAGACCGAATCAAGGTGTGGGGGCCCTCCCCGCCTCACATAGCTGTCACACTGGCACTTCGATCCACCTTTGATCATTCTTACAGCATCTTAATTTGGTAAAGGCCTCTGTCCACCCACTATTGGATCGGCCAAATTGAGAAATCGTGCAGTTTTAGTGCAAACTTTCAAGTTACGTCTCCGACGTGTTGATATCAAAGGGAGAGTGGGAAGAAATGTACCAAAACGTGTGACCCCATCCTTCAATCGTGGTGACCTCCATAACATGTTGTGATTTCTGCCAAAATACATCATCAGTGAGGATTGTCCGCCTCGCGCAGCAATCTCTGATATGAGATGTCTCCTCTTGCTTCTCTCTGTTGGACGAGGCGAGAAGCGCCCGAGACCGGAAGTGGCACTCGGCAAAACTATTCCCAAAGCGAGGTTGTTATGTCGCACCTAAATGATTAATAATATTATATACAGAACTACAAGTTTCTATTTTTTATCTAATGAACTGTATTCGTGAACTTGAATCCTTAATTAAGTACACATTCAAATGCACAAGGCCAGTCTATCTTTGGAACAATGTTCTGATATTAGTGTAACATGCATAGGACGGAAGCTTGAAGTAAACAAGAGTGCTGAGATGACTTTGTTTCTGATTGCCCTCACCGTACTTAACATTGATACATTTAATCATCACAACCACAATACAATAAAGCAACATCTGATATCATTCTAAAAAATTTAATCATTTTCACATTGTTCCACTCATCATGTACACCTTGGTTTGTATCGCACTTCCTTTCAAATTAATTATCCCCAAGCATCCTGAAACAGTTTCATATTTCATGCGGCATATTATGTATCTAGTGCATATGACATTGTCACTGTTTACTGTTACAGTTCAAGATTGAATACATAGTTTATAATCATTATTTATGAGGAAATGGTACCAAGGATCCGGTTTATATTATCATAACAGGTATGTGTGATAAACCAAAAAAACAGGTTAACTGTAAGGCGTGTGAATGAATTTCAAAGGTATACGTATGTGTGTTGGGGGTATATTTATATGAGTTGTATTTATATACATATAGATGTGAGTTCTAGCCATATATATGAGTTGTAGCGATATGCTGAGTTTGAGGTATGCGCGTGTTCGTTGTGTGTGAGTTGCAGGAATATGTAGGTGAGTTGTAGGAATATGTAGGTGAGTTGTAGGAATATGTAGATGAGTTGTAGGAATATTTAGGTGAGTTGTAGGAATATGTAGGTGAGTTGCAGGAATATGTAGGTGAGTTGTAGGAATATGTAGGTGAGTTGTGGGAATATGTAGGTGAGTTGTAGGAATATGTAGGTGAGTTGTAGGAATATGTAGGTGAGTTGTAGGAATATGTAGATGAGTTGTAGGAATATTTAGGTGAGTTGTAGGAATATGTAGGTGAGTTGCAGGAATATGTAGGTGAGTTGTAGGAATATGTAGGTGAGTTGTGGGAATATGTAGGTGAGTTGTAGGAATATGTAGGTGAGTTGTAGGAATATGTAGGTGAGTTGCAGGAATATGTAGGTGAGTTGTAGGAATATGTAGGTGAGTTGTAGGAATATGTAGGTGAGTTGTAGGAATATGTAGGTGAGTTGTAGGAATATGTAGGTGAGTTGCAGGAATATGATGTGCTTTATATTGAGACGTGTGTGAGTTTTATGTGAATTTTACGTATTTGTTTTAGAGTTGTGTTCTACATAGATTAAGCAGTATATATGTTATTTGCGCTGGTCATGGCAGTGTTTCCTTTCTTTCAATAGACAGCACTAAATGGCTGCCATCACGGGCAGACAAAGTCATCAGCTGCTTGCAATGCATCACACCATAATGCCATACTCTTCTTGACCTGCTGTGAACTCTTCAATAATACATAAACTGAATTTAATTGCAGATGGCAGTACATAGAAAGGGAAGAATGCAACAGAGGTATCCTGGGAAGACTGCCTATAGCACCAGCCAACAATCTAGCCATTCGCATGGTTTAACCAGATAATCTATGCTTCCAGGGTCAAGGATTAACCAAAATCACTTGTGTCATTGTTGCACCTAACACTATTCCTGGTATTACTTAATGATTGAAAATCATTGATAGAATGTTCAGTCTAAAATGAGTTCGGAGTTTTCTTTTAGAAAACGCCACATAAGGGATGGTATATGCGTAAAACAGGACTTATAATAGGCATATAATGGTATACTTATAATAGGCAATATTTATGTTCCCTTCCCCTACGCCCTTATACAGAATGAAGCATAACCTTATCATCACATCCCTATCTTTCTATCACTATTAACGAAGAGTTTGTCCCAACCAAGATCTCAGGACACAAAGTCCTGTGAGTATATCTTCTAAGTCTTGAATGAATACTTTGAAAGGCAGGATAAGATATATATAAATATATATATATATATATATATATATATATATATATATATATATATATATATATATATATATATATATATATATATATATATATATATATATATATATATATATATATATATATATATATATATATATATATATATATATATATATATATATGCCTGAAATTGGATACTTTTTCAGTTGTTGCATGAAACAATAAAGAAAATACCTGAAATTCTGATTGCAATATCTCACGATATCACGATATCTCACGATATCGAAATGTTAGCAGGGAAATGAAAATCTTAACTTTCTTGTTTCCTGTTTAATGGTTCATTAACCTTAACAGTAAATGTGAGAAATTTCATTTTTTCTAAATTTGGTTGAGAAGGTTTCTAAATATTAGTCTATCGGGTAATTCTCTACACGGAATATGTACATAATATGAGAGAGCGCTATCATAAATCGTCTCTCGTCTCCTATTAGAAGAGTTAAGCCACGCTTTCAAGCATGAAATGAAATATGCATCTGCAAAGTATCCCTTCAATCAAACAGATATTGACAATTTAATTGGTAAGCAAACTTTAATGTGAAATAATATTCTCCTATCTGCGCAGAGAAATATCTAAATGGAAAATATTAAAGGACACATTTAAAAGGTTTATGCACAAAAAATGTTTGCAGTGGGCATAATGTATACAGTGACAGAAGCGCGATTTGAATGAAATGCTCTTTGAGGTTGTCTCTGACCGATGCGGTTTTTAGAGTAAAGGAGGTGAATGGGGAACGGTCATAATGGAAATATATTTGTTTTACCAACATGGCACCATCAATGGGACCCAGATCAAAGCCACGGTTGAAATACCGGCACTTCCTAAAGTAACGGTTTTTAATTACATTTGAAGGTGAGCGCAGGTTTTATGGTGGCAAGAATGAATAGCTCAAGTAGCGCCCAGTCTGTAAGGTGGCAACTTTTGTGTGAAGCACAGGCCGTGGGGACGAACAGAACAGCATGAAGCGGCCGCTAGTGCCTCGAGTGGCTGCCGAGGAGTGGATTAAGTCCCTTCTTCTGGGGATAAGTACCTTTCACAAGACAGGAATCCCCCGTGAGAACTCATAGTGAGTCTCCTTTGAACACTTTCTGTGTTTATAATGACATATTCTTCAGCGACAAGAGCGCGGCTCGAATTGCCGAGGCCGTCCCACAAAACACACTCTCCATGGGACAGTCAGTATCAAAGGCGAGAGTTACCGGGATCACAGATTAGAGACTGCTCCTTTATCTCCCCTCATCCCAGCTTCCCACATGCTGACCATCCCACTGGGAATAGTCTCACCCCAGTCTCCTACAACCTGACTGGGTATCCCACTGGGTATATCTACCTTCCTCTGGGTATATCCTCATACCAGAGTTCTAGACACTTATCATGCTACAGGCCCTCGTCCTAGTCTCCTAAATATACAGCCTGATTGGGTATCCCACTGGGTATATCTTCCTCCCTCTGGGTATATCCTCATAACAGTGCTCGAGACACAAATCATACCAAGAATTACTGACCATCCCACTGGAAATATCTCCCTCCCTCTGGAAACCACTGGTCATATCATTATCCTAGTCTTCTAGATACGTATTTTACCACTATGCATATCACCATCCACGTTTTATAGATACTTATCATACCACTGGGCATAATCTCTTTCCGGACCTACAGATATTTATCATACCACTGGGCATATTCTCATTCCAGTCTTCGAAATACCTTTCATCCCACTGGGAATACCTTCCACACTGGTATGTTCTGACCCCAGTCTCCAATGTGCCGACCATCCCAGTGAATAAAAACAATCTCCCAGGTACTTTGCCATCTAACTTAGTGGCCTACCTACATATATTCTCTCCTCAGTCCCCTGGCTACCGAAAATCACACTTGTTACCCGCAGTTTTCCAGATATTGACTATCCCACTGGGAATATCCTAACCCAAGGCTTATACACACTGATCCTCCCACTGGGTGTGACTCCATCTGGTTATATCCTCATCCCAGTCTAATGAGTGCTAATCATAACATTGGCGTCTCATCAATAACTGAATACAACACCTTCTCCTGAACACCAACTTTTACCTAACTTCTGACAAAATCTTCTTGTATCGATTATCTCCCCTTCTTAACTCAAATAACGATGACTCCACGATTCAACTTGTGCCCTTGATGTATTTTATACAAATACAAATCATCTTTAATGGACAAAGAGATTGCGGTGTAAGTATACACTGGATGACAACTTTCAGTGTCGTGTTTTGTGGCATAATTCTTTCAAGGCCCTTCCATATATGAGCATCCCGTACTTGAGAATTTTTCCGTTTTCACTTGATCATTATGGTTTCTTTTTACATTCTTGAAGTCTTATGTATATGTATATGTAAAAGATGACCTTTTGACAAAAATCTATTCTAGTATTCTTTTAATTACAACTTCTGTAACATGAAACTATACATACGTATGTAGGCGGAGACTCATATATGAAATTAGAGTAGTTTACTTTCAGACGCAGATGACCTCCACTTAATTAAAACATGTTTGGTTCCTATAACATTGATGTTTATAGGAAAAAAACAGGAGGTACATACATATGATGACAATGATGCAACTATTCTGTGCAACACTCCACAGAAATGCTTCAACTTAAAATGCCTGCTGATAAACAAATCTAATCCCATCTTATTTGATATACCCAAGCTGTTTTCTTTTCTGGGACAATAAGATGATGGTGATATTGATAACAAAGTGATACAAGGCGTTATGATGGAGGCACGAGTCTGGCATCTGCAAGCTTTCTCACCGTCTACATGTTTCCATGCATCACCTAATCTGCTACCATCTATAGGGCTTATTGTCACAAAAATGAGGAAAAATCGCTAAAATACAATATTTGTGTTCTGAGTGATTTGGATTCTAAGTGATTTGTAGGTGCGGTATACTTTTGAGTAAGCTGGGTGTTTTTTGTTTTGTTTTGTTTTTTCATGTTAAGTTTTCCATATGGGACCGACGCGAAGAGCTGTCATATTAAAAGCGAGCAGAGCCTTGAGCGCCCTCCGGCCCTCAACCGCTTGCACAGCACAAAACAATGCATAATGCGCACAAAACACATTCTTCTCTCCATATAACTTGTAGGAGCCACAACAATTGTCATCTATATGCAATGTAGTGACTGTGGTCACGTGATCACCTTCTATGGAAATGTATGCCCAAGGTTGCTGGTTTCAAATAGGGAAGGGTGAAACTTATCCATTTATGTTGCCCCGCGCGCGCGATGAGGTCCCAACTGCCCTCGAGTTATGTACTTTGCCCTCTGTTCATTTCATCTGAGTTGGGTCAAATATGAATCATATGTAATTTTCCATGTGTGCAGTGTGATTTGTACAAATTTACTGTTTGTGCAGTTGTGCTCCCGTGACAAAAGGCAAAAATATCGCTTTCCATCCTGCCATTGACAACTCAAATAGACCATACTTTTCTTTTCCATTGGAAACACAATCTACAAACATTTTGGGAACCTTAATAGTTCAGATCATGAAACGCCTCCAGTGGTTATTGTGAAAAACGGCCAAAATGGGAATAATGTTCCTTTTTACCCCACACTCACAGCTAAATTGGCACTTGATGACTATTGCGACTGTCAGACAATTTGACACGATCCGACACCTCCTTCAATAGTAACTAACGCCATTTTAATATTGCGCACAAAAGTTTGAAGCACGCGTTGTGCTCACCTAAAAGCCAGTTGCGGGAGGTACTGCAAAACATGTTCGGTTTTTAAGTAAATCTATTTCAGAGATCTCTAGACGTAAAAATCTACAAAACTTTCCATAGAAACGTTTTATGTATGTCATTTTGCGTGATAAAAGATCAAAAGTGGTTGATAATGTGACCAAACTGCCAAATAGGAATAAACTGGTGAGATATGAAAGCCTTCCAAACAGTTCCTCCATCAAGCGATGTCACTATCACAACTCGCCATTTGACACTGATTAAAAAGATACGACAAATGTGGAGCTGGCGTATAATTATGATGTCACTCTGGTCCTGTGTGTTGTCCCAAAGTACCCCAATAATGTCACAGGCATCTTCAATGATGTCAAAAAGTCAAACGTTTTGAGGTCTGTCACGAGAACATGTTGTGTACCGCCATCCACTTGCATTGCAATCCTTCTTTATTAACAACAAACGGTAAGTGCTTATTTTTGTGGTCTGGGATTGAATTGCTATGTAAGTAATCTCTTCTTTTTATTCACCATTCTTCGCAGTCGACATCTCTTGAAGGAGAACAAATGCAAGGCAATAATGACCTTCTTACTCTAGAAATGTGAAGCCTCTGTCTAAACATTTTTTCGTGTGAATATTGCTGAGTTCACTTGAAAACGTATTTGATTCTGAATTCTTAGTATATCATTATATGAACATATCACTAATATATAATCTTTAATAAATAGTTTATATATATATTTATCATTTCGCTACTTGAAGCTAAGATGTCGGATGCTTCCACTGGAATGAAAAAATTCTATATTGTATGTTTGCTAACAAAGAATAAATGAAGCCATCTTACATGAAGTATTTTGACTATCTCGGGAGTGTTGTGTTAATCTGGTCTGAATGTCTGGAGGTTGTGCTCCCATTCAGTCTGAGAGCCCCATGTCCCTATCAATTCAATATGATTAAGTTTTAATTATTCACAAGTTAAAATTGAATTTTGTCCTTAACAACATAGTAAAAGAAACTTTTCTTGGAAACATCTCTAAACTTGACAAGTTTGCCTGCAGATATGTTCTATCTATCTGACTTCATCATTCAATTTGGAACTAAGCTGAAAATGTTGGGAGACAGTTAAAGATTTCTTTTGCACATGTTGATGTAATTGGCATTTTGCCAGGACGTCATTTTGAATCAGACAGGTGAGGTTGCCCTGTGCTTATTGTCACAAGGTGACCAAAGGCGTGGTCTTCAGTATGCCGACAGGAGGGGAACATCCCATCTTCACCAAGGGGAACCACACACCCACTCATCAAATATTATGAAATATTGAAACTGAATTCATCAGCTCTGAGTTGTCAGTTTCGTCATGAATATTCATTAGCACCATTGTGGCACTGATTGGCGCATCTTGCATGTGATTGGGTAATACAAATACGAACATTTCGCACTGCATGCCAACTTTTCCATAGTTTCAGACAAAAAGAACTTCTTTCCTTTGTTGTAAATCTTCTTTCCCGTGAAAGCTTCATATTTCTACCAGTGTTTCTGATACAAAACAAATAAACTGCCCAGGAGTCTTCATAAAAGACCACAATATGCCAATTTTCTAATGAAAGAAAATATAATTTTCACGATATTGAAAACACTGATTGGCGAATACAGTGTGTATAAATAAGCTATGGATTTTTCTACGGATATTGGCTGAGGCCAAAGCTCCATTTTATCGACTGATTAGTAATTTCCCGTTCCAACCACTGGCACTTTTGACATGAAACAGACTTGAAATAAACCATGATTCCAGGGAAATTGCCCTCATTTTCCCTTTAGTTGGACAAAAACATATCGTTATTCCACCTAACGCTAACATTCAAACGTGATTTTTGCAATAGTCTTAACACTGTGTGCTCAACATCCAAAGATGCCACTGTCCCGAATTAGGAGGTTAAAGCTCAGAAATGAACGTTTTTCAGAGGAAATCCACAACGTGACTGATGAAAGGGGGATTGCGCCAACAGGTGCGCCAAGCGTCTCGGCCTCAACCAAGGCCACCCTTAAAAGTCATGTTATCTCTTCGTGTGATTTACAGCCGTGACAGGGATCTAACCACTGGTAGCTAGGGTCCCAACAACTTTGCTAGAAAATATTTACTCTTTCCAAGTTCAATCTCGCTTTGCTTGCTTTGATTTTTCTGTATAATACAACTCACTAACTGACAATGAGACTGAGACGTGCAACTCATGCCTGCCTGTGAATTGTCTGTAACTCTGCAGCCATTCATTGGGTCATGTTCAATATTAGCATATATAACACCTCAGAAAGCTGTTCCTATTTACAAACAAACTTTTTAGTCTCTTCACAAAACTTCACCTCCCCCACCTGCATTTGTTTAGAAATGTTTAGGACACAGTGAGCGTGAAGTCTGATGGAAAGTGATATTGTGGGCATTAATCTGGGCTGTGGAAGTAAAGTTAGACCAAGACACACAGCCTCACACACAAAACAATGCTTCACAATAACCATTGAAATCTTAGCTATGGGATGAAAATGTGAAATCGAAGATATATCAGAAATATGACACTTTCTTGACTTATTCTGAACTTTAAGAACAGCGTATGTTTTATTGTAACATTTAAAGATCATCTGTCAAAGTTTAACCAAGCGCTTACACTTGTTAAATGTGCATGCCCATTGAAGCAAGGGTTGTGTTCTGTAAAAAATGGAGAAGAAATACACATTGTCTTGTTTGAAATGAGGCATAGAGGGAATCAGCTTTCTAAGTATTTTGTACAACACAGGTAGATATGAGACCATCTTGTGGTGTCATTGTGTGCAGCCATGTTTGATCTTGGATGAAGGTGTTTTCCTCAATCAACTTTGTAGTGCTTCTATGACACAAAGAACCTCTCATACAGTGCTTGTATAATTCCAAACCCCCGAAAAAAATGAAAGTTGAAAAAGTTTTTATCCATGAGATATCAGTGGTACTTTGATGTCATAATATGAAATGTTATATCAAGCAAGTGGTCATCGTTTCGATTATTCTACAGTCAGTTATTAATAATGGTATTTATATCAAGACTACAAATGAGCCAATTAAAGTGTGATGTCTTCATAATAAGGAGCATTGTGAAGTTGATATCATTGACGATTTAAAGTCATTAACTATTTCAAATTTGCCTGAAGATGTTTCCAAACGATTTTCTGCATTTCACAGAGTCTGCTTCAGCTGTTCATTTAGTTTATATAGGATGTTGAAATGAGGCATTTGACAAGTAATAGTGGCCTCAAGTGGGATTATTTCTATTGGGATTAAGCTCTGGAGGGGATTTCTCCCATCCCACAAGAGGCCTGCCAGGTTCAAGTATTGAGCGGTAAAGTTTGCCTGCTGCAAGTAAGCCGCTCCGTTCCGCACCTGGGACGGACTTCCGATATCATACCTCTTAGAGAACAAAAGTGCTTTTAATCCCTCATTTGAATATTCCTTTCTTTACAGTACACACATGCAGATCAATCGATGACCATGGAAATGTATTACCGACCCTCTGAGTGTATGTGTTTTCACGGGAATTACACCCTTGAATTTAGACAACTTCGGTCCAAAGTTTGCACTTCTGCCTTGGACAGACCGCTTTAAAAAGAAATCTTCGTTGTTCACGTGTTTAAGTGCAAATTTTAACCACAATGAATTCATAATCGGGGTAATCTATTGAAATGAAATTGACAAGGTGAATTTCATTCATGTAGTACTTTAATGCAGCCCGAACCAGCCAGCGCATGCATATCACCTGGTGACATTTCCATTATAAATGCATTAGATTCATATGAGTTTCTGGTACGAAATAAAGCAGCCGTGAACAAGACCGGCACAGCATTAGAATTATTGACATAGAGATGGACACCAGATGGCAAATTTCAAAACTTTTGATATCAACATGCTTCAAGGTGTGAAAAAGTGAATAAAAAAACATCCATTTGATCACAGGGTGCATCCAAAAGATGGACTGATATGATATAAATTAAGGAAAACTTCTTGCAACATGGTTTCAGAAAATTTAATTTTTTGTTCATGAAATGTTGGACTTATTTCAGATGATGAAATCGGCAGATGTTTGTCATGTATGTTCTACAAGCTATAAAAAGTAGGTTTCTCCAAGATAGAAATAATTTATATTGTTAAAACCTGAAGATAATGTGGAAATGGGAATTCCGATCACGTCCGTACAAACAAGAGACCCAATAATACCGTCCATCACCAACCATTCCCGCTGCCCCATTACGTGCATAACTCGCAACAATACTGTTTAACATAAGTTTGTGAATCTATGAGATTTGCTCAGGAAAAACAGCATTTTTTTCTTTTCTTTTTTTTTGAAAGTGCAAACCACCATTCCCCATATAACTTTATTCATTGTTATCATGTTACCATCCAATCATTTACGTCTTCAAAAATAAGTCAAAATATTAATCTCATTGGCTATTTGTATACAGTAAAATAATACTATAACCATATTATTCTAAATTAGCTTTGCTCCTTCGTCAGATGCAGGCTATCTATATCTGAATTCCTTTATATGCGTAATTAAGTACTTTATCAAAGAAGAATTATCGACATACTTGTACATTCAAAACACATGGAATATAAGGAAGCTGAATAAAAAATTCATTATTTTTGTATCTAATCATGGGGTATAACTCAAGAAAATATATCCACTTGCCTAAGTTCTGCCATATTGTATTCTTAATTACTGGCATGTAAATTTCTCCCTTTTTTGGCATAAGAATTAGAGCTAACATTTCTGATTCAATATGAAAAGTATCATGTTTAAATGAGTGAGCATACCCAGAGTCGAAATACTTAGGTTCCACTTTTTAGGACAATATAATATTACAAAATACCTACCTGT
Organism: Amphiduros pacificus; assembly: GCA_949316495.1. Lineage (NCBI taxonomy): Eukaryota > Metazoa > Annelida > Polychaeta > Phyllodocida > Hesionidae > Amphiduros > Amphiduros pacificus. Next base: position 43,544,033 of record OX439003.1, on the reverse strand, counting down.
ACATTTAGAGCCTTAATTAAAATCCTCGAAATGTTATATATCAACGTAACTTATATCAAGGAAAACCTAGATGGCTCCAAAGTTTTGTACAAAACGTGTCATATGTTCAAGTGAGGACGACATTTTGTGGCAAAGTAAGTGCAGATTGCGCCATTTATTTCCTTATCAAAATAGCTTGTCAGCTCCAAGATATAATAGCTTACTTATATTGGCATGTTTGAGAAAGTTTCAAAAGTTTCAAAGGTGGTTAAACATTGACATTCCATCAGGTAGCCATACCATCTATTTGAAGAGAACCTGCACGCCCGGCCCGCGCGTTTTGTGGGTTAAATTAATATATAAGTACACCCATTTATGTTATTGAAAACGAATAATCAAGGGTGGAATTGCCAACCATTTTACACCTTACTGATTCACATGTTTCATCCGTGTATCGAAATAATTTGCGCCTGAAATTTGCCAGCATAGAATCTACTTAGGTGAGGAGAATTGAATTACCCGTCTGGTGTCGTCTTTCATATTTAAATATCTCGCTTTTCTACCAGACTCTCAATAAAGTGGAGGCCATGAAATGTAACAAGGTGATGATTTTGTCATATTGTTAGGTTGGAGTATGAAATAGCTTGAGATGAGAGCCGTGCAAAGTCTACTTGTGATTAATTTAACTTTGATGAGTCGGGTGATCATTGTTAGCTTTCTGTTGGCGGTGACTTGCACAAACAATTCTCCCACTAACGCAATATTCTCGTCAGACTGTCGAATCACTATTCTCCCTTTCATTTCAATGTTTCCTTCAAGTTTTTAATCAGATATTGCACTAACAGAAGGTTGGATGAGAGTAAATACTTGATTAAAATTATCTAGTTGAAGAGCGGCGGCAATGTGTGTTGAACTTACCACCAGCCCATCGCATTGTTAATTTCAAAAGATGAAAACTACAACATCTGTTGAAAGGAGCGCATCCTTCAGAAATGCGTATTCCAAACTCGGGGAGGGCCGATGTGGGAAATAACGGAACATTTGCTTGGAAAAGGACAACAAAGGCTTCATATTAGAGGGACGGTGTTGCATTGAAAAAGGCAACATTTTCTGCGTCCAATAATGGCGATTTAATTGGGTGTCCCCTTGTCCGCGAACATCATATGATGCAGCTTTGCAAAGACCTTGTGTCGGACAAGTGAAAAAAGTTGCACTTAAATGATGATTGTTGTTCACAAAGGGAAAACTCAAACTAAGTTTGACAGGCCGATCACAATACACAAAAACCACACAGAACCCAATCAGCGAGAAAATGTTCATCATTCTAGTCCGGCTTACCCCATAGTAATTCCACAACAGGACGATGTGACGAATCAAAGGAATATCACAAAATTCAACACGTGGAAAATTGACTAAAAAATGTTCTTCCCTCACTGAATAATTTAAAACCGCCATGTCTGTATTACAATAGTCGTTTTAGCCAAATTGTCATCTGTGAGGTATTTCTTTTGCTGGTGATTTCCGTCCAAAGTACTGGATCCAGTGGCTCCCCTGATTCGTTCCATTGTCTGTTTCATAGGAGATACATTACGCACTTTTCTGTCCATTTCACACTGGTGGTCCGATTGTGTTGCATTTCTGGCCAAAATAAATGCAACCCACTGAGAAAAGTAGAGAAAAGCATGCATCTTGCCCAAGTACCCCACAGTCTAAATCACACCTCGTCTCATAATTCGGACTTAATTTTACCTATTGTTAGCAAATCGCTCAGACAGAACTAGCCTTAACTACAGTTAATGAAATGATTGCTGTAAAATTTGCCAAATTGCTTGTGGATCTCGCTACGTCGCCCTCATGTGTGGTTGGAGGTATTTGTTTTGGAAGCATAACGAGCCGCTTCCTTCTTTTGCTTCGGTGAACACCACACTTTGGGGGAAATTGGCAGAAATTCTAGGAACTAGCCACAAACTTCCTACAAGGCACGTTCTTGGTTGAGGATCATGATTTTCCGGGATCTTTTAAACAATTTTACTTGAGTTCCATTCTCATAAGGCGAATAATAGACTTGCGATAATTAGTACCTTAAAGAGTTCTCCAGTACGGGATAAAGATATCTCTCCAAATTAAAAGTTCCCAGGAATCGGCAAAGCTATGAGCTAAGTATCGTTTTGGAAGTCGCTGACGACAGGAACTGAATATGTTTCGATGCTAATAAGAGGTGGCCTTTAAATTACACCTGGACAAGAGAAAATTAATTTGATGTAATTTTAAGTAGGTGATGTTGACAAGGAACGCCTGTTATGTGAAACGCGAGAGGGTGAGGGGTGGAATTATAATTTGGTGCAAGGCATAGATTAAACCCTGGGGTAAGAAAAATAAGCATACCAAAACGTGAGGGTATAATTCCAACTTTTATTGTGACATCTATGGGGAAAAGAAAGCGCTCTCCAGGTGGAACACCAGCTTGTATGCACAGAAAGGCGCGGAGCAAAGACAACAAAACCTCCTTATATCTATGAATTTTAATGACTTGTCTACCTAATAATTTAAGCAGGGTTGCTAAAGAGAAAATTAAATATAAGCGGCGGTGATGGGACACAAGTAAGGCATTCAAACCGAATTGAAAAGTCCTATTTGTGTTGGAGCTGCAGGTGTCAAAATAGGACTATTAAAACTTAAATTTCACGACCCCGGAGTTTCTCCTTCCGCTAAGCCATTGTCGCGGGACTATGGTAATCGTTCCACAGTCGCGCCCCTAAAGTATAGCCCCGTAAGACGGCTTCATCGTCTTAAGTGAGACTAGTTTCAATTAAGGGGCTACCTGCCGTAGAAACACCCCAAGGTATCTGGCCTCTGACCTCACTTTTTCATATGGCAAAACTCTTGGCAATTGCACACGTCGTGGGTATATAGAAGCTGTATAATTCCCTATGGAAGCAGACAAACAGTGCTCACAATAGGGCACAGATTTCCAGTGAATCCCCCAGCCCTGGCCCACAGAAAAGCTACCAAAGTTTCCATTTAAGCATCGCTTTTATTCATATCATCGGAATTTGATGCAGCACAAGGCCATTCTGCCCCAGCAGTGCCCCCGGGGTATGCCATACAGATATTCCCATGTGCAAACCCTGGCTTGGTATTTTAATGGAATCTAGGATCACACAGGTGCCTCTATCCCCCTCTGGTCCAATTCTTTTTCACTTTACATTTGAAAACCCAAGACGATTCAAGTATCTTAGAACTTATTATACAGAAAATAATTTGATATCTTTATTCTGTTTTTGCCCATGTAGAACACCCTCATATCACGTTTCCCTGTTCCCGTATAGTGCAACTTAAGATCTTAATAAATCTTTAATTCTTTTAAGACAAAATTATTTAAAGTTTAAAGTTGAGACAGATTGAAGTTTTCTACTTAATATTTTTTTTAATATTAAAAACACGATTAAGACACACCATAAAAATTTTAAAAAATCCATCAGCATTTGAATACTCAAAGTTTTGAAGCATAACAAGTTAATTAAGTTAGGTACAGGGATATCTATGTTTCATTAAGGAAATCAGCCCTTATTTCAATGAAACGTGGTATTGTCTTCCAAATGTCTAACTTCCCTTAATGAATATATACCTATTTACTCTATTTTCAGTAGGTGACAATGCAGTGAAAACAAACACAATTGGGACAAAACTACCAGAAATTTAGGACCTCAAACTTCCTTACATGATAAAACCAGTCAAAGTGAAAGCGAAAAAAAACTTTGAGATGGAGCCAGTAAGACACGGGCGGATCTTTCAATTCCTATTAGAAATTAAACTTTTATTGAGATTTGGGGATTGTTATCAACTTTGACACGCGCGATATCTGTTTAAGCCGCTCGTTGGAACCATGGGTTATTGCCACCTAATTTAAAACTTGGCCCTTCTCCCATCGTGTTTGGCCAGTTTTTGGACACGTGACCTGTCAACTTTGAATGCCACACACACTCTCGCATTAATCAGTTGTACTAATTGTGAAATCCAAGGTAAATTGAAATCGACACCTTCGGAGATATATAGAATAACTAATTTAGATTGACTGATTCATTTAGCCTCCCAGTCTCTTTTTGTCTATTATATTATTCACTCAAATCAGTTTATGTCTTTGCATCACCTTCTAAAACAACTCTCTTCAATTTCATTACAGTTGTTGGACTTGATATGTTAAGCAATTTAGGTGTTGCGGAAAACTTATCTTAGTTTCAATAGCACAAAGTGCTTTATTTCTCATAAGACATAAGAAACTACTCCCACTTAACAAAGTGCTCCACGGTCTTATGCACATCATATTATGGTTCGATTTATCTATAAAAAAAACAGTTCTAAAATAGAAATTTATATCATTACTAATTGATTATATCTGAATTGATATCACACAAAATGAACATTTTTGATATTCAAAAAAGGGGTACTAGAATATCACTCAAAAGTGCATACCCTGAGAAACACTCTAAAAAGCACCTCTCCATTGAACTATTTTTTTAATCTAAAATGTGTATTTTTTTCATATCAGTTCAAAATCTACCTTTTGAAGAAAGTTCTCTTTTATTGTAATTAATGATAGGATTTTACATTATCATTACCAAATATTTGTATTACATATAGAAATACCAAATAACATTTTAGGGCTAAATTTTCAACTAAATTTCATGTCAAACAGTTCGATGTTTATTTTTCTTTTCTCTTTGCAATATAAGACATATTGTTGACCAGGGACTATACAGTAATAGTGACGTAATCTTAATAGTATATCACCCCATCACTTGGATCAGTCACCATATGGCTACAGTGTAGCCAGCGCGTGCCCGTCTACGGTCTGCGGTATAATTCTTTGCTAATTTCACGTGCTCAGGGATAATGCCCCACGCGTGTGTATTTCCCCGCTCCGTGCTGGTGCCACTTGCTGAAACATACACGAGGCACCGGCAAAATCTGTCATCTGTCAGCTCTCATCACCCTCATTGGCATTTTACAGCTTCGTGACCAGGTGCGACTGGGTTGCAAACTATTTACAGCCTCTATAACTAACGTGAAATATCCTAAATAATTGAATCTCCACGCTAGATACACTTTAATGATTTTTAATTAAAACTTCAGCTTTAATTGTTTCATCATCCGAGTGATATCGTCTTTTCAAGGTTTTGTTTTTTGAAAAATTAAAATCTGTTTTGTTTTTTGAGTTAAGCAAGCTTATTCTTGAATTAAAAAAGGCGGCAGAGGTCCGTGACCACATGGATGCTAAGACAATAGCCAAAATGAGAGGGTTCAGATTGAATTCAATGTGCAGAACGACGGTACCTGAGGCCTGAAGCAATTTGGAAATGATTCAACTGTACCATGTCATATGGGTTATATTTTGCTTTTACCACTTTTATTACCTGTCCACATTATTTCTGATTTGACAAAAGACAATCGCCAAAATCGTATTGAAACTTAATGCAATCGGGACATGGAATACAGCCATTATATATGACCCTGTTCTATGATATCCCTGAGGCATGTCCCCTACTGTCTAAGTCCTCTCTTCATGAGGTATACTACATTTTGTATAAAAATGAATTCCATATTCATTTCTACGTTAATCATTAGATTAGAATCGCTTCAAAGAAACAGATAATGTGAAGGAATAACATTAGATTTTATCATGAATAAGTCGCTTGCATGTGCCTTTGAATGTTTTGTATTGTCAGAGGCGCTGGAATGATGAGTATTTTGAACACAATTTACATAATCTAAACTTATTCTCTATAAAAAAGTATGTAACAATATAAGTTATATAAATTGCATCTTTATAACTTTAGCATTCATGTTTCGCATTTAAGCTCTTAAAAGCATGGCCATTCATTATTATAAACGCATAGGCGTGTTTATTCACAATGAACTATTTGATAGTAAATGAGCCAATTAAGTTTTATAACTTATTTTTCTTGGAATAACACGACGCAAACCTCTTGCATGTAAGTAACCAAATGGGTTTAGATACGATATTCCAAGAAATGATTTCTCAAACTTTGAAATTACGGCTTTACTTATATAATAAAAAGAAAACCAATAGCTCACATTTAAAAGATAAATATGCTGACCACGTGTTCAGCTGCTCTTGATTTTTTTTGTAAAAAAAAATAAGGACGTCATAATGTGTGTATCTTTATATGCCTGTATAGATGTATGGAGACAGGAGGACGGCGTGTGGGGGGTCGCGACGGGGAGGCGGTTGGGGAGGGGTCTCACCGCCGGCAACCCGCATCCCGCATCCCGCTCCCTCGAGCTCCTGCCCGCCGCGAACTACTCATGCTTGCCCACAACATATGTGTTTGTTGTAGGGTGTGGTTCACTTTACTTACACATCATAGATGCAATCCTAACCTATGTGTTTATATATGTGCATGCCAGCAAGTGTATAATATTGAAGAACACTCTATAAGTGCAGTTAGATTATCACATTGCAATATTGTGACTAGTAAATTATATGGAAAATAAAACATTAACGCCCCAACATTGGAGGATATAAAATGAGATCGTTGACCCCTATCATCATAAATACGCCGGACTCATTGAATCCTGCGTGGAGATATCAAAATATTGAACCAATTTCACACAACACTTTAGATGCTTAGAATGATATGGAAATAGACAATGTTGGATATCACAACATGAAATGTACACGAAACTTACTTGAGTCTGATGCGCCCGAATGTGTACAGTAATTTTAAGTGTATCCACTAGCAGAGATAGTGAGAGAAATGCGCATCAGACTTGGCTGTACAGAGATAAATACGGCAAGCTATCTACACACATAATACCACAACCCCCGATGTTACAAAAGACACTACAATGTCAGAATTCAATGTGCTTCTACAATAAAGAATATCAGTGTAAAGAGACTGTGTGCAAGATTAACACGAGCGCGCCTGTATTCACGACTGTAGCACTTTTCAATGGGTTTTCATAAGCCCAGACCCAGGCCTATACAGTGTATATTTCAATGCATCTTTTTCTTGAGATAGATAAAAATACACAGCAATGGTGCAGGCTTGTCTGAATCAGCCGATACAGTGTTAACAAATCGACGCAGAGCTATAGATTCTCCCCAGTGCCTTTGTACCTGAGAGCGAGTGGCAAAAGGCAATGGAATAAAGGTAGTAAATGCTGTGAAGAGACGAGAGGTATTAAGGGCTGCCACAGATGGGTCTACCCGACTTAACAGACAGATGAATGCTCTATGCTGGCGAGTAGGTCTCCACCGACTGACACCAAGCGCACAATGACGCCCAGTCTGCCAGCACCAACACCAAGTCCAACCATCTACCATATTTATTTGAAGAACTTTTCTTGTTCTAATTCTAAAATAAAAAAGTCTACTCCAGAAACCAGGTTTTAGAATTCCCAAACAGATTTTAATATATCTGAGTAGTTAATCCTATAATATGCTAATTATCGGTTTTACATATGGTAACTGTGTTGAATAATATCAAACTGCTGATGATTTGCGACCAGAGAATGCATAAACTCAAAACTTGTCTGGAAAGCTTTTTGAAACAAAGCTCAAATGTAAATAACACAAGCAACCAGCTGCATACTCATATTGCAAACCTTATGACCTACAGTGTGACTGGTAAACATTAATATAAAGCTAATGACCTTTTCATGTTTCGATGTAAGGACTCAATGCCAATGTCATGACCATTAGAAACATTGTTGTGAGGAATCGTTTAACATGTGTGTGTGTGTGTGTGTGTGTGTATGTATTAACATATGTGTTGGAGCAATGATGCATAATCCAATTTCTTATATGACCCTTGATAAGAGGTCCTTAATACACACGAAATATTTTATTCCGAATGCGGAACAATGATGTAAGGTTGGTTCACCATATTGGCTTAAGGACCTGTATGACCATGATATGTTACATATATTCTCTCAAGAGAAAACACCAATTTTTGCTTGGAAAGTGGTACAAAATCAGAAGATTAAAAAGTCGAATAGGGTAGAGGAGCGAGTGCATTTGCGTATATTGTAATCATTTGTGACATTGGTATCCAAACTGTGAAAGCGTTAAAAACATGAGGACTGAACGTTAGTGGAGAAGTGTCTTAAAGCTCTGAAGGGCCTAACACGTAGTGTTAATAACTGTGTGCCGAGAACGACACTCTGTAGCATTATTTTGTGTAATAATAATAATAATAATAAATTCCTTTATTTATCCTGTATATTGACATTTATAGAAAAGACATCGGCCTTTGAAGTAGTGACCACATATTGCCACAGATGACCTTGATCGCCTGTACACTTTGATAAGAAAATATGGAGTGTTTAGATATGTCCCTTCCTTGTGTCAGCCAAAACAGATGACAGATATGCTATGCTATAGTCAGGCAGTAACTGGGGATGTGTGCTGTACACTCTTCTCCCTAAAACTGGTCATTCTGTCTTCCCACTGTTTGCTATCAACAATATCCACTGAAAGAAAAGTCAGCAAGACGGATTGTTCAACATATTTTTGCTATACTTGCTTTATCAATCTCGGGAGTAAACAGGGGAGCAAGCTCCGTCACTGCCTTTTCCTCGCTACAGCTCATATCAGGGAAGATTGCTTGGTTAGACCTAAGTTAGAATAACTTTCCTGAACAATCAGAATCTAAATGAAAGATAAAGAATTCCAGGTGGCAAACATTTCATTTGGTTTCTTAACTGAACAATTTTAACAATTTTCCAAGTGATGGAAGATTTCTTTTGTACAGAAAAACTTCTATCTAAATGTGTACATCAGTGGTCATATCTAATCATTAGTGATCATATACAGGTTAATACGTGAATGTTGAATATGATTTCTATAGAGGTTTAGAAATAAAGGTTGTCATATAGGTGCATTTATAACGTTTGCACACAAAAGTTCTGTTATTAGTTTACATAAAGCTGAAGATATACATTTGTATATAAAGTTTGCAATATGAATTTGTACATAAAAGTTGCACTACAATTGTGTAAACTAGAATGATATAGATGTGAACAAAAATGTACCAAAAATAGGAGTGAACCTTTATATTACTTACCTGTATGTTGGGCCTGGTAAAGACGATATGGATTGCACTAGATAAATGCTGCACCCTGGGAAAGTAGAATGATGTTGCATGCTTGGCGCAGACTGAGTTATGATACCATGCATGATCAGAGAAATGAAACGTACACATTTGTTCAAGTGGGATGAGACCCCACCACCCATGTGTAGTCACACGGCTAATTCTTAATTTGATGACAGCTTTAATTTAGATAACCATGCCGAGGTTTCATTTTCAGTGAACATTGTTTGAACATCAGTGGTTGGAGGGAAATCATCGCCTGTCATGAAATCCGCCAGATGCCCAACTGTGGTCAGCCAGACACGGCGGCCAATCCCAATTCACTTTCAAAAGAAAACTCAATACAGTTGATATAAAACGATACTAGTTAATTTAATTTTCATATGCGATATCATTCTTTCCAATTAGATTTATGCATACTGAGCATGACACTGATATGGAATCTGTTCATGTCATCTTTCATAATTCAAATTATTGTGACCTTGCCAAATTTCACATATGTGTTTAATTTCAGTGGAAACACAATATAGGTGTCACTGTGCTTCGAGCAATGCTGCCAGAGTCATGAAATGTCGCTTTAGACCTACATGACATTTAGATTATGGGGAGTATATTAATCGTTCATTCATGTTGCACACTTGACTTAGTGTAAAAATAGATGTGAATCCTAATGAACTGAAGATCAGCTATATTTACTGTAGTCAACACAGCATGCTATGCTCTAAAATTGAAGGAATTCTTTGTAAAGCTATGATATCTTTCAATCACATGGACATCAGAAAAAAAGAGACGTCCAGTCAAAGTCAATAGTGCTGCCCTCTGGATTGGAAACTAGCTCCATACCTGCAAGATGCAGCTTGGTACCATCACAGAAGACTCTGCCTGTCTCAGTCTCACCGCCAGGGGCATAATGTCTGGGAGATTTCAATTCACTTCGTTACTACACACAGTACATTGAAAAAGCAGAAACTTTGAACAAACTTTTCCATCTACATGTCTGTATATATATATATATATATATATATATATATATATATATATATATATATATATATATATATATATATATAAATATATATATATATATATATATATATATATATATATATATATATATATATATATATATCACAGCATCTTTCAAGAACAAAAAACAGACATAGCATGATGCAACACACAAGCTATTTCATATCATTTGGATCTTTTTATAATGACAATTAAGATTCAGCTCCGTTTAACAGCACAAGAGATTGCCACTGTCTAATTAGCCTTGACCAAGAAGGCGTGCTATAATTTGGATCTGGAATGAAAAAGAATTGCCTATATGTTTCCTTGGTGCATGCTGTTTATAATGCATCTTTCTTCCACAAAGACCTTGTTTGTCTAAAAAAAACATATAATGAAAAACAGACTTTTAAATGACACAGTTGATCCCAGTTTTCTGTTAGAGCAAGTCATTACCTTGTGTAACTATGATAAGCTTCATCTCTCATGAATTTTATCGCTGTTATATGTCTGGTGTGTTGAGATTTCTTAACCACTAGAGAGATAACTCTTTCATCTCCATACTTTTGTATATATCAATCGCAATGAATGTGTACATACACTGAAGTTCCCTTCTTTCTTACGGCTTTCTTGAGTAAAAAAGTATCAGACCAGTAAAGGCTTCCTTAGACAATACCTGAACTAGGCTTAGATAGAAAACACCTTGTATTACACAAACTTATAATTGGCACGATTGACATTCTGTCTTATGCACACAATTGTGTTGCTTCAGGCTGACAGTACACTTTGTATGTGGTGAATCTCACCCTGTGAAAGACACTGCTTGAGTTTCTATCGGAGGCTCGTGACACGCCAACACTAAATGTCAATCGTATCACCTTAGAGTTCAAAACATAATGTACCTAGCAAGTTTTTATAACTCAATTATCACCTCGGCGGATGACATGAAATTTGGTTTATTACACACTTCCTCTCTAGCTTATATCACAGAAAAAGTGTAATTAATGGGAAATTCATGTCTGATTACCTAGGTGGTGACAGGTGACTCGGGTTGGGTGACCTTGACCTTCAAGATGCCCAGGCCGCCATATTGGTTTGTATGGGTATTCAGATACTCACACTATGTATCTAATAATTCGACGTTTGGCAAACTTTCAATATAAAAAAAAAATCGCCAAATTTTAAATTCTTTAGTTATCATGACATGTCAAGCAATATAAGAAATCTTCATTTGTGATATTTCAAAACACATACTCATTTTAATGCAGTTAATAAAACAGAACAGTTGTATATAACAGTTCATAGACTATGAACTCACTTATTATTCTATGATCTCACCCAGGGAACGTGTATTTCCTAAATATCGCTATGGACCTGACGCTGACCGACCTGACACTGAGATCCTGAAGGTGACACGGCCAGAAATCCCCTCACCCATCGCCCACCACAGATGAACTTATCGTTGCTGATAAATTCATTTGTGTTTGCGCAAAGATTTTGGGAATTAAGCTGCAGGCTTTGGCTTGGCCAGATTTCACCCGGGTCGTCCAAACCCCATTTATCAAGGGGGTTAACTTCAACTTTATCTGCAGTCTGCAAGATGGGAGAAGCTGGGGCCGGTGAAAGTGCTCAATTTGGCGTAGAGCGTGTGCAGGGGAGTGTGCGACTGCTGGGTGGAATGGCAGGACCTCTGAGGTCTAACTGGAAGCTGACCTTCCCCGGCCCTCATCCACAACATCCGTCAACTATCACCAAAACCAAGTCTACCATCCTAGCATCTGCCGGACTCTAAGCCATGGCCTCTCCGCTGATTATCCCGACCTCACAACATATGAGCTACCAAGCGAGGACATCTGAGATCTGTATTAGTCTCTCTGACCGTCACTGCTGGTGATATATGACTGCCTGATCACAGCTGGTCTTATGCCGTGCAACCGGGTGAAAATGGGTTGCGCTGGTGGCCGTGTGCAGACAGAAAAGCCACTCCCTGTGTCACCTCACACTGACATGCATTGTAGCAGATCCGCTCCCTGTGTTACCTCACATTGACATGCATAGTGGTAGATCTACTCCCTGTGTCACCTCACACTGACATGCATAGTGGCAGATCCACTCCCTGTGTCACCTCACACTGACATGCATAGTGGTAGATCCACTCCCTGTGTCACCTCACACTGACATGCATAGTGGTAGATCCACTCACTGTGTCACCCCACACTGACATGCATAGTGGTAGATCCACTCCCTGTGTTACCTCACACTGACATGCATAGTGGTAGATCCACTCCCTGTGTCACCTCACACTGACATGCATAGTGGCAGATCCACTCCCTGTGTCACCTCAAACTGACATGCATAGTGGCAGATCTACTCCCTGTGTCACCTCACACTGACATGCATAGTGGTAGATCCACTCCCTGTGTCACCTCAAACTGACATGCATAGTGGCAGATCTACTCCCTGTGTCACCTCACACTGACATGCATAGTGGCAGATCTACTCCCTGTGTCACCTCACACTGACATGCATAGTGGCAGATCTACTCCCTGTGTCACCTCACACTGACATGCATAGTGGTAGATCTACTCCCTGTGTCACCTCACACTGACATGCATAGTGGCAGATCCACTCCCTGTGTCACCTCACATTGACATGCATAGTGGCAGATCTACTCCCTGTGTCACCTCACACTGACATGCATAGTGGCAGATCCACTCCCTGTGTCACCTCACACTGACATGCATAGTGGTAGATCCACTCCCTGTGTCACCTCACACTGACATGCATAGTGGTAGATCTACTCCCTGTGTCACCTCACACTGACATGCATAGTGGCAGATCTACTCCCTGTGTCACCTCACACTGACATGCATAGTGGTAGATCTACTCCCTGTGTCACCTCACACTGACATGCATAGTGGCAGATCCGCTCCCTGTGTTACCTCACACTGACATGCATAGTGGCAGATCTACTCCCTGTGTCACCTCACACTGACATGCATAGTGGTAGATCTACTCCCTGTGTCACCTCACACTGACATGCATAGTGGCAGATCCGCTCCCTGTGTTACCTCACATTGACATACACCATTGACAGGCATCATGATATATCAATTCCCTGTCTAACACCACTGAAGTCATCATGATAAATATACTCGCTGTTTAATACCACAGACAGCCATCATGATATATCTACTCCCTGTGTGACATCATGATACACCTACTCCCTGTCTGACATCATGATATATCTACTCCCTGTTTGACATCATGATATATCTACTCCCTGTTTGACATCATAATATATCTACTCCCTGTGTGACATCATGATACACCTACTCCCTGTTTGACATCATGATATATCTACTCCCTGTTTGACTTCATGATATATCTACTCCCTGTTTGACATCATGATATATCTACTCCCTGTTTGACATCATGATATATCTACTCCCTGTTTGACATCATGATATATCTACTCCCTGTTTGACATCATAATATATCTACTCCCTGTTTGACATCATGATATATCTACTCCCTGTTTGACATCATGATATATCTACTCCCTGTTTGACATCATGATATATCTACTCCCTGTTTGACATCGTGATATATCTACTCCCTGTTTGACATCATGATATATCTACTCCCTGTTTGACATCATGATATATCTACTCTCTGTTTGACATCATGATATATCTACTCCCTGTTTGACATCATGATATATCTACTCCCTGTCTCACGCCACAGATTATTGAGATGGTCCATACGTATTCCATTTCCTTTCCCTACCCTCCATGTTGCTTTTACTACAAAACTATATTTCATTCACATCTCCAGATTGGCCTGAACCTCGTGGCCTTGGTGACTGGGTCACTCATGAGGACATATTTCTAGCTTCACTCTGGTGTCAAAGATGGCATAATCATTCCAGAGGTTCTTGTGATGAGACACTAATGGTAATCTTTCAGGGCACATCTATCTCTCAATGACGCATCTTTGACATGCACCATCTATTTAGACGGTTTTGTTTACTGACCGAACGTTACATATATTATATTTAAATATGTGCAATAGATATTATCTGAAGGTTATCACTGAGCTTCTATGGATCTATTTAGATATTATTTGACATTTTGAAAATCCAGTAAGTGAAGCATTAAAAGACAATTAATATTATTATTTCCAGTTTCGGATTCTGTTGGTTACACATGATCAGATTTGTCTTTTTCTAATCAAGGTTCTGAACAGCCATTGCCTGTTATAATAACAAATAAGTTTGCATTACTGAGAGCTATTGATGAGGATTACAAAGTCAGTGATGAGGGAAATGGAAGGGCTCGGCGCTGTCGGGAGGGTGCACGGGGAGTCAAGGGGAAGGGGATCACCCAGTGATCGTCATGCCTCTCTCGCCATATTTCCACAATTACATTTAAAGATACATGATCTATGCAGTATTAATTCCAATAATGGGGTTAAATGAGGTGTGCAGGGCGGTGAATTAAAAATGCAGATGCAATACAGTTCTGGATCACTAATGAAAAAGATGAGGGTAGGGAGAGCTGAGAGTAGGGCGGGGTCCGGGGCACTGCCAATATGCTACCCTAACCCAAGGAGACAATCACATAATGGCCTCCACCCAGATGTCTTCCATTGCAAACTAAGCCCCAAGCTGGAGTGTGACAGGGTTCAGTTCTGGGGGACACTTCTGCGCATCTCAGCGGTCACCTGCTCATCTCACAAGGTCACCGCTGCAGCAGTAACAACATTAAACAAATCCCAGCAAAGCTAACCTCATTGTAGTAAATGACGACTGAGACCATCATGATGATACCTCTCACTATATCAAATCAAATGATCCAGCCCAATTGGCCCTCACAGTGCCCCTAATATCGCCACCCTTCTCACCTTCCGCGCCTAATCCACTCAGCCCCGGCTATCCGCGACACACTGCGCCCATATTTGCATATTTTATATCATTTCACGCACAAGTAATGGAGCACATCGCTGGTTTACAGCACAAAACAATCAAATGCTTTTAATTTCCAATACCATTTTTAAGGTCATTTTCGTTTAAACAAATCCATTATTTCAATGAACTTCGTTTTAAATAAAACCATCTGCTCTCGTCTTCGACATTTGGAATATAGTAGAAGGTAGTACAGTATATACATGTACAATATTATCAATACAGATAATCCCCATACTGACCCGGAGGTTTGAGCATATATTGTGCCTGTCTTCTACCTCGCCTGTCTTAACACTCCATTGTAGATATACCATGATGACTGAATTTATACAAATCATAAACATGATTTTATATTTTATGATTAAATATTGAATTCAAACAACCTTTGTATTTATTTAAACTATATGTTGGTCCTTGCCTCAATGTATTTGTTAGTTATACATAACGATGATAATTAGAAAGTTTAAGGATGGTGGATTGATTTGGCGCTGTATTTACTAAATCTGCTTAAGTTGTTTCTGAACATTTCAAATAGATAAGGCAGATGTTAGATCAATCCTGCTGTATGAAATAGTGGTGAGGAAATGTTATAGATCGTGAGTAGGCATTCCTACATCTGTTAATACATTGTACATCATTTTGTCTTGGATATTTCATTTATATAGAAACCCCAAACATATCTATCCACCCAGCCGGGCCCATACGAATTACAGATATTGCAGTTTCCATTGCGTAACAGTGTAAATTTCAGAAAATGGTCTCAAAATACAACCTCCCTGCAAAATGCGCATCACAACATTCTACGTGCTGCCATTGGCCGGTCAATAAACTCGTTTTGATATTGAATGATTACACATTGTTACCCCCTTTGTCCGCAGCTTCTTTCACCTAGCGGCCATTTTGAACTTAATGCATGTATGTAACTTATAGATCACACATGCATATATGAAATGTGAAATGTCGGTTGTAAAATGTCTTTCTGATACACTGCCTATCCCAAACCATGTCTCAATTTACAATGTTAATAACTTAGTACCGATGTTTTTTTTTATATTGTCATCATATGCATTGTATGCTAAAGTATTTCTTTGACATTCGAGGGGCTAATCAATCTCCTACCATAAAAAACCAAGTGCAATGGCTTGCCTTCACCATGCACGTGATAAGATCTGTATCTATATCTTATATAAGATAAGCTTTGGGCAAGGAGATGGTGTGTCGAGTTCCCTTACCCAGACCCACCTCGCCGCATACAAGAAGTTTGGAATGGAACACATTTTTTCTGACAAAATTGTTTCAATACATTCTCATCAAAGAACCAAAAAGGAAAATCTCTGTGAATGCTATATGTCCTGTTTGTCTAATAAAACCCTATTAATCTACTGCATGCCCTTCCTCTTTCAGTGAAGTTCCTATCATTCTTCATTAAAGACTATCACTATCAGATAAACCACCTGTCATTATACTATACACCGTTTCACTATCGAATAAAGCACCTATCATTCTACTATACACCCTTTGACTATCGTATAAGCCATCTGTCATTCTACCATACACCCTTTCACTATTGTATAAAGTATTTGTCATTATACTATACACCGTCTCACTATAGTACAAGCCATCTGTCATTCTACCATACACCCTTTCACTATTGTATAAAGTATTTGTCATTACACTATACACCGTTTCACTATCGTATAAGCTATATGTCATTCTACCATACACCCTTTCACTATTGTATAAAGTATTTGTCATTATACTATACACCGTCTAACTATAGTACAAGCCATCTGTCATTCTACCATACACCCTTTCACTATTGTATAAAGTATTTGTCATTACACTATACACCGTTTCACTATCGTATAAGCTATATGTCATTCTACCTTACACCCTTTGACTATCGTATAAGCTATTTGTTAATATACCATACACCCTTTCACTATCGTATATTCTACTATAATTCTATTATACACCCTTTCATTATCGCATAAACTATTTGTTTATATACTATACACCCTTTCACTATCGTATATTCTACTATAATTCTACTATACACCCTTTCATTATCGCATAAACTATTTGTTTATATACTATACACCCTTTCACTATCGTATATTCTACTATAATTCTACTATACACCCTTTCACTATCGTATATTCTACTATAATTCTACTATACACCCTTTCACTATCGTATAAAGTATTTGTCATTAAACTATACACCGTCTCACTATAGTATAAGCCATCTGTCATTCTACCATACACCCTTTCACTATCGTATAAACTATTTGTTAATATACTATACACCCTTTCATTATCGCATAAACTATTTGTTAATATACTATACACCCTTTCATTATCGTATAAACCACCTGTCATTCTACTCTACATATTTTCACTATTGTCTGTCTGTCAAATATAATCCTTCCTATCTAAGGTAAACCTTCTTCGGAACTGAACATGACAACATTTCACCTAAACATTCCACATAATTCGTAGATGGTATGAATAAAAACAAAGATTCTGGAGTTAAAATGCAAATATTTTGATTAAGACTGTCATTGATGGAATTCGAGTATAATTATATATGTGTGTCTCAAATCGAGGACTCTAATAACTTAGGTCATTAATCTTATGATTGTGTAATAAATGTGGACTGTGGCACCTGGCTTGTACAACACACGTCAACATGCCCACAAAAGCAAACTCTATTTCTGTTTTAGTGTGCTTCATTATTTTTCATGGTGCTGCCAGAAAAACAGCTTCTCTCAGGCTAAAACATTGAGCAGTGGATGTTCTCTGAGGTGCCCCTGAAACAAAACCGGTGTACAAAGGTCGTAAATAGTAGGTGGTGTAGCTACCGCTAATGGACAATGCTAGTATTCCAGAGGAAGATGTTTGATTTATTAGGGTCACCTGGTTAATTGTGACATTGTTTTAGTGGACTCCGGGGATAGAACAGCATTTTGCCATCGCGGTGTAGGCCATGGTTGCACAAGCGTGGAGGGTGGACGAGACAGGGCCATCAGCGGGGCAGGGTCTGCCGGGCCGTGCATGGATATGCCCCATGGGGCACAGGCCCAGCTTCACTGAACAGCACATACAACCCATATATCACGCCTGCATCTCATAACACTGGCCTATAAACCTGCAAGAGGAATATATAAGTTCCTTTTAAATGTTTTAATGTATATAGATTTTTTTATTTTCAAAGTACAAATTGGAATTAACTTTAGAATTTAAGAATTTAAGAATTATTTTCATAAAAAAGAAGTACAACAAGTCAGTTTATGTCAAGCAATATGGTAAATTGTAAAAACAAACAAATGAATTGCTTTTTAACAAAATTGAAATATTGCATAAAATAATTCAGATGAGTGGTGCAGTTGTAAATAACAAGAATATCATATCAAAAAAGTCATCTCACGTGAAACCCATGTGTAATTTCCCACAATATGTCTGAATATTGCACGATACAGACCATACGGATACCACAAATAATATTGTTTTGTTGTATATCACACAATACCGTCCGGTTAAATATCATACACTATGATCCATTTGAGAATCACACAATATGGTCCATTTGAAAATCACACAATATGGTCCATTTGAAAATCACACAGTATGGTCCATTTGAAAATCAAACAATATGGTCCATTTGAGAATCACACAATATGGTCCATTTGAAAATCACATAGTATGGTCCATTTGAAAATCACACAATATGGTTCATTTGAAAATCACATAGTATGGTCCATTTGAAAATCAAACAATATGGTCCATTTGAAAATCATACAATATGGTCCATTTGAAAATCACACAATATAGTCCGATTTAATATCGCTCAATAAGGTCCGGTTGAATATCACTCAAAATAGTCCACTGCAATATCATGTAATATGGTTTAGTTTAATACCACAAAAAACCATCCAATGAAATATCAGACCAAATGGCTCAAATAATTTTCAAAAAACATGGACGTACCACAAACAGACCAGTAAATATCCAATAGAATGGTCAAACCGAGTCACCTTTAATAATAACAAGTAAAACTATCACCAAAAACACCAAATTTAATATCAGTAGTTACAACGGTAGTCTTGAGAGCGTTAAATAATCACTATGGAACTTTCCATCGCGATGTCTGTTCGGACTTTCAAACCACATGATAAGTTCAGACTAACTGAAAATCATTTGATTGAACTGAATCTGTATTCTCACATGAAGTCTCTGAGAGAACCTAAACATTTTCTGCTAGATTTTGACCCGTTAACAATATTTAACGACACATCAAAGTTCCATTTAGAAGTTAAAGATATGAGATATCTTGTTCAGAAGTTATGGATATCTGATTAACTTCTGGTAGATTAGACATCGTAGCAGTTATTACATTTTAATTGTATTCAAGATGCAATATCTATATAATAAGTCTGCAATAAAAAAATCCTCTATAGTAGGAATTGATTGCACGGCATAAAATTTCTGCTTTCAAAATACTGAATAGCGAGGTACTGTATTGTGAAAATCATTATATGTTTTTTTTGTACAATAAGCAAGAAGAACGCTGACACTTAACCTGATGTAAATAGTTTGGCTGCAATATAAATGGCAGAATGTGGGAAGCAGAAATAATTACATGAGATTTGCCTGATATTTATGACAATGTGTACAGAGAGGATTAAGTGTCAACATGATGGATAGTCAATCAGGGATCATCCCAATAGTTGTCATAGAGATCACATTAATTGGGTGCTATCATTGAGTCCAAACTGAGAAATCATCAGGCAGGGCCGCTTATATCACCCACCAATCTCCTCTTGTCACCCCGGGGCCGGGAGCGACACAGGCACGGCACAAATTAACTTGTTCAATGGCCATGACCCTGCCGGACAGTGGGCAGCATGGGGGCATTTATCTTGTCCAGCACGTGTGGGGAAGAATTATATGTTTGTGTGGCCATCTGAGTCCCTCCCGAGGCCGACAAGCCACGTCCTCGTGTCCAGAATATCACATGAGAAATGGGCCCGGGCTGTGACATGAGGACCTCCACCGTAGTGAGTGTCACATACAAAGTCTTGGAGACATTGTATGTCATGATGGACATGGAGCCTAAGGCCAAGCTCTCACCAGAATCCACCCCTCCACCAATCTTCAAAACTCAACACACCTTTGAACCGTGGGTGGGACCTTTGACCCATGATGTTGTTGGTCTGCGGTGCATGCTAGAATGCTGTCACTTCTTCCCTTGTGAGATCTGCTACCACCAAGATTACCCCAGCAACACACATGCCTTGCATACTAATTATCAGCTAATTAGTACCACTTTGAAGTGGCATTGTCGGTCCTTTGATCAACAAGAGGTGGCTCGGGAAGCCCCAAGACAGCCATGCCCTTCTCAATGTGACTGGCATGGCTAAATACACCAATCAAGAATAAACAATCCCATTTATATTAATATAGGACATACTATCTACTATCATAATTGAGCAGTGCCTTATGTTGTCTTTATGGTAATACCCGCTGGAAACACTTTTAGAAGATGTCTAAATAATGAAAAAAACAAGGGTCACGTGATGGCCAAAAAGCAGACGACAATTGTTCCATGGCAGTGCCTGTTTGCGCAGACTGTTGTCTACGTAGCTCCTGCATCCTCAATATCCACATTTCTCTCTGCCATTTATTTCTCACGAGTATTTGTCAATTCTGCTCACATCTCTAATTTCTCAGGATTTTCCTGACAACAGACATTTTGACCTTCTTTTTGAAAATCCGCTAAATGTTCCTGTCAAAAGATATCGTGATAGGAAACGAGTGATCAAAGTCCGGTTATTTGAAAGAGAAATATAAGAGTTTTACCTCAATGCACTTTAGAAGTAAGCTAATTATTTTTAAAAACCAGAATGGTCTTTTAGAATAAATTGAATTTTATCCTTATTTTAAGCACATGTGATTATTGATAATCGTCGTCATTAGGGATATGAGGCAATCATACATTTTCATCAGAAAGCATTATAAATATAATATCTTAAAGGCTTCTTTCATTTTATCAGCAGTGAAGGGCTAGTTCATTAATCGTTCAGGGAAATGGGGTGATTTTTTTATTATAACCTATGAATGAATATCCATATACAAGCTGTCTATCTTTTACTGATAGCTTGTGTCCTAATATATCAATCTGTCATAATCCATTTTCTTCCTTGGTTACTAGGTCGAGATAGTAAATTAGAGAAGTGATAGATAGGATGTTGAATAGAGATGGCAAGACAGGTAGTAGAATGATAGGTGAGAGACAGGATGGGTGTGAAATAAGGATGGTAAGACAGGTGGTAGATAGGTATGATAATACGTTGGTATGGTGAGATAGGTGATAGATAGGTAGGATGTTACGTTGGTATGGTATGATAGGTGGGAGGCAGGAAGGATGTGAAGTTGGTATGGTAAGATAGGTGGTAGGCAGGAAGGATGTCAAGTTGGTATGGTAAGATAGGTGAAGGCAGGAAGGATGTCAAGTTGGTATAGCAAGATAGGTGGTAGATAGGTAGGATGTCAAGTTGGTATGGTAAGAAAGGCGGTAGGCAGGAAGGATGTCAAGTTGGTATGGTAAGATAGATGATAGATAGGTAGGATATCATGTTGGTATGGTAAGATAGGTGGAAGGCAGGAAGGATGTCAAGTTGGTATAGTAAGATAGGCGGTAGATAGGTAGGATGTCAAGTTGGTATGGTAAGATAGGTGGTAGTTAGGAAGGATGTCAAGTTGGTATGGTAAGATAGATGATAGATAGGTAGGATATCATGTTGGTATGGTAAGATAGGTGGAAGGCAGGAAGGATGTCAAGTTGGTATGGTAAGATAGGCGGTAGATAGGTAGGATGTCAAGTTGGTATGGTAAGATAGGTGGTAGATAGGTAGGATGTCAAGTTGGTATGGTAAGATAGATGGTAGATAGGAAGGATGTCAAGTTGGTATGGTAAGATAGATGATAGATAGGTAGGATGTCAAGTTGGTATGGTAAGATAGGTGGTAGATAGGAAGGATGTCAAGTTGGTATGGTAAGATAGATGATAGATAGGTAGGATATCATGTTGGTATGGTAAGATAGGTGGAAGGCAGGAAGGATGTCAACTTGGTATGGTAAGATAGGCGGTAGATAGGTAGGATATCATGTTGGTATGGTAAGATAGGTGGAAGGCAGGAAGGATGTCAAGTTGGTATGGTAAGATAGGCGGTAGATAGGTAGGATGTCAAGTTGGTATGGTAAGATAGGTGGTAGATAGGTAGGATGTCAAGTTGGTATGGTAAGATAGATGGTAGATAGGAAGGATGTCAAGTTGGTATGGTAAGATAGATGATAGATAGGTAGGATATCATGTTGGTATGGTAAGATAGGTAGAAGGCAGGAAGGATGTCAAGTTGGTATGGTAAGATAGGTGGTAGATAGGTAGGATGTCAAGTTGGTATGGTAAGATAGGCGGTAGATAGGGAGGATGTCAAGTTGGTATGGTAAGATAGGTGGTAGATAGGTAGGATGTCAAGTTGGTATGGTAAGATGGGTGGTAGATAGGGAGGATGTCAAGTTGGTATGGTAAGATGGGTGGTAGATAGGAAGGATGTCAAGTTGGTATAGTCAGATAGGCGGTAGATAGGTAGGATGTCAAGTTGGTATGGTACGATAGGCGGTAGATAGGTCAGTCAGGTTGACGTGCCTGTCATCTAAGGAAGATGCAGTACTTTCATCATGGAAGGTGACAATTTCCAGATGTGCCTTCCCACCTCCAAGCATCTGTGCCTTACTCTGAGCAACTCACAACGACATCTGCTCAATGTTCTCACAGTCATCATGCTCATATCAACACTGACTTTTATTTTAAGCATTCATTGCAGTAAAACCCAACATTCATGGACACACTTAATCCTTGCTGCTGGATGTTGTTCATTTCTCACACTTGTATACCAATATTCCTAATTATATCATCCAGGTTTGAATTAAACCTGGTTGAATTAATTTCGTGAAAGTTATAAAGTACCTGAAATTGAAAAAGCACAGGTTTTCATATGGACCTGAATGGTACAAATAAAATGGCGATGGAAATAGTAAAGATTATTCGCACAATGTAATAATATTTATCTGGCACATAATTATGGTGTATTAACTTTCATTTTATGGTACACCTTTCTTTAGAGCTTTAATGTATTTTTTTAGGTCACTGACAATTTGATAGAGAATTGGAGTATGTTTAAATGATATGTGTCATGAAACTGTGATGCAAACAAGCTATCTTCCCGAAATCAACCAAAATACACCTGCCATGATTATGATATTCTGTTGAAAATGCCTAGCACTAAGTGGTCACGTGAGTACAAGCATGTGACCACTGTTGTGGACTGTAAAGGTACATGACCTATACCAATAAACAAAAAGCAATGAATAAAAAGACACTGTAAGCCAAATCACTCCAGTGTCTGAATCTGTAGGTATCTCATCGTTAGCAAACCTTTATTAAGTATGTGTTTGTACTAGATTGAACTAGATTGAAAAGTTTGGATGATTTGGATTTTAGCAGAAGACTCATCTACTTTCAAATTGCAAGGGAATTTATGTGGGGGCAATACGATTGGTAATAACATTTTAACAAATAATCATTTGTATTGTGCAAGGAAAAAGTGCTTGAAAATCTGATTTCACGAAAGTGCTTTAATAGTACAATGGGATAAAACAACTTAAAGTTTGTTATATTTTCTTTTTATGTATGAGTAACAAAGGTGGGGAACAATGGAACAGTAAACCAAGTGAGTTCCTGCACCTGTAAACGGAACGTACAATTATCAGAAGACCTCCTCATTTCCCAAGCCAAGACAAACAACCCTTTATCAGATGGCAGTTGAAATTAGTTACCTTCATATGAACCACAGTCAAGTATTTTCCTTATCGGATATGCTTCTATATATGGAAATTATGGAGGCCATGAATGAGGCATCGGAACAGGTTGATTGACGCATTTTGATAAGCCGTACCGTTTTGGAATTACAATTTTGAGATTGCTCAGATCCTCATTTTAAAAAAGATGACATTAAAGATACATATTGATTTCAGTGTGATCCTTATCAAATTTATTACATAAACATATAAATGTATGAAACATATGTGATGTAAGGTTTTTAGATGAGGACGTTACCAAACATCCGTAAAGGTAACACATATAAAGTAAACTTTTGCCAGAGTGTTATCACATATGGATGGAAAAACCGTTACTACGGAAACCTCTGTAGTTGTTTAGTTAGTTATTCATTTGTGTGGAGGTAGACATGAGAGCATTTTGGCAAAGCCAATAACAGCATTATGTAGAAAGTGATAGCATGTGTTAACAAGGGTTGTAAGGGTCATAATTGGACGTTCAACGCTTATTGTTATTTACAAAACCCACCATGACTCTAGGTCATGAAAGGGGTAAATAGTGAAAACATTGCCCTTGATGACTTGTTTTGTTTGAGGCAGTGTTACCTGAGAGGTGGGTGTCTTTGATGTTGAAGGTGTGTCTGTCACACAGAGGTGGACATGTGCAGCTCCCGTCGGAAAATAAGCACATGCGGCCCCCAGGAACCAGACAGCAAAGTGGTTCTCGGGGATCTGAAGGGCCTTGATGTGGCTTCACAGGTGGGAAGCTAGGCCTGCTGGCAAATGGCAACAAGTTGAATGTGTCACACTCGAACTGCAAGTAATTCTGGTTTTGTTTTATGTCATCCAACTGAAATGAGTGGCACATTAAGTTACAAGCATGTATGACTGTAAAACCACATGTTTAACATCCAGGTCTAATCAATCAAGATTAAAGCTGAAAGTAAAGTGGTGAATCAGACCCCGGGCCAATAACACAGGCATATTACAGCAAAGTTACCCTATTAATATTCTGGTATGTCACTGGTAGATGAGGTTCAGGAACATAAACGTTGGCTAAATAGAAAACATAAACATGTAACAATTACGGCCAAACATTAGGTATGAACCTAAGGTGGGGGAACCTTTCGCCAAGGTCATTGTCTTGCGCTTGGGGTATGCTCCAGGTGAAGGAGACGTTATCAGATGGATTATGTAAATGGGGTGTATATTCTGTGCAGGAATATGAATGGTGCATGTTACATTGATATACTATATACAACTGGTGTAGGTCCTAACTAAATGGTCATATGTAACAGGTTATGCATATATAATATATAACTATCTTCAGCTCCATCACTATTTGGGTTTGAAACTTGTGAAGTGGTGCTGTCGAGGCTTTGTCAAATATGAATCAATCATGTTGCTGTATTGAACATATACTGCTGTATGGGCAGCCAAGTATATCATTTATTTTTCATCTCCACATCTTTAATACAATGATAACGTAGTGAACTAATTGTTATATTATTACTCAATTTGATATTTGTACTTTTTCAAATAGTGGCAAATACTCTATGGTGGTTATTTTGATATATTTACTCCCATATTTCAAAGGTCTTGCTCATGACCTCCGCTCATTTCTACCTGTCACCCATCGCCTCACCTGGGACCTCCCATTGTTTATTTCAAAAGCGCCGCCACCTCAGGTGAGATCAGAGATCAAAGGTGCCGTCTTCTTCTCACCTGACAGCCGATGCAAGTGTCAGGGTCCACACCTCCCAACAATGCAACATGGAAACCGACAATTTCTCACCCCCAACTAAATCATATAGCCCTCTGGAACCCATAAATTGCTACTTGGTAGATTTATGATAGTAGAGGGTCAATGACAGGATGGTTACTTGTAATAATGTAGCCTTTTCTTCACAAGTCATATATCATATGAGAAGCTTTTATGAGTAAAGATGACCATGCTTCATATTTAATATGACAACCCATGTGCATGCTGCCTATAATTTCTCACACATCGCATAGATCTTCAGATAAGATTCTTGAACTTACTCAGCTCAAAAATTCTTGTAAAATGTAATCAAATGATAGCCTCAGAATTCTTCTTAGATACCAAAGTGTTTCAATGTTCAATAACAACTTTTATCTAATCTTTTTTAAAGAATATATTTCCAGATGACAATACAACGATAAGCTGCGGGGAAAATGTAAGATATCCAAATAATGTACTCAGAAAGTAGTAGCAGTGTTTCTGTTGAGAGATAAAAGCCAGTAAGGTTAGTAACTTGACATGTCGTGCATTGCACTCCGTCTTCCTCAGTCATTTATCAAAGCTGTCAGCTCAAGTCTTATATTCCTTTTCAACAAAGTCTTTTCTGCACAATATATTACTTGTTATCATGATGGATGCTACTTGGGATTTTATCATTTGATCATTGTACCCATCAGGACCTCTAGTTTTGATGCATCTTATATACTTAGTGTTAGGCCATACACTCTGCCTCATGTCTTTGAAACAAATTGACAAAAGCCACTTGATCCGTACCATCCCGTTTTATTTCATCAAAAGACCCAATGACAGGATGAAAAGCTTTGTAAAATTAGTGTTTTGAAAATGCAACTTTATTCACATATCAACACTTTTGATCTTAAAGCAATAAGAAATAGGTACATCTGGACCTAGCCCACCACATGACAATAGAGGAAACCTGACAACCTATACTACACACACCTTATGGTATGTCTGTGGCTTTAAGGTAGCATTTTTCTCCGGCAACATCATCCACTTGGTTCCATATTATCTGGTAAATTACCCTTTATCTCTTGCAAATAAACATAAACATATAATATGCCTCATTATCTGGTTAGATGCGTTATTGGCTATATATGTATATGGTGCATGATTTTTAAAGGGAGTGTGTATGATTACAGAGGAGTTGAGGAGCAGTCATTAAGATATCCTGTGTCAGTTTTACAGCCCCCGGTACCTGTGTGTTTCGCTGGGTGTGGACATACTACAGAGACAAGGATGGTTGGGAATCTCAGGTGAATGAGAGCACATAAACAATATAATGCATGGCAAGATAGTGATCCTGTGTCACAATGAGCAGCATGTTGTCATCTGTGTGTCTTGATCTTTTTGCAGTCTTGTGTGCTGCAGGTGACTCTGGCATCCCAAACAATGCCCTCCTCCTAGGCCAAAGCTACTCTTCTCTGCCCAAGACAAAACGCCATTGTTTGACTTCTTTACACACTGCGATGGCGTATTGTGGCAAGATTCTAAAGGCAAAGATGGGAGCTATCATGAAACATAGGAAAAACATGCAATGCTGCTTCGGTAAACATGTACTTAAAACCCACATCAAAACTTTAATACAACCAATGAGGTTATTTGAAGTTTGGAAGTATTTCACTGATATCAATAGGATTAACTAGCGTTGTGTTGTATGCCAATGGTTTGAAGCATATGTGAATGGGAGCAATCTGTTGGCAATACATGGTACTTATTTTTCACTTATTCACATATGTTTAAGACTTTAAGACGTTATATCCAAGTTATCTGATTCTCCATACAAATATAAATTAAAACTCATCTTAATGTTTTATAATGTTTAATTTAACCATATTTATATGGAGAATCAGTTAACTTGAGTTTTTAATTCGACATAATTACTGTAATATGTAAATAACATCCACTTATCTTTCTTTTGTAAAAGATGAATGTTATCTAAATGGCTATCTAAACCCATGGATGTTTTTGTCAAAAGTATGGAACATCAGATAAAATCTAAATACATAAATCTAAAGTATTTACTGAAAGAATATCAATGTCGAGGTAATAGATGACGAGGAATGTAGAATGAATTGTATACATCGATATGAGAATTCTGGCCCAAAACTTTACAAATATAATCATTTAATCTCGCCAGGTATCAATATACACTATTGTAGTTTAGACACCTTTTTACCTCCCTTTTATGTAATACTTAGTATCACGTATTTTCGGTCTGTTGACATTATATGTTAAGCATTTGTTTTACAAAGGACATCTAAGAGAAGCGAGAGACCTGTCTGGCCTATCAGATGTCTGGCTCAGGTAGGTGATGGCAGTGTTAAGCCCTGAGGGTCAGTCCCTCAACACCAGGGGGCACTGCACATCTACTACATCTATGAAACCTATAGACACCACCAGAAACCTATACCGATCACGGGACTTTGACAGACAGGTGGAATTACACTATTCTCATCTCTTCCCTGGTGGCAATGACCCCAAAGTACTAGCCAATTAATGGAACAAATAGACACAAAATCTGTCCTGGTATTTGTTTTCTGCTCTTAATGCTCTTTTATGGGCCTATTAAAAAGAGATGTATCTAGATTGTCCTCTTTGAATTAGAGATTAATATCATAGTGAAAGGAATAACAGGGAGATGTTGAAACAAAACCCACATTGACAGAACCCGCTAATCCTAATTTCTTCATAAAGGCCATTCTGGTATTTAAGGTAATGAGTATTGACCATCCATTTTGCATAATTGTTTAGTCTAAATTAGGACAATGACTTCACATCAATTCTTGGATATTAATACATCTAAAACAGATCCAGACACAATAATCAAAAACATACTTTAAAACGATTTGTAGCGAGAAGAAAATAATATACGTAGGCGACATCCACTGCATAACAATGAATTGTCAACATTTTAATGTTATATGCATGTTTTTAGAAGGATCTCATTCCAAATAACAATGTTGTTGTCACCAGCTGAGTGATCAATTGGTCTGTGATTTATCTGTTTAAGGATGATTTATAGATGTGACCTTGTTTTAGGCCACTCATGATTCCACACTGCTATGTGACTTAGATTCTCCCAAGAATGCCGAACAGTTTTTGTTATTGTTATTTTTTATTTGTTTGGTACACCAAGGTAAGCAAAGTTATTTCACATTACTAATTGTGTGCTATGTGTAGCGTAAACCACACAAAACACATTAATGTTTTGTACCCAGAGGAAAGGTGTTAAGTAGAATGGCTCTTAGCTATAGAGACCGGGTGAAAAGTTGGTAAATAATTAATGCATAGTTTGTATCATATCTATAATAGAGGTGAGGCAAGTGCACTGTGGATTTTAGCTTCTCTAATCAATATATTTATTAAAACAAGCCTACCTTATATTCAATGTACTGGCATTGTGTCAAGTGTTTGCATATATGCACACCAAACTTGTTAACTCAGCCTAACAATGATAATTATTGCCGAGCAGATTACGTTCATCAAACCGAGGCAGACAGTTTTACAAATACACCAGACACATTAAACAGTGTTGGGTTTCACAAATTAGTTAAACAGTTTTTAAAATCCTAATTACATACTAACCAATTGAGCTTATGAACGTTAAACAGTTAATCAGGAAGAGACAGTGATTGGGTCAATAGCAGAAATGTGAGCTAAATAAGATGATTCTTATGGTCCCATGTATATATTGTTACTGCTACCAAAATATAATTTGCAAACTATACACCCACATGCAAAGTGATGCTGAATTATAGGCCGCAAACTGCTCTGGTTACACCATTTGGCACAGCAATAACATTATGTTCCGGTAATGGTCACCAAAATGACAAGATTCCTACAATAGAACAATGAAGTAACACAACACTGGTGGACATTTTGATTTTTCCAGGTGTCACTTAAATGTTTTATGAGATTTATGTTCCAATTATTTCATGTTGGTCACAAGTTGATATAAAGCCCTCTTTTATTTCATTACACACTCCACGCCCCCTTTTGTATATGCTATTTTTTATATCAGAAATGTAAAAGACGATTTTGGCAGAGCAAGAATATGATGTACAGGGCAAGCCTTTGGCCAAAATGACATTTGTTGGTGTGAAATGACAATCAGATGTGAACTTTGGTCATAATATTGGATGCTATTTACAGATTTTCATTCAGAATAAGTCCTGTTTGAAGCCATCTACAAGTATTTCAAATTCATCACATCAATTCCTCTGAAAACAATATTATATTAAGAATATAGTGAATTTATCTTAATTTAGAATTAATCATATTTTTCTCTCCAGACCAAACCCTTAAGGAATTACCTTTTCTGATCTAGGCAACGATGGAAGGCGTTCATTTCTATAACTTGACCAAATTGAGTTGTCTTGTCAGGTGTTCATCCCACCCTGACTTTAAAAAAAAAATTCTTTACAAAAAAATTACGACCCCCTGATGATGCACATGCAAATATCCTGCCAGGAGCCGTCATTGTTTCACTCACATTATGCATGTCTGCTACATGTGCATTGCATGTAAAATGTGAGCCCCTTTGGAGATGTGGAGACCTATAAAGCAAGTGAGTCTCTTCAAGGCTCACCGGGAGCTGGCTCAGGTGTGAAAGATGTGGTCTGCTTGCCAAGTCAGGGGTCTGTAGAAATCAGAGATCCAATAAGACAATAGAAGTAGCAGGGTGGCCTGTGTTAGTCCAGGTGGGAGTCTTTATGACCCCAACACAGATGCTGACTGCTAACCTCTGCCACAGAAACCATTCACATCCGACAGACGACAACATAACACAGACACATTGCACAAAACATGAGCAGATCAATGCCAGAATGAACCCAGCTGAATTGCATGGCTCTTTGCTGAGTGCCTCATGAAAGGAAATGTTCTGATTTAGAGAAAAATCAAAGCCCATGAACAAAAGGCAGTGAGCTAGGTCGGGCAGCTGTGTCTAGGAGGTGGAAGATCTTCTGCCACGAGGCCACATCTACTAGATGCCCGGATGAACGCATCTAGGTGCTAACCATGTGGTCACAGAACAAATCCTACCTTTCTTCTGGTAACCTAATCTGCAATGGGTTAGCTTTGAAGGAAAGTCAGACAGGCAGAAAGTCATAAGCTGGAAGGCTGTCACTGTGTTAACTTTGAAGTTATTTTGCCATCAAGTGGTGTCAGCGAGTAAGGACGGAAATCACACACAAGGCATTATTTGTTTGCCCTGTGTGCAAAGTCAAAGTCTTTTTTGTCATATAACATCTTAGGGCCACAACGGATTGGTAATCAAAAATTTAGTATCAACAAAGACCTATGATCAGACGCTCGTCAAATATCAATCAACTTTTCACACCTGAATATCCACGCTTTCATTTTTTATGCAATTAGATGAAAGTCAAAGAATGCTGTCCACCTGCAATTAGATATAAAAATTCAATAGATATTTCTTTGTAATACAAATATCAGATAGAAATGCATTGTGAATGTGAAAAACTTTTTGAAAGGCATATGAAAGTTATAAACAAAAAGCCAAAAGAAAAATAAATCTAAAAAAGATTTGGTCTGATATTTTCAACATGACCTTATTAAGCACTTCATGCAAAGTCATGATGTCTTCTCACAAGCAGAGTATATCAATACCTTACATATTCTCTTCTAAAAACTTTGGCAAAAGCAAGTCCAGGATTGAACAGATAATTAACTATCATAACTAGCCTTATATGAATTGAACATGGGAGACATGTTTACAGTTTCTGGTACCAGAGATGCTATCTATGTTCGGAGACCGGTGCCATCTCAGGTAAAGGCTTCCTATATTTTAAAGAGTTTCCTCCAAGAACACAACCCATTAGCTAGAGATCAAGTGACAAGCTGTACATTTTAGCGTCTCCAAGGCTCCCTTGAATTAGGGAAGGCAGTCAGGAATGTAGCATGTTTTAAATGTGACACCACATGTCCGGGTCATCTGATCTTATTAAATCAACAACATGAGCCCAGTGTCATCTCACTGTGTAATGCAGAAAAAATTTATGTGGTTTTTGACAAAAAAGCGAAAATTGAGAAACATCCCATGAAATAAGAGAGGAGACATGGAGACTTTCTTCCATCACAATGAATGCTTCCAAATCCCCATTGTCTGCTAAAATGGAAATGCATAAAGCCAAAACACAAGAATAAAAGCGTTGGTATTGTATCGCTATATCATATTGTCAATCTTATACCACGTGACTTATTACTAATATGCCATTTGGATGGGCAAGCGTGTGGACAAAAGATCTTTTCAAAGTGGGCACAATGCAGGCCGTTACAAGATTTCAGGTTAACTTGTCCCTGCAAGCTGTAATAAGGAATAGGGCATGATAATTAGAGATGACAATCAGCAACATCAGGACCGGCAGATGATGATGGAGATGCAAACACGTGCATCCTGTAAGTCTATATCTGCAACCAGCATCTTCCCATCTTAAGAGCGCATTTTTCTCACCACAGACGTTCTCAAACCACCTGCTGGAGTACTAATCCTATGAGAATAATCAATGGAAATAGAGGGTCATGTATCACAGAGTTCTGAACCTGAGATCCTCCACCTAACCTCCCATCACACTCTCCCAGCACCAAAGCTGCTATTCAAGTAGTTGTGCACATTGCATAACTATGGTAATGACCAAAAACTTGTCCCAATTGTGATCTTATCATTCAAAGTATTTCACATAAATCACAAAATATTACATTAACAGTTATCCAGTTTTCATAATTGGATCCCTAGACAGACCATTGACCTGGAATGATTTGTGCTATTTTTCCCGAAGTGCACGACAGTCTACTGTCCACAGTTAACAGATAATGATGACATAAATACTGATTAATCAAATCAAAGCCCAGTGTTGCGGGAAGATTTCTTCATCTATTTACAAATAGAAAATGACTAATTTCCATCTTAAAATTACCAAATTTATTTTTTCAACAGACTGTTCTATGACATATGGACAAATTATAGTCCCAAGTTTTATTCAAATCTATTGTTGTGAAGTAATGTACATAAAAAAAACAGAATACAATTTCCCAGTTAGCATTTATTAAAAGCCAAATGTAACACTTTCAAATTAGTGTTGTGTTTGTCAAACATGCTTCTTAAACTTTACACCTTAAACAAAAACACAATAATAACCTTACTTATACTTTACACCCTTAATCAATGTCAAGTATTTAATGGGTTATAACCAAATGATACAACATTTTCGACATCTCACAAATTATCTATATCCCTGAGGTGTACATAATATCTCTCATTTTTCATAAAATCCATCAATACACCAAACTGTTTTACACTGAGTTAACAGAGTTTAATTATTGCATATTCTCTGTGAAGTGTCTTTAGGCCAAGGGGGTTTATTCCTGTTTTGTTTCTCCAACTATAATTACATTTAAATGTTTCTACTTATAATCCATTCAAAGAAAGCATTTATAAAATATTTCCAAATCTATTTTCACTAACTTTATATTTAGACTGTATAACTAACACATGCCATTTTAGTGGTAGTTCATATCAATAGGCATATGATGTAACCTGCATTATATTTCACACCCTTCTAACACCACGTCCTTGTGTTTTGTAACTATTCTATGTCATGTAAAGTACTCCTTTATTCTATCCCTTAATAAATAGGATTTTTTGACAGAAAAGTTAATTGTTATATTGTCCTATTGCCCTTTCAAAATCTAATTCTTTTAAAAAATACTGAAACCTTTTATATCTGTACATACATTGAAATTGAAAATATAAGTTATCATTAAAATGATTGAAATTGATGTAAGAAAATGACAATAGTAGAGAATATCAAAATGAGAAAATTTGGCACAGAACACTTGGAGGGCATAAAAAATGCCAATTTCATGTTGGTGTTTAAAAAAGCATTATTTCTTGTACTACGTTATCAACATTAATTGGTCTATTAATTGAAATGTATAGATGGCTAAACAATAATATCCAAGTTATTTATATAGCTGTTGATGCCCCTTTTTGGAGTGATCTTTTAAAATTTCAAACTGCTGTATCCAACTAGAGATGATATTCTATCTTCTGTAAATTACTTTCTGCTGGTCAATGTAAAATATTGAAAAAAAATGATTTTCTGATTGGGAAAAAATTCATATAAGCTCTGCATGTAACTGTAAAATATATTTATATGAATAAGAATAGAAATTCCTGTGTATCAAAATCATTGTTATTTCTTATCCTTGAGCAATTTCAAAGACATCTCATTGATGTCATTTTTTCTGTTATAAGAATTTAAATTCTAAATTAACTTTTGAATATGAATAAATCTGTGAGCATGCAGTTTAAAATACTCAGTTAAGCTTCTTTGTTTATAAGCACTTAAACCAGTTAAAGTAAATAATTCTTTTCCTTTAAAGTAAATACTTATGATACCATTAATAAAATATGGAATGTTTTTGTACAATATAAAGTTATTCTTGCTTCTTCTTGTCAGAGTTCCAATAGTAAAGAATCTGGAAAAATAGAACTCCGCTGCAGGCTGAAGAGACTGCATAGGTTACAATGAGGATCTGATCCCCTGAAAAGCAAAGGAAACCCAGATTATTATATATATTGCCTTATATTGTTCCTATTTACACAAAAAAGGATGTTAACCTTTACACAGAGATTTTATGAATTTGACTCTTAATTATGTAGGAAAGAGTAATTTGATATTGGAAGATTGAACGATTTAATAATCAAAACCCATGTCACAACAACTCCACTTTTTCTTTGCAGAATGGTGCACAGTTACTTTGTATATACCATATCAACTCACAATACAAGTGCCACAACTTGCCTTGATTTAAATAAAAAAAATCACTTATATCATAATGTTCTATTCTAATTGTTTGGATTTTTTTTTTAATTTGATGAAGTTTAATTGGTTCAAGATATTTGTACACATTGTAACAATTGTATTTCTCAAATCTTCCATTATGAATATTCCTGTCTCAAATTACAGCCACTAATGACAACCCCTAATAACTCCTACTTTTTCTTAGTCATACTGGTGTATAAGTAACAGGTAGTGAGATACAGTCAAATGTCAAAGTTTCTAAGCCCTTGGCCTTGAACAAATAGGTCAAACTTATGTTTGTGGATAAGGTGGGAGGTGCATGTGTGGTCAGACTCATGAGCCTGGAAGGGAAATATGTGATAATTTTTGAAAATCTTGAAATTTATGTTTAGTAAAAATTGTAATCCTGCTATTTGTTTAGTTTTTGGAGAAATTTAAAGTTTGAGAACATTAAGTTCACGTGTTTGTGAGGTGCATTTGTGGTCAAAATCATGACTGGAATGGAATAAAATCAGTTGGCTCTTGATAATGCAAACAAGCTATCCAGACAAAAATTAAATGGCAAGACTCCTGAAATAACTAAAACAATTGAGCAAAACAGCCAACTGAGTAAGACAGGGCCAAGACATTCCTGCCAGTTGTACATCAAAATGGGGAGATATACAGAAATACCAAAGTTATTGTAGACATTTTGAAAGAACATATAATTTTGTTATAAAAAATATAAAATATACAATTTAGAAGACACATGCCGAATCATGATTCAAAAGTAAGTCAGTAGAGTAGTGCCTTTACAATATGCACAGCCCATCTTTCAAAATACCTGCAGTTGATCACATGATCTTGCTTAGTCAAGATTCTTGAGTAGGTCGGTTGTCAATCATTTTTTATTTGGCAGTGTATAGTATATCCTTCACTAAAACAAGTGTAAAGATATAGCAAAAGTATATGACCTTGGAAACAAAGGTCAATGTCATGTTTGAGAATAAGAATTGTGGGCCTCCATCAAAGTGAATGTCTGGCAGAAATGTTGAGTCTGTCACTAAAATAGGTGTTAACATAACCAAGGTTTTAGGAAACATTTTGAGACCTGTGACCTTGAAATACAAGTCAAGGTCATAACTGAGATCATATTATTTAGGCCTTCAAAGATGCCTGCATGGTAAAAATTAGGAGCCCGTATCTCAAATAGCTGATAAGATATTACAAATTGTCAAAATATTTGATGATAGACACATATGGATGGAACCTGATTATAATGGAGCTTCTTTTAACATGGACAAAGGAGGGGAATCATTTTTATGTGAAGATATGTGGATGGATTTTGTGTTTAATTTACCTGTTTCCTGAATGGAGGTGAAGACCCTGGCTAAGGCCCCCAGGAAGAGAAGGAGAACTGTCACTAGGGACAACTGTCCTGTGCTCTGGTTACGAAAGTTAGCAAATGCCTGCAACATCTGCAAATATAAAAACTACATCATGAACATCAGGAAAGGTAATCTAGTGTGATTATTGGAGGTTCTTGTGTCATATTCTTCACAATGGAATACATCTGCATACACAAAATTTACATTTTTTACACATCATAAACATAAGAAAAAGCAATCTGTTGTGATTGTAAGAGATTCTTGTGTAAAATTCTTAACAATGAAAAAAAATAGCTTTAACCCATTTTGATTTTTTGCATTCCTAATCCCATAGGAATGGCATCAGTCACCAACTTGCGAAATGCTCCTTAAAAGTCCCAAAATATTACATCCAGCAAATATGGCAATATATGAAACACATAACCATCCTTTACTCTTTAATGGAGTTAGTCAAGGGCTTATATCATATATAAGAATGGGTTCTGATAAGATGAATTGCATATCAAGCCATTCCTGACCACAATGATATTTCGTCTTGACTATTGTGTGTTCAGTGCTACCACCTAGAGGTGGCCTTCCAACATACCTAGATATAATGTATATTTAATGCCTGCTAGAAGATGTAAGCCTCACATAGACAGCATTGCAAGAGTTCTGTAACCATTGAGGCTTCAATTTTAAGGTAGCATTGGCAGTTTTCAGGGTTCAGAGAAAAGCAAGCATTTTTCTTCTCCATGTCTACACAGAGACAAACATACATACTGGTCTAGAGTTTAAATTTCTCCTAACCTATTTACACTGACTATGTATAAAGCAAAACAGGATGAAATGACTTATGTTGTCTGGCACTTCTCCCTATATAAAGGGTACACCTTAGTGCAGAAGTGCATTCTTGGACTGTGGCCATATTGCATACAGCACAACTCAGGGAAAAAACGGGTCAAGTATGAAGTCAAGTATTTTCCATGGGTTAAAATATTAAACATATGTTATCTTCAGAACCTATGCCCTGTGTGATGCCAATGAGCACCGACCCTCAACCAACTCTGGCACTAATTGAGCTAAGCTCTACAGGTGTGATATTGATTCCTGCCTGTCTGGTTATCACTGACCTGACTGACATTTCAAATTCTCAATCCCAGATCCTTTCCTGGAATTTTTTTACAGTACCATATTTCTTACAAATGATGTTTCTGCCACTCATCAATATCATATCTAGCCTTACAAAGAAAACTGTTTTTACCTTCTTAAATTAAATGCATTAAATGTAAACTTGTGTAATATCATTATGTTCAGCAATTCATGAGACTATAAGTCTAAAATAAGTATAATTTGTGTCAATGTAATTGCATTCAGAGATGATATGTCACCCTACTGACTCAGTACCAATAGACCTGAGGTGAAAGATATCATGACTCAGTACCAATAAATCTGAGATGACACCATGACTCATTGACAGTAAAGTTAAGGCGACACCATTACTGAATACCAGTAAAACTGAAATGACACCATAACTCAAAACCAGTAAAGTTTAGATGACACTATACCTCAGTACCAGAAAAGCATAGAAGATACCACCAGAGCTGAGATGACACCATAACTCGGTACCACCAGAGCTGAGATGACACCATAACTTGGTACCACCAGAGCTGAGATGACACCATAACTTGGGACCACCAGAGCGGAGATGGCACCATAACTCGGTACCACCAGAGCTGAGATGACACCATAGCTAGGTACCACAAGAGCTGAGATGACACCATAACTTGGTACCACAAGAGCTGAGATGACACCATAACTCGGTACCACCAGAGCTGAGATGACACCATAACTCGGTACCACCAGAGCGGAGATGACACCATAACTCGGTACCACCAGAGCGGAGATGACACCATAACTCGGTACCACCAGAGCGGAGATGATACCATAACTCGTTACCATCAGAGCTGAGATGACATTATAACTCGGTACCACCAGAGCTGAGATGACACTATAACTTGGTACCACTAGGGATGAGATGACACCATAACTCGGTACCACCAGAGCGGAGATGACACCATAACTCGGTACCACCAGAACTGAGATGACACCATAACTTGGGACCACCAGAGCTGCAATGACACCATAACTCGGTACCACCAGAGCGGAGATGACACCATAACTCGGTACCACCAGAGCGGAGATGACACCATAACTCGGTACCACCAGAGCTGAAATGACACCATAACTCGGTACCACCAGAGCGGAGATGACACCATAACTCGGTACCAACAGAGCTGAAATGACACCATAACTCGGTACCACCAGAGCGGAGATGACACCATAACTCGGTACCACTAGGGATGAGATGACACCATAATTTGGTACCACCAGCGCTGAGATGACACCATAACTTGGGACCACCAGAGTTGCAATGACACCATAACTCGGTACCACCAGAGCGGAGATGACACCATAACTTGGTACCAACAGAGCTGAGATGACACCATAGCTAGGCACCACAAGAGCTGAGATGACACCATAACTCGGTACGACCAGAGCTGAGATAACAACATAACTCAGTACCACCAGAGCGGAGATGACACCATAATTTGGTACCACCAGAGCTGAGATGGCACCATAACTTGGTACCACCAGAGCTGAGATGGCACCATAACTCGGTACCAACAGAGCTGCAATGAAACCATGACTCAACACCAACAGAACTGCAATGAAATAATGACTCAATACTAACAGAGCTGCAATGAAACCATGACTCAATATCAACAGAATTGAAATGAAACCATGACTCAATATCGACAGAGTTGAGAAAAAATAGAATCCTGTAGCCAGAAAAGTGAAGATATAAATTTCAGCCTCTGCACTGCTGTATCTAACATCATAGTATAAAGGGACTGTGATCATCATCCAGCTCATTCTTAAGGTTCATTGCCTTTTTTTTCACCAAGATTTGCTTTTAACTTTATGCAATAATCCTCTGTGATACTTGTAAATAGGAAAATGACTTTCATTTTCATTTTCACAAGATGCATTTAAAAAGATTGTTCAGTGCAATGTGGTAGCATCTCATTACCAATATAAGTGCGAGATGCCTTCTACAGCCTCCGCATAGAAACAAATACCTACATGCACACACAACACCTCAAGAGAACAGAACATCTCATCCACTTTATTGTTTTGGGTCTGTAAGGATTTGTCTAATTTTCACTATTATTTCCATTGTACCGCTGACACCCTGTATTTGTCCATGGATACGTTCATTAATTAACTCCTTTTGCATGTTAAAGGCCAAATGTGCAAACTCAAACTTCAAATTCCACCAGGGCCTTGCCCCTTGCCAGTTTAATTCCGTGTACGTTTTACTCAGCCAAGCTTGCACTCCAGAGATTTGTAGGAATCCATCAGAGATGAACAACATCAGAATCCTGACTCTAAAACATTAAGGTAAGGTTGTACACAGGACTGAATGAACTCAGTAATCAAGGCACCCCCTCCAAACATAATCAAGGTCAGCTTGTGAATAGGTCTGAATGACGTCACTTTCCATACTTTGTGGTAAGGTTGTACATAAACCTGGACTGTCTGGTTTTATACAGGCCTGAGCATCATATTCAATATCAAGGCCCTTCTCTTCACTTCACTTAGGTCTGATTCTATATAAGCCTGAGTATGTATCCCACTAAATACAGAGCCCTTCTCACTTCACTTAGGTCTGCTTCTATATAGGCCTGAGTATCCCACTAAATACAGAGCCCTTACCCTCGCTTCACTTAGGTCTGCTTCTATATAGGCCTGAGTATCCCACTAAATACAGAGCCCTTCCCCTCACTTCACTTAGGTCTGCTTCTATATAGGCCTGAGTATCCCACTAAATACAGAGCCCTTCCCCTCACTTCACTTAGGTCTGCTTCTATATAGGCCTGAGTATCCCACTAAATACAGAGCCCTTCTCCTCACTTCACTTAGGTCTGCTTCTATATAGGCCTGAGTATCCCACTAAATACAGAGCCCTTCTCCTCACTTCACTTAGGTCTGCTTCTATATAGGCCTGAGTATCCCACTAAATACAGAGCCCTTCTCCTCACTTCACTTAGGTCTGCTTCTATATAGGCCTGAGTATCCCACTAAATACAGAGCCCTTCTCCTCACTTCACTTAGGTCTGCTTCTATATAGGCCTGAGTATCCCACTAAATACAGAGCCCTTCTCCTCACTTCAATTAGGTCTGCTTCTATATAGGCCTGAGTATCCCACTAAATATTAGAGCCCTTCTCCTCACTTCACTTAGGTCTGCTTCTATATAGGCCTGAGTATCCCACTAAATATCAGAGCCCTTACCCTCGCTTCACTTAGGTCTGCTTCTATATAGGCCTGAGTATCCCACTAAATATTAATATCTGGTTCTAAGTAGGACCGAGTGACCTAACTTATCAAGGCACCCTTTCACACCTCATTATCACTTATAGTATATCATAGACCAGTTACACAAAACACAGAATAGTTTTACCTCAAAGATTTGACAACAATGTGCTTGATCATGGAATTGGCAGGTTAAATCAAGTGAGAAGTGTTGCAATGTTTTTTATTCTCCAGTTGTGCAAGTCTTACTGTCAATAGTAAATGTCACCTGATACTATCTGTGAAGTGTGTCAATATGGGTGATGATGCCCCACCTGCACTCCCCTCACCTCCCAGCCCATTCACACACTTATTGAGTTATCATTGTCACTTCATGGAGGTAACAGATTAGACAATCAAATATCATATTACATGTTTTTATGCACTATGTAATCTATTATCATTCTGTAATAATGCCTAAAAGCCTAAAAGCACCAAAATGTTGGGCAAGGGCAAAAGGTACAACATGGGCGACTACATAGTATATAGATACAAATATTTTTTCATGAAAACAAAATGGGTGGGGGCACATATTAATGCATGATATCATTATACAAAATGTGTATATTCTCTAATAAGTTAATTCTGCAAAGCTATTACAAATACAATGTTGATATTCTCAAGCACCTTACAAATCAAAATCAAATAAATAGTGATTTGTCATGACTTCTCTAAAATAATAGATTTTGCGTTGAGCAGTTAACCTCTGCACTGCTACATCAAGATTTCTTTGTTTTTGCCTGATCACTCTATTCAGGTGGTGAAGCTGGAGTTTCATTTAATATAAATGAATGACATCTCCTGGGTGCTATGTTTCATGCAGAGCGTGTGTTTGTGATATAAACTTTGTACCATGCCATACCCTGTTTGCGCTCACTTCCAAGTTATACTCCACTCCCCCTTCCTCACACCCTCCCTCTTGTTTTAATGCCAACTTTGCTAATTAATTGAAAAGCTATCTTGTTAACGACATTGGGATCCTGGTCCCCAAGGCAATGGCTTCTTCCATGTCTGATCAGCCCTCACTCGCATCTTAAATTCTCACCCATCAAAATTAATAAGCATTCATTGCCAACTGTTCCACATACTTTCCAAGTACACCTGACATATCTGACTTCCCAATGCAACATTCACACAGGTGTACTTAACTGGAAATTATCCTTCCTGGAATTTTTGCACAAAAGGTTAAATACTAATCATTTTCAAAAATTGTTTAAACTGGACTGTGAAGGTTAGGTTTCGCATATATAATTTTCTCTTTATTTGATATACAAGTCTTCACCGACACAAGCTTATACCTAACACATGAACAATTATGTTTAAGAACTATGATAAATTTGCACATTTTTTGCCTATCTTAGTGATATGTGAATGTTTTGTTTTGTGACTTAAATGCTTAG
This sequence comes from Amphiduros pacificus, assembly GCA_949316495.1. Lineage (NCBI taxonomy): Eukaryota > Metazoa > Annelida > Polychaeta > Phyllodocida > Hesionidae > Amphiduros > Amphiduros pacificus. The sequence goes on along the minus strand of OX439003.1, from coordinate 43,502,295 downwards.
ATTAAAAGTACCAGAGATAATTAGTTAACTCATATAAAAAGGGGCTATTTTGGAACTGTACAAATCGTAATTCATTTGATGACCTCAACTGAACTTGGCCAAACCAAAGATGTTTTTATTTACCACAGCAACAAATTGCAAAACAAAGCCAAGAAAAAATAACTGGCAGGATTGGTTCACTGAGATGGTATAAAAACACCACAAGTCTTGTCTTTTTAGATATCTGGTTCCCTTCTATCCAGTACCATCAATTGTTGATGATATTACAATATAGAATTTTTTTGGTGTTACTTTATATTTACATTTTCATACCTTTAGAGCAAAAAAACGATTTTAAAAAATCCAAAGACCTGACACAAAAATATAAAATGTGTTATCAACTTCTAAATGTCAACTTTTGAAAAGATGATAGAAAAAAATGTGTTAAGCATATGCTAGATGATAGATGAGAGTGAGGCAGTGATAAGATGGATGTGATAGTGGGGAAGGTGGTGGGCATTAGGGCAGCAAGCCAAACCCTCCAGGCCCTACCTCGCACTCTGGCTTTGTTCTCTCTCAATTACTACATCTGGCCAAACTTCCTTATCTCATCTACCTGACATGAAACTGCTCATCAACAGGTGTAAACATCAAGCTAGCATTGTTCACACCTTTAGGCACTCTTTACACCTATTCTTCTTGGTATGCTTGTGCCATAATTTGATTTCAATTACTTCTCTTCTCAATTAATACATGTTAACCACAATCAAGTTTTTTTATCTATACAGAACACAAGAGGTCTGATTTGCTGTGTATAAATAGAAAGCAATGATGATAATGTGAAATTAGTAATTGTGTACAATATTACTGCAACTGTTTATCAACATTTCATCTAAGCATGCTAAAAACACAGTTTTTAATGCCACAATAGAGTGAGGCCATTAGTTTCCCTGATATGTGCTGAACTGGTACTATTACATAAAATGATTAGCATCACATAGTTAATGCTTATATCCCGCATACACTCTTAAAACTCCTCTGCCAGTAATATTGCAATAATAAAGCCATAAACTGACATTGAAACATATTAAACATGTGGTAACAAAATTATGAAACACTACTTTTTTGTTGATATTGTCACTGTTATTTAGGTTATTAATTTGTATTTGGTAATTTGGTGAAATGTTGTCCATTTACAAACCTATTAGCTTAACTTGGTCAAAGTACTTTGAATGTTAATGGAACCATTAGTTTTGATATCCAAATACCAATTTAAATATCCATCGCTTTGGTGCTAAAATATAGATCTGTCCAATCAATGGTATTGATGATTATTTATATTCAAATAGTAAGTAATTTGTTTATCTATGTGTCTTGTAAACATTGTTTATGTCAACATAGAAATAAATGTACATTCAATAGGAATGTCAGATTAATGACTGACATTTCATGGAAAGGAACCACATATACCCAGCTTAATTTGTACTTTTTAAATCTCTTAAAATGAAAATAACAGATGTTTATTCAACCATATCAGCATTTGCTGAGTATATTTATCGGTTCAATATCCTCTGAGTATCTGAATCTAGGGTTTTATGAATATATAATGGTTTGTACATCTGATACTGGAGTTCATTATGAAATGATTAGTACACATGAGTTATAGATTCCAAAATGGCCAGCTTTATATCAGTCAATAATACTTCTTAAGGCATGAAACATTGATAATGTTTGCTTTGTAATCAGACACAGACACCAGGACAGTCTCCTGTATTCTTCTATCTGTATGTAGTAGTCATTCACGCCCATGTTGGGAGTACACATCTTTGTTGCAGGTTGGTATCTCAATTGTCACTGCAATGTTTTCATAAAGACTTTGTGAAAATCAGTCATAACTTCTTAATATAAAGCTGTGTCCTTTTGCATTGAATGTAATTGAGATGGTTTAATGTTGATATAATGGCCGAGGTATCAAATTATTTTTCACCCTTTGGTTAAAAATTGAGCTGCAGATAGGCATACAATTATTTTAAGTGATCTTCTATTCATATGACAAAACCTGATGGTCAGATATATGCAAACATAGCAGATCACATTACCGATATATTTTAAACTGTAAATGGGATATGTGTTTAGATACTTCATTGGGTGAGTTGAGGAATGCATGTCGTGACATCAGCCACAATATTCACACCTCAAGATTTATCAGGCAACGATCTCATTAAGATGCAATGTCTATATTCAGGAAATGACTACAGAGAAAGTTGCACCCAAATGTGAGTCTGGCACCCATTCACATTCTCACATCAATATAACATAATAGAACATTGATTTGCTTCCACCAGCCGATCAGTGGATCTGATGTAACTATTTGTTTGAAATAATGATGCCTATAGTTCTGTACACTGTAAGGTGTTATCCATAAAGGGACTTACAGCCATCTGCATTTTGCATGCAAAACATCCATTCTTTGTGACATAGGTCCTCCTGATAAAATATCACTTGTGAATTGACCACCAATCTTTTCAGTCCTAGCTCTACAATAGCCCCTTGAAGAAAAAAAGGCTCTTTAAATTTCTTCATACACACATATTACAAATATCAAACTCCTTAAACTTTCAATCTTGCTCCTGTGGCACCATAAACATCTCCTGTCTCAGCCTAATCCTGCTAACCATCCTGGATGATCAATGCCAGATTGTCTGACTGATGTTGATAACAATCCATCACAGATTCATATCAGATCTCTGACATTCATCCCCCCACCCTACACCTGATTGGGTATTGATTACTGCTCAAGATCTTCTCTCTGGCACAGAAACAAGTTAATATTTGTGTGATACTATGTGCAGATGTCTGCATTAGGTAAGCATTTGGATGCCAATTCAAACTGTTCACAGAGGTATTCCTTTTAATATAAAAGTGGTCCCTATAATTTATTAGTGTGATGAGAAAGAGCATTTTATTAATTGTCCAGGAAAGCAGGATAGAAATCACATATTTCATACAGATATGTAATATCTTTAATTGACTATAACCAAGACCCAGGAGCATTTTGGTGCAGACTAGCCAAGAGTTTAAGCTATGCAATTCTGATGTCGGTTTTTATTTCTTTTAAATTGTTTTACAATCAAACTAAATGTGCTCAAACAAAAAATAGATAACATAATATCAAATATAAATGTTGAATAAGAAGCCTTACCATTCAAATTCTTTTTCAACTTTTTTAATTTCCAAAGATATTGATTTCAAAAACAACTGAGAAAGATCTGATTCTACGTAACATGACTAAACCACAGCTTAATGTATGAAATTCACTTTCCAATTTCATTAACAAAATAGGAATGTATGTTTAACACCTGATATGGCAGACTATTCTAATCCACTTCATGATGCAGACAAACATATATAAATCGAAACCAATTAATTTGAAAAATGAGAAAAAATACTCTGTTACCATGAGCAGAAAACACTTTAGAAATAATTCAGATTATACAGAAAAGCCATCTGTGTGTTCATTATGCAGTCATATAAATCACATTGTGATTGTCATTTTGATTCTGTGCAATGAATGAATCTGATATCAACGCATATTGGAAATTGATCATGACAAAACGATGATACAGATAGCAGATTAGTCTATATTTTGAAGGTTTGGTCTGTTTAATCGCACCATTTGCTCATAAATGAACTATGAAAGAGGGGCTGGTGACTTTTGATGGATTTCACTGATAGCTTTTAGCTTAGGCTAATAGGTCAGAGATCCACCTATGCTCTTTTTGAGCAGATTGTTTACATAGCCCAGACTTTTACAAAAACTCTTTTAATGGCAGATGAGATAGAATAGAAAGCTTTTCACATTTGTCTCTCGCAAACCACTGACTTAGTGGAAAAAAGTGTCAGGTTGAAATTGAAATATAAATTTTTGATGTACCCCCATTACCTGCGGCACAACTTTTGTTTAATTTCAATGGCTGACTCGCAGGTTATCTCTCTCTACTTAACTCAACATTGCCATCAAATTTCATCCACATTTCAAACCCTCCAGCTCTATTAGCTGTACAACTAAGAGCACTAATGTTGAAAATGTGTGGGTTTCAAAATCATCCAAATAATTCGATTGGAAAGCAATGGTGATGCTGCGAGCTTGAGAGGGGCATGGAATGAATAGGACTGTTGACACAATATAGAAAAGGCCTAACAAGATCAAACCCTCAGGATGTTTGGCAATAATGCCAGGTATAGAATGGTCATAATGCTGAATGCGAGTGCACTAATGCCTCATACACAGAGTGAGTTAGCAGGGAGGATGGCAGCTTTTACTGGTGACACTTTGAGAGCCCACTTGAGTCCCACTTGTACCGGGCATAAACTCCTGCCAGTATTCACACCCATCTTATTCACTTACACACACACACTAACTATTAAGCAATTAAATCATCTTATTTTACCAAACAAATCCATTTTATCAAAACAAGCCCTGCTCTGATAGTGACATACACTGAGAAACAATATGACCACCATTGCGTTTGAGGTTATAAACAAATTAAACTATTTAAACTAACAATGTGGGAGGTGTTTGGGAATCAAAATTTTGTAATATTTGTCATGAAGGTGTGAAACCATAGAGGGCAAAGCTTTTGAAGACTGAATCTCTAAAACAATGTTAAGTGCTTCAGGTGCAAATGGTAGGCATTAAAGTTTGATGTGGCTACGTGGCAGTGTGCCAGGCTGTCTATCACTCCCTGCAGGATGGTACTGCCATATTGACATCCACTGCTTCCTAGGCCACACACACACACACACACACACACACACACACACACACACACACACACACACACAATCTGACAACAAACCATCTATATTTCTTAAAGACATAATGTCACTTGATAATTATAGCATCATATGTGTACGGGCTTTTGATAGAGTTCATACCTTGTTGTAACTATCTCTTAGTACATCAATGCTATGCTAACTGAACTTCCGTTCTTCAAAACAGTCAATTATCTCTGAATGAATTCCCATTCATCCAAGCTGATGCACTGATGTTTATTACTGATATTTACAGAGATATGAACATTGAGTTTGTTGAGTTATTCATGTTAATCACCTATAGTTATTACAATACTTGCACAAAGTCTATGAACATCTCTTGGCCTTCCAACAATTATTCCCTTCAGTAAATTAGGTCAAGGTCACTGTTCTTCAATAAGCTTCTGGCAAATCATAAGACACAAGCCTCTTAAATATTTTATATTTGCAAACTTAATATGCAATGAGCTTTAGCATTTACAAAGTTGTATGGCCAAACAGATGGAAGGATGGAAAGACAAACAGACAGATGCAAAACAATGTAAATAGGTAAAACGGAAACCAAATTTTCACTTATGCTGTGTGTATGTGAAGTTTGCCTTTTATTTTAATATTTTATGATCAAGTTCAGCTCTGCAATGCATCCCGGTTGACTTGTGTACAATAATTCAACCTTGTTTAATTTGAGGTGAGAAACATCAAGTTCAGAAATGACTGCCTGGAAGTTACCATAACGTTCCCAACACATTACACCTGTTTCCACAGCTGTGTCTTCTCATTGGATATGATGCTGCAGTGCACCAAACAATATGCAGTCCAAATGCAACATTCCCCCCTTCCCCAGGTGATTCTAATAGGCCATAAGTTGGTCTGACCACGAAAAGGAGACAAAAACTGGGGATATCTGATATCAGTAGTTTACATGGGCTTTTTTGTCAGCAATGTATAGAGATAGAGCGGATTTGATCCATGCTATTTTGTAAATTCTAATTCATAACTTCATGATCAGAAGATAAACAAATTAGTTGGCCTTTATGGATCAATCAAGATATAAAATAATTGGTCTCAAACATACGACACAACATTTGAAAATAGGAGGTCATGTTATCAATTAGTGATTGAGCATCAAATCTAGAATCTTTTTAATAATTCACTATCCTGCCATTTGGCAGATGTATCAATGACCTGCCCATGCATGCCAGATGCCCACCCTGTGGGACACTATACTATGTCTGCAATGCTGAACCTGGGTCTGTGTACTTAAGCATACCCCAGCCTTTGTATGGCAATATGGTATAGCAATAGTGTATGGTAATATGTTATGGCAATAAGGTATGACAATATGGTTTAACAATATTGTATGACAATATGGAATGGCAGGCAATGTGAAATGACAAACATATATGATGCATGAACTTAATTCGGGTTCATGATATGAATAGTGTATTCTATCAAATGTAGACCACACTGAGCTCATCTTCCTGATATCTTGGTGCATGTGGTGCAGAGTGGATGAAATCATCCACCATGGTAGACCACACTGAGCTCATCTTCCCAATATCTTGGTGCATGTGGTGTTGAGTGGATGAAATCATCCACCATGGTAGACCACACTGAGCTCATCTTCCTGATATCTTGGTGCATGTGGTGTTGAGTGGATGAAATCATCCACCGTGGTAGACCACACTGAGCTCATCTTCCCGATATCTTGGTGCATGTGGTGTTGAGTGGATGAAATCATCCACCATGGTAGACCACACTGAGCTCATCTTCCCGATATCTTGGTGCATGTGGTGCAGAGTGGATAAAATCATCCACCATGGTAGACCACACTGAGCTCATCTTCCCAATATCTTGGTGCATGTGGTGTTGAGTGGATGAAATCATCCACCATGGTAGACCACACTGAGCTCATCTTCCCGATATCTTGGTGCATGTGGTGCAGAGTGGATAAAATCATCCACCATGGTAGACCACACTGAGCTCATCTTCCCGATATCTTGGTGCATGTGGTGCAGAGTGGATGAAATCATCCACCATGGTAGACCACACTGAGCTCATCGTCCCGATATCTTGGTGCATGTGGTGCAGAGTGGATAAAATCATCCACCATGGTAGACCACACTGAGCTCATCTTCCCGATATCTTGGTGCATGTGGTGTTGAGTGGATGAAATCATCCACCATGGTAGACCACACTGAGCTCATCTTCCTGATATCTTGGTGCATGTGGTGCAGAGTGGATGAAATCATCCACCGTGGTAGACCACACTGAGCTCATCTTCCCGATATCTTGGTGCATGTGGTGCAGAGTGGATGAAATCATCCACCGTGGTAGACCACACTGAGCTCATCTTCCCGATATCTTGGTGCATGTGGTGCAGAGTGGATAAAATCATCCACCATGGTAGACCACACTGAGCTCATCTTCCCGATATCTTAGGTGCATGTGGTGCAGAGTGGATAAAATCATCCACCGTGGTAGACCACACTGAGCTCATCTTCCCGATATCTTAGGTGCATGTGGTGCAGAGTGGATAAAATCATCCACCATGGTAGACCACACTGAGCTCATCTTCCCGATATCTTGGTGCATGTGGTGCAGAGTGGATAAAATCATCCACCATGGTAGACCACACTGAGCTCATCTTCCCGATATCTTAGGTGCATGTGGTGCAGAGTGGATGAAATCATCCACCGTGGTAGACCACACTGAGCTCATCTTCCCGATATCTTGGTGCATGTGGTGCAGAGTGGATGAAATCATCCACCGTGGTAGACCACACTGAGCTCATCTTCCCGATATCTTGGTGCATGTGGTGCAGAGTGGATAAAATCATCCACTGTGGTAGACCACACTGAGCTCATCTTCCCGATATCTTAGGTGCATGTGGTGCAGAGTGGATGAAATCATCCACTGTGGTAGACCACACTGAGCTCATCTTCCTGATATCTTGGTGCATGTGGTGCAGAGTGGATGAAATCATCCACCATGGTAGACCACACGGAGCTCATCTTCCTGATATCTTGGTGCATGTGGTGCAGAGTGGATGAAATCATCCACCATGGTAGACCACACTGAGCTCATCTTCCCAATATCTTGGTGCATGTGGTGTTGAGTGGATGAAATCATCCACCATGGTAGACCACACTGAGCTCATCTTCCCAATATCTTGGTGCATGTGGTGTTGAGTGGATGAAATCATCCACCATGGTAAACCACACTGAGCTCATCTTCCCAATATCTTGGGTGCATGTGGTGCAGAGTGGATGAAATCATCCACCATGGTAGACCATGTTTAGCTAATGTTCCTTGTACCTTGGATGCATGTACCACACAATTATGTACTAATTTTGTGCTGTGTGTACCTATTAGCCTTGTTTGTCTATTAGCTTCTTTTTTTCATCCTATTCTCCATTTCTTCTTAAGGCTTAAACATAGAAATTAGAATTTGAAATGATTTTGAAAAAAACTGAAGTAATTCTTGTTAGTATTTGTGGAATACAATATAAAAATCTGATATCTAAGCTATTATTGTAAATATGATATCTAAGCTATTATTGTATGACATCAAAATCATATCTTCCAAATATTTTTCATCCCTTTCTCCACAAACAATACCATGTAAAGATTATAATTTCCTGTGTGTGACTATGTACAGAGACTATGTGTGCCCTACCCTGTAATGTGCTGATTGGAGTGTGATATATCTGATGTAAATCTGAGATAGGAGGGGAATGGTGAATAACAATCACACAATCAATATCAATTTAAAAAAAATATCGGATCTGCATATTCATCAATTTTTTTTATATATTGTTGTGTGATGAATTTGAAGATAAAATCTTGAACACAGTTTTTCAGTTTGATCAATTCTGAGATATTTAAGATAGGCATATTTAGGAATGGTGCCATGTATATCAAACATTGTTGTGCCAGCAACTGTCAGATCTGAGTGACCCCCCTCAAATGAGTACCCAACCTCAGTGGCTGCCATATCTGAGTGACCCCCTCAAATGAGTACCCCCCCACCCCCCCCCCCCCCCCCAATCAGAGTGTGGGTGTGGCCTGGTGGGCAGGTAAGAGTGCAGCAGGGAGTGGTATTGTATTAAGGAGCTCCACCTTGACATGATGATGTATGGCCAGGTATTGTGCCGAACTGTACTACCTTCCTGTCTGCTCAATCCAGCAGCCTCATCATCGTGAATGGCTTTACTTTCACTCATACATTGACCACTCATCTAACAAGAATACTATCAAACTGTTTCTCTAAACATCCTGGCAATTTATTCCTCATAAAGGCAATGCCATTCACATTAACAAAGATATATTTATCTCTCCAGTCAAGAATTCCTCAATGAACACAGATCTAATTTGTCCCAAAGTATATATAGCTTTATTTGTGGTTATTCTTTAAAACCAAATTCAAATATATGTTTGAATGTGCAAATCCAAAGATACCTTATTTCACTTATAACATGCCTATTAAAGTGCCATAAAATCATACATGTATACATACAATAATACCTCTTACTCTTCAATAAAAAAAAGATCATATTGCAACCAGATTCCTCTTCATCAAGAGACAAACATCCTCTGTGAACACACAGGTTTCAGCCTCCTGCATTCATGCCTCGGTCACATTATGAATCAATACGACAAGTGTGATCTCCACTGGGGCAATAATCACATTGTTAACTTTTATACACGCTTATTATGCCCAACATGTTTTACATATAGTAAATCTCAATACTTTGTGCCAAGAAATAAGAATGATAAAGAAGTTCAGTTATTGTGATCTCATGAATATGAATCAAATAATAAAAAAAAAACAATTCTGGGAGGCTACAAATCAAGGTACTCTGCATAATCATTCATCTTTATAATAATATACTTTAATACATAGAAGAGGTTGTATTGACATAATGTCTAGATGTCTTAACATAATCACTATGGGACTGTCCATCAGACCAATACTGGTTCAGTCTCTAGTACCATTTATTCTGCTCTCCTCTCCTGTATATTTAAGGTGAAATCTGATAAACGTTCGACTTTTTAAGAAGGTTTGTTCTACTTCAATCACATTTGTAATTAATAACACATCATGACATTGATATGCCTTCCCTGAGAAGTTTTAATAAATAATCTTTCTGATAATGAATAAAATTAAAAGATCAATTTCATGTTTTGCACGATTCCTAACAATTGACAGAGATGAAAAATAAACATAAACTTTCTCAGCTAATTTGAAAAAACAGCTGATATGGCTTGAAATGAATCACGCAAGGGTCATTTTCTTTTCAAAACAACACACTCCTCAACAATTGACTTCAAAAACTCTTTAAAACTTTAAAAAGCAGTTAAGTTTCATTTTTCAGTATCAGCCTCTCTGTGTTTCCTCACACAAAATGGACGATCATATTTTTGTGTATATGTGTGCAATCAGTCATGTTTTCCTATTGTGTCTCAACATAATACATTCTAATCTGGTGACGAAAACTAATCTATGCTTGCGGTTTTGAAAATTCCATTCCAAGATAACCTGAAAAGCTTTAATTTGCCTATTGTTGGCTTTACTCGAACCTCAAACTGTCAGTTTTGGGCAAGCATTTTTACCTCATTGTTGAAGTGTATCGCTTGCAGAAACATCTCAATACAAAGTATTAGCTAACATTTAACATGATATGAGAGGCAATTAACATTACAACCAACATATGGTGAGGGAATCGAGTTATGACGAGCAGTGATTTGGTCCAGTGTCACATTGCAGGATCTATTGTAATTCCTGATGTTACCAAATACCCCCAGATCTTCTTTCCTATTCTTCCCTCACATCTGCATCATTGGGGCGCCTCCTGCTTTTTCATGTTATTTTTAAATCTGGCAATTTTTTTATCAGTACAATAACTTCCAATACAACAATGTTAAGAGGAAAATTGAGTTATTTCATGTTGATTTAAGATGTCAGAATCTTTAGAAAAAATGTTATTTCTGAACGTTGAATGGTCAGCTTGTTATTGATAATGTTACACTGTATTATTTACCACCTCTCTCAAATTTGAATGGAACATATGGCGACAAGTCTCGAATTGTATCCTGTGTCTGATAAATATTCTCCCACAGAAAGTTGAGTGTATCATCAATGTTTTGCCCTCAAACAGAGGATCCACAGGTATCTGCATGCTTAGAGCAAGATGTGCCTCTCTTTTTTCATGCCACCCCATAGTAAATTAATTTCTGCCTGGTATTTTGTTACTAATGTGTCTGCTCAAAGTGCAGGCCATACAAATCCTGAGCACACACCGGTGTTCTGAGACACGAGGTGTGCACAGTGCAAGAATCGCCAGAGTCGGGTTACCCAAATGAGGCCTAAGAGAGGGTTATTAAGTAGCAGTGCCAGAGAGGTGTCCCTGAGTTATGTGTCCATGAAGGCACCCCGTTACCAACCCCAGATCACTCAAGCTGACACCTACCCCTGCTGTATTCAACCCCTCCGGTCATGAGGGCATGTGTTTCGCCCCTCCCAATACTTGTACCACACAGGAGAAAATCACAGGTTGTTCGACTCCCCTGATTTATGTCCCTGTGGCCAGCCCTTGAGATTTTTTATCTTCATCAAGGTTTGAGGATGACAATGGCGGCAGCATATTGCAGCCTGTGTGAGCATTCTTCACTGTCCCTTCTTGTGCTGTCAAATTGCTGTCCATGCCCCCATGTTCACAAACCTCAGTCCCTAGCAACTCCTCATATCTGCTGTCACTGACAAACTATACCTTTAGAAACTCGAAAATATAACACTAGACTTGTAGAAACTCTCAAATATAACACTATACTTATAGAAACTTTCAAATATAACATTTTGTATTATATAAATTAAGAAATGATTACTATTCAAAGGACTAAAACCATCAAATCTTATATCTAATTTATTGTAATATATTTCCAACACTTTCAACAAATACCCAGTGCAAATCTTTTTCTGTGCGATGATATACTGTTATATTATGCAGGCAAAAATAACTAAATGAACAGCTCAGCACATAACACATGGTGTAATTAAATGTGATAAAGAATGTATGATTAAATGTATGATCAGTATGAAACCTTCAGCATCAGCAAAGTGTCAGATACATATGTTTCCCTGGCAGCCACCCTGGCCACAATGAGGCTAACATATGTGACCAACCCATCTCTTTGTCACAATTTGTGCTGTATTGTATGTGTTGTTTCTGATCAGCCTTTCATGTCTGTGTCTGATGACGATCTTTTTGCGAGCCACGAGTACAGGCAGGCTGTGAGGTTTTGTGCATCCTACCTGAGGCATCCCCTCTTCTCTCCTGATCGCTGGGGATCAGCAAACACTTGTGTCCCGCCCTCCAGAACCATCAAGCCTGTGACAATGCTCCACCTAATCTCTTAGTCACAAAGCTGAGAGGATGGCCGACACTTAGTGATGGTTGTGTTACTCAGAGCCATTCATGCTCCCCTAGAGGTCACCACTCATACAACATCCTCAATTTGTCTTTATCCTATTGGCCTTTCAACTTTGCTGTTTTAAAGATGAAATCTTACCTGAATATCTTTTAACATTTAAAAAAAATCTCATCTATCCAGGTGTTCTTTAATCTTACCATGCTTTGATATTTAGAAAAGAGACAGATTATCTCACTGTGGTAAACATTGACCTTTGTCATATAGGCTTTCACACTAGGAATCATCACTGTAGCCATCATGGCTGTTTTCAATTTCAAAATATTAATTCAATATTTACATTATAATCCTGACAAATTTACATCTTTTATTGGTGTTGTGCATATGTACAAAAAATGTATATCAAAGTTTCAAGACAACAGTACTATTAATGAAGATAAAACTTCATATAAAAAATATCTGTATTATTTTAGGTGACACAATAGCTCATCAGTTATGTGAAATTACCTATGAATGTATAAAAAAAAATTGGTTAGTTGACACATTACAGAAAAAAAAATTAAAGTTGGTCACTGTGACATTTTAATGCCACAAAGCCCCAAAACCCTATATCTAGTAAAGTCAATCCTGTCAACTGGAATAAATTCAGTCCAGAAATGTAGTTGAGATCTGTCTTCATAAAATATTTCATTATGGGTGCATAGAACTAATAATTCCAAGGTGGGGTCCAGAAAGCCACTTAATGAATTTTGATTTCATAAATTTCACCACAGGTTATAAAAATGTAGAATGCCTCATTGACTGGCATCATTCTTGAATGGTTGTGGTCACTTCTGATGATTGACGGTAGGTGACCAGTGTCCACTCCAGTGGTCAACCATTTTGAAAGCAGACTTGTGGGAACCACACTTTGAAATCTGGCCCCTATAAACTTATTCTGTACATGTACTTGACAGTTACAAGTAATTTCTCCTCTCTCTTATTCTATGCATTCATGAGTGGAGCATGGCCAGAAATATCTCCGCTCTCCACTCCACCTTTCTCAAAGGTTTTTTTCCCTTTATAAACCCTGTTTTTAAAATAAATGATTACATATTTAGAATATGAGAATATATTCAAACAAGTTTTTGGAAATATCAGATTTAAAATATAAAGAAAAATACTAGGGAACCTCTTGAATAACATTCATATGTTAATATTTTAATCCACTGTTTCTATTCAAAATATATAATTCTCTTTTGCAAATCGTTTCAAACATATTCTACTCTTTAAAGTATCATGGGATCCAAATAATCATTTGTTTACAACTGAATTAGTTGTGTTATCTCTCAAAATAAAATGTATACAGCCAACCCCCGACTTTTCTCACCAACCTGACATCAAAGCAAGCAGCACTTCAACTGTGTACTTATACAGCAAATTATTAAAAACATCTATGTTTTATTGGGTATTCATATTCATAGTGGATATTCATATTTAATAAATGTATATAATTATCATTTCTTTTATTCATTACATATTTTTTGGGATGTATAGATTTGAGTTTCAACAATATAGAGTGGTACATACACATGGTGCCAACCTGAGTACCAAGAAACTGTAAAAAGTGGATTTAATTATTCATGAACAGTATATGTATCCTTATATAAATGACTTCATTATGATTTTTAATGCAATTAAAAGAAAATTTAAACAGCAATCTGAGATCAGTAGATGTCCCACTGAGTACACAACTCAGGTGCAATTTAAGTGTAACGGGTCCAGGTCAGAAGGGACAGTTCAGTTCTTTGGGGTTAAAAAGCCTTCTTAAAAGAGATTTCTGAGTTTCGAGTCATTACAGATTTACTTTCCTACATGAGAAAGGAGCTATGAGTGAGGTCTGGGCTTTAATAAATCACATATATACAGACCTGGAGACATTGCCAACTTTATTCACTTTGTTATCTTACTATTTAACATCTTGTGAGATACCTCAATTGTGTGTTGTTCAAGTTTTTTAATATCAGACATTGTGGCTCTAAATTTAAGTTCTCGGTCATACAAATCATATCTGCACACAGAAAACAGGGAAGGTCATAATGACATTTAATTTTGTATGGAAATATGTGATGTGGTGGAAACTAAAAATATCAAGGTGTCCATGCTTTGATGAATATAGGTAGGTACAAAGTAACATGTCTCATCTTAAGGTGGGACATAGTTACAAAACATGTTCGATGATGAGAAAGGAATATATTTGACTGGAAATATTTGCAACATGAGAATAATTAATGGATTGGGGATTGTTTTGAATTTGGGTGCGGCATTAGTTGATGATATGATATCTGTACACGTGAGGCCCCGTATTATGATCAACCATTGTCACCCTGTGTCAGTGGTCAAATGGCTGGTCATTGCAGTGGTCAAGCGGTCCACTGATCATGTCTATCTCTCCACTTGATCTGGGACAGATGAGCTGACCGTCCTGATTGATGTACTTGTTTCATGAGCTGAGAATGACCACTGGTCATTATCCTGACTGAGTCACTTGATACCAGGTTTTATATCACACTCTTAGATCCCCCAAAAAAAACTAATTATCAAAATAACAATGCTTGATATAATTGTCTTAATGCCCAGTAGAAATCTTAACTTTGCAATAGTTTTGTACAAGCTGGTCCCGGGTAGTATTTCAAAACAAAATAAGTGCAAAATGGTACACAATTAATATAAATTATCTGACTGAATCAGGGAGGAAAAAAGAAAGTCTGTTTTGTATTCTCGTTTGGTGTTATGTGCATTTTATCATATCAAAATGAGTTGTCACATTTTGATCAAGACTCATGAATGTAAATGTCCTAAAATGTTTGTAATGTTGGTGCTAATTAAGGTGACAATGGAGGAATGGGGTGACAACCTGGGGGAGGGGTCAAAACATCACGGCCATCGTGTAGCCATCATACAAGCACCCTCCAAGGCTCCATAAACTGACACACAGGGGACATATTTCATGCTGACTGATGTTGTCCATCATAACTGGGCAGCGGTCAGTCTCCAACCATCAGTGACCACTAGACTGAGCATTATGGTCAGTGTCCGGTGCATTATCAACCTGTCCACTTCACCACAATGGAGCACAGAGGACTGATGGATGCTGCCATGATGGACCTGTCACCTCGGACTGGTCGCCAACATTCTGCACCCTTGGGCCCAATGTGACCAACACCATCAACCTGTCAAATATGACTGGTACTCACTCCCAGGGGGACTCTGCATCCCACCCCCTGCCATCATAACACCAAAATTAAATTAATGAAGTGAGATGAGGGGTGGAGGATGGACACAAGTGGACAGTGGTCAGAAATGACTTAAATGTCCAACTACTTATTATGCATCCAATGCCATGTCGGCCATCAAGTGATAGCTACCACTTTCCTCATCTGGGAACAACTTTATTCATCAGCATAATTAGATTGCGAACTATAAAACACATAATTATTCTCTTCATCTCATCATTGTTATTAAATGTCACAGCTTCATAAAGTGAAAGTTAACACAAATATCATTTTATAGAAATGGTTAGAATAAACCTTCAAACCTAAGTAATTATACTTTAGGTGATACATCTCTGGAATGTAATTAATTACACAATGGCAGAAGCTAAACATTCCAGAGATATTCTGGTTAAAAAATGAGCTTCTGAAGTATGTATCACTCATCTTCCATTACAGTTAATAACCATAATCAGTACTCTGAGTCTGCCTAGATAGCACTATTCTGATATGTATAATACATCTTTATTGATATTGGACATATTCCTAAACTACAACATGCATACTGGATGAAATCTTGGCAGAACTTGGTTAAAAAATATTTTATTAACAATAAGGGAACAACATACAATTGTATAAAATCGTGTGTTGCTGGCACAACTTGTGTGAATAATTGGGGAGGTACAAGTACTTGAACTTTGGGTATAAACTTTTATATATACTGCCAACATTGGTGGTAGGGAGAAGTGAAGGCTATTGCACGTCATATATATATATATATATATATATAAATGTGTGCATCTTGATGCTTGGCTTACACATTCTAAGATGATGTATTTCATGTCATTCTGTGTTTACTAATAGTTATCATTTTATAAACTGCATATGACATTTGAAAATAAACCCACTATCATAGTAATAAGTCTATCGATAGAAATGAAATGTTAAAGTGGAGCTGTCCCAGGCCAAGTGAGGGGTTAATTCAGTTATCCAGCTTTACTGTGTGACAAGTGAGATATCTGCATTCACGCCAGGTGAGGATCTTGGCACACCTACATATCATGCTATTAAATTATAAGGTTATTTGAAAGAGCCACCATCTCCCATATCTCTGTCACCTATGTCTCGTACTTGTGATGACAAAATTAAACTGCATCTCACACATTAAAGGTTTATAAGTTATTAACACTACATTTTCAGATCTTGGACAATGTCATGATAAAACAGCATATAGAAGAAGCAGTAATAATGCTGCAATGTAAGTCAAGGTATCTGAAACAAGACAGTGTGGAAACTCAGAATGCATCTTTTGGGTGTGGCACACTGTCTGCACAACATAACTGCCATACTAATACTATATTATGGTCAAAGAAACTTACTCAGTCTACTATATGAGGCTTAAAGGCATGTTACACAAAACAACTACAAACTGTGGAATAGGAGAATATCAACTTATAGACAATAATGAGTCTTATGTGTTATATCAGATCTCTATAGTTGCATGTGAAATTGTGGCACCGCGAGGCAGAGGATTGGGTGGAGGGTGCAGCAGAGGTCATGCCACAAGGAAGCCCTGCCACTGTCACTGCCTCATGTGTGCCTAGCATGCACAGTGTGGCCGGACACCCTCCATTGTGGCAGGTCAGTGGGGCGCAAGAGTCTGTAACAAGCTTGGCAAGGTGACACAAGGTCTCTTGATGAGTTGGCACCACTCTGCTACCATTCAGGCAACTAGAGGGCACCACTGTCATTGATGGCAGGGCCTGTGTAACCCCAGCGTAGCCAGCCTGCTAGCCCCTACTGCCTGTGGGCATCTCAAGGTCCCGCCTATGGTGACAGTGTCAACTAAATACAACCTGCTTAATATGACATGTCACACCTTCATTATATGGCAAGTTGCTGCTCTGTCACTGATGGTAGCAACCTCCTAGATTCCCTGATTATGCCGTGGACAGACAGACAGTGCCTGACACTAAACACAGAACCTTCTACTTTCCTCCCTCTCACAGCACACAAGTGATCATTATCATATGTCCCCCAGAACAACAAGACAATCATCATTCAAACCTAATAAATGCATCATCTGCTGTGGGGTCCTATAGGCTTGACTTAACTGACGACATCACCTAGAGCACTGCTCTTTCTTATTGCATGATATCTATGTCCTCAGAATACGATCCAGACAAAGCTCCTGGAGAGAGGAGCATCGGTGAATTACAATAAATGTTTAGTTTTATCAAAATTGTATATCAAATCATGAATAATATTATTTCATTTTTATCTTGTCAATTTAGAGATATTTGGGACTGATAAATCACAAAACATTTCAGCACATTTGCAGCTTGACTCAAGTTGTACCAAGAATGAAATCTTTGATGCCCTCACTTAATCACAACCGGGATATAGATCAAGGCAAATACAACATGAGAGAACCTTGCCAATGATGCCTCAACATGAATATAACAGAAAAGGCAGATACAACATAAATCAACTCTTTGATGTTCTACTATAGATATAACAGGAATGCAGATCAAGGCAGATACAACATGAATCAACTCATTGATGTTCTTATATGGATATAACAGGAATGCAGATCAAGGCAGATACAACAGGAGTCAAATCTATGACATTTCTGTGCCATGTTTAGTAATTGCATTGCAGATATAGATCTTATGATTTCTTACTACATACCTATTTAAACAGTGCAATGCATCATCTTCAAAGACAATTAACTACACAACTGAAAATAAACATTTTCTCTCAAATGTCTTTTTATTTAGAACATAAAAATATCCCCAGCTTTGAAAACCGGGCTCAAAACACAAGAGAATTGGAAAGGCTTATACATGTATATGAAATGGGGCATTGTCATGTAGTGCCCCCTAGTGGTGCCTCCTACTGCCAGCTTGACACTTGGTATTCTGAATATCCACAGGGATCCGTCATTAAGTTATTAGCCTAGTATAGGCAATGACATAACACTGAAGTCACTAAAGCATTTAGTACATCACATTTCTCCCATTAGATGTTGTAACATGTCTGATCATAAGCACTGCGCACTAACATTATCAATAACATCAGCCTTAAACAATCACAACTTCTGCTATCAAATATATTTTTTTATTTTCTTTTTATCTTCACATGAATATTTGCTAATGATTATCATTATGCCCATGAAATAATCTTGGATATTTGATATGAGAACAGCTCACAGTAAACAGCGATTTGTAGCTTGAGTGTTTTTCATATATCATGCCAATAGAAGTTAAAGTTACTGATGTTGGGTGGAATATCACTATTATATATAAATGAATATATATCTGGAACTATGACAATATATTCGGAGCAGCAATATATTGATATAAACAGGCAAAGGGGCAGCATTTGTTTCATGAAAGGATGCTACAGAATGGAAGTAGTTCCAACTTTTGCTGCATGGGGGAGACACCTACCTGAGCCTATCTATTTCCTGATGGCTCTAATGAAGTTTTATGTCAATGCAGATTAGAGCTGACATCTCACACAAGTCAGTTCCCAGAGGAAAATTTAAGCCCATTTTGGGAGACCTAACTCCCACTGTCCTGTCATAAGACATTATAAATGTTGCTAACCGTTTGACAAAGCAGCTTGAAGCCACTTGATGGCGCAAAGTGCTTAATCACATCATTCCCTGACGACCACTGCAAGCCGTTCATCCAGGGTGGACAGTTTTACCCTTCTCCCTGTAACCCTGAATCACCCCTGTCCACAACAATCCTCACACACAACATGATAACATAACATGGAAATTGGCCAGAGGCAACGGCAGCAAAATCTGATCAGAAAAACGTGATGAATTCTATCGGTCCTGCTGTGAAAGTGACAACTTTCATTCTCTCAAAGACAAATGTAATTGAACAAGGACTGATAAGTACTATTTATTAATAGGACTAAATTCCTTAATGTCAGCACCGATATCTGTTCCATGGTAATTAGATTTAATTCATGCCAGTTGTGTTTTGAACCACAATATCATAATATATATAAAACACTGCAGTTTATTTCTTATTTCATTTAGATCAGCTGTTAGTCTGGTGTTGCAGTAAACCATTAAGGAAAGAACCATAGAACTGAGATGAAAGCAACACACTGATGTGTTTATGTTCATGATGGATGAGGTTATTGAAGAATTGTCTCAAACATGTTGCATAAAACGAAAGTGTTTGACCTAGATCTGACTGTTAATCATCTGCAGACCTAGTTTGCAGACTCCAGTTTCAAAGTTCCTTTTGTTGCAGTTTTTCATTCATAAAATGATTTATTTTCTTGTACCAAGATCAACCCGATGATGAATCAACATGGTTACATCTGATAAATTGTTTATCACACGTTATTCTTACACTACAATTCTGCATCTTATCTCATAAATATAATAACACAATGCAGACATGTCTGGTTATCTTTGACTTATAATTACTGCTTGTCTGGCATTCTATACTAATCACTTATTCTTATACAATTGTCAAATTAATACATTTTTGTGATGAACTATGTCAAAATGTTTACCCTTTTGCAAAGTTCAGTAAGATAACTTGAAAAAAGAGCCACGCTTTGACTTTGGGGCTTTTTAATTTGTACAAGCAGGCAAGCAACACAGTGCAATTACCAATTTAGAAGTTTAGAATGATGTGTAATACCATAGTGAGCTATTAGCACAATACATCAAGAGGGATGCTCATTTGTTGAATGCTGAGAGCACAGAGAGCTCGTCATAATAATAACGGGCAGTGAAACCTTGCATGGTAAACAGATGGACTTATCAGTGCAAACTCCTGGTGGCAGTGTGGCATGACCAATTATTGTCCAGATAAAATCAGTGGCCATGCTGGATTATTACTCATCCATGAGACAGTTATGATGTATGCATATTGCTCGGATTACTCGTATAACATGGACGTGTTGCTGGTCATCATGGCAGGCACATGATGGGGGTCGCCACTTTGAAAATCAACTTTCATGGACCTCTTTCAAGCCCCTTCCTTAGGCAATGCCGTAGAAAGTTTGGAAACAAGTACGGAACGACTAAACCAAATTTATATATATTCTTATCCACATTCTCAATAATCAAATAATTCTGATATTTACGGACATAAATGTAATGAATCTTGCTGATTAAAATATTGGTCATAAGCATGTTTAAAAAATTGCTGTGTCACAGATGAACTTGATCAGAACAAGATTCAAATATAATGATAAGTTTCTTGCTATTTCTGCATCATTCAGACATGTTCACAAGCAGCAGTTGCATCATCAAATATAATTCATCACAATCTATAGCAGGTAGGAGAATGGTGTGTCTAAGTCAATATTTTCTGTCATAAAATGTTCTTGTCCATTTTTCCCAAACCATATGTTCTCACAAAAAAAGACAAACGTTTTCAAAGAGGACCATTTCTCCTCTACTTATTCAATTCTAGCCATATGCTCTATGATTTCTCTTTCCAGTGAAACTGCCAAAATGCCAGCTCTTGCCCTTGTGTTGTCATCCAGGTAAAACATTTCTGCCAACCCGTCTCACATTTCAATTAATTGATCATCAAATTGGAAACACCAACCAACCTGTCCTGCAGTGCCATGGTAACAGAATATGCAATATTTCCAACTTAAAACCTGGTCATATCTTTATATCAACACCAATCAAGTACGGATGCAACTTTTTGTGAGAAAGAACGGTAATTTGGTAAAAATCATATGCACACAATGGGTATTTAGGATCACATTTGTCGCAAAATCTGAGAAAAAGGTGAGTGATGCATGTGTAGGTGGGTTAAACCTGGTGATGTATCACAGTGCAGAGTGGGTGGATCCTGTGTCTCAGCTTTGATGTGATGTTTTCATCAGCCAAGTATGGCCAACTTGGGAAGTTACCAGCCACCCTTCTGTCATCATAAACAACAATAATCTTCCCCCTATAAAGTTTCATTTGTTAAGGTTTGTCTATTGCAAGGCCTTTTCATATAAACCCATTCTTGTCAGCATCAACTCTTCTTAAATGTGACATCAAAGTTGACATCTCGTAATGCAGACTTGTTAAAAATGCTGTGCTGTTTTTGGAAACCTATTAAAATTTTTCACCTGTTCCTCCAAACACATCATCCTTGCACAGGAACAAACTGTGTTAGGAAATTTGTGGGTAGGAAATACATTTTGATATATCCATTTTTTTTTTTTTTTTTTACAAATATCATTTATTTTATCAGGAATTTTTTTTTAAATGTTGGATGCCAAAACCACTTTTATAATGGCATAATGCATGTATAGTGTTAAATATCTAAGTCAGCTTTTACTTAATATACAACCTTTATACAAATAAGAACAGGTAGACTTTTCAGTAAACATGTATATTACTATATGATCTATTTTAATATGAGTCTTTGCAAATGTGTGAATATACTTCAAAACATGTAATAAAATGTAATAAACACAATCTGGATAAAAGTTTTATTTGTGCCTACCTCTAATATAATGCAGTGTATTAGCATAATGTTAGCACACTGCAGTCTACAAGTATACTATTTATTATCAAGGTGCTGTATCCACATAACCTTAGTGCACTGCACAGTATAGCAGCATACCTTTCAGTATCAGAGTGTGGTATCATTGCACAGTATATCAGTATACTATTTATTATCAAGGTGCTGTATCCACATAACCTTAGTGCACTGCACAGTATGTCAGCATACCTTTCAGTATCAGAGTGTGGTATCATTGCACAGTATATCAGTATTCTATTTATTATCAAGGTGCTGTATCCACATAATTTTAGTGCACTGCACAGTATGTCAGCATACCTTTCAGTATCAGAGTGTGGTATCATTGCACAGTATATCAGTATACTATTTATTATCAAGATGCCGTATCCACATAACCTTAGTGCACTGCACAGTATGTCAGCATACCTTTCAGTATCAGAGTGTGGTATCATGTTATCTCATTGCACAGTATATCAGTATACTATTTATTATCAAGATGCCGTATCCACATAATTTTAGCATACCACTCAGTGTGCTCAAGGAGAGTAGGCCACGCATCCTTCTCGTAATTTTTACATAATATATCCTTGATGGACTTGTGATGTACATTCCATTACTGGTATAAATGCTCGCATGTTTATTTCATAGGTAGCATGTCAGCAAGATGGGTTGTGAATGGCACCATGAATTATTCATTTTTTGACTGTCAAGTGCTGTCAACAAGACCTTTCAATCTTATACTTGTCACCAATTGTTAAAATCATGTTTTCATTTTCAAGGCAATATTCTTATGATTTTTTTCCTGTTAAAAATATATTTGTGTTAAAGGCATGGTTATTTGGATATCATATCATGTTTGATAATACATAAATGATATAAACTGGGGTATTGTCAGTGGCACGTTAATCGTGAAACGAAAGCTATGCACCTATATTCAAGTTATATTCTCCACTAGAATCATTTGCAAGTCTTTTTTAGATGTACAAAGTAATTAATATATATAGCAGGTATTTCAGTTGTGCGCTAAACTGGAGTAACCATCAGACCAGTACCCAGGGAAGGTCCTTGACAATGAATGGCCACCAAAATTCCGATCCAGTCAAGAAGGAACCCTTCCTTCAGACTTATTCTGGGCATATCGGACAACCTAATTTGATCAAAATTTTGTATGCAAATGTAAAAACACTGATCCTAATCACTCTTTTTATTTCTTTCTATAACACGAATTGTATTTTGATGAGAAATTTATCATTATCTTCTGATCAGCAGACCTTTTAAGTGAAGTTGAAATACTTTTTTCAAACATCTGGTTTTTTATATATGGCTCAAATATAGCATAACATACGTCCTGAGCAAACATTATTTACCAGGAAATAAACATGCACAGAATGTGTGTGTACCAAAGTACAATATTCTTAAGATTTCATGGTGATCAATATCCAAGCATAAGCTGCACAAAGCAATCTATGCTAAGATACATTCCACAAATCCCATGACCTTTAATAACCATTTTCTTATTCCATATTCACTTCCGACTCATACCAATCGCTTCCTCTGGAAATGCGTCATAGCATTAGAGAGCTCTACCAAGAAAAAACGAACCCCTTAAAAATGTTTCATATTCAGTAAAACATAATCTGCCTGCCACTCTCCCTTGCTACATAATCTGCCTCTGTCCCGCATCTCTGCTACATAATCAGCCTCTGACCCTTATCTGTGCTACATAATCTGCCTGACCCTTATCTCTGCTACATAATCTGCCTGACCCTTATCTCTGCTACATAATCTGCCTCTGACCCTCATCTCTGCTACATAATCTGCCTCTGACTCTTATCTCTGCTACATAATCTGCCTGACCCTTATCTCTGCTACATAATCTGCCTGACCCTTATCTCTGCTACATAATCTGCCTCTGACCCTTACCTCTGCTAAATAATCTGCCTCTGCCCCTTATCTCTGCTACATAATCTGCCTCTGTCCCTTATCTCTGCTACATAATTTGCCTCTGCCCCTTATCTCTGCTACATAATCTGCCTCTGTCCCTTATCTCTGCTACATAATTTGCCTCTGACCCTTATCTCTGTTACATAATCTACCTCTGTCCCTTATCTCTGCTAACTAATCTGCCTCTGTCCCTTATCTCTGCTACATAATCTGCCTCTGACCCTTATCTCTGCTACATAATCTGCCTCTGACCCTTATCTCTGCTACATAATCTGCCTCTGTCCCTTATCTCTGCTACATAATCTGCCTCTGTCCCTTATCTCTGCTACAAAATCTGCCTCTGCCCCTTATCTCTGCTAAATAATCGTCCTGGCCCAGAACCCGCCTTTAGAAAACTAATTTATCTAAAAAAAAGATAATACCTTATCAGTTTTAAAGACTGAAAACTTAAACTACTGTAATAGATTTATTTAAAGTACAACATCACATACACCACAGATATTTCATATTTCCACAGCAGGCCTCCACCAAAGGTTATCCCCCAATATGGAAACAGTTCATCCTTTTTCTCAAATATTAATATACTGTGATCTCAGACATAAGCACGGTGGGCTTTTAGATAGTAAATGCCCCAGTGGGTTATTGTGTGCTACCCTGGATGTCACCGACCTGTCAGGCTGGACATGTCAGATAGCTTCCTCTGATATCCAGCATTTACCCCATCCCACAGCCCACCCTCCTATCTCTCACCCCTTTGAAGTTATAACCTTTCCACAGGTTCACATAATTTCCTAATTTATAATTGTGGTCAATGGCCTGAGGCACTCAGTCACAGTAGCCATCCCCTGCAGCCTCGACAATCTCCAATATTTTTGGCAAGGAGCCTTCTGAAATATTAACAAACAAATTCTGAATTCGCTGATGGTGGGCTACGCAAATTCAAACTTCATAGTTACAACAAAGGTTGATTTTGATCAAAGCACTAGGTGTTATAGCTTTCTGTTAGCATGCTTGGACGTGTTAAAGCTTTGAAGTTGACTGATACCATTCCTATATTGGCCTCTTGTATGATTGCAGGTAGATTGGCTTTTATCTCTTGTAGAGACAGAACAATAGGAAGCAAGCAAACGTGGGCATCCTATCTGGCCTGGTGGGCACAAGGCCAGGCCTACCATTAACCCCCCTCTCCACTCCCAATGTTAATCATGCCTAAGTACAAACGATACATGCATCACTGCTCCATAGTATATGCTCAATACTGTATTCATATATTTATAATTTGAAATATATATTTATAAAAATAAAGAGTGAGTATCATACTAAAAGGGAGGAGTGAGTATCGTCCAGAAAGGGAAGAGTGTGTATCATACAGAAAGGGAAGATTGAGTATCATACAGAAAGGGAAGATTGAGTATCATACAGAAAGGGAAGAGTGAATATCACAAAGAAAGGAAAGATTGAGTATCATACAGAAAGGGAAGAGTGAATATCACAAAGAAAGGAAAGATTGAGTATCATAAAGAACAGGAAGAGTGAGTATCATACAGAAAGGGAAGAGTGAATATCATACAGAAAGGGAAGAGTGAATATCACAAAGAAAGGAAAGATTGAGTATCATAAAGAACAGGAAGATTGAGTATCATAAAGAACAGGAAGAGTGAGTATCATACAGAAAGGGAAGAGTGAATATCATACAGAAAGGGAAGAGTGAATATCACAAAGAAAGGAAAGATTGAGTATCATAAAGAACAGGAAGAATGAATATCATACAGAAAAGGAAGAATGAGCATTATGCACAAGAGGTACATGCTAAATCTAAATATCGATATTCCCTTAAGGAAGGACACAATAAGAATATTGGGCGAAATATGAGCAGATGTGAGAAACAGGATAAGTTGTGGGAATTATAAAGACAGAATATTTAGCACAAGTGGGACGCTGGGCAAAATGTGTGAATAACATAAATGGGATGTTTGTGGGACAAGTTGTGGCAAATTGGGATTATGTATAAAGAGTATGTGGTATACATGGGATGAAGGACAAGTTGTGAATATTATATAAATACAATGTGTAGCAAACATGGGATGCAGGGTAAGTTTAATGATGACAGAATGCTAAGTAAGTAGTATAATATGTGATCACAAGGTGGATAAGCTACACCTGCCATCATAATCCTGCTTCAAGCTGCAAACAAAACCAACTTATATTTAGCGTGAGGACAACATTTCCCCCATATCATGCAGGTGAGCAATATTTTAAAGATTTGGAAGTTCTTCCTGTACTACACAACTTTAATTTTTGCCCTGAATAGATTTTTCATTGCACATGTCTGCCATATTGCCTGAGGCATCATGGGATACATGTCTGCAGAAGATGCACTCAGCGCCAAAACAACAACATCTAACTGGACAGGGAACTTACGGAAAGGCAGGTGTTCAATGGTCACTTTTTTATACTCGATAATGAGAAAACAGAACAGGTAACACACCTCAAAACAGTAGAACTCGATTTCTATTCAGTTTGGACATATCGATCACATATATTTAATAACTATGCCCATCTAATCTCTGATACAACGCTGACCTTTTCCTACTATTTTTAATTGGCAACTGTCTAGATGTGCCAAGTAATTAAAACCAAGTTATCTCCCTACGGTATCTGTGTTCAGTACAATTAATAACTACTTTTGAATAATAGATCATGATGTCAATTTAACTATGTTGTAAAAATCAACCATAAAAATCTACCAATATACCATTATTCTTTCGATTTATCTGAGGATTTTCCAGGTATTCCTTCATTTATTGTAATAACACTCAGACAGGATTTTTTTAATTGATTATGTAAATGTAAATAAACCACAAAAAAATGTTTATATAGAGTGATATTAAATTATGCCTTACATCAAAGTCTTTTCCAGACTTGGGCATTTATCTCCTGAAATTTCAAGAAAATAGAACTCTTTATTTACCTGGAAACAATAACAGAGAGGGAACTATTCCAAAATTAATTCAATTTACATGTTTTATTGTGGTGCATGTTCCATATGAAATATTTTGAATTGATGTCCTTTATGAATATAAAGCTCATCTCAGATTTGAGTACATGCTGCCATTCTCTCAAATGCAGATTAAACGTGCATTTAAATTCTTCCTCTAGTTCTCATTGAATGATATAATGTTTAATTTAAATTAAAAAATATATATATATACAGACACAATCAAAATTTATCAAGAAATAATACAACACAGGTAATTCTTGAAAAGATTTGAAGGATAAATCTATTATCTTTATCTTGAAATATAGTAAAGATTTAATATAATTGCCACTCTCTATATCGAATTATGTAATTCATAAACGCCAACAATTCTCGGTAAGTTTTATGATATAAATTGCTACATGATACTGCTGTGAGCTCAGCTGTGTACAAGTAGACTATCAATTGGAGGCCTATATGTTTACATATGGGATGATAACAACAGTATCATTTGGTGGTCTTTATATTTGCTTGGTGGAATGAGAAGTGTTGTATGGCGGCAGGCCGGGGAAGGCAGCAGAGCAATGCCATGGCAGGCAGCACCATCTGTCAACTTGGCCGTGCTTCTTGTAGGATGTTTCAAGCTGGTGAAAGTGATCAGATTTCCTACCACAATACACCGATGGCATGCTTCCAAGGCCCTATTATATCTTACATGCTGCAGTGGTGCCGTGAATTAAATCATTTCTTTGTGGTTCTGACTTGCAAGTTGTCTTGGCAGGACTGAGTGCGCAGGAAACCCAAGAAGCCTCTCCTAGGCATGTGCCGCCGATCAAGTTTCCCGGCCGTTGTCTTGTGCCGAGTCAAAAGTCATCCAAACATAAACAGCAGCGTTTGCCCACCGACTTTGAGTGTCGCATCTTGGTCTTTGATAAATGCTATGACACAGCACTAATATGCTTCTCACCAAGCTATGAATATTACATCATTTGTTTGATGTTGTAAAAAAAAGCTGAAAAACTTACCCCTTGACAATGATCATTATGTTTTCATGGCTTTGCACTCTGACCTAACACGTGGCATAAATAAAGGAGCTTCTAAAAATATCTTCTCTTTAGTGATTATTCTTTTGAATTAAATTTTGTCAAAAGAATCTTCAAAATTGAAAACTTCCAAGAAGCAAGTAAATCAATCAATGTTAGTAGATTAGAAAAAGTCTGCAAGTTTGCATGCTCTGAGCATGGGTCCCCTATGAACTGAGGTGCCAAATATGCCACAAATCCCTACATACCTGCCACTGAGGCGTGAAACACTGGACATGCCATTCAGGTGTGAACCACATGTTGTCCTGGTGTTTTCATGCAACGTCACCTGATTGTTCTTGATTAAGTTGGAAAATGTAATGGAATTTTACAATTTTCTGGAAATAATTTCTTGTTACTAAGATTCACTGTAGCATTTAAACTTTGGCAATTATCTTTCATTGTCAATCACGATTTTAAAAAAATTATAAATTCCTTAGTCCAGTTTCACCGAATACACAATAAGATTTTGTCATTTCATGACTGTCTATTTATTATTATTTCCTTAAATATTCAATACAAATGTAATGGAACAGATATTCTATAAACAGATATACAGCCAATTTCATGACATGACTGTACAGTCTACAAATACTAAACTGGGCAAGCAAATATATTCATGACGTGCAGTTTGATTTCTTGATAACAAAGACAACGCAGTTGACATTGTATGCATTTCATCCAATTTCCTACCATTCACTCCATAGTGTACAGCATAAAGATACCATTGGCAGATAACTTCCCGGTTTTACTACTGGTCCTACTTCTATTTGTCACCATTCTGTATTAACATCAATTATCAACACTTTCAATGTAATTTAAATACTTTTTAAAACCCCAATTCCATTCACTGATTCCGTGGTATCCTTGCAAAAAAGAATTTATTTCAGATAATGATTTAAATATTCTAACCCATCATGGGTACTGATAATGTGCAAATGTTATTGTGAGAAACATAAAGATTAGAATAAAAAAAAATACTTGAGAAACTAAATTTCGAAATATGATAGTTTCTAAATTTTCAATACAAAACTTATCATTTGCCCAGCTGCAGATAATATCATTTGTCAATTGTACATTCTGAAAATGACCTTTTGGCGGTGTGTTATTTTATGTGCAGCAATAAACTTTAGCAAAATGATTGCAAAAAAGACAAAAGCCAAATAAAAATGTCCGACGAGAGAAGAAAATCTATGCTCACAACGGAAATAATGGTCAGATTTTGAGCCTATTATCAGAAAAGGTGGTTTAAGAAATAAAGGATTGGTTGGCTGATAATCTGGTAAATTACAGGGCTTGGAATGAGATGTAAAACAAGCAGCAGCTACCCGCATTAGCTCACTTCCGATCCATAATGCTTCTGTTGTGGGCTCAACAAAAAGCCCAGCCTAGACGTCCAATCAATAAGGCGTTTTTCTCTGCCTATTTGGGTAATTAGGGTCTTGTTTGCTAGTAATTCAATTAAAATAAGGTCAGCAGTGGTTTTTCTTCATGGTGCTTTTATAGATAGGCCAGATACACCTGGGTGATTTGTGGGGAGGGCAAATTGATTGCGGCCATAAGTGGATTTGAGGGAGACATTTTATAATGTCATTGTTGCTGAGAAAATTATTATCATCGGTGCTTTGTAATGTGTTGAGATGTATGGCGAGGTGTGGAAATCTAACAGCCCCAGTTTACAAGCTGTATAGCATGGCCACTCATACCTTTGTTGGCGGGTCATAAAAAATAGCAAATTTGCCGTGTTGGTAGAAGTCTGTAAGCATGGATGGTGTCACCTCTATAGAACTGGTTAGATGTTATCTCCGCAGCAATGTCAGTGAAATTTGGTGGCCTCATGGCGTGCTGACAACTTACAGACCACAAACAGGGCAGTAGACATGACCCCCGAGTTGGCGTCGCACATGAATATGTGTGTGTATTTGGGGTGTTCACACGCACGTGGGGGCCCCATATTGCATGTGGAGGGGAGGAGGTCGTCAGACCTCTACGACATGCTCTGTGATCGCAGACTCTGCACCCTTAGACCACTTGGGACCCTGCCAACCTGACCAGGTGCAAAACTCTAACTGACAAACTTTATGGCTACCATACCATCCACTGCCCACATTTCTCTCTTTAATGCTGCAGTATCTCTTGATGGGTTTTGACAATGTTCTGTTATTCTCACTGGGAGACTTACATTAAATCATGTTTTATATCTTATCATCTGCAGTAAAGAAACAGTTTGCATTGATCAAGAAACATCACAAATTTTGTGATATTATTATGCCTTTTTTTGTGACATTATAATGTCCTTTTTTCAATTAACATATATCTGTATTCTCTTAAATGTCATTTTCCATCTAAATTTGCTGATAAAGTCAAATATTTTTTTTTAGCATCAGTGAATGCAAACTTCAAGTGCTTCACATTTTT
Organism: Amphiduros pacificus; assembly: GCA_949316495.1. Taxonomy (NCBI): domain Eukaryota; kingdom Metazoa; phylum Annelida; class Polychaeta; order Phyllodocida; family Hesionidae; genus Amphiduros; species Amphiduros pacificus. The sequence continues at coordinate 43,471,886 of OX439003.1, read as the reverse complement.
TTTTCTCATTTCCCTTAATTTGACCCCACAAATGTGTACCATGGACAATTTGCATGCAGAATTGTCAATCAGAAAACGCGAGCTCTGTTCACAATATGCTTAAAGGGCGTTTGGATTGTGCTTTATGAATACGACTTGTGACACTCTTCATGCTTCACAATCAACAGCCCTATTACGTCAAATGATATGGCCAGACACAATATAAATGTATGCTTTCCATGTGTGCATTTGCAATATATTTCCATCAAATCTGTCACAGTTTGACTGCTATGATTGTGATGATTGTTTATTGTAATCAATGGCAGATTAAAAAAACACAATGATATTCAACTTCATATAAATAGGTATGGTTCTGATAAAACTTCAGCCATATCTTAATACCATATTTACCAATATTAATAATAAAAATTAAAATCATAATCTTTGCATGCTGTTTTCCCTGAGATTATTTTAAGTGTGAGTTTAGTCTACCTTAGTTGTAGCAAATATTTCACATACAAGTTGCATACATTTACATACTCTCTGTATATTTGATTAATGAAAAACTTGCATGGATTTATTTGCTGAGAACAAATAATACAGCAATGATAGAAAGCAGTCATGATTAAGATCATGCCATGCAATAACACAGTATTATTAATTTGTTATTTCCGCTAATTCATTTTTGGTCTTTTATAAAAAAAGGTTGAGATGATTCTGGGAGGGCAAATTGTCATGTGTGCTAGCAAATTAATGTTGATTAGAAGACAGAGATTTCACAAGGCACCAAAAGGGTGGGTCAGTGAAATAAACGAGACATGCTTTGAAGGTGATACCTTGACTTTGCAGTATCAAATCCTCACAATGACAAGAGATATTAATGTTTTGTCGGATAAAATTTCAAAAGTTGTCGACAGAAGCAAATCATGTTGGTGTGGCTCGGCGAGAAGATTGGATTGGAGTTGAAACACATGGGTTTCTGTCTCTCAGGGAGGAGAGCGTGGAACGCAAATGTCGCCGCTAAGTGAATTATGCCGGGCGGGGGATTTGATAAAAGTTTCCCTTGTTGATTGTGGATTACAATTCCATTAGTAGAGACAAACACTTCATTATAGGTGCTCAAATCAGGGACAGAAAGCACTCACTTTGTCGCTGACACTTCTGGCAGCCTTGTCGTGGCTTGCTGGTCTGGTGTATTAGCAGTAAAGAGGCTTTAATACACAGTACCATCATCCAGCATTAGCATCGTGCTAACAGCTTATTTGGTGAGAGACAAATCGCTATCACAAATGACTCTGTGATCATCTGCCGTTAACAGCAGGCAAGGTGGTGAGATAATCACAAAAGATGCTGGCCAAATTAAAGAGCCCGGCATGGGGGTTACCACCAGGTAAAACTGCAATCTGATTTGTACTGCACACCTGATAATATGGCTCATCTCCTAAGATGAGAGAGGGAGGACACGGATACAACACAACAACCAGCCTAATGTACACCGCCAGACACTCGCTGTGTTAGCCTATTAAATATGAATGGCACCATCAATGACCTTCATGGCAAATCTAAACATCAAGGTGCAAAACAACAAATATGTGTAGAGACTTGGGTCAGAAGATCAAAGTAATAGAGGCCTCTGTTGGTCTCCCTGGGCCCCACCAATCTCCACATATCTGACGTCCAGGAACAAAGAGGGGGAGGATCTGCCTCAGTCTCACATGACACCAAGGTGTCAGGCTCAAGAGCAACTTAAATATGGCACCACTTGCCACCAGATGGGGTGCGAACCCCTTATGTACAGAGTCATGTCCTGCATACTAAACACTGGGTTACCTGCTCTGCCCTCTATAATATAAAATTACCCTGTGCAAACTTTACAACGTTTGCCTGGCGAGGTTTATGAATTTTAATTAGGCAATTCGCACTCTGTTGTGAAGTGTTTGTGAAATGTGAACTCTTCCGTCTCAATAGGCTTATCGCAACACTTGCTCTTCACCTGGCATGAAAAACAAGAAATAACTTGAAAAGAAACGAATGCATAAAATTAGTGAAAAGTCACTCAAAGAATTATAAATCAACCACAATTCAAATAAAGCTTTGTGCAATGTGGGTTTTAATGACAGAACATGAAATACAATTAAAATCCAAATAAAGTACATTAATTAATATTTGGGAAAAGCATGAGAAATTTCACTTCTTTTACTGAGTATAGAGATTTTTTTCTATCATGAAGGAAGGAAACTTGTCAATTTATGCAAACTAGTTGATATGAAAAAGACACATGATATGGAGTGAAATGGAGTTACACTTCTGTTTACAAGGCCGCAATAGCAAAAACAAGAAACCTTGTGAAAGGATTGGCTGACAGGGTTAGTGCTTGTGGTTTTCCTGGAGAGAAGCCTGATGGATGCGATTGAAAAGGAAAACTGAGAGAAAAATGGTGCCATCCATAATGTTTGTGACTGTTATAAGTCGCCAGGTGAAACATGGATGAAAAACGGCCCAAATTTATGATCGGGGTCTGATCCGGGCGCGGGAGGTTGCCGATCCCGGTGTGAAAGTTTCAGGAACAATATGATGTATTAGTGCTCACCGGCGAGCGATCAATTTGGAAGCTGAGCTGGGGAGAAAGGGAGGCAATAGAGGTAGAATCCTGGTGACCTGCCGCGTGGCGCAGTCTGCTCCCAGCCTGATCCTCCAACCTCCGGTAGACTTGCTCCACACTAATCTGCCCACCACACAGGCCTGCCAGGATCGGGGGACAGCAAATCTGCCTCATTTCCTATAAAGTGTGGAGTTTACAATGGCAGGCATTGAGCCCACTCGGCCACCATTCAGACCTCCTCAGCTAATACAGGAAGCGATCACGCTGCACAAAGCTCCAATCCCTACCCTAAATCCATCACCCTGCATTGCCGACAACAATGCACACAAAACAATGTTTTTTGTGCCAAAATACAGTGCTAATTTAGTGTCCTTTTGGCAGTCGGTGCCCCTGCCCTCTCCAACAAATGAGGCGTCCATATTGGAGGAAATTGACGCTGCTAAATCGCGATGGTCGAAGCCCAGGGTCTGGAGGTCGGGAATTTCAACCAGCCTCATCTCCGCTCAGGTCACCTCACCAAGTGGCCCTCAACCATTCACTTCCGCAAGGCCCCCTAACACAATGTTCACCTCCTTAACTTTCACCTAGTTCCCTTCCATCAATTTACCATGTCCAACTCAAAATGTTATCACAATATCTAAATACTTGTTACAAACACTGTCTAAATAATGCTTAAAACTTTAAAATTTACAGGAGGAAATTGACTTTAACTTGGAAGCAGCACAAGGTAACATTATGGTCAGATTTCATTGGTGGTTTTCTGTTCACCATGAAAACAAAAATGAAAATTTAGATTCAAATTAAAACACCTGATGAGTAATGTGTCACTTATAGAAATTAAATGTACAGTTTTTGCCAATCATTTGAGATAAATGACCTTCACAAGGATAGAAATTTGCAAGGCATTTCTCTGCCACAGTAGTATTTTCTAGGTTATACAAAATGTTTATTTTGAAAAACTGAAGAGAATATTTAATTTGAAATGTAAGATAAGACACCTATTTCTTTGTGAAGTTTCAGATTAACCTTCAGCTCTCATAAGCATTTGTCTATTCTTTTACCAAAAAACATCCACAACCATAACAGCTTAAACAAAGATACAAGTATGATGCAGTTTCAATACAATTTCAATGGGAGTCTTTTGATGACAGAAGTGGTTTGTGCAAGTTTATGCAGCTTATAAATATGTCATTTGTGCAGCTGAAATGGAGATTGAAAATTCAGAGAGGTATCATTCTGGGACCTCAAATAGAAGGCAGTAGTGACTGAAGAGGGGCTGCTAGAATGGGAAGGTTCTAGGACCTCATACAAAGGGCAGTGGGGATTGAAGAGGGGCTGCTAGAGTGGGAGTTCTAGGACCTCAAACAGAAGGCAGTAGTGACTGAAGGGGGGCTGCTAGAATGGGAAGGTTCTAGGACCTCATACAAAGGGCAGTGGGGATTGAAGAGGGGCTGCTAGAATGGGAAGGTTCTTGGACCTCATACAAAGGGCAGTGGTGAAGGGAAGCAGTACATCAGAATGGGATATTTCTAGGACCTTATACACAGGACGGCAGTGATGGGAGGGAACTGTCAAAGAGATATCATCCTTGGACCTAATTTCTTGGACCTAATACAGAGGGCAGTGGTGGTGGAAGGGGGAATATAAGAATGGGGTCATTCTTGGACCTAATACAGGGGGCAGTGGTGGTGGAAAGGGAAAATCATCATTCTAGGACCTCGCATGAGGACAGAGAGGTGTTAGTGAGGTGTCGATCTGGAGGCCAATGGTAATAGGTTGAAGACTCTGTCATTCAAGGACCACAGTGTAGGATGTAACCCTGGAGGTTTCAGTCGGGGATATACACACTACAAGCTTCTTATGTTGTTTGTGAGGCTGTTATTTGGGAAATGAACTTTGCCTGAAATGCAACATAAGGTCCATGCCCTAGTATGTGGCTGGTGAGTTCAGTCCAGACCTGTCATGGAGGCCAATGGCTGCTTGGCTGTGACAAATTGCTAGTGTTGGCAGTGAACCCTGCATCAGGCCCTCCACCGGGACCCCATCTCACAGAGTGCAGCTGTCTGCTGCCTGATATCCCCCATAACAAAGTGGCGCGAGGGCCTGGCCTCATGTTGTGGCTGCGATTATGTGTCCTTATCGCAAGCAGTGGGAGAACATTTGGTCCCCAAAGGTAATGAACACTGCAGATAAAGCAGCGATACACGGCAGGGCAGGGCCAGGGCCATTCTGTGGCATGCCAACGCATTTCACAAGCTACTTGCCACCCAGAAACAATCTCTATCAGGTCTGCATCTGTTAATTAAACTTCAATATCTAAGCTGAGCCAGAGAGTCCGGTCCTGACCTGCAGCAACTGCCTGATGGGAGGTCCACACAAAAACTTCTCCACACTCTAAGCTCTGCACAAACGAATAAACACAAATCTAAGGGAACGAAATACAACAAATCTAGTTTTCATACTTCTCTCCATTTTTTTAAATACTGAAATAAAAAACAAATCATTCATAACTGAATTGTGATCATCTATGACAACAATTTTACATGGATCAGTACATGAGATCTGTAGTATATATTGATAAAAGTTGAAGTTGAAAGTAAAAAGCAAACTTTATAGTGTCTGTTAAGAGACTTGGCAGAGACTTGATGCAGACTGCACTTTATCATGTCCAACTAGATGCACAAAGCATGTCTTATGCATGATGCAATTCTTATCATAATCTGGTGTTGCGGAATACCACTACAAAACCAACATTCTCATTTCAGACCTCGTCCTTATCTTTCCTGCTCAACTGTGATCCATCATATGTTAAAGCCGTGACAAGAACTTGCATATTTACTTTTAATACTGTTGACAGGAGATGTCAATTATCATTGAGTAAATCCCAGATTTGCTCACATTGAGCTTGAGCTGCTCACAAATGAAAGACGGGCAGGGGAATAATTAGAAGTGAGGGATAATGCTCAGGTTATAATTCCTATCAGGTAGTGAATGTAAACACTGGAATCTGCCACTTTGAAATGTGTCTGGTAAACCAGAATGATCAGCTTAGCGGTTTATCTGGGATGCTCTGATACTGTAAACCTGTTGGCTTTAAATATTGATCGCATTTGTGCTCAGTTTGGGACTGCCTGGCATTTATCATGTCCTTTGGGAAAATGAGGTATGATTTCATAACATTGGATAATCTCATATTTAACAAAAATAAAAATAAAAATAACTAAAGAACCCATATATCTGTCTCCTTTAAATTGAAAAGTTTTTTTTTTCAACAAGAAGATGCACTGTATCAATGGACAACATTTATTTTTAATATATCATTGTTTTCCAAAAAAATGATTTTTTTTATCAAACGATTTTTAGATTGAAATTAAAATATAAGTTGATGTGGGATGAATACCATCAAATGAAATTCATGCTGTTTTAAATATCCCTCATAGGAGAAATGAATTCTTCCCAAAAATGGTTAAATATGGCCATCTTTGCAAGGATTCGCCTCTGTGAAGGCCGGATGTATTTTTCTTAGCTGTGGCAGCATTTTGCTTCACCCTGTAGGAGCAGGTAGTCCTAAGATGTTCCTCTCAAACATCAAGCTGCATTAATGGATCAAAGTTCGGCGCTGACTTTTCTCATTTTAATCGCACTCACATGTGCGCCATCAGAGGCAAACATTAATCCTCATTACCATGTACGAGAATAAATTGAGCAAATATTTCTCCTCTTTTCAAATGACTTGGGCAAAAGTCTGATGACAAAAAGGTGGTATTATGTGGCCCCATCTTCCATTATGCTGCCGCTGTCAGAGTTTGGACAGGCATGTGTGCTTGGCGGCATATTTAGTCCCCGCAAAACTGTAACCAATTGTTGTCCCTGCTCCCAGGAACTGCACATTGATTGACTAATGGACCCTCTTGCACATAAAAATATTTGGACATTTTACGTTGATGGTCTGGTGATGTGGAGGCCATCTTGTAATCCCAAGCAGGAAGTCTCCCCAAGGAACTGTGGGTAATCTTACTGAGGGATTGTGGGTAATCTCAGGTTATCTTCAGCAGCCCTCCACCACTTCTATATGGGAAAGTCAAATAGGAAAGTAAAAAAAAATGTGACCTCTCTCTGCCTTCACTTTTTATGAATAGTGGCTTCTCAAATGATGTAAAGTGCCGGGCTACAAATCACCAACCCTCAGGACACACACTAAGTGTCAAACAATTCCAATTAATAAACTTCAGAACTAAAAATTACACATTACAAACATTTCTTGGTGGAATCTCAAAATAAAAATAAATCAAGTTATATCCTTTTTTGTCCCAGCACCTTAAGAAACATCAAGATGGTGAAGAGAGACTATTTTTTCATAGTGACTTTTGTCCCACTGAATAAAGAAAAAAAGCAAACTACCAAATTCCATATAAGAATTATACAAAAAAATTACAATGGCTAAAAATTGAAGATCAAAACTTGTTATGGGTTGACAAGATAAAATTAGATGTTGGCAGTTTGATTGATGGGTTGAATTAATGGTGGATTGATTGAAAGATCACAGACATCCCACTGTCAATCCTCTTTACCTAAGAGGGACATTAAGATAAAAAAAATAGCCAGCCACAAATAAAATCTCAGACCATGGCTTTCAAACTTCTGACATTCTTGTAAGTAACATCTCATAAAAAATTATCATCGCCATTTCAATCTGGTAGTAGTTGTTGATGTGATTGTAATAATTCAAAACACATTTCAAATAAGAATGTATTTACAATTAAATATTGCCTGACAAACACATTCCACATGAGTGTTGTTAAACTTTGACAATGCTTAAAAAAGTGAATATGAGAACTTTTTTATGAGTTGAAAAGATAAGTGCATTGATATGAATATGGAATTACTTGAGAAAAGGTGATCGGTATCAAGAACTTGTGACACAGGTGTGGACAAAAGTTTTAATTTATCTTGTGTCGTATTAAATTGTCTCATACTGGCTTATATCTAAAAATTTGTCCACCCCTCAATAGATATTACAAAGCAAAGTTTCTTGATGGTAGCATTAATTTCAAAGTTTCCAAGGAGAGAAGATATTAAAGTATTTTATGCTCTTTTGCCAGCCCAATAAAAACCATTATTAAGGCTTTGAGTCATGAAAAGATCTCTTGCAAATGTATGAAAAACACTCTAGTGTTTCTAATATCAGAATGTAGCTTCCTATTGAAACAAGAACTGCTCTTTGAATGTATCAATGTCATATTTTCCCATCTTCTTTTTTTATGAAGGAGCTTAGTGCAGACAAAGACCAAGTGATGAGCCTGGATCTCCGAGTCAAGCATTCTATATGGTATTATACCTTGTTTGCCGGCAATCACAGGAATCCCAATAAAGATTCATCTAAATGAATGAGACTGAGTTCAATGGTTCTTTACATTATTGTTCTTCTTCTGCAGCTAACTATTTTTATTACCTTTATTCAGACATTATTCCTGTTCCTACATCACTACAAATTGTAGTATATCTTAATGTATCAACATATAAACTCCTGGGCACAATACATTGTGTTACAAATACCACCAGTGTCTAAAATATGATTTTGAATGTTACAAGCCATTAGCCAGTTTTAATCAGTAAAATAATTTTTAAATATTAGAAACAGACCTCAAATATACACACTGAAAATAATTACATTTGTATTGTTGAAAATATTCCAACTATCATTATGTTTATTACACTACTATTGTTTGAAAAACTATGCTATTTTACAGTCATCCACACTCTATTATATCAACATATCTGACTCTTGATAAGATTATCACCAATTGATTGAACATCCTTTGAAATATAAATATTTTATTGTCTAAACACTTGAAAACATAGGCATCAGAGATGCATCAACCCTCAGCCCTGGTAACTCATTGCACAACATTCGCTCCACACAATATTTGTGAACAAAACATCACTGCACCAAGGCAAATTGATGCAGGGGTAAAAAAACCCATAACATCTACTTCCTTTGATAGCTTAGGTGTGTCAAGTATCATGAAACTGTCATCATTTACTCTACTGATATGGGCCGGTGACCTTGAAAAGCAGGTTAAGGTCACCGTCCATCAAACTCATCTGGAGTCATCCCAGATGCTTATGTGTGTCAATTTTCATGAAGCTGCCATCATTTGTTCTTGAGTTATCACGATGACAAGGATGATTTCACATAATTGTCCCTGTGACCTTGAAAAGTAGGTGAAGGTCATGTTTCATAGAAAAAATTCTGAGGTCTTCACCAGATGCTTGTGTGTGTCAAATCTCATAAAGCTGCCATCATTCGTTCTTGAGTTATTGCGATTCTTGGGATTTCACATAATTGTCCGTGACCTTGAAAAATAGGTCAAGGTCGCCGTCCATTGAACTCGTCCGAGGTTTTCACCAGATGCTTTTGTGTGTCAATTTTCATGAAGCTGCCATCATTAGTTCTCGTGTTATCGCGATGACAAGGATGATTTCACATAATTGTCCCTGTGACCTTGAAAAGTAGGTGAAGGTCATGTTTTATAGAAACAATTCTGAGGTCTTCACCAGATGCTTATGGGTGTCAAATCTCATTAAGCTGCCATCATTTGTTCTTGAGTTTTTCTTGGGATTTCACATAATTGTCCCTGTGACCTTGAAAAATAGGTCAAGGTCACCGTCCATCGAACTCGTCCGAGGTTTTCACCAGATGCTTATATGTGTCAAGTTTCATGAAGCTGCCATCATTTGTTCTCGAGTTATCGCGATGACAAGATGATTTCACATAATTGTCCCTGTGACCTTGAAAAGTAGGTGAGGGTCATGTTTCATAGAAAAAATTCTGAGGTTTTCACCAGATACTTATGTGTGTCAAATCTCATAAAGCTACCATCATTCGTTCTTGAGTTATTGTGATTCTTGGGATTTCACATAATTGTCCCTGTGACCTTGAAAAATAGGTCAAGGTCGCCGTCCATCGAACTCGTCCGAGGTTTTCACCAGATACATATGTGTGTCAAGTTTCATGAAGCTGCCATCATTTGTTCTTGAGTTATCGCGATGACAAGGATGTTCGCTACAGACATACATACATACATACATACATACCCACGCCAGGAGTACTGCAATACCCTCAGCCTGATTACATCAGGGGCTGAGGGTAAAAACCAGTCAATAAATTAAATTGGACTGGTTAGTTTCACTGACCAGTGGGGTCACAAAAATAATGCCAAGGCTTACACAATTTACCCTGGTACCTTGCCGTTTGTTATAGCTGAAGAACTTATAATTATTATTGAGGAACTTTTAGCTCATTCGAACAAAATTTTACATATAAAAGATTTGCTATTTTATTTTGATATTGTGCCTTCTGGAGTGTTGGCCATTGGTGCATAAAGCCATCAGGACAAGTGATTGGCCCTAATTGCTGAGGTGCCACAGCCTTATTAAAGTGTGCATGCTAACGTTTCATTATGTTGTGCTGAGAGTCCTGGCCCTAGGCTACAACACCAATTCCACCTGCAACACGCCTACCAATATCTAATATTTAGTATAAAACTGATCAGTATTTGAACATTACGTGCACCTTTCTCACTGCTTATTGGGTCTTGATTTATTTGTTTATGCCAGAAAAGGACGCAACAGATTGAACTTACAAAAGGGACCTTTAGGGCCAAAATGACCTTTTGAAGAGATAATTAATGAAAATGTGTGATACATTTGGATAGGGCAAAGGACCACATCTACACTGGCTTGATTACCTAAAACCTATATATACATGTATGATTATATACACATACATATATATGTATTTGAACTAACTCAGCTGAAGTGTTAAAATTAGGCATTAATCATACATGTTTTCACTATGAGAACTGTGTAAAAAACATGCTATGGTAAGTGTTATAATAAGGAAACAAAGTGCTATTTTGATGTAATTTCCTATACTTTGTACTCTTCCCTGACAGACAGAGGGTCCCATAATTATGACCTCTGAGTGACACAGAAAGGCAAAATGAGTTCGAGTGTCAAAATCTTTGCCTCTAATAATGAAACAAGGTATAAATGATAGAAAATTGGCTGAAGGTAAAACCACAATAAGAGGTATTTGTCGTGGATTATTACTTTTGAAACTCTCCTGTTCAAATATAGAATTTATACTGTTTGACAGGCATTATTCTGGAACTAAACTGCATCTACTATGATTGTATTCAAGACAGTCTACGTATTTGTAATCTACAACATTTGAAGGCACATTATATGCCATCTGAACTTTTCAATTACCAAATTTTAATGACCGTATTAGAAACTTATCCAGTGTATAAAATACATAGTGTGAATTTGTTTGTTTTATTTAACATCCATCCCATAATTAATGTATTGAATTATGAATATCCCTAAGATTGATGACTTACTTCAAAATGTATCATTACCATTGCATTTCAGCAAGTTTCACCTTTACATAACTGAAGCTATCAAAAAACCAACCAACCGATGCCGTATGTCATTACCAATTAGTCTCAGGCCTGAAATCGTGCCTGACAGAATGATCAATGCCAACTCACACATATACATGTTTTATAGCAAGAACGGAAATGTTTGATTATCAAATGCATTGACACTGAAATGATATCTCTATAATATTCTCCTTTTTAACAAATAATAAGATTAAGAAATAAAGTACAATGAAATTTCCTGGCATATCATCATATCAATACAGATATTGAGTACTGCGCTGTGTTAATATCACTCCAACACACCTCTACTTATTTAACACTTTAATCATCTCCAAACAATCATGCAAAATTAGTTATGCAATCAATTATGAAGATATAAACGCATGCAATGTATCACTGTATGCAATTCTACCGTATTGTTCATTCTGACTTCATCTACAATTGTTAGATTTGACATTTTCAAACTTTTCAACAATTTTGCTTGTGGGAATGCTTGTTGATTGTATTGAGAATTAAACTTTTATAACTTTTATTACAAATTAAACTTATTATAATAATCTTATGCAACTACGCTGCAGTTATAAGTTTTATATGGCTTATAAATTGAAGACATTTTCATAGCACTGCAATCTCATACAAATTTGTGAATATATAATCATAAACTTACTGATATGATGCTGCATACTGTTAAACACTTACCTAAAAATACAAAATAAAAAATAATCATTAGTGAAGTTAATAATAATATGGACATATTTGTTTGTGAAAGAAGGGCACGATTTGTGATTGATAAGTTGGGATGGCTTGTAATAATGTTGACTGGTTTGCAGTAGTAGCAAACTGAAGCCAGTCTGGTGCGAGGGAGAGTTCCACTTAATGACCACATTGCCTCCTTGCATGATGCCATCAGTCCATCAACATTCAATCTCAACAATAGTACAATACACACATAAACATCCACTAAGTTTGCCTCTGTCTTCATTGCCATCATCTTGCTGTGAATGGAATGACCAATCTCCATTACACAAAGTCATCAGAATAGGAAGAATCTTATCAGAATGGTAATATGAGAAGGATTGCATATTTCTTCACCACCATTTTTCAGCCATTTTTATCCAATTCCTGAAAGTCTTACTCTAAAATGATTTCAAGTTGTGTAATTTTCTATCTATACAACCTTGTCAATATTTCGATTCTAGACTCCAGAAGTTTTGCTTGAGTTTGAAATACTTCATCAAACTCCACAGCATTTCTGCCTCAGGATCACTAGGACTTACTACTGATTCCAAGCAAGATTTTCTGGCATGTAAAAAAAGTTTAATTGGAAAACAAAGGTAACATGCATGATAGGTCCTGAGGGAGTGATAACATGATGCAGGACAGAATGTGAGGCTGGTAGAACATGAACTTGGGACCATAGCAAAGTGAGATGGTCTATTATTGATCAAACTATCTGCAGCCTCAGGGGAACTGCCTCATCTGCCGATGTTCATCCACCGACATATAAATCATTCATCCTAACCTGTCACGCGGCCGTCAATCGGTTGATGGATCTGTGCTTTGTTTTGCCCATTGTTGCCAACTTGTCTATGTTTTAATCTTGGTATTGACGACATGACAGGCCTGTTATGTCCAGACAATCCATCAGACTAATAATCTGATTGCTTAACACTGAAGCACAATAAAATACTCAGGAGGTGCAATAAAAACATTTATCTTTATTACATTACATCATATTTTTATGGAGACTGTCACAGGATCATATTGATCTGTTGTGTCACATAGGTATGCATACTACATCTTTCCTATATTTATATATACAAGATTATGTTGGTCCACAATATATCCAGATTGATCCAAACTTTAAATATAAAAACAAATACTCTTTGTCAAATTAAAATCTTATCAGTATAGATGTTTAAATACTGGTGAAGATCTTAATCTATTTACTTTTTTATTATATAGTAATGTGATAACTGCCAATTATCTGAAGTTCAGCCTTACAAACTATCAGAGCCATGTTTTCTGTTTGGATTGCAGAGTTAAACCACAGAAGATGCACCAGCTTGGTGGCTTTATCCTCGTTATTGTTCTGCAAAAAGAAAAGACAGCTGACATATGATATCACTGATCTTACACAAATTCAGCCCGGCAAAAAGTCTCCACTGCTCGGTTGGCTTTTGAGGCAAAGATGCATGCAATGGCAGTGAAGACGTCAGAAAAAAGATGCTGGTAGTCAAAGAGATGATGTGTTGTGGTTTTCAGCTGATGAGATAGAGGTGAAGTAACCTAATGCATCAATTCAGGGATGGGGATGGGGTTTATTGAAAGAAACGTACGTGTAGGGTGACACAAGCAAGATGGGAGGATGACACAAACTGATTGAAATGGATGTCCACGTGCCCGAAATAGACATCCACATCTTAGCTTGGTCACTCACACACCTGATCAAAATGGATGATGCAAACACCAAGCTTGTCATCTCCACGACATTTATGGAAAATCTATAAGTGGCATTCAAACTAGTGTTTGGGGGCTATGAAGAACTGGTGGTAGATGAGTTATCTTCTGGATTTTTCTTCACATGGGTATGATGAGGGTCTAATTGATAGAGCAAGATATTCATGGCTGTATGTCTGTACTGAATTCTGATCAGTTAAAAAAGGTGCTGTGCTGTGTGTGGTAAATCACAGTTAAAGTGGCTTGACAATGGCCTGCTTTTATAGGCTCTTCCCATCTCTTTTAGTCTCATGTTCTGGAGCAAATAAAAAATAAGGCAATAATATAGAGAAATAAGCTTTAATTTTTTTTGTTTCTTTATAAGACATGGACATCAGTGATATTAGAGTGTAGGTGATGATAACAAGGTCATGACATGTGTTCTGGAATAAATATAAAATAAGCCAAAAATATATAGAAATAATCTTTTTTAATAAAATTGTTGTGATATTTGAAGTAATATAGAGTGCAGGTGAAGATAACAAGGTCCTGGCACGATGTGTGGCTTGCAGATCCCTCACAACACATGTAAGTCATCTTGCTTGTAAGTTGAGGATCGTGGTTAAGCTGACAGCCCTGGCGCACACCATTGTGCTCGTGTCCCCTCGCATTGTGTGCATTGTCCGGGGACAAAGTGGCCAGGCGACCCATATCTCCCCAGCACAATACAGGTCTGCTGCCCAACAAAGCAGGTCCCAATGCAATGATGAGAAGTCAGGAGGCTGAGAAGGTGGGGATCAGGTGAGGACAAAGGTCACCTGCCTTCTTGCCAGATGATGCCAAATCACAACGGTTCTCCCTGGCAGATACCTACTGACCTCTTGACGGGTGTCACCCCACCATTGTGTAGGAAATGACCTCCTGACATATGCTATTTGTATCCATCATAAACATATCTATCTCGATACATACGCCTGACCTGGTCAACATTACAAATCATGGCCAGGTTGCCCCGGATAAAAAGACTTTCATTTTGCTAACCTAGATGACAGAGGCTGTTACACAATGGCAGCCGTATTGGTTCTATTCAGCCTTGTATTGTGGACCTGGCAGGATTGTCTTACTCAAAACATTCACACAATGCACAACACAGGTGCCACATTTGCCTTCATCTTGGCCTCAGGCAATATCAACCTTAGCAGCAAGACCAAACTCAAACATTGAAACTTTATCAGCAGCCATCTGAACAAGGCATTAGTGCTATAATCAAAAGATTGTTTAATGAAGCAGGTTATGCCCAGAGGACCTCAACAAATATCAACTTTGAAAGTATTGACGTCAACAAAATACCATCTAGATATCAAACCCACAACAAATTCTGAACTTCAAACTTCATATCAGTGAGTGAAATTGGCATACTAATTTCACAAATAATTTTAATTTCCCCCGCACTTGCAAGAAAACTTGTCAAAAATATGCATTAATTAATTACTACCATGGGAAGGTACAATGTGTGCAGAATCAGGTTCCTAATTAAATGTACTAATTACTACTTTAAAAATAGTCTGCAATAAAATTTAATGATCAGGTTTTCACTCTCCTTGTTCAATTTCAAAGATAAGTTTTAATTCAGCGTCTGAAGTTTTGTGGCAGCATATTTTGAGAGTAAAGTGAAAGTAGTCTTAATTACTGCAAAGATTCTGACTTTTTTTTAATATCATGGAAATTAAGTACAACAACAAATTCATTCTATGTGACAAATATGGTTATAAGAATGAGACAGATGAGAGGTTGAGAGTGCGGCAGATGAGAAGTTTGAAGGATAGTGATACCTATTAGGTTGTGAGTGTGGAATATGAAAGGTAAAGATACCTATTAGGTTGTGAGTGTGGCAGATGAGAGGGTTGAAGGATCTGGCAGGTTGTGAGTGTGTGAGTGTGGCAGATGAGAGGGTTGCAGGATCTGGCAGGTTGTGAGTTTGTGAGTGTGGCAGATGAGAAGGTTGAAGGATCTGGCAGGTTGTGAGTTTGTGAGTGTGGCAGATGAGAGGGTTGCAGGATCTGGCAGGTTGTGAGTTTGTGAGTGTGGCAGATGAGAGGGTTGAAGGATCTGGCAGGTTGTGAATGTGGCAGATGAGAAGGTAGAGATACTTCGCAAGTTATGAGTGTGGCAGATGAGAAGGTAGAGATACCTCGCAAGTTGTGAATGTGGCATATGAGAACGTAAAGATACCTTTCAGGTTGTGAGGGATCAAGCAGGGAGCGAGTGTTTCAGATGAGCGGAGAGATGGAACACAGAGGGCTATCAGCCTGCTGCAAGCACTATAAAACAATATGCGGCTGTCAATGGCAATTAATTGGGTGTAAAACAGATAGCTTGCGATGAGCCACCTGAGCCAGCCTCTCCCTGAGGGGAGGGATCCGGGATGGATGACATGGAGCCCCACTCGGCTGTGGATCAAATGTGACATTAACAGCTCATTGGGGACCATCCCAGTTGGAGGAACAGATTATGGAATGGCGATAATCAGCCAACCTGATTAGGGATGGGATTTCCACTTTTGTCTGAGATTGTGACCACTCTGTCTGCAATCTTGGTGTCGGTGAATGAAATTTTCCCAACATTCATATTTGCATATTGAATTTTAAAAAGAAAAAAAATCCATGGTGATTGGTCATAAACTACTATGTAACTGATGTAATGATATGATAAACAATCAGATTTTGTATGAAAAACAGGAGTTTGATGGAGCATGTCATTGCAATATTGTTGTTAAATCTGTCCACAATAATAAAGGAATTTTGAATTGAAAGAAGAGAAAACAGTGCTGCAGCCTTTTATTGTGTTTTCTAGTGGAGGAGTGAAGCTTCTTGCCTCAAGATATCTTTGCCACAGACTGACGGGTCAGATTTGATGCAATCCCTAATGTAATTCACTTAGGATTAATAGATTACATTTTCTGGCGGCTGCCATGCATTCAGTTCCCTCAAGCTTTGTCTTTAGGAGGCAATAAATTGTTGCTAAACACCGAGGCCTGGGGCACTCAGTGGCTCCCTAAACACCCACTCTCGGGACACCAGTAAAACATGAATAGAACGGGTGGCATGGCTTCATCCACAGAACCATCTTATAAACCATACATCATTGATCAAAGTAAAATTGCTAATAAAAAGACAAGACATAAACAAATAAGAAGACAAAAATAATTTTATGCTGCACATATAAACTTTGTACCACCTGATGCCAAAGATCTAGCTGACATTTATATTTCTACTCTGGTCTGCTTAATTGACAGAATTTCATTCTTGCTGAGTAAATTTATCAAGTGACCTTTTTCAACTGAATATCATTTAAGCATCCTGATTATATCCGGATGAAAATATGAAAATAGAAATAAAATTTCTTGAGATCACTCCATCACTCCATATACATATGATTAATGTATTGTTCATTATTAATATATTCATGGGAAACTTTAATATTATATGCAATAAGTCAACCATATCTGATATCAACATTATTCAAATGAGGTGAAACATAGGCCTGGTTTAATCCATTAGGATCAAATAAATTTTAAGAGATTTAGCAAATCCCTCATTATCATGATAATGATTATTCTACTAAATCATGTATATAAATGGCAAGACAGTCCTGAGGCCCTAGATCCAGTATGGCAACCCATTACTGTAATAGGTTTTGTCGGGAGATGAACCAGGTGATAATCAGTTATTGCCATCAATTCAATTTTCACTGTGGCCAGTGCCAAGCACACGGGTGAGTCAGCATCAATGAAGGGTTAATATTCTACCGGGTAGGGAGGATGTAGACTATTTCATCTAATACACAAGCCATTAAAGGTTAACCACTACGATGGTACAATTTGGCAATGTTCATTGCAGAATGGCTTAATGTCAAAGTGACAATTTAGAGTGCGGTGCATATGTCATGACTTGTACCTTGCCCCACCACATCTCCCAATCACCAGTAATGACCAATCCCCCATTTCCAATATTCTCCTGGACAATCCCTTTTCCAGGGATCCACCTCTATTCATCTCAACATAGACTTCATCCTTTATTGCTTTCATAAGTTGCTTTTTTTAAATAGATTGGTGTGATTTCATCAAGGAGCACATGCCACAAACTAATAACTATTTATTACTTTCTGGAAGTTGCAAAAAAAAATTTTTTATGATGCACACAATTTTTCATACACAAATATATTCATGAAAAATAAATATAATTTTCTTTTAATTCTTGAAATATTCATGTATTCATGAAGTTGCTCAAATAACCTTGAAAAAAACTTTTAATTTCAAGTTCATTGGTGAATATATTTAATGTTGAATCCTTGGTGAGTGTTATCTGGTCTGATGACAAACCAGCATTTACCCACATCCATTGTACAATTAGTGGTAAACGAGGTCTCCCTGGTCCGACAGGAAACTTTTAGCACAACGATGGGCTTGCATGCTAACCTCTCATACTTGCAAATCAGCACTGGTAACACATTAATATAGTCCTAACCCGACCTGATTGCCTCGGCGAGGCCTTGTCCTCCACGCTCATGTTCACTAACCTCACTGATTTCCTTATCAAAATGGACAATTTCCCGATTTGCTAATGGAGGTAATGGTGAGTACTTGGCATGGTCAGACATAGGATGACGTGGTTAGGCGGGAATTCAAGGGATTCCTAAAACAAAGAGGAGCCTGGCTAATTCATTTAGTAAAAACAATTTGACAGCAATTATGCCATTGTTAATTTGCCTGCGTGGTACAATTTGATAATCAGCTGAGATTACATTAGGGTCTCCCATGTCAATCTGCGACTCTATTGTCTCTATGGGAAATGCTGCCCGCACAGTGATCAAAGTTATCTACTCATATTCATCTACATCTACAGGCTTATCAAACATTCATGTGAAGTTCAATCTCAGAGAACATTGTTGATTAAATGCGATCAATTGTGCTATAATAGTGTTCTATAAATTATTATTTCCTTAGTACACATGTATTTTGTTGCAAAAAACAATTTTCATTATATTTATTTTCTCCAATACAGAAGAATTTGCTTTCTATAGTTTGTTTTCTGTTGTTATGGGACATGATAAAGTGAATATGGGGGGACCTATCAGAAATCATTTTCCATGCTTTATCATGCTTTCATGACATGAACTTGTTTAATTTGAATCTTAATCAAATAACAGTGATGACCTATAGATGTTGATTACTCACTGTGCTCAGCCCGTGACCTAATCAGTGCATGTCTGGCAAATATGGAATTTTATGCTAGATTAGAGATGGAAAAAGAGGGTAGTGAGAGGACAATGGAGTGATGGACTGAAATAGAGGGGATGAACAATGATAACATGGAGCCAGGCCTAAGGTCCCGAGGACAGTCGGCAGTGGTTTACCATCATATTACTATTGTTACCTGTTCATGCTCAGGACCATGAAAACCACATCATAAAGTTCCTCCACCAACACACCCTGGTGAATAAGAAGTGTTCTCAATGCTCTGCAAGCATGCCACAATGCCTCCCAAATCACCACCATGCACCCGCTATTCTGAAGATGCTTCATAAACAAAAAATACAAACGCTGTGCGTGTGCGCAGCAGCCGGTGATGGGCGGGTGGTTTCTGGACGACCTCCAGGAAGTTTGGCGCATCACCAAATCTGTTTATGAGGCTGCTCACACGTTTTGGTGATCAATTTTACGATCACATGTCATAATGTCTTTGGTTTTGTCCATCATGTGCACCAGCCCAAAAAGCATGCATGTACATGCCGAACTTTTATTGGTTATGACTGGTTCCAAGTTTCTGTGACACACTGTTACACTCAATAATAATCACTTCTGGAATTGTAGTTTTGCCATGAAATCCAAATTTAATTGCATTCATACAAGATTACTTGCACTGGAACAGAAATAATGAATTTTGATTTTACTTCAATAACCTAACCAAAACATCTGTGTATTAGGAAATAACCATGAAAATAGAATGAATGTCTTGAGAGCCAGCGGGCATCAACAAATTAAGCAGATACATCTTTATCTGACAGTACTGTGGGTATATAAAGAAGGGCCACCGACAAGTCTGGGGTGGAATTGTGGTTTCTTGTGGAGCAACTAATACCATTTTTGTGTTTACAACCAATCTCTACCATATCCAGCAAAAACTGAGGAAAATTAAAACTCTTCATCTTGTACATGCCCAGGAGATAAATTGAAGGCATTTCTACCTGAGTTCTGATTAAATTCCTCCCAAAGACACATGCCAATTAGAGCTCAAGTTGTGCTACAGCCCCCCTGGGTATTGGCGGAAAGATTGCCTGTTTTGTGTGGGGCGTGTACAAGCTGTGGTAGAGTTTTGGGCCCCAAATCTGTCAGCAGACCTGGCATTGTCTGGTGGACTGGGAAAAGACTAATCAGCATGTTGACATGAATCATTTATCAAAGTGTAGATCAATCAGTCTTATCTCAGGTACAAACCTACAATCTGCTGCCTTTATGTGTGGCCACGCTGCCAGAAAAACATCCTGCAAAACCATTTCTCACCTCACCATAATGAAATGCTACATAATGCATTCGTCGTGTGTCCAAAGTTTCTCAATAATTGTATCCAAATAAATAAAAATCTCATTATAACTATCCAACTTTTATTTTATCTGATATATATCTATCACATGCCGAATGAATCTTATCTTCTATTTTTCAGATTTCTATCTCATGCCTTTCCCTTGAGAGTCTGCTTCTCCTCTATTATAATATCTATATCAAAAGAATATTATTGTACATTTCAGATTGCAATCACAACTCATTCACATTTTCATGATTGCTATATTTGGCAGGTCATTTTGTTGCCAGGTATCAATTTATAAACAAAGATGACCTTAATATACCAACAGCAGCAACACAGTATTGGGCCAGTCAATCTCACAGAGCTGGCTCCAGTAATGCTGACCCCAGATGGTCCATCGGTCATTTCTCACCTTAAATGGTGTGAGATCATCAGTGAGCACTTGTTTGTAATTGCTGTGACGTCCCATTTGATTGTAACAAATGCCACTAATGGTGGAGAGTGTGGTCATATATCTATGGTGCCCATCTGGAGGGGAGGGATAAACTGTTGCCAACTCACCCCCCATACAATGCCCTCTTATTGTCCCCATGATGCTGGTCACTTGCCTGTCCTCACCACCAAGCCTCATCACACCAACACACTCTGTCACCTCTCACTCACTATGTTACCTATCATTAACTATGTCACTCAAACAAATTCCATCTCATAAACAGATGGTTTAACACACAGGCTGCAAATATATCACACTTTTCATCAATGGGCTGAATATGACTGTTGCCATATTGAAAATTCTTGATGGGCTGATACCCTCTTCTGGTGGTGTGGGGTAATGGGGGAGGCTGGATATAACTGCTACAGTGTAAGAGATATCTGAGGGACTGATACCCTCTTCCGGTGGTGTGGGGTAATGGGGGAGGCTGGATATAACCGCTACAGTGTAAGAGATATCTGAGGGACTGATACCCTCTTCCGGTGGTGTGGGGTAATGGGGGAGGCTGGATATAACCGCTACAGTGTAAGAGATATCTGAGGGACTGATACCCTCTTCCGGTGGTGTGGGGTAATGGGGGAGGCTGGATATAACCGCTAAAGTGTAAGAGATATCTGAGGGACTGATACCCTCTTCTGGTGGTGTGGGGTAATGGGGGAGGCTGGATATAACCGCTACTATGTAGGAGATATCTGAGGGACTGATACCCTCTTCCGGTGGTGTGGGGTAATGGGGGGGAGGCTGGATATAACCGCTACTATGTAGGAGATATCTGAGGGACTGATACCCTCTTCTGGTGGTGTGGGGTAATGGGGGGAGGCTGGATATAACTGCTACAGTGTAAGAGATATCTGAGGGACTGATACCCTCTTCCGGTGGTGTGGTGTAATGGGGGAGGCTGGATATAACCGCTACTATGTAGGAGATATCTGAGGGGCTGTTACCCTCTTCTAAATGTGGTAGGGGTGCTGGGTTGCAGGGGAGGCTGGACATCACTGCTACTATTTAGGAGATATCTGAGGGGCTGTTACCCTCTTCTAAATGTGGTAGGGGTGCTGGTGGTGTGGGGTAACTGGGGAGGCTGGACATCACTGCTACTATGGAGGAGATATCTGAGGGGCTGTTACCCTCTTCTAAATGTGGTAGGGGTGCTGGTGGTGTGGGGTAACTGGGGAGGCTGGACATCACTGCTACTATGGAGGAGATATCTGAGGGGCTGTTACCCTCTTCTAAATGTGGTAGGGGTGCTGGGTTGCAGGGGAGGCTGGACATCACTGATACTATGAAGGCGATTATAGTATTCTAAAGGTGGGGAAGATGGGGGAGCCTCAAGTGGAAGGGTTGGGGGAAACTATGAGCCAGAAGGAGGAGGATGGTTCTACACAGTAAACCACAATAAAATCACCCTAAATAATGAAAAGTAGGCTAATTCACAAGACCCTTAGGCACTCCAGATTATCCTAAAGGGGTGGAGGGAGGGGTAGATCTCATCCAATGACACACGTTCCCAATTAATCATCTAAAGGCCTAAATGTTTAACACTATGGCTTATCCTGTGATGGCCATGTCCTGGCTGAGTGGATCAACATTTATTATAGGAAATTAAATGTTAATATCTTATGCAGAAAGTACCACAGTAGATGAATATGACAGAAAAGTGAATCATTTGACAGAACCTAATGAATAAACAAGGTTACATGATAAGGTGGTGAGATAACGGTTGTATCTATTAATAATATAGGAAAAATTACTTCCATCACCAGGAGAGTGGTTGAACCAGTGCATTATGTAATTAGTTGTCACATTGCTGCCAAGATTTACTATGTGCCAAAATACCACACAAGTACATAAATAACATACTTTGAGCAATAAACATACCGTGAGCAATATAAAGTTACAAGGGGACAATATTCCTCTTCACATATTTTTCAAATGCCAGTTATATAACATGGATATGTTTTAAAAATTCAATTTCCATGTTATATAACCTGGATAACTGCAAAAAAATCAAACAGTAAGCCTCACAGACAGAACTAAGAGTAACAGTGTCCACTAAGGTGAAATGGAGAGAAATAAAAGTTTTTGTTTGTTTTTTTGTTTGTTTGGGGTTTTACATCACCTTCAACATTATTTCTGTCATTTCGTGATGAGACCTACTTGTAGCAGATATAGTGCCACCTCACTGAATTGTCATGTCGCAAGTCCTTGACATGACAACCCACCCGGTCACAGATTTACAAGGACAACAGGTTAACCCTTTAGGCACGGGCCTCAGCTCATATGAAATTGTATCATGAATTCAATCTTGAAATGGCCGGGGATCGAACCCACAACCTTTGGATCACCAAGAGGAACTGGTGCTAATAAGCTGGTGCTCCAACCAACTGTGGTGGATATCCAAAAAACTTTGAAAAAGGGATCTTTACAATATTTACTGTGATCCTAGTGAAACAGATTTTCTATTTTTCAAAAACATTAAGAGAAACATAGAGGTAAAGCTCACACTTGACTATTTCAAAAATATCATTTTTTTCTTCACCTCTCTTTACATATCTGATTTCCAAACTTCCCTTTTTTCCAAATTATACAAATGAAAATGAGAAAATCTGTTTCACTAGGATCACAGTGAATTTTCTTCCCAATGAAATGAAATGAACACAGCTGAAAACAAGCCTAATCCGGTTGTGTATTCTGCAGAAGAAATTTGCTTGTCATCTTCATTTCTCATCAAGACTATCATCAAGGAAAATGAGGACAAAAATACTATTTTGAAAGAAATATACTCGTAATCATATCTTATGTTTCAAATATTATTGTAGTGTTTAGATGTTGATTAATGTCATTAATGCTTCGATTTTAATGGGGAATGTATTTTAACACTGTATATGTACCAATTCCCATGAAGTACAGTATTAGGTTATTTTGCCACTAGGGGAACCCATTGAAAAAACTCATAAATACCCTCAAACACTTCTCCAGGTGAACAGTGAAATGTACTTCTAAAATATTAGAAAGTTTTTGTATTGGTCAACATATCATTCACCTAGTAAATTGTCAGGATCAACAGCCCCCCATATCCCTTTGGCTTGATTAGAAATATAAAGATTTTTATTTTGACATGAAAATATAAACAAAGGATGTGTGTTGCACTATTTTCTTTTTATCATAACTTAATGCTACAAAATCAAATCAAAAGATTTTCTTGTGCATCTCGAGGGGAATTTTTATCTGAATCAATATCAACTGTTTTTAAAACTTTCCTTTTTTTTTTTTACAAATGAGTGGTTAGCTTAGTATTTTGATTATGACCGGAGTGCTGATGGGATTTTGATTAGGCCTAGATCTGCCTCCTGAGTTTTCAGCACATGATCTCTGCCAAATCTGATGAATGGAAGCTAAATGGAGACAAGATAATGCTCTCAAAACTCTGATATCAGATAATGATGATAGTTTTGAATTTTCCAGTTTATGTAACCAAACACCATACTTGGATCACCATCTTGCCTTACACATACGCCATTGACAATCCCCCTTCAGATGCCTAGAGTTACTCAACTTGCAGCCAAAAATATCACCCACCTTCTATCAGAAGTCGAAATTGTAACTGAAACTCCATACAAAATGCTTTCAGCTTCAACAAAAGGCAACACAAACTTGCATTATGTGCCTTCTTGTAGCTTAGTTCACATACACAATACTGCACAAAAGACGAAACGCAACCCTCCTAGTTTTGCACAAAAAGATGCTGGATATAAAAAGAAAGACCTCAAAGTTTGAGGGAGTTGCAAGATATTTGTTGGTTGCATAAAGTGAAAATTGTGCCCTTGTTTTTTTATCTTCAAATGCAGCTCTACTATATGTTCCAATGTATGATCCTATGATGAAACATCACTTCAAGCATTGCACCTGAAAATATCTCTCCAATTCATAGTCTTAATAAAATAGAAAGGTTAAACACAAAGTGACCTTTTTTCAAACAGGAACAGAATCAATACATTTCCTAATATATCAAAATATGTGACAGGCACAAGTCTGTCTCGAGCATTTAAAAAAAACAAATATTTAATCTAAGAAGGTGTGTTTTTGTAAAGAATTAGATGTGAGTGCATAAGGATGTGAATATGAAGAAAGTCCAAGTATTACTCAATGCAGCCAGCCCCAGATCTCTTGATCTGCTCAGATGCTCTCTGCCTGCTCTCACCCGCTTTTCACAGCTTTTCTGGCAGCAGTTTCGGAAGTCTCAATCTGGCTTCCCCACTCTCACCTTACTTTCCTTTCCAACACGCCTAACAACCAATTAACACAGGTAGATGGAAATAATTAATCCCTTAGACACAAAAATCACCTTTTCTCTCATTTTTTTTCTTCTCTTTAATCATCTTAACTAAAATATGTTTCAAAAAGTTTACAGAACATAGCGAAAATGCATATTAATTGAAACTTTGAGAGCTGATATATAGGAAGTAAGAGGTCAAATTCTACGACCTCAGAAACTTGTTGGTGGTGATTGGGGAGCTTTTCAGGTGTTTCTTGTCACTGCTAATTAAAGAGTCCAGCTGAGTGTGTTGGTCAGCGGAGACTTAGACTAATTTCCTCCAACACCCAGGGGAAATCCTGTCTCTCTCTAGGAAGAGTCCCTGGCCTTCCTCCCCCGACACTCTTGCAGGAAATGCTACAGGCAGGATCCCAGAGGGACTCACAGATGCCCACCACTCACACATGTAAGCTCCATCTTGGCCACATCTGTCAACCCCTTACCTTCGCCATGCTTACCTTTCATTGTTACCTTCTACGGCAAATTCAACACTCTCCATGAGATGGGGAAAAAAATAAATAAAAAAACAAAACCAGATTACATGTTGCATGTTTAGAAACACAATAATGTCCATTCATTGCCTCTGCTTCCAAACAAACAAAAATATGTTGGTCTATTATAGCCACACCCTGCTCTTGCAGATTATGTATTTTCACTGTTTTGATATTCAACATAATGAGGCCGCACAGATCTCTGCACAACTCGCAACAAGTGTATTCTTCCTTCATGACCCATCATTCTATACCTAATATCCATGAGAATCAAATCCCCAACTTTTATTTAACAATTGACACACAAATATGGACTTGTTGCAACTTCAAAACAATAAAATGGTCATTCATTTGTTCATTCATTTTCACCCAATTTTTAATTTCACCCATTGAGGGTCCTTCTTTTTATTATAATCTATATATTACACCGACAGCATTATTTTATCAAAGAAGTATTCTGTCTATAAAAATCTTACCAATATAATGTTGTTTTAGCCATCATAATGAAAATACCGATACTTGTTGGTAACTAGCCTGTGATGATTTCAGACGTTCAAACAATTGAAAAAGTCCTGCATTGACTGCCCACCTGTCTGTGATACTGACCCCACTGACTGCCTGCCTGTCTGTTATACTGACCCCCACTGGCTGCCTACCTGTCTGTGATACTGACCCCCACTGGCTGCCTACCTGTCTGTGATACTGACCCCCCACTGAATGCCTACCTGTCTGTGACACTGACCCCCACTGACTGCCTACCTGTCTGTGATACTGACCCCCACTGACTGCCCACCTGTCTGTGATACTGACCCCTGCTATCTGCCCACCTGTCTGTGATACTGACCCCCACTGACTGCCTGCCTGTCTCTGATACTGACCCCCACTGACTGCCCACCTGTCTGTGATACTGACCCCCACTGACTGCCTACCTGTCTGTGATACTGACCCCCACTGACTGCCCACCTGTCTGTGATACTGACCCCCACTGACTGCCCACCTGTCTGATACTGACCCCTACTGACTGCCCACCTGTCTGATACTGACCCCTACTGACTGCCCACCTGTCTGATACTGACCCCCACTGACTGCCCACCTGTCTGTGATACTGACTGGCCCCCACTGACTGCCCACCTGTCTGATACTGACCCCCACTGACTGCCCACCTGTCTGATACTGACCCCCACTGACTGCCCACCTGTCTGTGATACTGACTGGCCCCCACTGACTGCCCACCTGTCTGATACTGACTCACACTGACTGTCCACCTGTCTGTGATACTGACCCCCACTGACTGCCTGCCTGTCTGTGATACTGACCCCCACTGACTGCCTCCCTGTCTGTGATACTGACCCCTACTGACTGCCCACCTGTCTGTGATACTGACCCCCACTGACTGCCCACCTGTCTGTGATACTGACCCCCACTGACTGCCTGCCTGTCTGTGATACTGACCCCTACTGACTGCCTACCTGTCTGTGATACTGACCCCCACTGACTGCCTGCCTGTCTGTGATACTGACCCCTGCTATCTGCCTGCCTGTCTGTGATACTGACCCCCACTGACTGCCCACCTGTCTGTGATACTGACCCCCACTGACTGCCTACCTGTCTGATACTGACCCCCACAGACTGCCCACCTGTCTGTGAGAGCCCACACTGGTATCTGCCACTAGTTGTCTACCTGTGACAGTGCGTGTGGAAGGCTTAGATCTGTCACCATGACATCTGTGATCTGGTGCCAATATAACATGCAAACATCATCTAATGCAGCACTCTATGCTCTTTGATCCTGTGCTTGTGTGTAAATTTCATAATTACCCCACCAAATACTGCCTTCAGAAATTCTACCCTGCCCTGACCGATTCCACCTGAACCTCTATATCATCATATTTGCTAAGAAGTCTTTGAGGGGAGAAATTATCACCATTTTTTGCCAGTTGATCCAATTAACCTTCACTTTGTAGCTCATTACCCTTTTATGACTAAGGTGACTTCCAAACATTTCATAACATTTGCTTGGAGAACAAGAAAGGTCTTTTTTCACAGCTTTTTATTAAAAAACACATGGCAGATGTCAAATATGTGTAATTATCTATCAAAAACAAAAATATGGATTAGAAATGGTGAAATTGTTGACATATTATTTGCAATTTGTGATAAAGAGGTATTATACAAAATGTTTTTACCATCAGGACTGTTGCAAATCAAAATTTTGGGACTGTATTAATAAATAAATAATTAGCAAATTGACCAAAATTTGTGGTTAAGTCGTATCTTTTAATTGTGATTTGTTCAGATTTGTCTTCTAACTTTTTAAATAAAAATTTATAGGACCCAAATAGATGCATTTGGTTTTATTTACCAGTTAACCAGGAACATGACAAAGATCTATACAATGCATGCACAGGTGTCATATAATTTAATTATATATGTAATCATACACAATAAAAGGATGTTATCTAAGATAAGCTATTCATATTTTATCACTTTTAGATGATGTTCAGCAGTAGCCTTGTGCAATAATGTAAAAAATGTTACTATTATTCATTAAATGAACATTCAATTCCGTATCAGACAAGAACACATTTTAAAACTTGGAATCTCATTTTACTTTTCTATAATTAATAATCCTGATTTTAATGGCTGTAGGTATCAAAAGCCTGAGTGGCATTTTGCAGATTTCTTCTGATTATGACTCCTTTATGTACTAAAAGTCAAAGAGAAATCAACAGTAAAAAATCTCAAACTGTAAAACGATGAGAAATGCTTTAAAAGGAGCAGTTAAACAGGGAGATAAACATTAAGCAATGCGAAGCCATGCGACACCCGCAGTGGTGGCAATATTAGAGATATCTGATTCAGGAAACTAACCACACACCCGGGTCAGGTTCCCCAAGCTCACATGCTCTTGGCGACCGTTTGCCACGGTCGTGTCTCAGGTCCTGATTGAGTGCATCTTGCTGTACAAAGTGTCGCTCCACACTAATTTTCTTAGCTAAGGTTTTGTGCTAATTACCCTCAGCCCACCTGGCTTATCATTTGTGATTAGCAATTCTTTGAATGCGAGTTCTTATGTAAAATAATGCCAGTCAGCTGACAAGTTGACTGATTAAGCGACGCTCGTCAGATGATCTACCTGTTCCCAGAGTCATATTTACACGCAGAATGCTTCAATCTGACAATTGTGGAAGGATCCAAATACAAATTAACCCAGGATGCGATCAAATTAATCAATCTACCAGAAGCACAGAGCACACATCTCGACTACAGTTACACTCTTGCTACAGTAATATAAACTGCTTCTGGTATTGCACTTGTTCTTCACTTCTGGACAACTGCCATGACCCGCTCCAAAGAATAAATCAAGATTTTCATCTATTTCCTCTAAAATATGACCACAATCTATTCATATAAATATGTAATATTTGCACTTAATCAACATTTGTGGACCTATTCAGATAAAATATAATAATTTTTTGTTTAAATTGTGATCTAAAATCATTGACCACAATTTTATGGGACCTTTCCTCAGATTATGAGATTGGAATGGAAACAAAAAGTTTTCTGAAATATTTTCCAACTAACATGAACTTTGACAAAAAAAAACAAAAAAAATTACACAATGCATCCAAATTGTGCAGTAGATATAATGTAAATCTTGCAAATATTAAATCACATTTTAATCATCTCCAGCAGGTAAAATTGTGTCTGCATAATAATGCATTAGAAATTAAGTTTTCCATTTCCATAATGGGCTGTGTATGGGGCGTACTTATATCGATGGCGTAACAAGTTTAACTCCATTGTTGAGTGTCCTCGGCAGCCCTGTTGCTTACGTCGTATAATCCGCGACTCTCACACCTGGGCCGGGCATACACAGCTTACGGGCTCAGCCGTAAGGTGGACATTTTGCCACATGAATGCCCTCATTGTCTGAACCCTCTCATTATGAGTTTTCACCTGATTGGGCACTTTGTCTCTCCCGTACTCCCCTTCATCAATGTTTCATTTTAAAACTGCGGGGAACCACGGCTGGGGGGGCTGATAATCTTTGAAAGCAGCAGACCTCCTCCTGGTTTGACGGAGATGTGTTTAGTGCCTATGATTATTCTGAACTTCGAGAGAAGGTAAACATTCACTGAAGCGAAAATGAAAATAAAGTCGTCCACAGATTGTGTTAATGAGAGTGCAACTGAGGCAGATAAACAAAAACTCTGTCTGTGTGAAGTTGCCCATTTCAAAGTTTATTCTAACTCCAGCAATTTCCTATCTTTTATCTTTTTGATCAAAGCTGCATTCAGGGGAGTGAAAAGACAAAAGATGGTGTTTATCAAGGAGCACATGGCTACAAAATAGAGTCTGTACCCTCAGCTTATGAACAATATGTTACCTGCCAAATACCTGGCAAACCAGTGATTACAATCACATGCATATTAACACTAAAAATAAGCTGAACATAATATAAGATATCATGAACAAAACTATCATTATCCTTGTAGAATTCTCATCTGATTTCAAAAGTAACACATACAGGAACTTATTTCAATATTGAAGTCATTGAGCACAAATCCGTTGAGTCAATAGGTAATAGGGATGTTACGAAATATTGCCATATATCAGGGAGAGTATTTCTATATGTAGTTCCTATTGTATGTTGAATATTCCCATCACTTGCCAGCATGTAGCATAATATTGGCAAGGAAGGATATGGCAGTAGGAGCCATTGTTCATATCGGCTTGTCCTTTATGTGACCATACAATGGTTGGATCAATCCGGAAGTACAGTCATACTCATCACGACCCATTTATATATACACGGTCATTGCAGGCACTCAAACTGTACTTAAATGTGCTGCATGTGTAAATCAACCAAGTTGGTATCATCCTGTACACATGTCAATAGGTTCAAATACATTTTTAAATGTAAAAACAGAGCATTTTCCATGATCTATACCAGGTAGTGCAAGTGCACTCATTGTCAATCCAGTATTCCTGACATTGCTTTCCAAATACAAAAGTAAAGCTCAGATACATCAAACTGAAATCACTTTTTTATCTAAACAAACTACAGATGGGTGTAAAAAAAAATTAAATTATCATTTCACCATATTGATCAAATCATTGTTTTTATAGTGAATGTCTATGTTGTTATTACTGGATGTCTATGGAGGTGTAGATGATGACAATGGGGGAGGCCAGTCTTCTCCCTGCAGTAAACCTCCACCTGTTACACTTTACCACATGTGATACTTCCCATACTACAATGATCCCACATATACGGCACAATGCTTGCCACAATATTCTCCACATCATAATGACCAATTATCAAATTTTATTACTTCAAATTAAAGACAAGGACCGAAGATTTATTTGTGAAATTCTGTTCAAATGATCAAACTTTCTTTGTGACACAGATATTTAAAGTTTATCAAGAAGAAATCACTTCTCATACATTGCTTCAGGATCGCGACCTTTATGAAACATGTATAAATGTGATGATATTATAAAAACTCCAAAACTTTTTGAAACAAAAGACAACTATGATCTTATTGCAGAGTGGCTGAAGAACTCCTATTCTGATCACTAACTTGGCACTGCATTTTATTTTCACATTATTGATGGGGCTTCAGTAAATGTGCAATTATACCAAGATCATAAAAAATATAAAAAATAATAAATATTAAATAATAAATAGCCAAGAATAAAGTTGTGCTTTCAGTTTGCAAAAAATAAATAAACTCAACTCTAAGCATCGAGTGCAGAACTTTTATAGATGAAGACAGAAAAAATAAATGGATGTTAAGCAGTTAGCTCCACAGATTAAACTTGCACACAACACCATGCAGTTGTTGTGCACCTGTTCAGGTAAATTGTGCTGATGGATTCTGGCACCTTAATCCATCCTTTAACCCTTCCAATGCAATGTCTCACACAAAACAGGCAATTAATAAATTCAATAAAAATACAATGCTCACAGACAACATTTAAAATATTTTTTTTTTCATAAAACAAGCTTTATCCACAATATTGATTACAAAGTATTAAAATATCCAAATCAGACTGTACAAAACATTGTAATGGAAAGTAGTGTAGGTGAATTTTGGCGTAAATTGGTTGTGGGTTGGTGTTTAATTCATTAGTGCCGTGCCTGATTAGGCAGGCTTTCCATCACTCATAATTACAAGGCCTTGCTGCTGAAGCCTGGCTGCAGAACCAGTCCATTACTTTATTACAACCAAACTTTCATACACTTCCATCCTGCCCACTCTTAATATCATATTGGTAAAATCTACCCTCATAATACAGTTTTAAGGC
Source organism: Amphiduros pacificus (assembly GCA_949316495.1). NCBI lineage: Eukaryota > Metazoa > Annelida > Polychaeta > Phyllodocida > Hesionidae > Amphiduros > Amphiduros pacificus. Next base: position 43,440,221 of record OX439003.1, on the reverse strand, counting down.
TTCCCAGATTTTAGTGACTTTATCTGGCATTGCTAACAGCATACCACTGAAAGGTATCAATGTAATTTTGAATATAGTATAATTTTCAACATTTAAGAATATCTGACTATGCTCTGGTTTTGTTGAACATTTTTGTTATGTTTGATAAAAAAAATCCAGATAACTGTGCAGTTTCACATTGCTTATTTCACCAAGGTTCCATCTTAAAATATCAACCCAAATCTTGGCAACAATCTGGGGCATCATGATATAAGCAGGGAAACAAACAGGAAATGGGTTCACATTCAAAACTGATCATATATAATGGATTACTGCCTATATTCTACTGTATAGAAATGTTTGAAAGGTGAGAGGATACGTCACACCTAGATCCTCCAACCCTACACTAGACAGCTTAGCATGGCGCATGCTTAACCATTATGATGGTGCCTTTTATTAATTCATCAGTTTCTATTTCTGTGCAAGAGCTTGCAACTTGGACAGTATTCTGCTAACTATCTGAGTTCGGACACTAGGTACAAGTGGGGGCTTTTGTTTTGGCATGTTGTGACCACCAAGCAGAGACCAGGTGTAAACAGACAGGAGATACTGATCAGCCCCGACACCACTTGGCACTGGATACTCAATTCTACGCTTCTAATCAATGCACTGCTCCAATGATTCTGCTACCTGCCTTAAAAAATTAACGCCCTCATCAAACTTTCATAGGCATGTCACTGGGTTCATCAATGGATCTGTCGGAGGGGGAAAGAGAGAGGCTTGTAACTCACTTTGTACTGATAAATACACTTTTATTCTACCTTTCAATGGCTTCATTTCATACCTTAGTACTTCAGTCAAAGTGCCTTTATCATTAGTATTGTGCCTTCTCACGATTTACAGATCTCTCCTTGCAAAAAAAACCTGTACTTTTCCAGTCAAGGTATTCACCATTTACTTTGATTTACATCCTCCCACACCCTTCCAGTTTTATTTCATCCATTGAAAAAACACCGGCAGGGATATAAAATCTGTCAGTTGCCTGCATTTATCACTAAAACACTGGAGCATGATGGAATAAGAAAATTACACCACCTTCGAATGAAGCAATCCTACTCACCCACGAGGTGAAAATAATTGATAGTTTTGAGGAAATGCTCATCGATAATGTAAGAACTTAATGAGAAATCAATGCTGGGCTGGGTCAACTCAGAATAGCAGTATAGACCTGTTGTGTGAAAACATTTGCACTGTATTGTATGGAGTGATTGTTTAATTCTGACCTGCTTTGAGATATTATACTGTGACATATTGGAAGGTAAAGAGCGTATCGCCATTATGTAGCATGTTAGCTATTGTTGTGCTATGTAGAAGGGTGGCATAATATGAGCAACATATTCATAATACTCTGCACACTGCACACCCGTCCTCATAATAATCAGGATAACACAAATGCAAACATTTTATAGTTTAGAATGAACTATTTCTATCTGTGAGGTTTCCAAGTCAAACTCTCTCAACTTCAAACCTGTCCACATTTCAATTTTAATTTCAAACATTCATCATTTCACCTGGATTGACAAAAAAAAATTCTATTTCAAAAGTAAAAATATTTGCATTTTTCTCTTTTTTCTTTCAAATTAACAGAACATGATATCTATGTGTGCATGTGGTACAATTTGGACACCAGGTGGCTCTCTCAGTGCTTTTCATACACACAATTACAAAGCAAATCAGCTGACTCTCTTTCAGGCACAAGAGATCTACTTTCTACACAAAAGAAGAAACAATAAGACGACTGGCTGTCGTCTGGGTTTCTGTAATTTTTCCCTGTCAGAATCAATTTCTCTGTCTCTTTAAAAGCTACAACTAATTTTGTCTTGCATTTTTCCCTGAGAATGTTACATTTCTGCAGACAATACCTTTACCCAGAACAAGATGTATCATGACATTGTTGTATCTGGCATCCACAAAGTTAAACTTGAGACGCTGTTCCATTCTGAGTGCCATGCTAAGAACCAAACACACTAATAATCAAAAGACCACAACTCCCTATGCCATGCAAGAGGCTGATCTGTTCTGTGCCATTTTAGTTTGATGGGTGTTTGATTGACAGCTTACATTGGGGAGATCAGGAAAGGACAGGTCAAAGGTCAAGCATATCATGATTGTATCCCATGTGTCACCTGCACCCTCGTTCCTTATTCGCACCTTTGATCTTTCCTGCCTACTCATTAGGTACAGATGAGAGCAAAACCTCTATATTTTAACACAATTTTTATTTAGTATATATATGTATACCATATATAAATTTATATATCTACAAGTTTCTCAACCTATGAATCATTGACATACAACACTGATAGATAATGATTAAAAAACTATATTGTCAAACATTTTGTACTGTGCCCATTTTTTTGTTCTCAAAGTTAAAATTTCTGTATAAGTTATAAAGCTTGAAATACATGATATGACCAACGAATACTATGTAATTTACTGGTTATATTTAAAAAGGGAAACTCGAAATCATAAATATTGTAAGTTATTAATCTGAGATGGTTTGATTTGTTATTTTCATGAGCCAGTCTGAGACAGCTCAGTCTATTTGCAATCATTCTGCAAAACTGCAGTGTCACCTAGTGGCGATTCCCAGAAGTAATACATCAGTAAACTTTGAAAGTTTGATTGTGTTGCTTTTGGAAGAGATGTATATCAAATATTTCCTCACAGCAATATACATAGTATATCAACTATAAAATATAATTCGAAATATCAAATATCCTGTATCATTTTTGGAGTGACAGTCCACTATATGCTATCTGTGTGATAATCTATCATAGCATCCTATGTTATTTTCTTCCATTAAGTGTCTGCTTTCTACATACATATATCTTCCTATATATATATCTTCCTATATATATATATATATATATATATATATATATATATATATATATATATATATATATATATATATATATATATATATATATATATATATACTTTATATATATATATATATACTTTATATATATATTATATACTTTATATATATATTATATATATTAAATGAACTGCTCTTCAAGAACTGCTTGTAAAGTTTGTCTTACTGGCGTTAATGTTGAGAATATCCTTTATTTGGAATCTCTCATATGCATTAATAAAAATTGAGAAATTACATAACATGTTTGGGAACTGTGCGTAACCACGAGCTAGGTGTGAGGTAAAAACCAGAGCGCAATTGCTTCATATTGATGTGCCTGTCATTTTAAACAAAGCTTCCAATACTCCATACTTTATCATTTCATAAAGGTTGTTTGGGGTGTGCAAATTAAAAACTAAAATTTTCATGCAATTCAAAAACTATTAAGTAAATATTTCTTTTTTTTTAAATCAATGGCAAATTCATCCGACACTTTCAAAAGTGTGTCAATAATTTCAACTTTTTAATATCAGTCTGGCAGGTACCTGCAGAAAGAAAATCGATGCAATAGTATCATTTCATCAAAAATTAACAATAAAATCATAGACTGGGATCGTCAATCAGTAATAATAGGCAGACTTTTGAGGTGCATTTCCCGCCGGCAAGGATGTATTTGACAGGCACACAGTAAAAGCTTGCCTGTTGCAATTGTAATTTTGCATTCAACAGATCCAAGCACTGAAGATCACAACAATCCAGCATGGAAAAATGCCACAAATTTTCCAAGCCGATTGACCCTTTAAACTTGCTTTAAGTAGTCTATTTCTGTGGCGAAGTTCCATTGCTTCTGGGCATGAAATGGGGCAATACCACTGTATCGCACCGGTTCTTCGGGTTATAGATACATTTACTCTTTTCCTGTCCGATCTGCATTTTGTATGTAGATCTGTGGCAGCCTTTGTTCTGTTTTCATAAACGCAGTCGATGAGTGGCATAACCACTAATAGGAGTACTTACGGCACACTAATGCAGTTTGTATTGCGCACGTTAAAGTCGGACTCTCGTCCTCATCAAAACTTTATTTGTTTTGGGGTGTTTACTCTGTTGTCTTGGTTACTGAATCTTTACTAGGAAATCAACATCAGTTGAAAAAGGCCAACTCGCAGTAATATAAATGCCACTGCAAATAACCAAACACAAATAAGAAGAAATCTATGATATGATTTTGTAAAATATATGTGGAATGAGTATCATTTAAACTTGAGAGAAATCAATCAATTCAAAACATGTATTCTAAGTTCTACTGTAACTGCCATATGTGAAGACAAGCCAATTAATCGCAGGAAATATGAATTTGGCACTATTACTAAGATGATGCCATACAGTAAGAGTTCATAATTCATATCATTAATGTCAAATTTGATCTCACTTCAGATAACTCATCTCTCTTCCCAGCCATTTATGGCTGTACATAATTAAGGAATTGATAAGTGTAAATTCTTTTTCTATGGGTTAAGTTCAGCTTTAATTGAAATGTAGGCATGATAATATATCAGAGCAAACTGACTATTCTACTATGTAAAATCTGATATGGAAAAAAGATAAGGGATGTTGTCCCTGTTATCCCAAAGATAGTAACAAAGGACGTTTTAACATAAACACACTTAAACATAAAGCCCTGGAAGCAGTTACCCAATCTTTACCATCCGACAGACATCTGATAAACAACATAAAAGAATAACGTATTGCACGGAGACCCCAGTGCTAAGTACAAAGTGGCAATAAATGTGATCAAGTTGAGTACAAATCTAGGGCCTCTAACCACATAATGTGGACTAGGTCCTTGTCGTCAAGTCCACATCCGCTTCCATCCTCTGGATAATGTGATAGGTGTACCAGTTCCATTTGACTTTGAATCTGAGATGCTACATGAGCTGAATAGCCAAATTCTGACCTCAGCCACAATTTATGAGCAAATGTTGTGCTTTTTTATGGCTCTGACATCTACACTTGAATCCGATGATACATTCTGTGACTCTTTAATGATGGCCATAATTGGACTATATAATAATCCCATAAAAAAGGAGATAATCTGTTTAATATATTGTGATATAGTTTGATGGCCCTATTTGAAAATGCTTTTATTACTATTGATTCTTACCAAAACTAATTCTTTCAAAAGCTATTTTCTATTCTAAAATTCAGCTTAAGGACAATAATATTTTTACTGAAAAGCATTTATTGCAAAGGTAATTCTCAATACAGACTGACCTTTTTTTTAAAGAAAAAACATGTCATAATACCATTGGTATCAACTTCAGCAGAATGTCACAGTAATTCCACTTTGACATGTTGGATGCAATTCTAAATATTCGCCATGTTAAGACCGGAGTCTTATAGAATCAGTGGCACAACCTCCCGCTTACCCGTCTAGTGTTGATGCTGACAAGTGCACCTTTTTGCACGAGGCATTTGCGGCATTGAGCAGCACCTGATCTCTGGGAGCTACATTGTATCACAGTACCATAAAAGTCTTAGATGCATTCATAACACACAAAACCTTCCTTCCAACTTCAGATCACGCCTGGATCATGGAACACAAGTTTTTTGTTGGTTGCCAAGCGACAGTTGGGGACAGACAAAAGTTACCCAGGTGACGGGCAAGTCGAGTTTCCAGGTAAAAATCATTGCTTTGGCAAATAGAAAGCTTATAAGGGATACATTTGTAGACCTATGATGACTTGACTCATTAGGTATTGCTAGATGGCAGAGATCAAAGATAACTTGTAAACTGAGATCAGCATGTCAAGTGCCAAGTTGAGCTATCCGCCCCCTCTCCACTAGAGCTGGACACATGAATATAGCATTGCCAGATACAACATATGTCATGCTAGATTCTACCACAAACACTTTTCCTATTCATCATTCTCCTTAAAGAGCTCTCATTCGAAAAGCGTTCATATAAAAACATAAAAAAACATATACGATTTAACATCTTATTTTTATGACAAATATTTTTTTTTAAAAGGCACACTTCTTGATGACTGACTCTGATTTATGATATGCAGGATGAAACTCTCTAATATTTGGTCAGTTCTTGCTCTATATCTCCAATTGCCACTCAGGGCCTTTTTAGGCTGCTGATTCTCTATGAGCACCAAATATTTGTGTATTAATCACGAATAGAAAAAAAGGGTTTGCATTATATGAATACAGCAAAACTTCTGATGGGAGAAATTGAGGAGAATAATTATCTTTCACATTCCATCTATTTGCTTCTGATACACATTAGCCTGATCACAAAAGTTGTTAAGATTTTTTCTGCTTAGAAAAACATGTGAGCCAAGCTTCCATCATAAAATATTCATTAATTGATTTCAAATATGAAGATGAGCAACAGTGAACACCTAAAAAGCACAATGGGACGTTGTGCATCTCTTGTTGTTTCTATTCTATAATGGAGGATGTCTCGCACCCTGAGGCAAAGAATATAGCGGGTAGCTAACCTCCCTGCTTCACTCCCAGTGGGCGCCTTACAATAGTATTCCATGTCTTTGGTACAACATCCATGGACATTTGCCAATTTATCAATATCTAAAATGAGATTGGGCTAATTAAAATTTAAACCTGTGAAAACATTAGTGAAAGAGCATGAGTAAAAAAATCTGCCAGCAAATCTTGGGAGTGGAGAGTCAACTTTTGCCTGTCAGCAAAAGGTGATGACTCTCATATTGTGTGATCTAGTCACTTAAAATCTTAAAATCAAATTCAATTAAATTGAAAAAAAGGTTTAACAAAGAATTTTTCCTCTTGCAACTTTTATTCAGTAAACAGGGTATCATTTTGCCTGTAATATTTTGGAAAAATATTTGTCATCAAGACAAGGTTGATGGCAAGATAACTCAAATGTGCAAACAACCAAACTAAAATTAAGGCTGTGTAAACAACAACACAGTGGATTGTATATGTGGTTTGTTTGGGGTTTTACATCACTTTCAACAGTATTTCAGTCATTTCGTGATGAGACCTACTTGTAGCAGATATAGTGCTGCCTCACTGAATTGTCATGTCGCAGGTCCTTGATATGACAACTCACCCGGTCACAGATTTACAAGGACAACGGGTTACCCCTTTAGGCACGGGCCTCAGCTCATGTGGGAAATTGTATCATGAGTTCAATCCCAGCACGGCCCGGGTTCGAACCCACGACCTTTGGATCACCACAGAGGAACTGGTGCTAATAAGCTGGCCCTCAAACCAACTGCGCCACGTCCCGTGGCCCCTGTATATGTGGTACCCAAGTTGAGGTTGTAGGAGGTATCATAGCTGAGAGTGTAGGAGGTAACAGAGCTGAGGGTGTAGGAGTTATCAGAGCTGAGGGTGTAGGAGGTATCATAGCTGAGAGTGTAGGAGGTAACAGAGCTGAGGGTGTAGGAGGTATCAGAGCTGAGGGTGTAGGAGGTATCAGAGCTGAGGGTGGAGGAGGTTTAAGAGCTGAGGGTGTAGGAGGTATCAGAGCTGAGGGTGTAGGAGTTATCAGAGCTGAGGGTGTAGGAGGTATCAGAGCTGAGGGTGTAGGAGGTATCAGAGCTGAGGGTGTAGGAGGTATCAGAGCTGAGGGTGTAGGAGGTATCAGAGCTGAGGGTGTAGGAGGTAACAGAGCTGAGGGTGTAGGAGGTATCAGAGCTGAGGGTGTAGGAGGTATCAGAACTGTGGGTGTAAGGAGGTATCAGAGCTGAGGGTGTAGGAGGTGTCAGAGCTGAGGGTTTAGGAGGTATCAGAGCTGAGGGTGTAGGAGGTATCAGAGCTGAGGGTGTAGGAGGTATCAGAGCTGAGGGTGTGGGAGTTATCAGAGCTGAGGGTGTAGGAGGTAACAGAGCTGAGGGTGTAGGAGGTATCAGAGCTGAGGGTGTAGGAGGTATCATAGCTGAGGGTGTAGGAGGTATCAGAGCTGAGGGTGTAGGAGGAATCAGAGCTGAGGGTGTAGGAGGTATCAGAGCTGAGGGTGTAGGAGGTATCAGAGCTGAGGGTTTAGGAGGTATCATAGCTGAGGGTGTAGGAGTTATCAGAGCTGAGGGTGTAGGAGGCATCAGAGCTGAGGGTGTAGGAGGTATCAGAGCTGAGGGTGGAGGAGGTATCAGAGCTGAGGGTGTAGGAGGTATCAGAGCTGAGGGTGTAGGAGGTATCATAGCTGAGGGTGTAGGAGGTATCAGAGTTGAAGGTGTAGGAGGTATCAGAGCTGAGAGTTTAGGATGTATCATAGCTGAGGGTGTAGGAGGTAACAGAGCTGAGGATGTAGGAGGTATCAGAGTTGAAGGTGTAGGAGGTATCAGAGCTGAGGGTGGAGAAGGTATCAGAGTTGAGGGTGTAGGAGGTATCAGAGCTGAGGGTGTAGGAGGTAACAGAGCTGATGGTGTAGGAGGTATCAGAGCTGAGGGTGTGGGAGGTGTCAGAGCTGAGGGTTTAGGAGGTATCAGAGCTGAGGGTGTAGGAGGTATCAGAGTTCAGGGTGTAGGAGGTAACAGAGCTGAGGGTGTAGGAGGTATCAGAGCTGAGGGTGTAGGAGGTATCAGAGCTGAGGGTGTAGGAGGTATCAGAGCTGAGGGTGTAGGAGGTATCAGAGCTGAGGGTGTTGGAGGTATCAGAGCTGAGGGTGTAGGAGGTATCATAGCTGAGGGTGTAGGGGGTATCAGAGCTGAGGGTGTAGGGGGTATCAGAGCTGAGGGTGTTGGAGTTATCAGAGCTGAGGGTGTAGGAGGTGTCAGAGCTGAGGGTTTAGGAGGTATCAGAGCTGAGGGTGGAGGAGGTATCAGAGTTGAGGGTGTAGGAGGTAACAGAGCTGAGGGTGTATGAGGTATCAGAGCTGAGGGTGTAGGAGGTATCAGAGCTGAGGGTGTAGGAGGTATCAGAGCTGAGGGTGTAGGAGGTGTTAGAGTTGTGAGTGTTGGGGGTATCAGAGCTGAGGGTGTAGGAGGTATTAGAGCTGAGGGTGTAGGGGGTATCAGGGCTCAGGGTGTAGGAGGTATCAGAGCTAAGGGTGTAGGAGGTATCAGAGCTGAGGGTGTAGGAGGTATCAGAGCTGAGGGTGTAGGAGGTATCATAGCTGAGGGTGTAGGAGGTATCAGAGTTGAAGGTGTAGGAGGTATCAGAGCTGAGGGTGTAGGAGGTGTCAGAGCTGAGGGTGTAGGAGGTATCAGAGCTGAGGGTGTAGGAGGTGTCAGAGCTGAGGGTGTAGGAGGTATCAGAGCTGAGGGTGTAGGAGGTATCAGAGCTGAGGGTGTAAGGAGGTATCAGAGCTGAGGGTGTAAGGAGGTAATCAGAGCTGAGGGTGTAAGAGGTATCAGAGCTGAGGGTGTAGGAGGTAACAGAGCTGAGGGTGTAGGAGGTATCAGAGCTGAGGGTGTAGGAGGTATCAGAGCTGAGGGTGTAGGAAGTATCAGAGCTGAGAGTGTAGGAGGTATCAGAGCTGAGGGTGAAGGAGGTATCAGAGCTGAGGGTGGAGGAGGTATCAGAGCTGAGGGTGTAGGAGGTATCAGAGTTGAGGGTGTAGGAGGTAACAGAGCTGAGGGTGTAGGAGATTTTGAGAGGTATCCTTTCCTGTTATCAGAGGTGAGGATGCAGGCAATCTGACAAATACAGATTTTGCTGGTGATGCAATGGAGATATATCAGGATGTGGTTAACAGAAGGGAAATAGAGAAATAACAGATGATGGGAGATGGGCAGGGGTAGAGGATGGGTGACACAGAGGAGATGAAGAGAGACTGAATGATTCAGGGTTTCAGTTGATCACCTGACCTCATTTTACTCTTGCCAATTACCAGGCTTCTGTGTAAAGTAATCAGCCCTGACTTTGCTTTTTCCCTATTTCAATGTGAAGACATTATCGAGGTTAAATATATATCATTTGACGAAAATTATTATATGAAAAACCATGCCACACCTGGACAGCAACAATGTCAAAGTGACACTAATATCTATGCCCCAAACTGGAAACAAGACACCTGACACGTCGATTTACACCAACTAATATCATGTGAAAATAACTTAATACATTTGACACATTGGTTATATGATACAGCCAATAAGAGATAATTTTTCTTATTCATTTTCACCTTATTTTCAAATATTCCTTTTATTTTTCGCAAATGATAATCCCTTTTCAACTATATCAACTTATCAAAATGCAAAATGATTTTTACTGAATTTGATAAAGGTCATAAGAATAAATGTAATTCTCACCTGTTATTTCCTCATCACCTGGTTGCCAAGGCAACATATCAGGCTTTGCACCACAGATATATTTGCGCATAAAGCCCTTGACAACACATGTAGAACAAGATAATATATATGTAAGCATAGGTTCCATGTGTAAGGAAGGCAGAAATCTCCAACATGTGATGTTATATGAAAGTACTGTTAGAGGCAGAAGTGATGATGAACTTATGAAAGCTGGGTGAGAGAAAGGCAGTATTTGTGGTGAAAAGCTACAAAAAGGGCCGAGTGACTGAGGGAGGGAGTGGATGAGCTGTATAGACTGATGGAGATACGACTATCTCCATGCTGATTCACTTCTATAGAGAAGGGCCACAATGTTGCATTGTATGCCAGCTTGTATTGAAAGGACCATCTTCTAGGAAGCCTATTTGTGGCAGGTACAATACCCTCAGCAACAACTATGACGGCAAAATAAGCGCCTATACAAATGTTAACAATTGGTGGCCAGGCTGCCGCTCTGTTTCATATTGTGAGTCACAATACCAACAATTTACTAAAGACGATTTCAATCAGCACTTCCAGCTGGAGCCAGGGATAATTTACAGTTTATTTCTGCTGCTCTGCCAACCCTGTTTTGTTAATTCTCGTGGATGTAAAACATGATCGTTGATCTCTCTTATGAACCTAACCCAAATCATTATTATAGCCATCGAAGGATTCAGCTTGTCTGCCTGCCTCTTAATATGTGTATACATTTTCTCTATCAATACACATGCACATTGGGGAACAAGGATTTCTAAAGATGACGGGTGATCCATAGAAATCACTTGCAGAGCTCATATTTGGTCGCCTGAGGCCCTAATTAATAGGACCAACCATACAAGCTATGACATGATGCATCAACAATACAGCACGTATACGTCGGCAGCATCAGCCAATCACAATCTGCGACAGTTTTGGTTTGAGGCTAATTGACATCGACACATAGTCTCAGGTTGTAGCCAGACTCATTTCCGTAGCACTCCGCCACAGACGCACCTCTGACGACCACCTGAGGATTAGTCAGGAATGCATACCAAGCGTTAGCCACATTAACTGGCAATGTCCAACCAGTACAGCCCTGTTATAACTCACACTTACAATGCCATCAATACAATTCATCCTGCTTTTAAAAATAGGAATCAATGCTGTTTAATATATGTGATTAAATATCTGCTATATTTATATATCTGATTCTATTTATATTACAAATGAATATGTAAAACAGTCAAATGAAATTTCATTGGTGTCAAACATCTGGAAAGAGCAAAAAATATATTAGTCACATATTTTGCCTCATCAGAATTTAATATTTATGGCAAAAAAGTATTGTTCACTGCGGTCAGAGTGTATGTCCTTCTGTTCTAAGAATGTTTCTTTTATGAAATAAAAATACACTGCAATCCAACATATTCTCACTTCCATGTCCATTGAATCCAAATTTGATCTAAAAAGCAATTTGTAAATAACTATATGTCATTGTGTATATAGAAAATATTTGTGAAACCATTCAGCTACAATTCAGGAGTTGACCATCAGAATTGCATGAAACTCCCAATTGTTTCCTTCAATTCGACTCAAGATGTTTATCATCTCCACTGAAACCAAAATTTTACATAGTAAAACTCGCCTATCATTTTAAATTGTGTGATACATAGTGGGAAAAACAAAAAAAGATAAAGTACACCGAATATCTGATAGAAAAAAAAGGGAAAATGGGTACTCGAATAAAAAAAATTATTGAGTCAAACTGGGTAACTATGTTGCATTGGATAACCAAATCAGAAAAGCGAAAATAAAAAATATCTGCAAACTGAAAAATAGAAAAGAATATAGCAGGTGAACAGGGAAAATGAATGAGAAAAAACAAAAATTTCAAATGATATGGACAAAAGAATGTTGAAGGAGAATTGGTGTAGAAGAATCTAAAGTTATTAATGTGAATTCTGAATTTGATAAGAAGACAGCAAGAATATTAAAGGTATTAAGCATCGAACCTGTAATTTTGTGTATAAAAATATATATGACCATCATGACATATTGAAGTTTAACATGAAGTAAAAAGATGAGTTGCAGTAAGACATAGAAGTTGCACTCTTAGCAGAGACCTGTGTCAGCAATCAGCTGCATGTGACGGGTAAACACGGGTTGTATGAACTCCTTTTGACCTCAGATTGACCCCAAAGCAGGATAGCACTGTATTGTGTCATTCTAGAAATATTCAAAGAACAATACCTTTTATGATGTCATAAACATACTGCCATACTCTCATGACATCACTTTACCTTGCAATGCATCTGTGCTGACAATCCACATTAAAATGATGCCAAGCAAAGGGTGTGCTTTTAAAATGGGGCTATTAATTAGGGTCTTCAAATAGATTTCACAGATATTGACAGGGATACACCAATAAAAAAAAGTTAATAGACATGAAAGGCAAACACATTTATCAAATATATGTGAATTTTAAATGTTTTTTGCAAAATTGGTGCTTTTTTCCTTTAAATGTCAACTGGATAATTGATGAAAAGAAAGCTGTGACTGTAAAGGTCAATATCAAAATTGTTCCACTCAGATTTTAAAACAGCTTAAGGCCAACATCGTGTGCAAAAGATATAAATCATTATTCTTGTTTGATATATAATATAATTGCCAGCATTTAAAAAAATATTCAAGAACAAGATAGATGAAAAAAATGTCTCTTATTAAAATGAGTAGAGCAATCTGAAGACATTAAGAGCAAGGTCGAGTTTTATTGTCTTTTATACTGATCTTTTATTAACTAAATATTACAATAAAAGTTTCACAGAATATGGCATCATTGAGTTAAGCGTGGCGAAATATTTCGAGCGAACCAAGTTACTGGAAACAAATTAAGTCATCATATTTGATAAAAATACACATGCTAAAATCACCCAACTACTGAAAGTACCAATTATACTCTCAAATCAGAACAAGATTCTTGCTAAACAGTCAAGCCAAGGAAGGACATGAAAGATAAAAGCGCCTCAAATTTCCTGCTGGTTAAATATTTGAGGAGAGACATGCAAGCATTTGTGGAAGCACAGGCTGGCAGGTTTCATGGCTGGGGGCACCATACCTCACCCTATACCACTACAAAGCTGCAGTGCAAGCCTCGCTTCTCACAACTCAGGTTTCATCCCTTCTTGTGGTTCATTGTGATCAAACTTGACCCTCCTTTATTGGGAAAGTTTGATAAAACAATGGCAGTTATCACAGAGACATTAAGGATATAGTCTTTCACCAGCATGCAATTGTTGCCGAGTTCCTTTCTTGGTATGAAGCACGGATATGAGGTCCAACATTGGTAATGTTTACTCTTTGAATGCACACTTTATACCAATCCCACTCACACGAAAACAATTTCCCTCAAATGTACTTCAGTTTGTTTCATCAAAAATCAAATACAGAAATGCAAGGAATCCATCTTTCATATTAGCCAACAGATATACTATTCATACTTGTTTCAGAGTCCTTTCCCCCCTTTTTTTTTGTTTTTTTTTGTTTCACAGTTTTAAGAAAACCATTGGCCTATAAGCTGTTTCTGATATTACCTCACACTGGAGGGGTTCATCCTTATTGAAAATGCAATAGTCACCTTTCGTGTGATGCCAGGAAATAATGAAAGCGAGGTGAAATCTATGTGAAATCAGACACCCTTCTTGTTTTGTCATTGTTGCTTTGATGGGAGAACAATCTGAGGATGATAGCCTATCTTGCCCTCAGCTATCTGCACCCTCATCTTTGTACTTCCTCGCCATATCAAACTATAATAACTACTTCTTAAGGACAGGTAGGAAAATCTCATCTGGTCAATATGTGCAAATCTTCAATATATCTGGGTTCTCGTGCTATTTTTGCATTCTATAAATTAGATTATTTTGTGATTGCTCAACATCAAATAAACTGACTAGATCTGAATACAGAACAAACTGCCTTGCAAGGCTAATCCATAAAATCTTAAATGAACATCACAAATGTACCCATTGGAAAGGCATGACATTTTCAAGTATTGATAGGTAAATAAAATGTTACTCTCAAATGTAACATGAAAATCAGTTATTTTTTTCCTCACAAAGGGGTGTTTCTTTATATTTTTATTATAGACTAATTTGGTCTTATTTTATTTGCAGGTATAATCAGCACTTACCCTAGCTACGACAATGTTTGGCATACAACTGGCTTGCAGACCCCACAGGAGGTTGGATGGAGCTTGTGGAGACAAGAGGAATGCAAGTATTGCTACATATACAGCTGTAAACAGCGCCCCCTGTCCACTACGGTTGCTGTACATTAATACCAAAAGGCCTATGGTCCATGTCTGTATCACTAGAAATATTGACTCTCCATATGCACTGAAAATAGAAAAATATGAAGCATAAAGAAAATGTCAACATCATATTTGTTGCAAAATGATATTTCCATTTTGAAGGTTCAAGTATATATCTAGAGTTTGAATTTCATTTCAAAGAGAAGCCGCCACAGAACTATATAATAATACTTTGTGTCAAATGTAACACATTAACCATCACACTGCCACATAAAAACCACTCACTAATTCCATCACTGAGATCTTAAAGAAAAATACAACAAAACTGAGCACAACTTGACAGCTATACCTCATTATTATTGACTAGTTAAAGATCAAAGGGTTTAGAGTATCCCATCCCCTGTACAGATAAGATGCAGGTATTTTCAGGTGTAACACCATCCCACATCAAGACCAACCTCACCTAATACCCCCTGCTAAAGTAATACACCCTTGTTGGTTGAACTTAATTGAAAAAAACAATTTGTTTTCTTTTATGTTTTCATTTCACATTGCTACTTATATGTGTACAATAATTTCTTTTTTTAATTAATATTAATTGAATCTTTAATATTGTAATCGAACCTTTTTTACATCGCATTCAAATGAGAACAAGTCTATACATCTTTGTGACTTCTATTATATTTACATTACTTTACTAATAATTAACCAGAAAAATAAAGGAAAATTATACCTTTAAACATCCATTCACCTTCCTCAATCTTTTAAAAAAAAATGTACTTTTTAATCTACACTAGATCTTAATATAGTATTTCTTAACCAAAATATACCACAACAATATGGGGCCGCCGCAGGAAATGTGATTAGTGCCCTTGGAAATCTGTCCCATTTTGGACAAACACAGGGCAAATTTCACCGTCTACTGCACCACAAACACTACATTTTGTCCCAAAACATGTAAATACCTGTTACTCAATACCTTAACTACCTTAATGGCCACCCATCTTAAAAAGACAGGCCCAGAGATGGCCTTCTAAGTTACGAGTTGCTGTCCTTAGCCAAGTGCTAATGCTTGCAGCTCGGGGAGGGGGCTTCCCCACCGAGATGTCTGTCCCACCTACAATCATATTGCTATTCTTTTTGTGTTGGCTGAAGGATTTTCAACAATACTTTTGCAAAGATTTTAATGCCTTTATAAATATTATCAGTTTTTTTGCAATTTATATTCCACTCAAGAATAAAATTAACACATTCTCATTTTTCAAATATGCGCTTCTAGACTCCCTTGACATTTAAGATTTGTAGTGATTACTTAACACTTGAAATAATTTCAATGCATCTACTGTATAACATAAAACACACCCTGACTAACATCATACACAAAATATTTCCAAGCAATGACACCTCAAAGTCATTTCAGTGTAGCAAAATATACCTTGACAAAGTTGTGCTCTTGATTTTATTGTGTAACTCAGTATCTTATTGATCTGCTTTCAATTAAAAGTTGGCTGTAATCATGGCAAATGTTTCAGATAGTTTTAAGACTTGCAGTGAAGATTTTATTATTATACCTACAAGATGTAGTATGTGCACTAAGAATATCAGTTTTTAAAAACTCAACCAACATGTGTGATGTTATTTACCATGAGATCATTGCAAAAGCTCCAATCTTTGACATTTCAAAATCTTTGATTACATGTTTTCTTACTTTTTCAAACTCTTTTTAATCGTTACATATATAATTCGAGGATATATCATTAAACTTTTAAACCTATCATATTCATACCACATGCAAAAGAAGATAATGAATGATAAAATATCTGACACCATTAATGCAGACAGCGGATGCAAATGCATATACTGTATACCGAGAAAAATTCGCGCCTAGTTATTTTCGCGCCATCGCCGTTTTCGCCAGGTTCGCGCCGTTTTATTTTCGCGAATTTTGGATTTCTAGTACATAATATTATCACAAATTACGCTTTGCAGGTCGAGAACAGAACAAAACAAAAAATTTCGAAACACTTTGTTTTGACTTTGTTCTCACTGATTCCAATTATCAGCGTTCACAGTTTTGCATTTCGTCTTTGTTTCCACTGCTTTGAGTCGTGTCTTCCCTTTTTGATTGTGTTTTAAATGATAAATAAAGGTATTTACCCAATATTATCACAAATTGTTCGAGAACAGAACAAAACCATCAATCCATTTAAAACGCAATTAAAATCGATCCACGTGTGAAAGCATTTCTGTCAACAAGGGAAGACACGACTCAAAGCAGTGGAAACAATGACGAGATGCAAAACTGTGAACGCTGATAATTGAAATCAGTGAGAACAAAGTCAAAACAAAGCATTTCGAAATAATATGTTTTAAATGATATATAAAGGTATTTACCCAATATTATCACAAATTCGCTTTGCAGGTCAAGAACAGAACAAAACCATCCATTCATTTAACATGCATTACGCAATACTAGCGTGAAAGCAAATATCGGACAGGCGGACTACTGTCTACACGTGGTTGAATATTTCTTTGTGTATTAACACGCTTTGTTTTGATGCTAAGATCGATATAAACAATAATAATTAAAAGCGATATAATGAATATCATTGGCTTTATAATACACAAAGAAATATTCTCCCACGTGTTGGTTGTGAGGCTAAGATTAAGGACGTCACGTACATCGTGTCTTCCCTTTTTAGCAGAAATGCTTTCACACGTGGATCGATCTTAATTGCGTTTTAAATGATAAATAAAGGTATTTACCCAATATTATCACACATTATGCTTCGCAGGTCGATAATTTATCCATGAAGTAAAACGTAAATATCATGTACGTGATGTTGCGGTAATTCACGTCGGCAACACGAGGAGAAGCCAGGGATCCATCATTGCGCAATTTATTAATATTTCAATGCGTGTTCATAGACTTCAATTGTTTTCGCGCCAAAAATAAGAGCTTGTCCCCGTCACTCCCGCTTTTTAACATGACGACCTCGTATTGCGTAATGCATCTTCAATTTCGCGTCCATTTAATTTCGCGAATGACGTCCTGGCGCGAATTAACGCGAAAATAAAAAGGTCGCGAAAATTTGTCTGTATACAGTATCAACAATGATGGATCAAATCAGTAAGGTTCAATTATATATAAATATCTCCAAAATAACCCTATAGCGTTAGACTTCACCGAAATCTGATATATTAAACGATCATCGCCCAATGCTTTTTTCAATTAAAATAGCTAGCACAAACATGGAAATTACAACATTAAAAAGATACATTTGTAAAGGATCTTTCCTATTTGCATGTTATTCCATTGGTAAAGTTGTGGTAATTTATTTTGGTGAAAAATCTCAACTATTATTATCTAGTTGTTTTCTTCTTTTTTAAAATTGAGTGTTTTAAATAAACCATGGGAAAGTATAAAATACCAAAAGGTTGAAGAGATATCTGTCAAAACATCAAATCTATTCTTTTATCTTAGCTGCACTTAAAAAAAAGAAAGATCTGCGATCCACACGAGGCACTTGATAGCGTAGAGGGGGTGATTTTGTCCCATTTTCTCTGACTGTGCCTGTCAAAGTTCTCCACCTGTGATTGGCAGCCTATCTTTTCTCTCTGACAGACTGACACTCAAGTAAAGTGAACTGCTTCTTGAAATATCGCAAACTACCGAGGCTGTCATGCTGATTGCTATCCAGCAGTTCCCATATACGTGGCATACAAAAAGGGCTGCCTTCCATGGGTATATACTGGTACCAAGAAAACCAGGAATATGAAAAACAATTGTATATTAAACTAACAAATAATAGTGCAAAGGTGCAAACCAATATATAAAGGTGGACATTAAAACCAAATTAATGGCACAGAAAATGGGAAAGGGGGTCTCACAAGAGGGAAATCATGATGCTGAATTGAATAGGATACCTTCAATGTTAACTGAGAGCTCACATATTCACATGTGACATTGATATCATTGTATTCTTTGTACCTTGTGGAAGAACCAATCTGGATTTCAGGTGTTCTATACAAAACCAATGATGCGGTAAAAGTAGCTAAACCTACCCATTAAAACTACACCAAGATTTGTTGAAAGAATGGCTGTATTTTGGCATGAAAAAACCACATGTGCCTAGTTTCTCACAAATAAACTACCAGCCACTTGTAGAAGGTGCTATTAAGTTTGTTTATTTAAGGTTTCTAGGCAAAGTAACTATAAACACATGAGTGAGGAGTGCATATTGTATTGTGAAGCTTGATTGCACACAATGTGCGTAGATAGAAGCGGACTAGGCACATCCAAGTTGCCAGATATGAACTTATGAAATGATAATGTTAATGCTCCATTTGGCATCCAGCAGCAACTTTATTTTCTGCATTGATTTATTCATATGTGAACTTACCAAGTTTGAGACAGGTGTCAAGAATATAATCAGATTCTGACACTGTGTGACAACCATTTTTCCTAAGATGCATAGTTCCGTCAAATTTCAGACTGATATACACTGCAGTAATCTACTGTTACTTTGGATAACCAATTCTGACAATCTCCGGCCCAATATACTCTGTAATTAACTATCTTTCCCTGGATGAATTATTCTAACAATATCAGGCGAATGTTACACATTGTCCTTGAAACAAACTTCAATGAGAAAAATTGAAGCACAAAGTGTGAATTTGCAGGTCTGACACTCACATTGTCTTTAAAATGTTTTATAATTAAAGACCTTAAAAAAAATTAAGGCTCTTCAAACACAAATTAAAAGCTTCTTTTTTATCATAATATCTCAATATTTTTTTTTGTTTGTTTCTATGGTTAAATGGTTAAATTCTTAAAAATGAAGGTAAATATCATTGTTAATACTTGTGAGATACACCTTGGAAACTATACTCATGCTAAGCTGCAAGAGCTCTTGAATACTCCCAGGTTTGCTTCACTAGTAGATATTATAAGCGAAACAAAAAACGGAAAAACATTCTTTGTTCAACACAGATCCATAAGACTACCATTGCTCTCTGGTTTTTAAAACTGCTATGTTAATAGTTATTTTAAATGGGTTCAGGCAACATAGCCATTTTAATTAAATATAATCTGAAAGAGTTGTTTTCAGATTCATTCAAAGTTTGGGGCAAAAGCTGTTGTGAAACTTGTATTCATGAAAATATAAGTTTTAAAAAGGTATAATTTTTCAAAAGGGTGGTCACTTGGAAGGAAGTTGGTCCTAAAAATGACCTTGAACGACTCTGGGAAAGTTTCTCAAGTTTGCCCAAAGTATAGAATGAGTGTGTACAGGAAGTATGCCATTAAAAGTTGGGAGACTGTGTTGCCTGAACTTGGGTTTCTGTGTGAATGTCACATAGCTGGAGCTGCCCCTCTGCCCAGCACCCTGGTCCCCCGCCACCGACCTCTCCACAGACGCCGCTTCTGTCTGATTTGATGGGGGCATCATTTCTTGAATATTGGCTAAAGAATATTCAGAGGCTGTTCTGTATGTAGAAGAATATTGATAAAAGCAGGATAAAAAGTCAACATCAATTTTTGGCACACATCAGAAACAATGACTTATTAATTGGGATTTAGCCGAAAAAAACAGCAGGAAATGTGGTAGAATTTCAGGCCATTTGTGTATACAAGAGGCATCCATTAAGGGGTGATATGAGAGCATTGTTGGGGAGGAAAGATGGTCGCGGGATGCGACGGAAACTCTTAAGTGTGCATACTCTAATCATTGGTTAAAGCTGGCAGAGTGTGTATAAAATAATTAGGCAAGATTGGCTGCCGATCGTGAGCAAGTGGTCGTCAGCCAGGCAAATGATGGCAGTTTGCAGAGACAGAGGAAAGAGCAAATGGAGTTGGAGGCAGTGTGGGGCCCTCGCACACGCAGTCAAAACAGTAAGCTATACTGAGCAAATGTACATAACATGAACTAGTCAAACACAGCTCCGTGATGCTCACACCTTTGCACCAATCTGGCAATTAAGGCGCCAGGATTAGATTCATCCTCCGTGGAGGTTCGCTGCCATCTTCCATAGCAAGAGGTCCCCCGCCCAAACATTGCTGCTACCCTCCGTATACGATATATTATACCCACCACAGTCTGCTATCTACAGAACATACCACGTCTACAGAAGAATATACCACGTCGTCTTTACAAGACTTCAAAATTAATGTGCAGAAATTTTAAACCAACAAACTGCAGAACAGATTTGAAAGAAATTTAATACAAGTGTTTTCACATTGATAGAGCTTAGAATTGTTTATTTCCTTTCGCCTAGCTAACATTCAAACAATAAAACTTGCTTCATTTTGTATCTTGAATTCTCAGAAAACAGACTAATGAATTTTTATAACCATTTATTCATTAGAACTCTGAGCACTAGATATGAAGTAGATCTGAAATTTTAGAAGTAGATCCGATAATTTCTTAAATTAGAAGGCATTTATTATTTTTAAATTGTTTACAACAACTTTCACTTGCAAAATGTAAATATTTTGGTGGATGAACTCAATCACTGTCAAATTATGGAAAGCACATAACTCAATCAAACAGAGGTTATGGATTGGGGTTCTAAAAAGAAGAAAAATAACTGATATCATATTATTCAACACTTATTTTAAGCAGCATTCATGTTTGATTTATGAAGTTTTAAAAACCAATTGAGCTTTATTCAGGGTAAATAAGAGTTTTTATTTCAGCAATGTTGATATATCTATTGGGCCTTCACAGCTGACTGAACGAGGGTCACTTTATAACTAATAAATGACTTCCACCTGATCTAGTCCTTACTGACTGTCCACTGAACCCTGACATCGTGCAGTTTTGTCATCTTCATAATGTGCCGATTTCCAAGCTATGTCTTGTCCATTTTCCACACTGCTGATTTACAGGATCAGGACCCAGTAAAAACAGCAAAAACAGGGTCAGCGATCGGCGACAAAGACACACATAAAAGGGCAAAATTGGCGACTGACAAGCCGTACAGCAGGATATGGCCCTATCAGATTTCACGATATTTACGAGGCCTCACTTGGATACGGACAGTGATCCATGTAGAGACATACGGCTGGCTGAACACTGTCAAACCATGGAGCCATCTTCCCCTCAATCCCCAAACTACCCACCTCACAGCCTCCAAGATAACACAATTGCTTTGGCAGTTCCCTTATCAATGCTTCCCAACCCTGGTCAGATCTGTAATCCTAATGTGCTCTCAAAATGACCACTCTTTGCTGCCTCAAGAGCTCCAATGACATTTTTTACGATTATCACAATTTTCAGACCCCCCACCGAGTTGACAAAAATTATTCCTTAAAAAAGTTATCCAATATTACATGTGAAATTTGCAAAAAAAAATTCTAAATATAAGACAAGCTATTTTACTAACAATATTTGTTTGGAAATCTTTTAGAGTTAGTTTAGTTTTAGATTTTTTCTTCTGTAATAAAGATCCAAATTACAATCAAATTGAATTAATGTTATTAATAAAACAGTCACATAAGTTCACATATTTTTATAAATATACCAAATTATATATTATATGTATTTTGTCAATAGAGATATTCTCTGGAAATGTTATCAATCAGTTCACTTTATGGTATCAGCCATTTCACTAGTCATGGCATCAGACACATCATGAGTCATGGCATCAGCCTTTCACTAGTCATGGCATCAGACACATCATGAGTCATGGCATCAGCCATTTCACTAGTCATGGCATCAGACACATCATGAGTCATGGCATCAGACATTTCACTAGTCATGGCATCAGACACATCATGAGTCATGGCATCAGCCTTTCACTAGTCATGGCATCAGACACATCATGAGTCATGGCATCAGCCTTTCACTAGTCATGGCATCAGACACATCATGAGTCATGGCATCAGCCATTTCACTAGTCATGGTATAAGACACATTATGAGTCATGGCATCAGCCTTTCACTAGTCATGGCATCAGACACATCATGAGTCATGGCATCAGCCTTTCACTAGTCATGGCATCAGACACATCATGAGTCATGGCATCAGCCTTTCACTAGTCATGGCATCAGACACTTCATGAGTCATGGCATCAGCCATTTCACTAGTCATGGTATAAGACACATCATGAGTCATGGCATCAGCCTTTCACTAGTCATGGTATAAGACACATTATGAGTCATGGCATCAGCCATTTCGCTAGTCATGGTATAAGACACATTATGAGTCATGGTATAAGACACATTATGAGTCATGGCATCAGCCATTTCACTAGTCACGGTATAAGACACATCATGAGTCATGGCATCAGCCATTTCGCTAGTCATGGTATAAGACACATTATGAGTCATGGCATCAGCCTTTCACTAGTCATGGCATCAGACACATCATGAGTCATGGCATCAGCCATTTCACTAGTCATGGTATCAGACACATCATGAGTCATGGCATCAGCCTTTCACTAGTCATGGCATCAGACACATCATGAGTCATGGCATCAGCCTTTCACTAGTCATGGCATCAGCCATTTCACTAGTCATGGCATCAGCCTTTCACTAGTCATATCACCAGACACTTCACTAATGATGGTATAAGACACTTCAATGGTGATGGTACCAGACACTTCGCTAGTCATGGTATCAGACACTTCATGGGACATGGTATCAGACACTTTATGAGACATGGTATCAGACACTTCATGAGACATGGCATCAGACACTTCATTATATATATATATATATGAGAATGCTTCTGAGATGCAAGATTAGACGACAAGGAAGGTCAAAAGACCAAACTAATATGAACCCCCGATATTTGGAACTCTTGGGTTGAGAAAGTTCAGAAAAGTTCAATTTAGAATTTCAACTAATGTCCTTTTTAGATGATATACTACACCATATTCCATAAATAAATTCCAAGGAGAGCAATTAATTTTTTTACTGAATCCCATGCAGTGTAAAATCAGTTACCTGAGAATTTCCATGGCCAAACTTTATCTTTTAATTACAGTAGAATCTAACCTGGCATGGGAGCGATTTGGTTTTTGATATAAACCTGAGATCAAGGCCCTGTCAGATTCGAACTATAAACAAGGCTCAGCCAGGGGAGGTGGGGTGGAAAAATAGAGTGGTAACCAGCCAAGTGTGAGACACTTGGTCCTGATGACCTGTCAAAGGCTCGTCTTGGATCTCACAGCAAGCTGTCACTGCCAATGCTCAGGTCCACCAACTTTGTATTTGGAGTGCTTTGATTTTCCTTGAAATAGCATGAGTCATAAATAAAATATGTAAAATGACTAATATATTTTGAACTAATTCAAAGATACATAATTGACAAATAATTTACACTGCAAATTAATATAAATTAAAACTATATTTGTGTTTCTGTTATATGTTTGTGAATGATAAAACGTCTGTGTTTTATTAAAAAATCCTAATGATTAATATATATATATATATATATATATATATATATATATATATATATATATATATATATATATATATATATATATATATATATATATATATATATATATATATATATATATATATATATATATATATATATATATATATATATATATATATATATATATATATATATATATATATATATATATATATATATATAATATCCCCTCCCTCACAGAAGAGGACCAAGAGATCGACCAAGTGTTTAAGAGCCAATCCTGCTCATCATTAATACTCATATATGCATGATAAATGATGAAAGAGAGAAACGAAAGGTGTGCAGTATATGGGCCCTATATGGAGACAATAGATGAGACAGCAGTGTAGTTTTCATATATTTTTAAGAAGCTTTTCTAACTGAACTAGAAAGTTTGTGAGTGGTACAAAACTGAAGTCAGCACAGTATTTAATGCATACAAGTTCATGCACTATCCAACTCACAAATATCAATCTCTTTTGTGCTTTGAGTCGATCAAAGCACTCCAGTTACATAAATTATTCTCCAAATCATGAACATATTGTAAAGGATACATATAGTTACAATGTATTTATGTAATATCATGATCTAATCTTTTCTGATTTGTAAAGGATTAGATTCACAATATTTTGGAAGTAGCAACCTATAGGGCATTCAAGTAGGTCATTGTGACCTAGTTACATAATTTTTTCTAAAAATTATGAACTAAGATATTGTGTAAGATAAATGTAGTGAGAATACATACTATTTGTAGTGTTTTGAAAAATATCAAAAATAGTTGATCTTGAAAATCAGCTCCTGTGACCTTGAAAATAGCTTAAGGTCACCCAATATCAAACTTATCCAAGGCCCTAATAGGTTGATCACATCTCCAAAGTTATAATAATATTGCTGTATTTTGACAGAATATAGAGCATTTACAAGTGAAGTTGCTCTTGTGCTGATCATGCCCTTGACTTTGATCCAATGTCATAAAAAGTGCACCGAAATAAATTACCATCGATATTTACTGATATTTACATGATATCAAGATATAATCTTCTCTGATTTGTAAAGGATTAGATTAACAAAATTTTGGAAGTTATGAACAAAATGACTTTTAAGTAGGTCACTGTGACCTAGTTACATAATTTTTTCTAAAAAATATGAACAAAGATATTGTGTAAGATAAATGTAGTAAGAATACATACTATTTGTAGTGTTTTGCAAAATATCACAAATAGCCGATTTTGAAAATTCACTCCTGTGACCTTGAAAATTGCCCAAGCTCACCCAATATCTAACTTATCCAAGTTATATCAATATTGCTATATTTTGTAAGAAAATAGAGCATTCACAAGCAAAGTTGCTCCTGTGCTGGCCATGACCTTGACCTTGACCCAAGGTCACAAATAGTTCAGCCCAAAAAATTTCCCAGGCCTACATATTATCATGTTATATTATCTAGTTCTTATGTCCAAGCGTAAAGGAACGGCAGACACTGTGGCAGCGGTGGACGCGGTGGAAACAAAGCAAGTACATAAAGTCAGCTTGTGCTGACTTAATAAGCAAATCAGTGGCTGGAGCAAATATATATGTTTTGGGGAATTGAAGCATAGGGATGTGTGCAAAAATGGTACAATCTTGGAAACTATTTCAAAAGGTGCATGGAAACGATTCATATGGGAAGAAAACACCAAACATATCTGCTGCAACACCAATTTCATAATAAGCTGTATAACTTGTCTTCTGCCTTAGAAATTGAAATAAAAAAATTAAAAAATTTGTCACATGATATGTGCATGACAATCAACAAATAATCAACAATTTGCAGTAAATAGGAAATATGTCTTGTCCAAAACTTGTTTAAACTTTGGCTGCCATTTACCAGAGCTATAAATCAGTCAAAAAGGAAAAAAATAAGAGAAAAATATCCCAAATTTGCTGGCCCCACCTAAATGCTGCTTGCTTGGGTCAAAAGGGCAAGCTCAAATTTTGAACACTTGATCCGGAAATTATCTTTTTCATAGATAAACATCTATATAAATTAATAAAATATTCAGTATCACATAAACGGGATTCTTCAATATAACATAGGCATCAGAGATGCATCAACCCTCAGCCCTGGTAACTTATTGCACAACATTCGCTCCACACAATATTTGTGAACAAAACGTCACCGCACCATATAATTGTTCCTGTGACCTTGAAAAGTAGGTGAAGGTCTTCACTGAGGTCTTCACCAGATGATTATGTGTGTCAAGTCTCATAAAGCTGCCATCATTCGTTCTCGAGTTATAGCAATGATAGGGATTTCACATAATTGTCACTGTGACCTTGAAAAGTAGGTGAAGGTCATGTTCCATAGAAAAATGTCTGAGGTCTTCAACAGATGCGCATGTGTGTCAAATCTCATAAAGCTGCCATCATTTGTTCTAGAGTAATTGTGATTCTTGGGATTTCACATAATTGTCCATGTGACCTTGAAAAATAGGTCAAGGTCGCTGTTCATAGAACTCGTCCGAGGTTTTCACCAGATGCTTATGTGTGTCAAGTTTCATGAAGTTGCCATCATTTGTTCTAGAGTTATCGCGATGACAAGGATGATTTCACATAATTGTCCCTGTGACCTTGAAAAGTAGGTGAAGGTCATGTTTCATAGAAAATATTCTGTCTTCAACAGATGCTTATGTGTGTCACATCTCATAAAGCTGTCATCATTCGTTCTTGAGTTATTGTGATTCTTGGGATTTCACATAATTGTCCTTGTGACCTTTAAAAATAGGTCAAGGTCGCCGTCCATCGGACTCATCCAAGGTTTTCACCAGATGCTTATGTGTGTCAAGTTTCATGAAGCTGCCAGCATTTGTTCTCAAGTTATCGCGATGACAAGGACGATTTCACATAATTGTCCCTGTGACCTTGAAAAGTAGGTGAAGGTCATGTTTCATAGAAAAAATTCTGAGGTCTTCAACAGATGCTTATGTGTGTCAAATCTCATAAAGCTGCCATCATTTGTTCTTGAGTTATTACGATTCTTGGGATTTCACATAATTGTCCATGTGACCTTGAAAAATAGGTCAAGGTCGCTGTTCATAGAACTCGTCCGAGGTTTTCACCAGATGCTTATGTGTGTCAAGTTTCATGAAGTTGCCATCATTTGTTCTAGAGTTATCGCGATGACAAGGATGATTTCACATAATTGTCCCTGTGACCTTGAAAAGTAGGTGAAGGTCATGTTTCATAGAAAAAATTCTGAGGTCTTCACCAGATGCTTATGTGTGTCAAATCTCATAAAGCTGCCATCATTTGTTCTTAAGTTATTGCAATTCTTGGGATTTCACATAATTGTCCCTGTGACCTTGAAAAATAGGTCAAGGTCGCCGTCCATCGAACTCGTCCGAGGTTTTCACCAGATGCTTATGTGTGTCAAGTTTCATGAAGCTGCCATCATTTGTTCTCAAGTTATCGCGATGACAAGGATGTTCGCTACAGACATACATACATACATACATACATACCCACGCCAGGAGTACTGCAATACCCTCAGCCTGATTACATCAGGGGCTGAGGGTAAAAAATGGGTTACCAACCATGTTCATGTCCAGGTTGATCCCATCTAAATGAGATCCATCACTTTGCCTATGATTATTATATGATACGGCTTTCTGGGCAATTACTGAGATACGGTTGAGTGATTTATCTGAGTTCAAAATCAAATAAGGCAAAACAATTTAAATACCGGTATTTAAAATGTGGTTTGATTCAAATTGTTCTTTTGTATAAACATTAATGTTGCCTAACAATTATCCATGTCAAGATTTTGAAACATTTAAACTCTGACAAATTATTGGTATATTGTACCATTTATGTAATAATCAAATCAAGAATTTATAAAAGGAATACCTGATCTTTCATAATATATTGGATAAAATAGTTGGACGGAAGAGTTGACAAATATAAAATATTCTATTTTAGTATGTGGCCTTCACTCTATATTTAATATGTGACCTCAGATGGCTTTCAAAGATTGGTCAGCTACAGCAGTTATATATTGGGAAGACTGTAGTTCTCATAATACTGGACTTGTATATAAACAAATAACTTCACTACTTTTCAAAGATTCAAAATAAACACAAACAGGAAATTTCAAACTAACTTTCACATTTGCATTTGAATCTATAATGAATTAAAGCTTTACAATAACCTGAAAGATTTAGGAGACAAATAAGTATTGTTTAACTTCAACAAAACTTCCACGTCTGGAATATGGAGTAGATATTTCCAAAATATCCCTACATAATCACAATAATCAAATGAAAATTTAGACCTCATAGCCTGGGTGCACAAGAAGTGAATCAGAAGCCTCGGAAACCAGACCTGGCATATGTCCGCATACCTATAATGATATTCAATCCATGAGCCACCAACTATGATGATGGTATTTGATACAAAATAATATCAAAGCTCACAGTTTCCTGCCACAGGGACACACCTGCACCTACTCATCCACACAACACCTCCTATTCATTTCATGGAAACATACCATATAATTCATTTCAATTTACCTACCACTAATCCTCAAGCGGGGAGACATTTGCAGCCGCCCCCTGCCAAGCATTTCACAACTTTCTGTAATTTTTACTCTTTCTTTTACACGTCTACAGTATTGCGACCTTATTTATCTATGCATCTCAATACCAGCTAAACCAATCCCATGATATAATTAAATATAATTAATCTGGGGGTTACACTTGAAGAAATGTAATCTAGTATCTGCTACTGTCTGTTTACGTTGACATTTTGCAAGTGTTGTCTTACACAAAACCATAATTCAATTTGAAGTGTACATATCATGCCTTGCTGCTTTATGAAAGCCTAAAGTCAATGTTTTACACAAATGTAATGCAATTTTTGCATCTAATTGCCAGTTTTGCAAGCCATACTTTTGCAGGAATCAATGAATGCCAGTTTTAATTTCAAAACTAACATTATTTGTATTTAAAATTTTGTTCTTTTTTATTACAATGAAATCCAATAATCAAAATCATCTTATATTATAAGAGAGAAGCTTTATTTGAGAAAATCAAGTACAATTTTAATCTCTTGTTGTTTTTTTAGACCAACCACATCCTGGTGTTGTTTTACCAATTTCAGAGATTATACACAAGGATGAATTGTATTCCCTCACTCTACACTGTGTCCTGCCAATTGCTCTTGTATGCCAGCACAATTTCCTTGACAGTTAGAAAATCCAAATCAACACCAGAGGGCCTTCTGAGTAATATTTGTAAGTCACATAGACACTAGAGGACACTAGCCGTCATACATTTCTAACACCAGAGGACACTAATCTGTGGTGCTGTCC
This sequence comes from Amphiduros pacificus, assembly GCA_949316495.1. Classification (NCBI taxonomy): domain Eukaryota; kingdom Metazoa; phylum Annelida; class Polychaeta; order Phyllodocida; family Hesionidae; genus Amphiduros; species Amphiduros pacificus. The sequence continues at coordinate 43,410,994 of OX439003.1, read as the reverse complement.
AGTGATTTAACCCAATCCAAAGACATTCCTTGATAGAGAAACATCTAAGTTTACCCCATATGTTCAAGATTTCACTCAAGATTGGAGCCAAATTATACCCGAAATGAAAATTAGTCTATGTATAGTTTTGAAATAGATAAAAATTTGGTTTAAATCTTGAAATTGTCAAAGCCTCCATATTATAGTTTGTAAATGTGTCTGAGCTCTGAAAATCCACCCGAGCAGCATTGACAAAAATATCAACTCAGAGAGACATCTGGTGGAAAACTCTTTTATGGCACAAGGAGATGTTGGAGGTGCAGTGAAACATATGAGCCATATCTTGAAAAATGGCTTGTAGGGCTTGCATTTAGTACCAAAGTATTCATCACATCTTTAAAGATATCCAAGGATATGAACTGTTTGATAAGCTACACTATCTATGTATCAGTGAAGCAAATATAACTGCAATCAACAAAAGTAGACATGACCAAAAAAATAATAACCTTGTTTCCTTGCTTTTTATAAATATATTGAGAATGGATATATTTAAATGACTTTATGAAATAATATTTTTCACCTGAAACAATGTCTTTTCACCCAGCGAAATCAGAAACAACCTTTTTTTTAAGGTCCAATATGGAGGCGGGTCTGTGTTGATTGGCCTGTATATTACATAAAGATGTATCTTAATAATAATACTATGAGCACTGTACATACATCTGTCTGTCTGTTTGTTTGTTTGGGGTTTACATCACTTTCAACATTATTTCAGTCATTTTGTGATGAGACCTACTTGTAACAGATATAGTGCCAATCACTGAATTGTCAGGTCGCAGGTCCTTGACATGACAACCTGTCCGGTCACAGATTTACAAGGACAACGGGTTAACCCTTTGGCACGGGCCTCAGCTCATGTGTGAAATTGTAACATTGTGTGAAATTGTGAAATTGTAACATTGTGTGTGTGTGTGTGTGTGTGTGTGTGATAATTTTAGAGCTTTTCACAAAGACTAATTTCCACAATGATGGGCTGCCTGGTGGTACATGAGTGACATTTTAACAGATCAAATTTGGTTCAGCTAAAATCAAAGAACACATAACCAAAATAAAAACTTGTTTTCCTCCATGCTTTGTTTTACATCCAAACATATACTTCACATACCTGAATGGATATCCTTGAGAAAATCCATATGCAAGACCTGCAGTTATGGCAACAAGTTCAAGCAAAATAGAAAAGAAACTGATGCCCTCAGCACTCTTGGCTCCTGCAATCTTCAGAATCTGAGGAAGCTTTACTGCAACAAAGAACACTGCTATTAGAAATGTTGACATTCTGTGAGGGTGGCACATCTATCGTATTAAATAAAAATATTGCAATTATACCTATATAATAAATGATTAACTTTAAATTTCACGATGACAAATTTATTTGTGATGTTGGTAGATAGGCTCCTTGCTGATAGAATAGGCATATCTGTGCATTTCAAAAGAATGTTTTTCTATAAAAATAATCCTGTCATCTCAGTGTAAAAAAATTTCATTTCAAAATAAATACGGTATGATTCTCCAGAAATATAAGCCCCAGTTGAGGGTGAACTTACCAAGGACAGATCCCAGAATGATGCTGTAACCAAGGGTTTTGCTGAGCACCAACTTCAGGCATACCGCTGCAATTTTAAAGCAAATATATATTTAAATTTATATTCAAATCAATAATAGCACATTTACTGCATCTCTGATTTTAAATTCAAGGAAAGCAGTGTAAAATTACTGTATTTACTCGAATATAAGACTAGTGTATAAGACAACCCCAAAATTGATGTTATTTTGCTTGAAAAGACCAATTTCCGAATATAAGAAGAGTCCATTTTTCTCGAGACATCGGCACTGCTACCATTCAAGTTTGGCGGCCATTTTAAAAGTGAAACGCAAATATGCTTACGCAACAAGATACACAGGGAGAGCCTGTGGACGGTGATTTACGGCAAAACGTAAATGAGATCCTTGACCTTAACGTCAAAACAAAGTGTTTTCATTACAGACTTTCATATCTTCGAAATACTCTATACAGAGAAAAATTCACGCCTAGTTATTTTTGCGCCATCGCCGTTTTCGACAGGTTCGCGCTGTTTTATTTTCACGAATTTTGGATTTCTAGTACATAATATTATCACAAATATTTCAATGCGAGTTAATAACAATCATTTTCGCGCTAAAAACAAGAGCCTCTTCCCGTCACTTCCGCCTTTCAAAATTGCGACCACATGTTGCGTTGAGTTGTGTCTTCCCTTTTTTACAGAAATGCCTTCACACGTGGATCGATTTTAATTGCGTTTTAAATGCTTTCACACGTGGATCGATTTTAATTGCATTTTAAATGATAAATAAAGGTATTTACCCAATATTAATACAAAATACGTTTTGCAGGTCGAGAACAGAACAAAACCATTCATCCATTTAACATGCATTACATAATACGAGGTCATCATGTTAAAATCGGGAGTGACGGGGACAAGCTTTTTTTTATTTTTGGTGCGAAAACAATTGGAGTCTATCAACACGCATTGAAATATTAATATATTGTGCAATGATGGATCCCTGGCTTCTCCTCATGTTGCAGACGTGAATTACCGCGACGTCATATACATGATATTTACGTTTTACTTCATGGATAAATTCTCGACCTGCGAAGCATAATTTGTGATAATATTGGGTAAATACCTTTATTTATCATTTAAAACGCAATTAAAATCGATCCACGTGTGAAAGCATTTCTGTCAAAAAGGGAAGACACGACTCAAAGCAGTGGAGACAATGACTAAACGCAAAACTGTGAACGCTGATAATTGGAATCAGTGAGAACAAAGTCAAAACAAAGAGAGAGAGTCTCCTCTTCAATTTCGCGTCCATTTAATTTCGCGAATGACGTCCTGGCGCGAATTAACGTGAAAATAAAAAGGTCGCGAAAATTTGTCTGTATACAGTAACGGATATCGGAAGTAATGGATCAATTTTAATTGCGTTTTAAATGATAAATAAAGGTATTTAACCAATATTATCACAAATATTGCTATGCAGGTCGAGAATTTCTCCAAGTCCTTGACCTTAGCATCAAAACAAAGGAGAAGCTCTTATTTTTGGTGCGAAAATGATCGGAGCACTGCCAAAGTATGAAATCGGAAGTGCACAAAAAACTCTCTAAAATCCAATCATTAAAAAAAACCAAGATGGAAACCAGCAATCCGCAATCACACTATGTAGTAATTACAATGTATATTCTTCACACTCAATCTGAATTAGTTTTTTTTGTTTTTTGTTCACCATCTCATTACTCTCTAAATTATGTCAAAACTAGCAAATTTTTAATGATGCACATAAAAAAGAGAGAGAATTTTTCGAGACAGCACATTTCAAAACAATGTCAGGAAACAGGATTTTACATATTTTTCCTTATCGCTCTCCCAATTAATGTCACAGCTAGGACAAAAATCACTAGCTAGTGGACTTGAAATCCACTTTTCTGGGAGTATCATGTATTGCCCATTACATTTCAGTTACAACTGAGGTAGACATCGATCTCTGGGCAACAGGTTTTCAAAATACCATATATATTTCTTTTAAACATTGAATCTTTAAGGCTTTTAAAAAAAAATCTTCATTTTTTTCTTGAGCTCAGCATTTCTTTCCCATTGTTTTCAAGTTTTCAGTCCTTCTTTTTTTCGAAGGAGTGACAGCAAGGAACCAGCTAAAATTGCACAGTGGTTGCCCTGTGACTTCATTTGACACTCGCCCCTTTTTTACAGCCATAATGTCATCACTAAGACTCTTTTAAATGCAATCTCAAGTCATCAAGCGTAATATTGGCTTAAACAAGGAAGAAAGGATGTGATAAATAATGCAGGGCTCTTTATTAAGATATGTTATAATGATGTAAGATGTTGAAATATATCATTACTGCAACAGTAAACCACTTGAGGTAGAAAGCAATCAGATGGTCAGTGGTCAGTGAGCAACATGAAAACTATCAATAACATGAACAATTTGATCCCGTTATTGATCACTGATGTTCATTAATCTCTTTGGCCTTCTTTAGATGTGTGCTTCTCAGACAACTGATGATAAATTGTTATTAGTGACTAAATTTATGCACATGACCCCAATCATACTTGTTACAATGTTATCACGATAATGACGTCAGACTGATTGGATCATGAACTTTTGACCCCAGCACTTCTTTGAGCACATTGAATAACCATGGTTATGAATTTTATCAGTTTAGTATGCAGATATACTAGTCCAGAAAAAAATTGGTTAGTCCTGCCAATCAACAAAATTTTGATTGGCTAATCCAGTAATACCTTGATGAGCATCTTGAAAACCATGGTCATAAATTTTAATAACTTAGTTTGCAGATACACTCGTCTGGAAAAAAAATTGGTATGTCCTCTCAATCAACAACATTCAAATAGGCTTGTCCTTTTGGGGTTGAAAGCCATAAAATGGCTCTATTAATCCAGAGTCTACTATTTGATATGTGGGACCAGTGCGTACCAAAATAGTGCTTGATAATTTCCTACTCCCCCTTACTTTGCATGGTAATAACAAGATGAAGATAATAGAAGGCTCCACTTAAATTGCACTATTTAATAGTACAATAATGGCTTGTTTTATCTATGTTATGAAAAAAAATAAGGAAACTTATTGAATGGACTATATTTTGGTCTTTGCTGTGAGGGGCTCATTCCTATGTTTCCATGTTCTACCTTCTGTTTTCAAGATAGGTGGCACTTAACCCCTAACGGACGGGAAGGACGGCAACGTCCACCACCGGCAACGGACGGGAAGGACGTTGACGTCCCCATTGTTCTGGTTTGATGACGTCATTTGTAACATTCTGAAGGGCTACAACTTGTTACAATGTAATCATGATAATGACGTCAGACTGAGTTGATCATGAACTTTGACCCCAGCACTTCATTAAGCAAATTTAGTAACCATGGTTATAAATTTTATAAATTTAATGTGTGGATACACTTGTCCAGACAAAAATTGGTTAGTCCAGCCAATTAACAAAATTTAGATAGCTTAGTCCCTTAGGGGTTAAACAGATCCTGACGAAAAGTTTCAATGATCCCCTCACTTCATATTCTGCTTTCAGATAGATGAATATTTTTGCCATTTGATAAATGCTGTTCAAAAGATCCTAGGTCGAAACATATATATATTTTTTTATTTTTTTAAATTGAGGCATTTACAATGGTTTTCAATAGGGAATTGCAATAGTGGTCCAATGCCTCTCTGAAGTTGGAATTACACTCATGTCATTCACAGCTCTCATGTCTTTTTGCAGTTTTGATGTCACAAACTGTAAAGCAAACATGAAACACAAAAATGATAACAGTAACTAAAAAAAAATGTTCAATAGTGAAGACTAAAGTCTAAAAACTGAGTCCTGTTCAAAGATTAAGTTTTGACATATGGGCGATAATTGAAAATCCAATATTTATATCGATTTGGAACAATTGTATAAAATAGTATATCGATAATTATATTATCTTAAAGTAATGTCTTACCATTCAGAAAGTTAAATTTAACAAAAAACTCGTCATAACAAGGTTGTGGCACGAAAACTTGGATCCAAGATTCCAGAACGCCCGCCATGGTGGCAATGGCTGTACACGATTGGCACCCGCCGTTTAGCCGGCGGCGAGAGCGGCAGATCGCCGGATCCTCCATTTTGTCCCGCCGAATTCGCCGAGGGTATTCAGAGGGCGGAGGTCGGCGTCCGCCGCCTTCCGCCGCCGGAACCCGCCGGTTCAATCGTGGAGAAACGGGATAACCCGGGCTAACTTGCCGGACCCAATCGTGTACAGCCAAAGTCTCGTACAATCTCGAGCAGCAATAATTGCCTCCTCCAAGACTCCATAAGTGATGGTCAGAAATTAATTCACATATCGATTCTGGTTTTCAATGAACATATTTTAAACTTAAACTTATAGATGTAGGCAGGCAGGTCGGCGGATTCCGCTGCCTTCCACCGGCTCTTTCAAATTGTGTGTAGTCATACTTTCTACTCAGTGGCTTTTTCAGGACATTTTGTGCACATTGGTACTAGACACAAATAATAGATTTGGACTGCATTGTAGTAACATTGGTACAGTGACGTCATAAATTGCAGTGGGTCACACCCTTTTCTGCTGCCTGCAAAACGTGGTCATGATGCCATGATTTAAATGATACCACTTAAAATAAGTGTAATATAAATTGAATTATGATGATGTGATGAATTGTTCTGACGTTCTGAAGTTTTGACCCATTTTCTTCAGAAATAAAAAAAATGAGAACAATTTGACTTTTAATATGAATTCTTTATCACATAGATTTGACTGATGATCATCATTAAGGAGGGTTATTACATATTTTGTACATAAATAAATTTAAGAGGCCTTAATTCTGCAAAACATCTGATTCATAAAATAATGCTTGGTTTTTAAAAACTATAATGGTATCTCAGACATCAACAAAATTACTTTACTGCATGTGCTGCATTGAAAAACCTTTTGCCCCTGGCACATTTATAAATTTAGGTTAAATTTCGCCATTCCTATTTTATTCAATGCAAATATTTTAAGGTTGAGTTACTAAGTGGCCCAGGCAATTTTTTTACAGCATTACAACTAAGATTAGGTCTGGTTTGTTTATTAATGTATACCCTTCTCCTGTAGATTTCAAGTATCAGTAATACAGTAATATCAATGAATATATATTTGCCTGGGGTCTTTTTTTCACAGGGATCAGTGAGAAATTCAGTGCATTGGATTATATTGGGCATTGAAAAAAAAACGGTAATTCTATGAAAAATCTTCCGGGCAAAAAAGTTTTTCATCACAGACTTATGGAAAAGACATTTTTTAGCAGAGTATGTGTACAAAGAGAGATAAACCAGACCTAATGCATATATTTGAAATTTAAGCCTATTCTAATATTATATATAGCCATTTCTGAGATTTTGTTTACATTTTTAGAGGCTAAACCCCACACAGATAGCCTCTTTGTACACATAAAGCATTGTACTTTATTAAACTCAGATAGTAGACTGTTATAATAATGTGAACAAAATTACACATAAAAACTAATTCTTATTTATAAATAAGACAGGTTTTTTTAAACTCATATTTGATTAATCAGAAATATTTATAATTATACCCACTGCAACTACAGTTGGACCCTACCAGTGCTAACGATATGACCACTAAGGCTTGCCCTGATGCACCATAAGGCCATTTATTTGTTCTAGTTATGAGAAAAACCAAGCGTTTTTTGTACCAAACATTTTGGAGATTTTATGTGGGAGACATAAAAAACGTCCAATTTTTTCCTATCATTTCTATTATAAAATAGTTTACCTTGATCTTAAAATCTTTGAACAGCTGTAAATTTGGTTCTAATTAATATATTTTCATGATTTTGGGTGTTTTCTTGTGTGTTAACCCAAGGAATATGATTACTAACATTTCCTGTAAAAATGATCTTAATGTGAAGTTTCATTGATTTTGTTGCTCAGGATCAAACCTGAGAGCAATATAACCTGAGAGTAGCTATAGAGGACAACCTAAATATCTTCAAATTAAGTTTATTTATCACCTATATTAATTTTGATATGGACTCTATGACCTGAGCTGGCCTTTTTCATGCAAAAATGTTTGACCTTGAGATGACCTTTGCTTGACTGTGAACAACAAAATCAATTGTTTAATGGCCTTATTAGAGCTAAGCTGACTGATCAATGTTTTTTTGTTATGTTTGTGGGCATTTTCTGGAAATGCCTGTACAAATTGTTTCATAAAATTGATAATTTAAATCCTTTCCTAGAGCATTGAAATGGTTCCCAACTTGATTTACAATGATAAGTCAGCTGTTTGAATTATTTTTTTTCACTTATATCTAAACATTAAAAAAATCAAGATGGAAACCCGCAATCGCACTATTAATTAGTGCAAGTCCACTGAAAATGCAATATTTGTCCACTAAGAACTCTGACCAATAGTTTCAATGGAGAAGATCAAAGTTGCCCATCCCAACTTTATTTTTATTTTTGTGGGGGGGATATATTGAGATAGGCCTTACACATTGGGAAAAACATAACTTTCAGCTGAACTTTTTCTTTTCCTTCTCTCACAGGGTACAGCAGTGTGTACCCTCTGACGCTGCTATACAAGACGTCTAACCAAATGTATGGCATTTGTGTAAGAGGTAATTTATCACGGGATTGATGATGATGATGATTGTGCGAGAGTTCACAAAAAATGGCCGCCTCCAGTCGAAACGTGGCTTTTCTTAGTTGTAAGTTTTGAAATATTTCAAATTTAAGCCATTATTGCTGATGGCTAATTTGTGTAAACAGACATTGACATTGTAAAACTTGCTTATAATTTGACCAACGTTTTAATATGTGCACCACAAGGCTTATACCATCTCAAAATCACATGACTTAACTCGGCAAAACATAGGCCCCCTGCCAGTCTCTCTGACTAATGATTAAATATAGTGGAGTTGTACAGATCTGGTTCCGGTAAAGTTGTACAGTTCCGGTGTGTACTTTTCAATGGGGAAAAAAAAACAACATGGAGATCGGCAATCGGCCTATGAAACCGTACCCAGGCATGCCACCGAGATTGCACATCTATTTTGCAATACTCATCGGTGTCTTTGCAATTCTCAAGCGGGTGGATTTTGCTCGATATTTTGAGAGGAATGTAGCACCCCTCCCATGTTTCAATTTTATTTTATTTCATTTTTTGTAACAGGGATGGCTCCTTTTTGACACTCATTGCCGACAGGCAATCAGTGTCAAAAAAGGAACTATCTGTGTTATTCTGTGATTGGTACGATCATGGGAAGTGTGTAATCATTTCCTGTGGTTTGTGATTCGGTTCTTTCTCTGATCAATGTTGTTCAAGCAACTTACGCCACTGTGGAGTGTTCATCGTGTGCATGCAAAAGGTTCTTATATGCGCATGCGCTAGCGTATGAATACGTTCATATAACAAGTAAACAGAGATAAAGAAGTGTGTGATGAAAAAAAGTTGTAGATCATGCAGGCCTTGACATTAACATTTGTGATCCACTTGCCCACCGGGCAAGTAAATTTTAAAATCTACTTGCCCTGAATTACAATTCACTTGCCCTGAATTTTTGTCCCAATATTTGAATACGGTATAGGACTAAAGCTTATAGGATTTGTACATTCAAACATTGGCTGATAATTAGAAAAAATGCCCATATAACCCATAGAATACACACTATTTGGCTTGAAAAAGTTGAAATGAATAGTACATGTTTTTATTTAAAATAGCATGCAGTGACCTCAAGTTTGTTAAAATTTTTTGTGCATATGCATAAGTACCAAATTTTTACGAAAACATAAAAATTGGCAATGCTCAGTCAATTCTTGACCAATTTATATCATTGATAACTCTTATTTTAGTTCCTTGGATATAAAAACAATAGGAATAGGACCTTTTCTAACTCAGGAGTTCAATTTTAAAGCAGAGAAATACATGAAGACTTTGAGCTTGTGAGTAAAAATGTCACCCTGAATTGTCAATCTTGTAAGAATATAACCTACAATTATCACTTTATAAGATTAAGTAATGTCAAGTGTTACTGATGGATATACCCCACTGTTACTCATCATACTTAAAATCAACTGTACATGTTTCCTGGATAATATAATGATTGACAAAGACCAAAATGTGCGAAATTGATAAGCTCTACCTCCCGATACAGTGCTTTGTGTGAAATACCATCTTGAGGAATATATATATTTAGCAGCATGCCATAACTTTATCTTGGTCAGGGTTTGGGAGGCAGGGGTAATACCAAGGGCAACGGAGCTTGGATACAAAGTTATCTCTAATCAGGTGTCATCCCTGTGATGTGGTCAGCAGCTCTCTCTGTTCTCTGTGGGGTACTTTGATTGGGGACAGATCACAGTACTTGACCACCGGGCAAGTGGAACAGATGTATCAAGTTGCCCGGACTTGCCCGACAGGTGTGAAATATACCTCGGGCAAGCGGGCAACTGGCTAATGTCGAGGCCTGAGATGTCAATATCGTCATCGCCCATCGATGTGCGAAATTATCAATTCACATTGCTTGGAAATGTGATCCAATCGATAGAGCATGAAATTCTGATCGATAATATGTGTTCCTATAACTTGTAAACAAAGATAACGAAGTGCGTGATGACAAAATACTCACCTACAAGTTTTCCTGCTCAGCAAAGCCAATAGGCATCCCGAGGAAATGACAACATGAACATCGTCATCGCCCATCGATGCACAAAATTATTCTTTTAAATTGCTTGGAAATGCTTCCCACTTGCAAGAACAAGGAATTTTCAGTAAGTTTAGTTCAAATTTGGTGTAAATCGGACAATTAGAACAGAAATAACTAGCAAAAGTATGATCGATGATTAGCAATAGCGCCTGAGCGATGATAGAGCAACTTATGTAATCGAGCCTGAAAAGGCACATCTTTGCACCCAGTTGTGCTAGAAAATTCGTTCATATACCAAATTAAATGTTTTTAAAAGATGAATAAAGATTGCTTTAGGGTTATTTTGATTTTTGTTTTGTTTGTTGCAAGTTTTGTTTTGTTTTTTTGTTTTTCCCATCCATGCTTCATGTGGAGCACCACTTTTTCTTGTTTGCTACTGTGTTTACAATTACAGTAAATATTTTATTTTGTTTCTGTACTTTAATTTTTGTTTATTTTTTTCCATCCATGTTACATGTGGAGCACCACCTTTTCTTTTTTATAAATGGAATGGGGATTCCTAAAGCAGGATATAAACAGGATTCCTGAAGTAAAGTCACCATCCAAAAAATTTAGACCGATCTTGAAATTTGTCACATTTAGCAACAAATTGAACAAATATTGAATACTCGTCAGCAACCAGTTTCCGCCAATGAAGTAGACCATGACTGGCAGCGGCTACAAGGGTCATCTCCAGCATAGCCGCTGTAATCGGCTGTAATTGGTAGCAACGAAAAACTGGTCGGGCAAAAGTACACCTGGCCTGGAAATTGGAATAACTGTAAATGACATTGTCAATCAGGATCTTGACTGAGCTTCAGCCTCCTCCCTCAAGAAAGGGGGCTAACGTAGTGAAAAATTATCTCCAAGCAGTCTGAGCTCATAATTGATATTCATATATGCATGACAAGCATTGATAAGAGCCACACAAAGTGTGCAGTGCCCCAGGGATGCAGACAAATGGTGAGGCAGCAAACAGCTTAATTACCACACCTTTGCGGGGAACAATATGCAGACAGCTTACTATCCCAGCAGATGCCATTTAGGTTCCTTAGATCAAGAAGCTTGCAAAACTGACTTGGATAGTCAGTGGGTGTAACTAAAATAAATAACATAGGGAAATTTAGAATTGAGAAGTGTGCAAAAATGTTACAATTCTGAACGCTATTCCAGTCCCTGTATGGACCCTAACAGCAAAAAAAAAGGTTCATAAGGGATCATAACAATTAAATCATGAACAAGATCAGTGCAAGAAAACATACTGTATAGAGAGGGAAAGCTTATCCTCTGTACAAAGAATATATAAATTCTTAATTCAGATTTGCATAATGTATTTGTAGATTGTATATCCAGCAGTACATCAATGAATGTCTAAAATTTTGTTGTGTGGCTAAGTCATTTTATAAATTAAGTTCATGGTCAGTAAAAAACGGGCTGACTAGAATTCTGTTCAAGGTGAGTTCAAATAGCAGTGAGGCAGCAGCTACAAGAACCCCCAGAAAAAAACCTGCTTGAATCAGTCAGACATAAATACAACATGTAAATGGAAACAACAAGCGCCATGAATTATGGAGTTCACTTCATCCTTGATTGTATATGCTATCATGCTAGCTGATTTTCTTGGCACAGCCCTTTTCAAATCTAATGTTGATGATTTTGAGCACATGTTTAGTGCACAATACCAACACAAGCAAGAGTGGTCAACACACAACTATAAGGTACAGGTGTTCAAAAGACTTTGATGCTGACAAATTTAACGCAGACATTGCTAAAGTACCATGGTCCACCCTAGATATGTTTGATGACCCTGACGATGCACTTGATATGTGGACCTCATTATTTGAAAGTGTTATAGATGATCACTTGCCATGGCGTGAAAAAAGAGTAAAAAGAGAAAAACAGCCAGAATGGATGAGTGATGATATATCTGAGGCAATAAATCTTAGAGATCAGTACAAACAGGCAGATGATGAGGACAATTACAAAGCCTGGCGTAATAAAGTGGTGTGGCTAATAAGAACAGCCAAAAGAGAATACTATACAAATCTTATTGAAAAATGTACCTCAGACATCAGACAATTTTGGATATATATAAATGAGTTAGATCCAAAAGCAAAAGCTCCCCCTCCACCAAAACTACAGGAGGGTGAAACTGTGATCACAGAGCTACATGACATTGCCACAACAATGAATGACTTCTTTGCACATATTGTGAGCAACTATCTGACAAATAACAGTGCATCACCACCAAACTTTGAGAAATTAAAAACATTCATTGATTCCAAAAAGCCCACTGATATAGTGTTTGACATCCCCCCTGTCACTGAAGATTTTGTCCTAAAAGAGTTAAAATCTTTAGACCCACACAAAGCTGTTGGTGGTGATGGACTGTCATCAAAATTGCTCAGACTGTCAGCAAATACTATTGCCTATGCTGTCACCAAAATCTTAAACTTGAGCATTAGTATGAGCAAGTTTCCAACTGTATGGAAGCTTGCCAGAGTGTGTCCCATCTTCAAAGGTGGGAAAAAAGATGAGAAAGGCAACTACAGACCAATCAGTATACTCTGTGTCCTTTCTAAAATACTGGAAAGGCACGTTCACAATGCTCTGTATGGCTTCTTTGTAGAGTACGGCCTGCTTCACATTGCTCAATCTGGCTTCAGAATGCTGCATTCATGTGAAACTGCCCTCGCCAAAATGGCATCAGAGTGGGCAGAAAATATGAACAGGGGAGACCTGACAGGCATTGTCCTACTTGATCTCCGAAAGGCATTCGACATGGTTGACCACAAGCTGTTACTTCGTAAGTTGTCTTTGTATGGAGTAAGTGAGCATGCCCTGAAATGGTTCACATCATACTTAGAAAATCGTTCACAGTATGTTCAGATTAAAAATGTTAAGTCTGAACCCCAGCCTGTCACATCGGGAGTCCCACAGGGGTCCATTCTCGGCCCCTTGCTGTTTATTATTTTTATGAACGACATGGCTTTGGAACCAGAAAAGTCAGATTTAGACATGTATGCTGATGACAGCACACTTGGTGCTGCAGATAAAACCGTGGTTCTCGTAGAGGACAGGCTGGGTACAGACATGAACAGCATTGCTACTTGGTGTGATAGGAACAAAATGGCCAAAAATGCTGATAAGACAAAAGCAATGCTGATAACCACATTACAAAAGTATAACAGGCTTCCTATCAAGGAGATAAAGATTATAGTGGATGAAAAAGCACTGACCAATGTTACACAAGACAAGCTGCTTGGGGTAATGGTGGACCAGCATCTCTCTTGGAAGGGGCATGTTGACAAAGTTCACAAAACTGTCAGTATGTTCCTGGCAAGATTCCGCCAGATTAAACCATTTCTTCCAACTGCAGCTCGCATAAAATTCTGTCAGGCCTTTATACTTCCACATTTTGATTATTGCAGTACTGTATGGGGATCTGCTCCTGTGGGTAAATTGTTTAAGCTACAAAAAAGAGCTGCCCGCATGATATACGACTTGCCCACCCAGACAGCCACAAAACCTTTACTACAAAGACTCAAATGGATGTCAGTAATGGAAAGAATTCAATATCGAAAAGCACAAATGGTATACAAATCACTTAATGGCCTCACCCCTGTGTATATGAAAAACATGTTCAAATATGTCCATGAGGTGAATACAAGAACAACAAGGAGTTCTAGTGATAAGACACTTTTGTATCTTCAGAAATGTAACAAACATCTCAAGGTGTATACAGACTCGTTTGCATACTCTGGTGCTTTGATTTGGAATTCCCTGCCAAGTTATGTAAGGGAAGCACAGTCACTCGAAAGTTTTAAACATGAATACATGAAGTGGCATTTATCTAGAAACTGAGATTTTAATGTTTTTAAAGTTTTTAATGTAACTGTGTATATAATATGTACTAACACCTTAGAGGACCATATGGAAGATGAGCTCGCCTCAATATGTATTATCCTCAGAAAATAAAGTATTATTATTATTATTATTATTATTATTATTATTATTATTATTATTATTATTATTATTATTATTATTATCATTATTATTATTATTATTATTTATTATTATTATTATTATTATATTATTATTATTATTATTATTACATGTGCCGTTTAAATATAACCACAGCACTGCTGTTTGCAGCTTTCATGTTCAATTCAGTTTTCATGCTGGACCAATTATTTTGTGATGTCCAATCTGACAGTTAGGCATCCAAACAACAGAGTCCCTTTTCCTCCATTCATATGATGATTGACCTTTTTTATGAAAACCCATGATGCATTATGTCAATTCCAGCAAGTTGGCTATAAATATTGTTTATTTTAATAAAATTGAGAAAAAAGTACACGATAAGCTTGGTTCATAATAAGCTTCATGCATACTATGAAAGATTTTAGTAGATGTCAGTTAATAAGATATATATGTATATTTTCAGTAAGAGGATCCTGTGGTGTGTGGCTTGTGGCTGGACCCCCTCATTATGCAGACAAACCAGGATTCCCGAGGTAGGCAAGATAACAATGTTTGATACTTTGCGATTTGAAAAGTCACATTCATGATGGTTCATCTGATATATTCTTTCTGACTTGACTTGACATTTATCTCTGATTTATAATGTAGTCTTAGTTTTGCATGTTTTTTGCCATATGTGTGCAATGTTTGTGTATACTTCAAGACATGCAGCAATGAGTCTTCATCAGGATTGTTAGCTGTGAAAAGACTTCTCTGCTATTCTACAAACCACATTTTACATTTTTATTTAATTAGAAGAACTGGCAGAAAATTCTACTGTAGTTTCCCTCATCTCTTGGGACATGCAATATAAAAATTATTTGATTTTTGTTTTTTTTTTTTGTTTTTTTTGTTTTTTTTTGTTTTTTGGCTTTATTGGCATCTATTCTCCAAATCCATTTTTCACAAATGTGGACAGATGAAACTGAACTTTAAAAGTACAAGTATGACCCATAAAGAGCACTTACTTTTGTGTATTTTGCAGGACGGACAGTAAGTTGTGCAGGACTATGGCCTTCAGCAGAGATGGAAACATCTTCGCCTATTGTGATGCCAGATGGTGAGCAAATATCATAGTCAGACTAAGTCTAGTAAAGGATCTGGGATGTCAGAGAATCCTATAGTGTAGCATGCGATGGTATAAGTGATAACATTCATTGCTATGTAGACCTGTGTTATTTGATGTGCGTGGTTTATTTCAGTGTGAGAGTGACCTACGTGCCTGACAATGTGGTCCTGTGTGAGATCAACAAACCACGCACCTCAGCCATTGTTATATCTCCTTGTGGCACATTTGTGGCAACCTGGGAACCATATGCAGGTATCTAACACTTTGTCATACATACTCATATATTTCAAAAACTGTTTATAACATTATGAAATAAAATTACAGAGGAGAATTATGATAATAAAACTTGGATTTAACAGAATTTGGTTAATCACATTTTGGACTCAAAATGATTAATGGGGCAGTAATTAATGTGATATATGGGATCCAAAGAACCTCGTACTGGTAAATTAAGCACTGATCCTGATTAAATAGATTCTGTTCTATTCTTATAAATTAGAATGAGATCCTATGCCACTTTTCAGCAGCCTCTTGTTTGACATTTTAGTGATGAAGGACCAGCCTGCTGGGACCCCTAACCTCAACTTGTGGTCATCTAAGACAGGACAACATATCAAGGGTTTTATACAGAAGAAACAATCAGGATGGTTGGTTCATTATGTTAAACACTTCTTTGTATTTAAAGAGCAAACTTCAGAAAAGCAAAAGTTTATAGTTAAAAATTTAAATTGTTTTTTTTTTATATCAGTAAGATTTTTGTCTCTTCAATTTATTATTTGTAAAAGGTCTGGTAGACTTATTATAAAACTTTATGACTTCAAAGATGAGCATGAAATTCAATTTATTTTGTTGAAAGTTTAAAAAACCAAGACAGAAAAATAGAAGGATTTGAGTTAACTTTCAAAATAGGGCTGTTTGAGTATTGTAGTGATATCTCCTTTCTTTCTGCAGGTGCCCTCAGTGGAGTGCAGATGAACAAATCTGTGCAAGAAATGTGAACAATGAGGTCCATTTCTTTGAAAACAATGATTTTGGTAAGGAAATAAATTTGAATTCATGTAATTGAATTTGGTACGAAATCAAATGTCATTACAAATATAATATATCATTACACAAATAGGATTTATTTTAAAAAATGAAGGTTGTCAAAATTACACGAACTCTTAAGAATGGCTTTTATTTCCACAGATACAATAGTCAACAAGTTGCATCTTCAGAAGGTTTCAGACTTCAGTTTACCTGAGAAGTGCTTGGCTCCTTATCATGTAGCTGCCTATGTTCCAGGTGCCAAGGTCAGTCACTCTCCCAATCTTTCTCAATGATCACCAGGTGATAATTTGCCAGCCTATCATAGGTAAATTATAACATTTTGAATTTGAACATTTTTGTCCCCTGCATTCTGCGCAATGCTGGGGACATTAAATTGAGCTGCGTCCGTGCGTGCATCCGTGCGTGCATCCGTGGTAAATTACCTGTATGCACGATACAGCCAGAACGGTTTGAGATTTAGCTTAGATATTGCACACATGTACTCCTGGGGACCTTTCCCCAAAACTGATTAGGTTAGGGCAGTGATTGGTTGGTTTTTGTTGCCATGCCGACCATCCAAAGTGCGGGGGACGTGAGTCAATGCTCTTGTTTTTTTTACTCCATATTCTTCTGAGCCATAATGTATCTTTATTGCTACTCCCGTAGGGTCAGCCCTCATTTGTGCGGGTGTACAAGTATCCAGACTTTGGTGGACCCAACTCTGCCCTGGCCAACAAGAGTTTCTACAAAGCAGATAAAGTCGACCTTCTTTGGAATAATAAAGGTTTGATAATAATGTCTTGGTATAAAAGAATTGCTACAGAACATATTAGATGACAAAATAAGAATAAGAATAATAATAAATTATATTAAAATTTGTATAGCGCTGATACCAGACAATGTCTGTTCATGGTGCTTAGATAAGTGTATAAGAATCTGTGAAAAAATGAATTACTTTGAAGTGTTGTTACTTCAGGGACTGCGTTGTTGGTGCTGACTACTTGTGAAGTATCTGCTGACTCCTACTATGGAGAGCAAGGCCTACACTTCATCTCCATCAACGGAGAGAGCTGTTTGGTACCAAGAAGTAAGTACCATGGCAAGATGTGCCAATATACTGCATGTTATGAGTGAACCTTTCTTTCCTACCTGTGACATTGTATAGGCAGTATTCAAATTGTCCCTATTGTATAGTAACAGCAAATAGCCCATAATGCAAGCTGCTCATACTGAGTTGCCTATCTTTTTCTTAGAGATCATAGTATTGTATTTTAAAGCATTTTCTTAGGAAATAGTGAAATAAGAATATTGTTTGTATTAAATATCAAGAATAGTACAATATAACATTTATATAGGCTTTATTTGAATCAAAAGATGACCCAGTTCATATTGGACTTACTGTAAGATAACATGGATATTTGTAAATGTAGTTCTATGTATAGTAATTATTGATTGTGATTTTCAGACAAGAAGGGGCCAGTATACAGTGTGGAGTGGAGTCCAGACTCCAGCCAGTTCTGTGTGGTGTATGGGCTGATGCCTGCCAAGGCCACTCTATACAACCTGAAAAGTGAAGCTGTGTTTGATTATGGTACTGGTCCACGCAATGCAGTTTACTTCAACCCTCAGGGCAACAATATCCTTGACATATACAAGTGACACTCCCCTCCTAGAACAAAGGTGGAATTTTAGACTGCCAAAAAATAGAACTGCTTGTATATTAGATTAGACTCTGTTGCTATTTTTTTATTTGTTTCAAATACTTTTATAAAACAGTAATTTTAGACAAATGATGTAGAAATCATCATTTCTATATTATTCTACAAAACACCAAAACAAGAAGTACAGTTCCATTCAATGTAAATATATATAAAGAATGCCCTGAGACTCTGGCATTTCCTTAACCTTCAAACTGTTGGTGCTTGCTGGATTTGGTAATCTGCGAGGTAATGTGGAATTCTGGGATCTCAAGACCCACCGTCTCATCAGCAATCCAAAGTGTCCAGACTCTACCTTCTTTGAGTGGAGTCCGGATGGAATGCACATCGTCACAGCTACCACATCTCCCAGACTCCGGGTTGGAAATGGGTAAATATTTTATTAATAATTTTAATTGATAAAGAGATACTTATAACTGGACAGTGTCTTTTGAAGGTAGTCAAACTTGATATGAAAAAACACAAGTCAGTTCGTACCATGATCAAACATATTTTATTATATAGTTGGCAGATAACTCAGGATCAATGTAAAACTTAACGAAATATCAACAATCTTAATATCAATTAGTTAATAAGAACTAATTGAATGCAGGTTTAGCCGTTATATGTTAGATGTGTGAGGAGGTCCACAGATTAGTTACAGCTTTAATTACATTGTTTGAGATGTGGAGCCAAATACCATCTTTCAGAGCATGTAAACAGTAGTAAATTTATATCTCCTTTTTAGCTTCAAGATCTGGGATTACACTGGGGCGTTGTTGTATGAGGCAGATATGGAAGAAGGACAGGAACTCTGGCAAGTAGAATGGCAGCCAGCCCTGGATGGAGTCTTCCACGCACCTCGGCTTGCATATAAACCCACCGATGCACGACCAGGATCTTCTGCAGGACCCAAAAGTGAGCATTGTGTGGCAAACATATTTCTTTTAGATATAAATTTAGAGTATACCTTCCTTATGGCAGAAAAAAGCCTCCCTGATATGAAAAGAAGCCTCTCTGTGGATGATAAAATATGCATTGTACTACCCACTCCGGTGTGTTTCAGTTGCCGGTGTAACAGAGGACAGTGTGTATGTGCCACCTCACATGAGAGGAAAAGCCAAATCTCTACAGGGGAGACCCAAGCTACGCGATGATTATGAACCACCATCCAACATGAAACAAGAGCCACAGGTACAGGAGAACATGTCCAAGGCTGCACTGAAGAACAAGAAGAAGCGTGAAGCAAAGCAAAGGGCCAAGGAACAGGTTTGTGCTGTTCTCTCAGATATAATTTACATGCATCTAGCTCCTACTCCAAAAGCCATTGGCCTGCATAGTGAACTTGATTATCACCTTATTTATTATCACCCTATTTATTATCATAGACCTTTGGGCCCTAAAATCATTCTCAAACTGGTTAAATGCAACCGTCCTACAATTAACTATTGTCCTTATGAATTGTGTCACCATTTTCGAAAGGGATAATGTCTGCAATAAAAACCACTGTATTTTTTCTAACATCTTTCCTCAGTCTTTTGGCCAATATTATGATTGATGACTAAAGATGGCATTTAAAAGGGTCTTGCCAACATGCAGTTGATATTTAATTGAAGGGAACATAGGTTCTTTAAAACCTGATGCTGGAGACAGGATTCTGCATGAGTAATTTAAACAGGATGGGCAGTGCACAGTATTTCTTTAAAACAATGAATTTCAAGTCCATTTTGCGGATGACTTTTGTGGATGGGAGTATTTGCAGAATTTTCCTTGTTGACAAATGATAGTGTCATAGATGGCTTATCGTAACAGTTCTGTGTTGAGGAATGAGTGTGTATGTTTGCAGGGAGAAGGTGGGGCAGTAGGAGGATACCAGAATTCCTACTCCCCCTCAGGAGCCTCAGCACAGCCCTCACATGACAGGCCCTCTACCGGGGCTGACCCAGACAAAGACAAAAAAATTAGGAATTTAAGAAAGGTATCTATAATTGCATAATTTTTGCTTAAGAATAAATTGCTTTTGCTAAATATAGCTATATATAATGATCACACTTTCAAAAGAAAGTTTCTTGAACATAGCATGTGAAGGTCTTGAAAGGAGTAAAATTATAATGATCAATCACAAGCTTTGTGCTGAGATGACATTTAAGTTATTTCAAATTTCTTTTCACAGAAAATACAAGCAATTGAAAAACTAAAGGAGCAACAATCTGCAGGGAAACAATTAGAAAAGAATCAGGTAAGAAATTTTGAGAGAAGTTAATATATGAGAAGTTCTGCATACATTTTGCCATGTTTGATGCATTTTCCACAAATAAAAAATTATAAGAGATGATAATCCATTAAATCTAATAAGCAGACACCTAAAGTATTGCATGTATATATATATATAATAAACCGAGGTAGGAAAGTATAAAATATCGGTTTTTGTCCTGATGACCCTCTCCATTGCTCATTTTGATTGGAGCCATTTTTGCCTAAATGCCCTTTATCTTGTTTCAGTTAGAGAAGCTGAGTACGGAGGCAACATTACTGAAGGAACTCGAAGAATTAACATTATAGTAGAAATAGTTCTTAACAAGAAATTCAGATTTACTAGGATAAACAAGTTTTCTAATTTACTATATTCAAAAGTTCTGTAACTATCCAAATCATTTAAACTGGAAACTGAGCTCCAAAACAGATAATCAAAATTTCAAAATACTAACTCATTTGATGAGATGTCACAATATTCTTGCTCCAAGAATGTTTTCTGTTAAAAGTTGAATTGCTCAGATATTGTACATTAAAATTCTGTTTTTTTCTCCTTCTGCATGCAAAGAACATCAGGTCACTGTTCACTGAATTATTTGTTTTCTAGTCTGCTAAGATAAAAAAAAAGGAAATTCTCTAACAGTGATGATTTGGGGAGTGAAACTGGGAGGTACAGAAATTTCTGACATATAATTTTTGTTTGAAAAAGGAGGTTCTGAATACACTTGCCAACATCTGTACAGACAAGATTTATAGACTTAAGAAAGGAAAATATGAAATGGTGACATCTGACGAGTCTGCATGGAAGCCTATTTAATTTATGGCAAGGAATATTAAACACTGAAAAGCAAAATAAAATGTGTCAATTACAAAAGGTGCTTTTTCATATCAACAATACAAGCTGTTAAATTTGGTTTTCTTCTTAGTTTTTATCCAATTTTTGAATCAATATTCAAACAAATAATTCTTATAACTAAATATGTGTAAAGGTTTTTTGTGTCATTGTATTCACATACAGACATCTCCAAGTAATGCAGATCTTATTTTAATATGCCAATATTTATGTCTTTACTTACAAACTGGCAGATCAAAAGCTACCATAGATTAGGAATGGCAAATCCCAAGTCCATTTCAATAACTTACTGCATTTACTTCAAAATTTCAATTCTCCCTGGATAAATATGGCCCCTAACTCCATGCTGCCCTCATTCCAGAGTTAAGGCCACAGATAAAAGGGCAGTATACAGATCTGACTTTTCCTGGGTGCACATATTTAGCTGTGATAAATTGTTTGCTGTTTCAAATATTACATTTATGTAATGATACAAAAATGTGACAAATTGTTCAATAAATATGAATTGAAAAATGGAACCAGAAGTCTCAGTTCTTATTAATAATGGCATGAATAGACATACAAATTGATAGGCTGTAATCTGCACATAAATGTTGAAGTAAAATTTACAATGGTTAACTTCTTTCAAGTGTTTAGATTCTAATGAAAAGTGGAGTCAAAACACTCATTTGCATGGTTAAGTTAAATTCAAACTTAATCCCTAAAGGACGAGCCAATTTAAATTTGATCATTGATTCGACAAACCATTTTTTCTGAACTAGTGTATCTGCATATTAATCTGATAAAATTTATGACCATGGTTATTCAATATGCTCAATAAATCTAAGGTCAAAAGTTAGGGTCCAAGATGTCTGATGTCACTATTAGCATTGTCACAAGTTGGAATCCTATAAAATGTAACAAAATGATGTCCTTAACTTGATTAAGCCAGAACAATTGTTGGTGGATGTTGAAGTCCTTCCCATCCATTAGGGGTTAAGATACTTCAATTTGCCTCTGGTCATTCTGACATCCAAATCTGGGGTCAATTTAGTTATCCTAGCCAAATTAAAGAAAACTTGGAATTTACTTGAGGTCATCCATATGCTGATCAAGTTTCCACATGAAGGTTCCATAAAGATTTGTGTTCTTTTGCTATTTATTGTTGTTGAGGATTTTTAAAATATTTTTTTATATTTACCGGTAATCCAAGAGAATTTATCAAATGGGGCGTAATATTACATGAAGTATGAATGAAAAATTCTCATAATTAACCAGGAGGATGGTTGAGGATTTGTAATAGCACCTTGCAAATTAATCTGATATTCTTGAAAGTGTTAGTAGTGAAACATTCCTACTGTCAAATGGCTGGACAGACAGACATCCATACAGAACGCCGAACTACAATGACCCTGACGATCAAATCAAAAAGTAGTGTCAGAATCAGGAGATTCCAGTGCATTTTGACTGACTTAGGTTCAATAAATAGTTAACAACTATCAACAAGTGTTGTTCCTCTTGATGGGTCTTTGAGAGAAATACAAGCATTCATATTTCACTGCATATTTATATTTCACAAAATGTCTTCAAGTTGATGTTATGAAAAAGATATCTTCATGACTTTGAACCCATATCTGGTCATACTGGAAAGTCGGAGCTCGCTCTTAATTGAATTGGTTGCTGTTTTATAAGTATGTTAGCCCTTGCACAAAAAGTGTTACCATTTGTCTCTTTTGGTCATTTTACAAATTATTTTTGTGGCATGTGTATTAAAACATTCTAATAGGCTTGATAATTAGTTCATGATTAGATGTTCAATCAAAACCCAATCATAAATACTGAGAGCTATACTATTAAATATGTGCAAAATAATTATCACTAAATTTACAATGGTATAGCTTTTTCACAGAGTGAGTTCATGTTCATTCAAATGGGATATTTTTGTGCTCATTTCCGCTTCAATCCCTCTTTCAGCCTGAAACGTTCAGTCAATTTATTTGTGCAGGACAGTAAATTCTGTTTCTCAGAAGTTAGGATCTGTAGGTTATTCATACTGTATTATTTAAACTGACAAGATTGAGAGTGCAAAATGCTGGCGGCTCTTATATAAATGTTTTGGTAATGGCTATTACCTGATCAGGGAGTTTTTGCACTACAAGGGGACATTTTGGTTCCCAATCTTGTTGACAAGACTCCTGTGATGTTTGTGAAGCTACACTGCCTAGATTGTGAAAAATAAATTGAATTTCTCAACAGAGACTTATGAAGTGCATCTGTGATGAACAGTTGAGTTTAATTAGGGTAAGACCATTTAAATATATGTGCTAAAAAAAGATCATTAATCTGAAGAAAAAAAACTGTTTATTTGTCCCTGACTATGAGGATCAAGGTATGCCCAGACTGGTCTGATCATTGCTTCATCTTTACCAAAATACTCTGACTTAGACTGCAGGACAACCTCTTGTGTTAACAACAGTTCACATGGGTATGATTGGCTTCCTTTTCATGCAATTATGAATAAATATTTTCCAACATGTTATGCTGATTATTATTATATGGGGACACCTTGGTTGTATGATTTGGGCAAGCTATCTATGGATTATGGTGAATTATAAGTCTGAGCAGTAATGATTGTTATAATTTGACACAGAAAAATAACAATTTTTTGAGAGTACTGTTTGCAATATGTACATATTTTTGACATATTTACATTTATTAAGATATATAACATTTGTATTGACTGAATTTAGCTTCTTTGATGTTCAGTCTTTCAGAGTTTTTGGTCGTCATTATCATTATCATCATCAATCATCAATCATCATTAATTACCCGAGATAGGTGGGTCATATTAAAAGACTCACTGCACTGACTCACTATGTCCATAGGTTGGAGCAGCTGTGTTCTATGTATTCCACAACAAGAGGCTAGGGTTCTGTTAAGATGGGCCAAAGTGAGGCCCATTGCTATGTGCAAACTGAGGAGGAGGAATCTGCTGCTGCTGCTGCCGCTGCTGCTGCTGCTGCTGGAGAGGCTGCTGCATGCCCTGTTGCTGCTGCTTCTGTTGCCGCAGTCTTTTTGACTCTGTGACGAACCACATGACAGAGTCAAAAGATGACCTCAGGTACTGGTCCCACAGGCTGTCATGAATGGTAGGCAGCATTGAGGTAAGCCACTGTCCCCACATGGTCCTGGAGTTTGGTGTAGCCTCCCGTCCCGGGACCAGCTCTTCGACCATTGTCTGTAACCGCTGAGAAGTGGCAGCCACTTCTGTCAGCTTGGCCATCATTTGCTGATACTGAGCATCTCTGGTGGCATTGTCTTGGGGAGCTAGAGGCAGTCTGGGCAGCCTGCAGGTGATGTCAGCTTCTTCTTTATCAGCCTCCTCTTCACTGGCACTACCCATAGCATGGGGACGAGTACTGGCAGCTGGATGTGACTGGATAATCTTCTTTTTGAACTATAAAGAGGAAAACAATAAAAAGGGTAAGTCATACTTTAAACGTGTACAGAATATTGAAAAATGACATGGAAACTGAATCGATAATTAGATAAAGTGATAACTTACATTCATGCCTTGTCGTCGTCTCATGCCCTGTCGGCTGGGAACCCGCACGATGTGGTTCTTGAGGAAGGAAAAAGCCTTTAAAATCCATGCGTCTCTCTCTGTAAGCTCCCGAGAATTAGACCTAGACCTGGTCTCTGCCAGCCTCCCATACCTGGTCCGCATGCTATCCAGCCATGTCTTCAAGTCTGTCACTGCAAAGAAAAATAACACTTTAAAGGTATGCAACTAGAATTGCACAACCAATGACAACACAGAGCTCCATCTTCAAGACCATTAATGTGCATCTGCACTTTTGGAAATATTTACATCAGGTATTTGTCTGACACTAGCACGTGCCAACAAGGTAAAACGGTGTGATAAACATCGGCACTTGATAAACTGAAACAATACTCTGGTGTCATCTGCAGCTCTGTTGGTGTTGGCTTTTAGATTGGTTCTGCAACAACTCTGTCGACAGAGGCACATGTTGCAACAACTCTCCACAGAGGCACATATTGCAACAACTCTGTCCACAGAGGCACATATTGCAACAACTCTGTCCACAGAGGCACATATTGCAACAACTCTGTCCACAGAGGCACATATTGCAACAACTCTGTCGATAGAGGCACATATTGCAACAACTCTGTCAACAGAGGCACATGTTGCAACAACTCTCCACAGAGGCACATATTGCAACAACTCTGTCCACAGAGGCACATGTTGCAACAACTCTGTCCACAGAGTCTACTGACATGAAAAAAGGCAAGATATAGGCTACAACATCAAGCCAATGATCTTGAATCCATGAACATTGTCCAGATCTTCCAAAATAATCTCCACCAGATTAGATTGATGTCACACAATAGGAAGAAAACAACTAAAATTACAGAGAACATACATCATGGTAGAACAAAATGCAAATAAAGCAAATATAAAAAAGATATAGACCTACCACTGATATTGAGTGATGCTGCCTTTTCTTCAAATAGAAGTTTCTTCCTCTGGGTGTCCTTAAAGGCTCGCTTGCCCTTGTTATAGAAGAGCTCATTCTCTCTGTACCATTCCGCCACATTCCTTTCGGTCTTGTCTGACAAAATAAGCGGCGTCTTCCGTTTCTTCTTTGCAGGCTGCGCAGGACACTCGTTTGATTCTTGGGTCTCCTGAGCAGGCCTGACTGATGTCATTGTTGGCAGTGTATGATTGTTAATATTTGGTTTTATGTCCTCATCACTGCTGTAGTACATCTTCACTGCTACATCATTACTGACACCAGTGTCCATCCAACAGTTAACATCTTCATTTGTAGGCAAATACGTTAATTGGCGCGATGACAATGCTAGCTCACAGTCATAATGTTCGGTGGGTTCATCTGTCTCTAAGGGTTTAACTATTTCTTCACTTGTGCTATTGCTGGTGCGAGATTCCTCCTCCATATATCAAGATTGGCTTACAGAATGTTGTGATTTGTCCATGCACTTCTTTGGTGCTGTACGATAAAAACTAACTTGGCACACACATGCATATATTTATCTCTGTATAATTAGTTACTAAATGAAGGAATGTCTTAACTTTGTTAAAATTACCACAGATTTATTTCTGTTGTTGGTCCAGTCCTTTCATTCACTACACCTTTCCTTTCTCATCCTCTGAAGACTGAGATTTGGCGCTCTGAATTAGCATCTGGAAAAACTCTTCCATTTGGCTGCCATTCACATCTACACAGGTCAGAAACAATATCTCTATGTGAGAAATATTTTATAAATATAAGTAATATAAATCTAAATTCATGACTGAAATGAATGGAATTTAAGACATGATATGTATATTCTACTTATTTCCTGGCTTTTTTATTAAGTCAATGAATATCTTTATGCGAGTATATTGAATCTAGTTCACATAAATAATGTAAAATGTGCAAATTATTGCGGAATAAACAGATTGATTTACCTGTTTTTACCTGCAAGGCAAAGTACTACATTTTCTTAGGATAGTCACATCATTTCTGGAATACTAGTCAACAAATAATTTGATTCAGTTCCTTGTTTTCGTTTTCAAGGTTTTATTTCAATGATCACACAGTGATAAAATAGGCTTTGTGACAAAAGCAATCTTACCATGAAAGTAACAAATATTCACTAATTAACAAATGATTAATTTAATTTCATAAAATTGTTTTCTCTAAATATTATATTTCCATTATCATAAGATATATTATTTCCACAAGTTTAGTTCTAATCCATGTGAAGATACATATTTAAAAAAATTATAAATCATATCACTGCTTGTGGTATGGTAAATTATGGAAATACACTTTTCTTGTTTAGATCTGTTTAAATATCAGTTTACACAGGCAAACAAATATTATTTGCAAATGTATTTCCAATACAACTTATATTATGATCTTATTTCAAAATAAAATTAAAGGGGAGCTTTCATCTTTCTGCTATACTTTTGTAGTATGAAGGAAAATTATAACGAAAATTGATCTGTGGGCTATGTTAGTATGACTGCACAAGGGAAACATGTTTTCTGTGAGAAAAGTAGCTCTTTCAAATACACATGGTTGAGAAGAATGACATCATTGTGGGGCAATTATTTACTTATATAACTAATTAATAGACAAAAAAGAATGCAGCTGAAATAGCTATGCTATGACTTTTGGTCTTAGAATAGACACACTTTAGAATGATTATCACTGTCGGAGTGATATTTTGGTACAAAAACATGTCAATCAGACCAGTATTAGCAAAGTCATGGCTTGTTTTAAGAAAATTGAAAATCATTGCAGCTCGAGTTGCATGCGAACTCAATCCCCAACAATGACATCATGCAGACAGTGACTGCAATAAATGATCATATTCTTCGATTCATTTAATCATGTAATTCATAAAATTTATTTTACAAAAAAATATCTCTTTGAAGAATATCTATCAGTTAAAGATAAATTCAAGACTACACCCAAAGCCACTGGTAAAATAGACTTGAAATCCAGTGTTTCTAGAAACACCACGCACTGCCCATCATATTGAAGTTTCCTTACTAAATGAACTCGACCTCCGGCGATTGACTGTTGCCGTTCTGACCCATGTCACTGTCTTTCTCAGTCATAATGTCTAAAAATACAAATCCATGTGAATTCTGTAGTGTTTTTCTTCAGTTTTTTACCCGAAATCAAACTTGACAACGTGAAATGACATTCAGAAGAGTCCAAGATTACGTCATGGAAACACCAAGGGAGAAATTTCATATGACGTCAGAATAAACTGACCCACTTTCACGTTTTTTTTTTGCACAAACTCGTAAACAATGGCGAAATGATGCCGAGATCAAGAAAAAACAAACATTTTCAAACAGGACTGACATCTTATGTTGATATAAAAGGTACATAATTGTTTGATTGTTAGTTGCCGGAAGTCGAGTTCTTCCAGAGTCGTGGCCTAAATATGATGGGCAGTGCATGGTGTTTCTAGAAACAGTGGATTTCAAGTCTATTTTGCCGATGGCTTTGGGTATAATTCCATTTCCATTCATAAACACCGACTCAGAGTATTCAGTTTCTTGGCTTGTGCCAGTATTAACCTACTTTATTCCGGCGACTGACATAAATATGCATTTTGAGATATTTTATGAGACCACATGAATAATTGGGGTCAGACATAAAGATAACAAAATGAGTGAACAACAATGAGACAGCAATCATGAGATATGGCCCTACAAGAAATCATTCAATCAAGTTGATGCATGGCTTGAAGGGGGGTCTTCATGGAATATAAATCAGCATTTTAAGTATCATCAATATAAAGAAATTTGAGACTTGAAAAGGAGTATTTAAATAATTTTACTGTTCCAAATTTTTTGAATTCATGATAATTTCCTGGTGGAAGCCATCTGGTCATTGGAAATATAGTAGAACCAGCCAATCAGAAACAAGTTGTAAATGTTTTGCAATGTGATGTAAAACCCCCCCAAAACAAACAAACACAACTGAATGGATTGAATAAGGCAAGTAACAAATCTTGCATGACTGGACTTTGAAATGGGGGTTTTGCTAAACATCATATTTATTTGTCAGTACTCCATTACACCATCAAGGATTCTGATATCACAAGGTTATATAAATAATAATGTAATATATACTCCTTATAACTGGCTCAAATAGGAAGAGCATTTATAACCTTCAGAATGCAAGAGTGTTTATATCACAAACAAGTGGCTGGAATAATATGGAATGTACATTGAAATATTAAATTACATGCAATATAATTTTAGTTAATCATTTGATAATATAATCATCCAATCAGCATCTCTCATAGATTTGAGTTCCTGCCAAAAAGATAATTTAAGAATGACTAAAAATTGGTTGGAAAAAATTGCTATGATTGATTTGTCTTATGTGTTTTTAAGTTAACTATTTTCCACAGAGATCACAACAAAAAGTCTTCACACCTGTATGTGTTCTGATATGACGCATCAAATTGATTTGTTGACTGTAGTTTTTGTCACAGAGATTACAAGAGTATGGCCTCTCTCCTGTATGTGTTCTTTTGTGGCATGTTAAGCTACGAGATATGTAGAACTTTTTATCACACAGATCACACGGAAAGGGTTTCACGCCCGTGTACGTTCTTGTGTGATAAATCAAATTACCAGATGAAGAACATTTTTTATCACACAGCTTGCAGCTGTATGGTCTCTCTCCTGTGTGTCTCCTCATATGTAGAGTCAAGTCGCCAGATCTGCAAAACTTCTCACACAAATCACAACTAAATGGCCTTTCACCTGTGTGCGTTCTGATATGACATGTCAAATCACCGGATGTGCGGTACTTTTTATCACATTGATGACAACTGAAGAGTTCTCTCCTGTGTGGGTCCTCAAATGAATTACCAAGTAGCAATGTCTGGTAAACTTCTGGTCACACTTGACACAACTAAAAGCTTTGTTTTCCTTCAGAGAATGTGTTCTCATGTGGTGGGTCACACTGCCAGATGTAGGGAAAGTTTTGGTATTATTATTACAGGTGGATGGCTGAGTGGTCACACAGAAGGTTGCATCTTCTGGGTAACCATGGTAACTAAATGCATCAATGACAGCCCCTGCGTGATCATATTTTGCTTCTGCATCATCCTCAACCTTCTGTATCTTCACTGAACATCTCCCATCTGTTTGTTCTTCTTGGATGAATTCCTCTAATATTTCTTCTTTGATGGTATCTTTATATTGTGAAAGACTGAGGCAGTTTGGTCAGTAATTATCCCAGGCTCAGTTTTCATCTCATATGTATCTTCTTCCTTGATAATGCACGAAATGGGTGGATCAGTCCCCAGCTTATTGAAACGGTCCCAGGACTATCACATTTCTCACTTTTAACTGTTGATGTTCTATAAGGTCAGTAAACTGAGGTTTCACTTTCAGTTTCATAACAAGCTTTATTCTCAAATGGACAACAAACTTCATCCTTTACTGTCCTCATATAAACAGACGCTGATGTACATTGGTCTCCAAATGTCTCTATCTCGACAGGTGCTTGTCGCTCCCGACACAATAATGCACAAGTTCCTGATCTGTCTTTCCTGACTTTGTAAACATGCATTGCAATATCTCGAAGATTCAAACTGTTTCTCCATTGGTTTCAATTATGATAGACTATCTACAAAATATGCATTGAATATATATATATATAAGTTTGTTGGTCTAATATCTGTGAAGGAAGTAGTTCAAAACCGAGCCTCGACAACAGGGCAATCACTGACTTGCAACTACAGAAAACTACTTTTTACACAGGCATCAACATGGCTGAAAATCGTCCTTGACCTTGTCCCCCTTTCTTCCCTTTAAAGCTGAAGAATATTTATATATCTCAAATCATATCTATAACAACTCTGAGGATATGTTCAGCTTCACAAATCCCTTTGCATACTTTGAAAAATAAAATCCTCATTAAACATGTCCATATTTCAGATTAAGCCTTAACCCCAACGGACATGACTATCTAAATTTTACTGATTGGCTTGACAAACCAATTTTCTTCTGGACAAGTGTATCTGCACACTAAATTCATAAAATTAATTCTCGACCGGGAGTATCCGGGTCACTCAGTGCATCACGTGATTTCACAGCTTGGCGACCAGAGCGCGAGCCACTGGCCGCTGAAAACAAACTCGTAGCAACCATTGACAAGAAAGAGCAGTGAACCTTCAAAATTTACGTTTTCAGTGATATCTTTGCAATGCTTCAAGATATCAACAAAAAGTAAAGAGATTTAGAATCTGTGGACCAAGACGCTTCCATTGACATGATTATGTACATGTACATCGTATTACAAAGTATTCAGCGCAGATACGAAGAAATTTTGATTATCACGTCAATCATGTCAATGGAAGCGTCTTGGTCCACAGATTTTAATTGCGTTTTAAATGATAAATAAAGCTATTTACCCAATATTATCATCAGTAACAATTGACATAACTTTATCCTACAAAGCGATCATCGTATGTAAAATTCTTACAAGATTTACAAGTCAAGGTCACGTCTTTTCGCAAACGATCTCTCTTCTGTGCCAAAAGATGAAAATTATCTGACTTACGAAATTGAAGAGAGGGGCTCAATTGCTCAATTTTGAGTTGTCAATGATGTAAATCGGCCAAGAACTCACATAGTAGGGCCAAATTGTAATATTTTTGTAACAAACTGGAACTTGCACATGTGCCCATTGTGACAAAATCAGGGTCAATGGGTGCAATTTTCATAACAATTTATTCATACCTTTCAAATAAACTTTTCTATGCCAAAAAAAATCAATATTCTATTTCTTTTAGGTATACAAGACATTTCTCTAATTATGAGGCAATCCTATGGTTTCGCGAATCCTATGGTTGTTAGCTCTAATATCTTTGGCTACAATACACAAAGAAATATTCCACCACGTTTTGACGCTAAGATCAAGGACGTCACGTACATCTATTACGTACTACATCGTGGAGAAATTCTCGACCTGCGAAGCATAATTTGTGATAATATTGGGTAAATACCTTTATTTATCATTTAAAATGCAATTAAAATCGATCCACGTGTGAAAGCATTTCTGTCAAAAACTTGAAAAAGGGAAGACATGACTCAAAGCAGTGTTGCGTAATGCATGTTAAATGGATGGATGGTTTTGTTCTGTTCTCGACCTGCAAAGCATAGTTTGTGATAATATTGAGGTGATCTTGATTGTCATACGACATTTGGGTGAAATCTGAGTGAAATCTGAGCGCAATAAACGGTGATAAATTTGTAAGTTCTCTCTGTGTTCACTTTGTTTTCAGCGGCTCCAATATGGCCGCCGTGGTCGCGAGGTAAGTCACGTGACCTGTGACGTTGCACCAAGGTAGGGAATAACCATATTCAGTTTGCTCTACAAAGTACTGGGGTCAAAAGTTCCAAGCTATCTGACATTATCATCATGATTACATTGTAAAAAGTTACATCCAAAGGGAATGTTACAAAATGATGTCATTAAGCCACAACAATAGGGACGTTCAGGTCCCTCCCGTCCGTTACCGGTGATGGACATTGCCGTCCTTCTCGTCCATTAGGGTTTAAGAAGAGAGGCAAAGTAATAATAGCAAGATGGAATGCACTTTATAGGAAATATACATTTATTAATAACTACATCATAATTTGCTTTAAAAACTTGAAAGACAATTTATCAACCGTTTTGTTTGCCAATGACATTATTGTTCCTTCATTTTTGTCTCATAAAATATTTGTTTACTGGAAATTCATTTTACTGATTATATTTCAGGCAAAATATGTATTAATGCCAAAAGAAGCAAAGCTAAAAAATCTATAGGTATTCATCTCAAGACCAAGAAAAAAGGCATCTTCTTTTATAAAAACTGCCAAGCTGAAAATCCTGACAATACCACATCTAACCTTGGTATTGTTAAGAAATCCAACCGAAGCAGATCAAAAAAATCATCTCACTGTATATATAAGCAAAAATAGCACAGCTATCAACATGTACCTGTCTAATTTAAGCTTTTCAACAAACTCTGCAGCTGCTGCCTGCCTTTCACAGCAAAAACAATTCAGCCAAAGGGAAATAATGAGTACAATACTGCTAAGAATAAAAATTTGTGTTCCTCTTGGCCTAACCATTTAAACAAAAGAAAAGAGAAAGATTATTTTCCTGGTTTATATTGACTTCTGTAGAGAAGAATATGGCGTCTTTAAAAATATACACAAGATACATGTTTTATAGAATAAAAATAACCCCATGGGTTGATAGCTCTGCTGACTTGAATGAAAACACATGAATTGAGATAAAGTGCAATAAGCAACCAGGTTATGATTTTCCATACAAGATCCCAATTCAGTTTTGATGAGATATTCATTAATATTTTGCAAATCATTATCATGTTACCAATGCAATATTTCATGCACAAAATTTGTGATTTTTTCAAAAATCTAATAGCTATCACTAAGTTGTCAAGGGGGCTGCCATTTTGAATAACATAGCCAATGAGAATCAAGATAACAAGTTGGGGCCAAATTTGATATGTAACATGCATTTTGATTGGTCAAAATCACTATCTGCTCAATTCTGCTCTTGAAAAGGATTTAAATGATCATTTAGGAAGAAATGTTCAAAAACATTACAAAAAAGCAATGATATGCATAGGTCAAAGGCCATTGATATATGTTTATTCACTTTTGATGATACCGTCCCCACTAGCACAGTTGGTAGAGTGTAGGATCTGTGCCTTTAATGGTTGATAAGTGGAGGACGGGAGGTTGTGGGTTCGACTCCCACTGCCGGCAGTGTTACTTTCACACTGGTTAAAAGGCTCGAAGGTCGACCTGATATGGCCATTGTTGCTGAAAGGGTCGTAAAAACACCATTTCACAATTTTCACAATTTCACAATTTCACTTTTGATGGTTGTGAGATTTTACAAGTATGAATTGAAGGTCAATGTGTCAAGGTCAAAGGTCACATGACTAAGAAATTATAACGAGGCACAGCTATGACCTAAGACATTTCTGTATACCAAGTTTTAATTTCCTCTAATAAGTGGTTGCTAAGATATGCTCCGTACAAAATTTGTGACCTCGAGGTCACTGCACTAAGGTCATTGGTGACATCAAGAAGATTTGAAGGAATTTGAACCTTCACCTCAATATCTACCTCTGCATAAGACTTGAAACATATATTACTGGTAGTTTTGGAGAATATTTTTTTTAAACATAGTGTTGATACATAACAGATATTTAGTATTTCCAGTTTATTGTTCATGAGCTATGGCCTGCACAATAATACAAAGGTCAAAGTCACAGAATCAAGGTCAAGGTTCAAATCTGTATAAAATGTATATGGTGTTTAAAAGAGTGTTGACATATAGCAGATATGAACTAGGTTTCATTCACTTTTAATGCTTGAGATGTTGCATGTTCACAAATTTTGAATTCAAGGTCAATGTGTCAAGGTCAAAGGTCACATGACTAAGAAAGTATGACGAGGCACGGCTATGACCTAAGACATTCCAATATACCAAGATTTAATTTCTTTTTGTAAGTGGTTGCTGAGATATGCTCCTTCCAAAATTTGTGACATCAAGGTCACTGCATTAAGGTCAATGGTGACATCAGTAAGATTTGAAGGAATCTGAATCTTCAACTATATATCTACCTCTATATAAAATATGAAAGATGTAGTACTGGTAGTTTTGGAGAAGAAGATTTTTAAAGAAATGTTGACAGACAGACGGACAGACAGACGGACAGACATTTTCCCCCTACTAAAGCTCTGCGAGCTAAAGTCTCAGCAGAGCTAAAAACCAAATTATGGCACATGAATCTGGACAAAAAATATAATACCCATTATAGATATGCATCAAATTACTAGATATACAAATTATTTACCTTTCTTGTTTAATTTTGGTTCTTCTATAGATACAAGAATCAAATATGTCTTTAACATACAAGCAAAACACATATTTACAAATCTTTCCCATATATTTGAAGATTAGAAGGTGTCATTAGCAAGTGTGATATTGGTATGGAAATCTTTGAAACAAACTGAAAATAAAAGTGTGATCAGACAATCTGTGAGGCAATTACCTGTAATCAGGCAAATAGAAACACTTTGTTTTGGTGATGATTGAATATTTTTACTATACATTGTGAACAGACCAAAACAAGACATTTTTCAGATCCCCAAAAGACAGAAGATTATCAACCAGAAAATATATACATTTATATACAAATAAATAACACCCAAAATCATTTCCCCCCCAATTTCATCTGCCCTTATTGACCCATAGATCTAAACATAAACACTGACAATTAGCAGGAGCATAAACATTTTCAGCAACCAGGGACGTAAACACTGATAGCAACAACAAGCAGATTCATTGACAGATACCCAGAGTACAAACACTGAAAACTAATAGGTACATAAACATATACAATTCTAAGATTATAATGCTTTCATTAAGTCTCAAAGGATTTGGCACCTTGTGTATAGGATTATTACTATGTACAATATTCTTATTTTTTGTTGCTTGTCCGTACAAAGGAAGAAATAAACATTGGAATTCCATAAATGTTTTCTCTCTCCAGGAATCCCAGATAGTGCTGGCGAACAGGCTAAAAAGAAAAGCATATCAAGTTAGGAAAGTTCAGAAGTTGACATATTGCTTTCAACCAGTTTGTAATGGAAATGTGTTTTGGATAATTTATTTAGCATAAGTATATTCCATATCTATTTCAAATAATGATGTTATTTTTCAATTTGATTTTCCTTACTTAAAGAAAGGACTTGTTAGACTGATGACATTCATTGATTAGGTAAATAGTCATTTTGATTAGTTTCCATAACTTTCCGTGGTTAACAAACGTTTTAAGAAAAACTTACTTTGATGGAACTTGTGTGAACCTTGCGACCATCTGGCTGAGTCTGAAAACCATAATAATCAACATCTTATTCCTTTCAGTTTTCACAACTGCTATTATTACACTTCCATTAAAAAAAAATTGGCGAAAATAAAAATGTGTTGCATGTTGCAAACCTCACAAAACTTTTATTTATTTTTCATTCTATTCACACTTTATATAGAACAATAAAGTAAAGATTAATAGAATCCTGCCCAAAAGTGTTCTTTTCATAAAATATATTTAAAAGCTGACACATATTCATAAAGCAATAAACTGACCAGAGCAAGATATCTGAGTACATATGCCATCATAGCAGGGTGATGATGGATGGAGAATGCCTGCTTCTTCTCCACCGTCCCCCAGGATTCCTCTGTTAGCTCAGCCAGGCCTTGATATGCTGAGTCAGCTCTGTCAGTAAATGCTCGATATCGCCACAAGGTGTCAGCATAGTCCAATATGAACCTATTGAAAAGTGTGATGTCCCTGAGGGACTCGTTGCGGTGAGATTCCTCTGGCATCTGCCGCACTTTCTCAAGGGCAATCCTGTAACTGCAAAATCAAAACAAAATCCTGGATGTCAGTTATTATTTCATTCCGTGAATCTGCAGTAAAAGATCAAAAGCCAGAAAATGTCTTGTCATAAACATAGGCATAATTTGTTATGGTTACCAAAGTGGAACATTAATTATTATAAGCACTGAATATCACCGTATATTCAATCAATTTTCTTATTATTATTTTTTCTCCTCAAATAAAACATCTTAAAATGTGACAGAAATAATGCTCAATTATTAAGAACAAGTCAACCTCTGTAAGGCCAATACAGATAACCAAATTAGTAATGATAAGAAGCCAATCCTAGTCTATTTCATAACAATACTCTTTTTATAGGGTAGAGTAGAGATACTTACTTTACCAGTAATGAACTGAATCTATCAAGATGGAGTGTCTGAAGTGAGAAAAGTGAGTGATAGCAGACTGTGATGTGAGGCAGCACCACCACGGGCAGACTGTGCTCCTCTCCAACCACGCACGCCTGCAGATACAACAATGCCACATTATAACAAAATAATAAGAAGAGTGAGTGATAGCAGACTGTGATGTGAGGCAGCACCACCACGGGCAGACTGTGCTCCTCTCCGACCACGCACGCCTGCAGATACAACAATGCCACATTATAATTACGCGACTCAGATAGGCCAACACTCCTTATTGCAGTAAATATTCTATTGTTTTTGTTGTTGTTTGTTTTCCCCCATTTAACACAATAATAACATATCTGTGTTATATTCTGACCTGAATTAAAAAACAATGCCAGACTATAACTGCATATCACTAATAACATAAAACAAGCCAAGAGCCCTCAGTGCATTAAATAGCATTTATCATTTATAGATATAAAAACCTATTATATGTGTGTAAGGTTCTCACCTGATGATAGTAGTTTTGCACATAGAGCATGAGGAGTGAGTGGTCCCGCTCTGTACGTAGTCCTACGGCACATAGTCGGCTTGTGAACCTCATCAGCTCTCTCACTGTCTCAAGCTCATTGAACTTCTCAATTTCTTCAACGAACACCGAATGACTGAAACATTTCATTTACCAAATATTACATTTCAACAGTCTGTGACATATTAAAATAAATAAAACACAAACATTTTTAACATAGCAAGAAGGCAGGGGCTCTTACCACATGGGTTGAACCCACAAAGTTAATAGTTGGTGCATACTTTCAATGGGAGTAAAGGCACACAGCTGGTGCTTGAACTAACCATGGAGTGGTGAAGCCACATAG
This sequence comes from Amphiduros pacificus, assembly GCA_949316495.1. Lineage (NCBI taxonomy): Eukaryota > Metazoa > Annelida > Polychaeta > Phyllodocida > Hesionidae > Amphiduros > Amphiduros pacificus. The sequence goes on along the minus strand of OX439003.1, from coordinate 43,373,525 downwards.
ATGGAAATTGATATGCGGGGTGAACCCTTCATATATGATAGCTGTCAATAGTTACCATCCGGTGAATCTACAGACCTGATAGTTGGTGTGCATTTACCATAGAGGGGTCAATCCACACATCTGGTTGAGTGTACTTACCATGGGATGAACCTTCATAGCTGGCAATTATATTAAAATGTCATGTAGGGTTCAGTCCCAATGTATAGTGCCACATAGATTGTGCTTACTGTGAGGGGGGAAACTTTATAACTCACACTTAGATTGTACTAACCATGGAGGTGTCAATTCACATAGCTGCCAGTTAGATTGTTCTAACCATGGAGGGGTCAATTCACATAGCTGCCAGTTAGATTGTTCTAACCATGGAGGTGTCAATTCACATAGCTGCCAGTTAGATTGTTCTAACCATGGAGGGGTCAATTCACATAGCTGCCAGTTAGATTGTTCTAACTTTGGAGGGGTCAATCCACATAGCTGCCAGTTAGATTGTTCTAACCTTGGAGGGGTCAATTCACATAGCTGCCAGTTAGATTGTACTAACCATTTAGGGGTCAATTCACATAGTTTGCCAATCAGATTGTACTTACCATGCGGGGGACTCTACATAGCTGGTAGCCAGGTCATCGGCTTGGGTCTGACATTTGATAGTTTCTCTATGCCTTGGAAGTTCCACACTCACATAATTGTGTAATAATTCTGTTAGACACCACAAAACTTGACACTGAAAACCATAAATATAATATTTAAATATCTGGACTAATCTATAACAGGATGAAAATATTGTAATATATGGCAGAATATGTCTTTTAAATAAATTACATAAAATTAAGTGCAATTTCTCATGCATCATTATGTTAAACTATTAAATCATTTGAGTAGTAAATAAGTATTTAACATATAAATTTTACAATCTCTTCATTTTCCAACAATAAGTTTTAGATATAATGAATATGAATACTATCATACTAATTCTCTTTCTAAAAAATCAATACAAATTTATTCTTATAAGTGGTAATTACCTTAAAGTAGACTGATGAACAAAAGAAGAGTTTTCTTAAAGGCTCTAAAATAAGCTGCTGCAACCCTAGAAGACATTAACAATACAGGCCTGTACAAAAAATGCAAAATCATTTTGACTCTCTCCAATAATATTTTCAAAATGCTGTCAAATCAATTTGTACTTAACGTTAGGGGGAACAGTGTCTTCCAAAATTCTTTTTTCCCGCCAAAAAAGTCATTTGAACCACAAGAAATGACATGGTGCAAGATAATTGCTTTGTATGAAAATAACTACAAAACAGATTTCAGCCTTTAATGTATTAAATGCTTCGGGATTGATTTTTCTTTTGATTTGATTTTTAAAATTTTATCAAGATTTTTAAAATTTTATCATTTTTAATCATTTTAGATTTAAAGTTGAAGCAAAAATCAGAAAAAAATGTTTTTTTTTGTAACAATTAAAGAAGGGATAGAGCTTACTTGAAAAACATTTTTGGGAATAACTACACTAACAATCTGCAGAACTAAGACATTGATCTTTAGCTAGAATGATGTTATTTAGTTTAAATAGACAGAATTTTAAAAGACGTCTTATAATTCAAGTAATTTGTGTTTTTGTAAGTAAAATTATTCAAATAAATGTAAATTTTTGACACCATTTGGTAATTTTTGACTTGAATTTGAAGAAAGTTAGATATCTCAAAATAAAGACCATTAATCAAAATTCCCTCTATTTAAACTAAATAGAATAATATTTGGAATAAACCTGTTCTTAAAATTTGGTAATTAAAATTGCAAAACTTCTCAATTTTGTCATAAAAAGCGTGGGAAATTTTGAGAAATATGATATTTTGTAAACTTTCTTTTTTGTATCACTGGGCAGTGATGAGGTCGAATGCAGCAGCTACTGGCTATTGGATTAGTCATAAAAGATTACTAAATGATGTTTCCATATGTATATAAAAACATTGATCCTTTTTCAACAGAAATATGTTGTCTATTTAGTTTGCTTTGGTGGGTTATAATGGTGCACTATTTCATGTAGTTGAAGGAGCAATGACGTCATAATGGTGCATTGGTTATTTATCAATGAAATAGTGACGTCTTAGTTGTTGGTATCTTAGCAACCATCAACAACACATTTCATACACCTGTGATCCTCTGCATGAAGTGTCCCTGTTCCCCCTAACGTTAAATATTTATTTTTGTCAGATTGGAGGAGATTTGCAATATACAACTATGGAGTATCCCCTACTATGAGATAGATCTTTGTACATTGTTTCTTTACAAACCTGCATACTGGCAGAGTCTGAGGCGAGCAATGAGCTTGAATATCTGTGCTTAATGTCGCAATGAGATAGATCTTTGTACATTGTTTCTTTACAAACCTGCATACTGGCAGAGTCTGAGGCGAGCAATGAGTTTGAATATCTGTGCTCGGTGGTCAACTCCATTCCACATGTGCAGGTAACGGGCCAGAAAATTCTCTACCACAGGAATCCCCTCCTACAATAGATAAAAGAGACAAGATAGTACTCATCATAGCTTAACACTATTGAGTGGTTGCCACCACACTAAAGCCCTGCATAAATCTTTCTTAATATATTTTAAACAAACCAAATTTGCAAATAACAGATAAACGATGTTGATGATGAGATATGGGTTATCTAGACATAAAACCACTCATAGATGATGAAGATCGGAAGTTATATAATAAAAGTTTACATCACATCATCTAAAATACAATATTAATATAGAAACTCTGAACAGCTGGATTTAATACTTTGAGCAACTTATCTCAAGGAAGAAAAACTCCCACAATTTGTATATCCTTTACAAAATTCCATAATGTGTATTATTGCTTTCTTCTTGGCTTTGAGCAAAATGAGTTTATGCATCTTCTGTGACATGATCTTAAAAGTATTATGTATTAAACCTGTAATTTAGTATATATAAAAAGTATATCTACATACAAACTTCATGACATGTTGAAGTTTAACATAGAGTAATAAGATAAGTTGCAATAAGACATAGATTTTGCACTAATAGCAGAAATCTGCTGAAGCCATCAGCTGCATGTAAATGGGAAAACACGGAGAGCGTGAACTTTTTTTGGCGTCATTTTGGCACTATGCAAAGGACAATACCTTTTATGACATCATAAGCATATTGCCAGACTTTTATGATGTCATTTACCTTTCAGTGCCCCTATGATAACACTCCACATAAAAATGACACCAAGAAAGAAGTGTGCTTTCAAAAGGGGGCTATAAACTAGATTCCTGTTCAAATAGGTTTTACAGACACTTAATAAAGATAACTTAATAACTTAAACAATATATAGACATGAAAGGCAAATACATTTATTGTTAATTTATTATACATAAACTTTGAGGTCACTAAAAGAATTAAATTGCTAAAAACTGAACAATATTATTTTTTCAACCTTAAACAATTTGTTTTATTCAGATATATGAATGTACAGTACAGCTAGGATTAGGACCCATGGGGAATATCAAATTGTGATAAGACACAAGACAGAATTTATCAAAACAATGATCCTATCATGTTCTGTAAGTGTATTCCCCACTGCACATTGCCAGCCTGTGATGTGTGTTGACATAACACTCAGGGTTCCTCATCTGTGTTGTTGTAGTGTTGAGTGTTCACAGAGAAACCTTCATCTCACTCATCAGTGTTGTGACAGTGTCATGTGTACTCTAGGGACCTTCATCTATGTTATCACTGTGCTGCATGAATTTGATGCCCTGATTGAAGTCTTCTCATCACTAATTCTAAGAAGACTTCTACAAACAAACACAAAGCCCAACTCATTGCTCTGTGATTGGTCAATTTACCAGTCACCTGACCACTCCCATTTTCAGCACTCCCAATAAAACCACCAATGTCTCCTACATTTCATCATTCATCTTTGAGTTCTCTCAAGATTAGCATCCGTGTTGTAAAGATGGCTCCCAACACCAGAACCTCGGCCAAGGCACAACCTCAGCAGAAGCGTTCCCATTCCATCTCCATTCTCAAGTCATCATCCGAGAAATCCAGTCCCAGGAAATCTCTTGCACGTTTTTTGGCTGGCAAGAAGTTATTAGATCGAGCCTGTGACCAGTTGGTGCTGGTTGATAGACGTGAAGCTGACCTCCGAGTGCGGTACTGCCGTGCCAGAGTCAACCAGAGCAAGACTTTCCGGGCTTCAGTGCGTATGCAGCTGTCTGTTGTGGCTGGCATCAAGCTGCAGTACTACCAGTATGCTGAGCAGCTGGCTGAGGCTGTCGACAAGCTACACACTCAGCTCACAGCTCACATCTCTGATAACTAGCACCTCAGGCCCTCAAACTAGGTCCTTATCAGGACCACCAAATCCTCCCCAGTGAACAAACCATCAAAGCTTTCACATCTATCTCAATAATCAATAAGCTGATTTCTGGTTGCATGTTTTATTTTGTTTTTAATGACTGGATTTTAGAAGAGTGAAACAATGCAGTTGTGGTATGGCAACCAACAAGGAGCCTGTGATAATTTAGGTGCAAGTCAAGTGGAGACTCAGAAGTATTACATGCTATAAGCTGCACCCTACGAAAGATTACAGGGGCTATAGCAAAAGCTTAAAGCCTTCTTTCATCCAAAAAAGGACTTTAAATTTTTTTTTTCTTACTGTTGACCCAAAACTTACAGACTTACAGATGATTCTGAGATGACATGTTAAACCTTGGGAATGATTACTTGACAGTCTTGATTTCAATCTAAAAAGACACCTACCCTATGGCTCCAAAACAGAAATCATGGTGTCTCATATCTTGATTATGTACTTTCCATCTTTTTAGACAGTGCATTTTAATATTAATCAAATGTAAATCCTACCTGTATGAAGTTGCTGAAGTTGACGATATCTTGTAATAATTTGGCTCTTGCATCAATGTGGACTGGCTTGGGGTTATTAAAAAATTCTGGAAAGGTAAAAGTATTGTTCTTAATGCAAGTGAGTAGTATGATTAATATATATAAATATCCCTCCCCTCACCATGCCTTAGAAAACATATTACATAGAATGTTAACTTCACCTAACCTCAAGATTCTTTTTCCAGCAATTTTATGGAATATAAAGAACAGAAACAAGGCTCTTCAATTCTCTGGTTATACAATGCACTGCTACATGACAAATTAATCTCAAAATGCAACTGTGCTCTACAGACTTAAGAGAGGTGCTGTGGTCCTACCTTGATGCAGGGTATGGTGAAGCCAGTAACTGAGGCGATGAACCATGGCCGTGTCTTGCTCAATACACATCAGATGCTGGACAAAACCATTTCTTAACACAGAGGCCATCTGACCTGGTAGCTGAAAGCAATTCATAAAAATAAAATGATACATTGATACTATTGCAAATTTCAAATAATATAAATCTTGAGTAAGTTTTGTTTGCCTGTTTGGGGTTTTACATCACTTTCAACATTATTTGTCATTTCCGTGATGAGAACTACATGTAGCAGTTATAGAGCTGCCTCATTGAATTGTCATGTCGCAGGTCCTTGACATGGCTATCCACCCAGTCAAAGATTTACAGTTTGAACATGAGCTCAACTCATATAAGAGATTTTAACATGAATTTAATCTTGGCACAACCTCTGGATCGCCATAGAGGAACTGGTTTGGATAATCACAGAACTAGTGCTAATAAGCTTGCCCTCTAACTAACTGTGCTACATTCTGTGGCCCATCATGAGTAAGTTGATGTATATGTATTTAACTTTTTCTCACATTTACAAATATATTATTCAAAACAAAATGGTTTACCTCTATTCTGTCAGCACACTGAAGAAAGTCCTTAAATGTTTTGATCTGTGTAACTGGAACTGTTGACTTGTGGTCTGTTAGAATGGATTGTTGTTGGGAAGACTTGCCCAATTCAATGCGCACGCTTACATCTGGTGCCAACTCCATAACTTTTTGACGTTTTTTCACCTGGAAAAAAAATATATAAAACTTTTGCCATATTTTTAGAAATAGCAACAAATTCCGAAATATTGAATTCAGTTAGATCATTATATCTTGCAAACATCTCTGCTTAAAATATTGTAACGAACTACCTTTCCGTATGTCAGACTGGTAAAGGGCAAAACAATGACGCGCTAATAACAGTTCAAAGATTTATTGACGAATAATTTGACAAGTGAATAGTATATTTACAATTCCATATAACTGATGTAGACAAACTGGTTACCAGTAAAACAATGTCATATCATAAATACTTGATGTTCTTATTGTTATATTTATATCCACTTATACATTAATACTGCTTTTCATGTAATTTTCTATTATAGGTTGACTTCTGATACATCTGCTTTCTGAACTGAATCAGGCGCTGATCAACTTATGAAATCTCAGAAATGACTTCTGAGATTTCAGCAGGACTTCTGAAATCTCAGAAGTGTGACTATAAAAATATATGATTTAATTCAATTCTGATACTGGCAAATCTTGATATACATGACAAGGAACTGTTGCCAATGTGAATGTTGCTCCAATATGAATTAATATAAAATTGTATATCTATTCAGGGTTCCTGCTGGATACTTCTGAAATCTCAGAAGTCACTTCTGATATATCAGAAGTGTTAAAAATTGATATTTCCCTTAATTAGAGAAATATACAAATGTTAAATGTCATGACCAATGTCATATATCCAACAAAGAGTTTCCTTAAATCTCAGTTAAGTGATCTTTGAAATTCCAGCAGCATCTGTTATGAATCATTTGAGATCTCAGCTGTACTTCTGAAATCTCAGAAGTGTGACTTCTGAAATCTCAGAAGTGTGACTTCTGAATTCTCAGAAGAGCTTATAAATGGTTAAATGTCATTAATTCCTATAATTGATAATTCCAGAAGCAGAAATTCTCAGAAGTTTCTTCTGAATTATCAGAAGTGTCATTTTTAATAAATTCAATATAATTTTGTAGGAAATGTACCTTGGTGGAAACGATAATGAATTCCCTTAAGTGTCGTCTGAATTTTCAGAAGAGCCCGCGTCGTCGTGAACTCGATTGGCAAATTGTGACGCGTCATCGCTTTTATTGGTTTACGTCATTTCATGCATGCGCAGAAGGCCAAAGATCGACTCGGCCAAGATGGCGCGCAAAAGGAAAGTCAGAACACTTTGCTTTGCTAGAACCAAACTTATTTACACGAAGAATACGCCATTTTAGACGATATAAAGTTAATATTATGAAAAAGACGAATCTCGCTCTTGTTTCCCTACGGGACGAGCATTAAACACCAAAATTCGTGACGTAATAAGTAGGAAACACGCTCCACGGCGAGTCTCTGTATCTCTCACCGGCCAAGATGGCGGGCAAGGAGAAAGGTAAAATTATACATTCTCGATGCTATACTACGTGAATAAGAAAGAAATTGAACATCTTTTGTGGCGATTCGCAAAATGGCGACTTAAATGCCTCGTGGTCAATCTCCAGATTCTAATATGAATACGTGAGCGAAAAGATAACACGCTCATCTTCGAGTAATTTGAAAACGCTAAAAATGGCCAATCGAGAACTGACTGTTCCTCACAATATATTGCATTATGATGCATGTAAATTTGTTATGCATTGAAACTTGACACAACAGGAAGCAAGTAATCAGTGAATCTCAGATGCCACAATGTGTCTCTTTTTAAATGGAGGACACATAAATTTGCCCACAGCTTGGTGGGTGATAGAAGTATACTTACAGGTGCCGCGTCCGTGACACTGTGGACCTCTATGCCTGCAATGATAGACACAGGTATGTTACTATTGTAGTCCGTCAGACCTTCCTGCCTCTGGTTCTGCACCCTCTGAATGATGGTGGCCCAGGCTGCCTCGGTCTGCCTGAAAAATACCTACAACAAACACAAGACATTGCTAACATTATTATGCATACCTCAAACACATACATAAATAATAAATAAGAGTTAATTGTTTATATTTACATGATATATAAAGCAAATATAATAGTTTACCTTTCTTGTGCTTGGGATAGTGAGAGCAACCAGTTCAGGTCTGTAAATCTTGTAGATGGAGAGGAGGGCAAGTATATGAGACTGGGCTCCAATTCTTTTCTGCAGATCCAATAATGCCCGCACTCTGAATGGCATTACATCTTCCTTGCGGGTCATGAGGTACAACAGGTGACAGGCTGTGGGACACTAGAAACATACCAAATGCATCATATTTAAAACTTTTGTCAACATATATATCAAGGAGTTTCCATCAGAAAAGTATATAAAAATATCAGTTCTAAAAAAAAGGACAGTTTGTTGGTCAAACTTGTGTCAAATTATAATATGCTTGCATAAGTTCTATATTTCTAAACAAATTAAAGAAATATATACATTAAATGAAAAATATCATTCTAAATAATTAATTATAATACCTATATGCTACTTGTAACTAAAAACTGCTTTACTGGATTAGCTTATGCTTTGCATCATGATAATATTAAATATCATCATAATATAAGTCATTTAAAAGCATTTAAAAATATTTTATCATCTTTAGCACTTGAAACTAAATGCAATAGAAATTAGTAACTTTTTGCATCCGTCAGTAACTACCTCTGTAATGACCTGGAACTTGTAATAAATTCATTCATTGATTTCAATACTTTATCTTATTAATCTCCCCACATCAAGTTTTTGAAACAGCTAATCCCTCCTTATAGCATCTGCCTCCTGATATTTACATTGAAGAATTTTGAAATATTTGTGAGACTGGTAATCAACTTTACTCACTAAAGTGTCACTGTTGATGAAAGAGAATATGAATGAATACAGAGCATGCAGTTTCTCTTTCTCTTCTATCAAATCATAGACCAACACGAGCCACTTCAGCAGCAAACTCTGAAACACATAACATCATATTATAGAGCTAACAACCATAGGATTCGCGCAACCATAGGATTGGCTGATAATTTTGGAAATGTCTTGTGAACGCAAAAGTAATAGAACATTGGACTTTTTTTTGCACAGAAAGTTTATTTGAATGGTTTGAATAAATTGTTATGAAAATTGCACCCATTGACCCCGATTTTGTCACAATGTGCACGTGCGGGAGTTCCAGCTTCAGCTGCAGCTTGTTACATTTGTATACAAATTGGCGCTGCTCAGTCAGTTCTTGGCCGATTTACATCATTGACAACTCAAAATTGAGCTATTGAGCTCTTCTCTTCAAATATGTAAGTCAGATGGTCGATATATTAATTTTCATCTTTTGGCATTGAAGAAAGGTCAGTGCGCGAAGACCAAGATTGTATGCGCAAAGACGTGACCTTGACTTGTAAATCTTGTAAGAATTTTACATACGATGATCGCTTTGTAGGATAAAGTAGTGTCAATTGTTACTGATGGATATACCCCACTATAGCACACATATAGATAACTGGTCATGTTATGTCAGATTATTTATTTATTGACAAAGACCAAAATGCACGAAATTGATGGTTGTTAGCCCTACATCGCATTATTTGTAAAAATAGACGGTATAACTAAAGATTCTGTTCCTCTTCACACCAATCAACAATATCCGTTTTGATGGAAAATATTCTAATAATTATAGGGTGAATAAAAAAAGTGTGGCATGATGCAATTACCGGAAGTTAAAACTATGAGAATAAATATTGAATAGATTATTGAATAGAATAATTTTTGAGATATATGGTTTTCAATAAACCATAGATTTACTTTTTTTAGAACATTTTGACATAAGACCTCAGCTTCAATAAGTATAGAAAGATTGAGTACCTGAGTTTGTATGGAAGGTATCTTTGTGCACAGCCAGGACACTGCCTTAAGTACAGCCTCCGCTGGAACCATCATCTTTGGAGTAAAACATTTCACCAATCTGCGACTTACAACTTCAGCTAAATATAAGGATATAAAATTAATAAGTACAATGTCGACCGTATTATTTGTCAGATAAATAAATTAAAAGAACACATTATATTTTTCAGATATAAGTTATGTTGATAATGAATATAACATCATAATATCACTTTTTCCTGGTCATATTGCAGATGATATTGGTTAAGGTGGGTTATTGCTAAATGGTTGTTTTGATTTTAAGACAGAATTTTTTGGCATGTAAGCAAAATCTAATATTTGTTGACAAAATCTGAAGTCTAACTTGTTCAAATTAAATTTCATTCAAAGTACACACGCCAATGTGAAGAAGCTGCAATATCGACAAGTTCCACCAGGTGTCTCCCTTCAAAGCCAACCTCCTCTGCAACCAACTTGATCCTGTCCAGATGCAGACTCAACATTACATTGCCACGGATTTTTGTACTGGATTCATCTGTAATCATTTGATGTTCAGGTCATCTCAATATTTCGTTTCAAGAGTCTATTTTTTTTAAAAAGTTACTACTTATATTTATTTGAATGTCAGTATCTCTCATGCCAGTTCTGAATTTTTCTCATGCACAAACATTATAATCCTCAGTCGCACTATGACAATATTATCAACAAGACAATATGTCGCTGCCTGGTGACCCTACATATTGCTGTTGACACCTAGTCAGCTATCAAATAAGAAAAAAAAATCCATTAAAAGTACAATTTGACTTTCATCCATCATCATCATTGCATAGTCTAATTTTTAATGTTTTCCATCCATTCACTATTTATTTCATCCATCTTGATGATTAGTCTTTATATTTGAGAGAATTTGACCTTTAGAGCTAAGATTAAATCTTCCCTTAGTGTGATTTTCATTTGAAAGTTTTCAACAATGACCTGTATTTTTTTTTATAAATATAACACAGAGTGGATTGCTCAAGGAATATTAGGGGAGTGCATTGCCAGCCAAAGGAATAGATACTTAAAGATTTGGGAAGAACATTTGATTCTAACATTTCATTGCATTGTTTTTGTTACAAACTTATATTTCCTGTAGAGATATTATTTTGCCATTTATGTGAAACTGGTTAGTAGTAGGGATGGGCCCCGGTACTGAAAAGTCTTGGGAATCCTTCGACTTCTAATGTTTTGGAACCGTCCCGGTTCTTTCTACTTGAACGATTCTTGGAACCGGTACTGTACTAACCTACAGTATTATCTATTATAATCAGTGTTGAGCCCTGAAGTTCCCCCACTTGACCACATGCCTATAGGGTAATTAACCAATTAAGTTACATGAGGCTGGGGTGTGCTACTGGGCACCATATTGTGACCCACATGTGACCCTCACCCAGCATTCAGGTGTCAGATCTTACACATTGATACAAACATGAGGAGTTGTGTAGTATCATGTGAAATTGAGAAATATTCAAGTGTTTGTGGCAAACATAACAAGGGGTGTGGGTTTTCTTTGATATGTTTGAATACATATTGCAAGTAAAGTTGTGAGTACTGTTTGTATATTAGTTACTGAGATAGCAAGCCCCTGTGGATTGTAAGTCTGCAGCTCCACTACCCCAGTCACCAAGGCCTGGTCTGCAGATAGGCTTCAGACAGGACTATTAGGGATAATACGGTATACATTCTTTATTGAGTTCAAAAAGTTTTTTTTTCACACTTTCAATTTTGTTTGTGAAGTTCTGGTGTGTTGTTTTCAATGCGACAGTATGGGAGCCCTATTATCAGGTATCGGTATCAGTATCATGCAAGTACATTGTATTGGTATCGTTTATAAAGTATCGGTATTGTCCTGCTAAATTATTAACGGGGCCCATCCCTAGTTAGTAGTGGTTTTTTTTCTCTCTTTCGAGTTTAAAATTTGTCTGTGACCTACCATGTAAATCGCAAGAGGGGTCAAAAAGTATTTAAAGGGATTAAGCAGCGATTTTGAAAAAAAACGCTTGAAATTCACATATTGGTGATAAATGTAATTGTCTTTGATGTTTATTTACTATTTTATTGATGCATTCCCATGTTTGCCTGTTAATTCTATTTTAACAAGACCCTAATCTATTGCCCCTTTATGAAGGACACTTCTTTCTTGGCGTCATTTTTATGTTGAGTGTGATCATAGAGGCAATGAAAGGTAAAATGACATCATAAGAGTATGGCAATATGCTTATGACGTCATGAAAGGTATTGTCCTTTAAATAGTGTCAGAATGACGTCAAACAGTGCTACCCTACTTTGAGCCTCAATTGACGTCAAACAAAGTTTACGCTACCCGTGTTTACCCGTCACACTTCTTTCTTGGCGTCATTTTTATGTGGAGTGTGATCATAGAGGCAATGAAAGGTAAAATGACATCATAAGAGTATGGCAATATGCTTATGACGTCATGAAAGGTATTGTCCTTTAAATAGTGTCAGAATGACGTCAAACAGTGCTACCCTACTTTGAGCCTCAATTGACGTCAAACAAAGTTTACGCTACCCGTGTTTACCCGTCACATGCAGCTTATGGCTCAGACAGGCCTTTTCTGGGAGTGCAACTCTTTATGTCTCATAGCAACATATCTTATTATTCTATTATAATTTCAATCTGTCGTTATGTTCATATGTTGCTAAGCTTTCAAAAACACCAAATTGTAGAATTGATGATTAATAATACCTTTAATAATTTATCATCAAATCTTATTTTTTTTAAATAATTGTCATCAGGCTTCTCATGATTACCTAGATATATTACTTTAAACCCACAAATTTATTCCTGGTCAGACATACTTCACTGAAAGCTTCCTTCAAGTGTCAATGACACTGTCATCTTTTTTTTCCCCACTGTAAATCAGCTGGAAAATGTATTATCACTTGCTTTTTAAATGAATAGTGTTGAATGGTTGTCATTCAATTCAAGCATTTTTAGACTTGTAAACATTGTGAAAGTTGATTTATATTTGCCTATTATAAATAGCGTGATGACAAATTGTTTGTAAGCTGATGTTTATCATTGCTCTAAATAACTGCTCATCAAAACCAATCCTTGTATTCACTACCATGAAACATCTCTTTTCTTGCTTTAGTTTAAAACTGAAAAATTTAACTCCAGACTTTGAGAAATGGAAAGCAGAAACAAATTGTAAATTTAGGATTATCAATGATATCATAAATTGGATAAGAACTGACAAGCATCGCCAATGATTTATATATGTCTGAAATCATGAGAACAAGAGGAATACACAACTTTGTGATTGTTATAAAAAGATTTTGCTCTATTTTGGCTCTTAAAATAACTGCCGCAATTGCAAATGACATATCAAAATGTTAATTATAGTTTTACAGATTGCACATGCTGCTGTGTGTACACTGACTTGCTTTCATCATATCCAATGTGGCCGCTGTGTTGTCAACCGGTAAATTACATCAGTTCACCCCATCCTATAGCCCTTGGTGAAAACTTCAGAAAAGTGTGATTTAGGGTGACTCAGGGTTGGGTTTTAGCCGGCTAAAACCTATTTTAGCCATGACACATGGCTAAAACTGTAAAAAACTAGGTTTTAGCCACTTTTCGACAGTTTTAGCCGGCTAAAACTGGCTAAAACGTGGCTAAAATGTGGCTAAAACATATTGACACATAACTTCAGTTGAGAAAGATGAACCCTCAAGCCCAACAGGGTGTCCACCATCAGATTTTTGTGATAGGCCTTTACTAGGTCAAGGGTCACCCTACATAATTCTTTCTTTCTGCTATGAGCCGGGTTTTCTGGAATCCTGCCTGCCCTGCAGGCCAAGGGTTTGGAAGCCACCCTACATAAGCACATCTTTTGGTCACATGAAACTGTAAGCCAAGCATGGGGAAGCCACCCTACATAATCCCTGTTCAGGGGCATTGCATGATAGGCCACTTATCAGGAAGCCACCCTACATAATTGAAGCATGTCACATTGCATGGTAGCCCAGGCATCAAGAAGCCACCCTACATGATTACAGCTTTTTGTCACATTGCAAGGTAGTAGCCCAGGCATCAGGAAGCCACCCTACATAATCCCTGTTTGCAGCTCCCACATATATGCTCAAGTGACACCAGAATATGGTCTATAATGAAAGCAACTGGCATTTGTAATATGTTCTTTGTAGTATATGTAGATAATAAGAGGAAATAACTAGAATTTTATACACTTTTAGAGAGTTTTGGCCACTTTCAGAGGTTTTAGCCACTTTAGGTGGCTAAAACTGGCTAAAACCCATTTTAGCCGGGGTGGTTTAAACCGCGTTTTAAACCGCTTTTAACCACCTGGTGGCTAAAACCCTCCAACCCTGGGGTGACTATTTTGTTTTTTTATGATTAGATTTTAGATGGTTTTTTTTTTTAGTACTTCGGATTCTGATTGTGTGGTTCCGGTGTATTGTTTTCAGTGGGTAATTAATATGGCAACCCGCAACTGGTACTGGCCTCATCCTTATGTCAAGTAATGAACAGATATTAATCAATGAAAAAATTACTTAGGTAACGACTGATTGAATACATTCAGGCATATAATTTACAACGCAGCTACCATTCGTTCAATGACCATCAGGTTGGACAACCACGGCTGTCGCGTATTTGTTTGCAAAAAAAAGTTAAAGTTTTGCTGTTTTTGTAAAACTAAAAGTAAAACAGTACGGGCTGCCCAGCACTTTGTGCTCAAAATAATAACCTAATGGACAATATGTCAACAACAAAGCTAAATAAAACATTCAAGTTTTTAACCATTTCATCTTGGGTTCGAGCTGCAGAAGTCGGCCATATCAAGTGTCTGCCATGCCCCGCTGATGAAGAGGGAGCATCACTCATTTGTTAGGCCTTTTTGAGGTCACAAACTTAAGCAGGTGGAGCACTTTGCGCTCGTCTTTTTTAGTCTAAATCCTGCCGAATTAAAAGTTTGTGGACAATTTAAAATCGTTGTCAAATTACAATGATATATTTGGGAAGTTACAACTTACATGGCAAGTTTCAGAAAAAAAATTCTGCCTGTAATACTTAAAATATATGTACATTCTTCGTATTATTTGCACAGATTTAATCAATGAAAGAGTCAATAACTTTTGGAGAAAAAAAATAATGATCCCTTGTTCTTGGACACGCAATGGATCTTGGGGTTGTTTTGCAGCAATGGATGCCCGGATTTGTAAACAAATCAAAGACTTTTAATCATGGATACAAAACTTCACCAACAAGATGTGCAAGGCCCTGAGCGCAAAGTACTAGCGAGCGCAAAGTACTCGGCAACCCGTAAAACTAAACATGTAAAAGAGTCTTGACTGCCTGGAACTTGACAACACAGATACTGGTGCACATCGTATTTTTCACTCACCACTCTTGAGGAAATCGATCGCATCTTGTGTTCCATCTGTTAAAGAACTTCTCTTTCTTGTATTTGGTCTTTTTTCGTTACCCATTCTTGCATATTACTCCAAATTGTGAGATTTTTGTCTTAGCGCCAGTTTTCAAAACCAAAACTTCCTGTTCTCGCTCTGTCCGCGACTTTCCGAGATTAGCATAACCGCTAGATGGCACCACATATCTACATTTCACAGATCTGGCCGATTCATTGAGGATAGAGATTTTCTTCTGGCTCTGTCTCTGATTCAATGGTCCAAAACAGATTAAATGATTTGTCATTTTCAACACTTTCTATATCTTTTAATTTGCATGATAGATCTATATCATTGTGAATATTCATGAGCAATGAACAAGTCCATGAAATAATTATGCTAAAGTAATATATTTCATAGATAATTTATGAGTTTACAGATAAAGAAATGCAAAGTTCAGAATTTGATGGAAATATTTTTTTGGAGAGTCACAAAATAGATATCATTGCAATGGTAAATGTTAAAATATACTAGTTAGGCACAATAACTGGTTGTCATGTCCTATTGTTTTTTATTAGCAAGCATTATGTAGCTGGTGCATGAAATTCTGTCAATAGGCCGATTGCGGGTCGCCATACTGCCCCATTGAAAACAACACGCCGGAACTGCACAATTACAATCGGAAGTGCATAAAAAACTCTCTAAAATCTAATTATTAAAAAAAACAAGATGGTAACCCGCAATCGGCCTATGAAATTATTTCCCATTGGTTTCCAGTCTTATATTTGGACAATTTGGTCAGAATTATACCCCAGAAACTATTATTTTCAAAGATAACTGATAACACCCAAATCATTTGGGCCTCCCAACAGGGGCCAAATCCAGCCGCAAGCAAATTCAGAGGACCAATCTCACATCATGCTAAATTTGGAATGGTCACTCTTGCATTAATTAAAATTTGGAGGGCCCATCTTACATTTGACACAGGAGTGACCTTTTATTGAAAAAAAATTGAGCTCTTCCTGATGAGCTAATAAGAGTAAAGTCATATTTCAATATTTCTAGGTTCTAATTAGATGCAACTCTTTCATATGCCCCCCAAAAAGATGCTAATCCTGTGGAAATAAGATCCTCAATGACAGTGAATAAATATACCGGTAGTCCTATTTTTTTCAGAGGGGTTAATCATGCTTCATGCTGAAGGGGTTGGGGACCACACTCATTGGTTTCCAGCCAGTTATATAAACAGACAAAATAAAATTCCAGACCCATTCTATCTTTCCTTTCTGTTAAGATCTAATTTGCATCTACTCATAATAACCAAAAAGATAATTCTAACAATTAAATTTTACCTAAAATTTATTTTATTTCACAAATACAAATCAACAGAAAGATCATCTACACTGCCAGTTAAGAAGTTTGCTAATTCTTCAAAACTCCTTATTTAAATGTTAACAATTATATTTGTCACAACAAATCAATTCTACTGTTAAATAAAGAAATATCTTAATCAAGACTTATGACATGAATGTATGTTTACAATTCAAGCATTTCATTCTTATCTCTCTGCCCATAAATATTGACTGTAAATGATCTTAATATAAAATGTTTTTGTATATCTTATCACAGCTGAGAATGAGTAACTATTTACAAAACCATGAAAG
Organism: Amphiduros pacificus; assembly: GCA_949316495.1. Taxonomy (NCBI): domain Eukaryota; kingdom Metazoa; phylum Annelida; class Polychaeta; order Phyllodocida; family Hesionidae; genus Amphiduros; species Amphiduros pacificus. Next base: position 43,356,621 of record OX439003.1, on the reverse strand, counting down.
TATGATTGACATAAATGTACAAAAATAAAGATGGAATAAGTTGCTGAGAGTAGAAATTGTGGTACATGACACATGAAGAACTGCACTTATTTGTCCAGAATCTTGAAGAAATATTCAACCTGCAAATATAAAAGATGAGGTAATTTTAATAAAAACAATCCATAATTTAAATATAAACAATCCATTTTTTCTCTCAAAAATTTGGCCCAACTAAATGATAAGGTTTTATCTTTCTCTGTTCCTCTTTCTTCTATCTTTCTCTCTATATATATGTGCATATATATCTTAATTTTAATTCATTTCATTTTAATTATTTTTTGGAAGAGAAGTATATTCTTATTGTACCTCTAAGAGTCCATCTTCTGGGAGATCTGTGCAATGGACAGCATTCTGAACTTTGTTCTTCCCAAACAGAGCTCTCATTGTATGGGGACGCAAATGACGAGCAATTTCCTGTAACAAGAAAATTTTTTTTTAGGAAAATTGAATGATAGCAAAACAAAAGAGCCAGTATATAAGAAGTTACCATGTTAATTTTAACTGTGCTGGAATAAGAATGTGTATTCACAATATCCTTTATAGCAATGTCCACTCAAGGATTATAGTTTTCTCCTCCTTGCCAAAAAACCTTACTGAAAATGTCATCATCAGCAGGTTATTGTTAAAAAGGAATTGTAAAATAAAGTTCCATGTCAACTCTGTCAATCAAACTAATCAAATGTTAAATTTTAAACAAAGGCATCTAAACAATACTTTAAGCTCTGACTTAGTATAGAGAACTGAATTAGCTTCCAACCTCTAATGGCACCTGTACATGGCAGGAAAGTACACAACTCTCATACACAAGTCATATAAAAGCTGAAACATGGGCAAACATTGTCTCTAAATACATACTGGATCAGCTGGTCCAACAAAATTTCTGAATGACTTTGGAATGTCCTCTGCTGGCTTCTTGGGCTGTATCTCCATGGCAATGCAAGGTCCTGAAATGAGTTCTTTTACCATTTCTGGATACTCCTGCACAACACCCTTGTAAACCTGTCGAATAATCAAATACCAACATAAATTAATTGTTTATACCAATCTGTCTAAAAAAAATGACAATAACCATGGTCTGTGTATTTTGGTTGATCTAAGTGAGATAGCTTGCTTGTATCACAGTTAAGTAGCAACATATCATTTAAGCATACCCGAAACATTTGTAAAATTGACTGTGACCTCTCTGATTTCATTTATCAAATTAAAATCAGCAATCAAATTTATTTCAAATGTATGCCTGCAAAGATTTTGCAGTGTTATTCCAGTAATACAGTACTAATTACTTGCTCATGATAAAATAAACTTGAAAACAATTCATTAATAATATATCCACATGCAAAGTGTGATGGAGATGAAAACAATAAAAATATTTCTTCTCTAAAGGTGGTACTGACATTTTTAAACAGGTCACTGATGTTTTCTCCCAAGTTTTATTGTGTCTCAAAATATAACTTTATATTCAATGGCAGTTCTACTCTCATATATGTATTATTATTTTCAAAAAGTTACCTCATAAAACTCCTCTGCGTTAGCTTGTTCCATATTGTACATCTGCATGGCGGAGACATCAAATTGGTCTAAAATTTTCTGGATGATGTTGCCTGCCAAACCTGCATGAACATATAACATTTCACATTAATTAATAGTTAAACAGCCTGAGTGTTTTGAAATTCAAACTCATTTTTACAGGTTCTCATCTTTAACTTCTAATTTGAAGAATGAATTTAAGCTCATGTCTCAGCTGCCATGATTGGTCTCTTTGATTGGTTTCTTTTTCACATTTGATTTTTATGAATATACTGACCATTAAGGACTGCATGTGGCTTGATGACAGCACAGGTGGAGTTCTGGAACTGAGCTGTGTTCTGTCTACTGGGATTGTTGGTAGGGAAGAAGTATTCAATCTCTCTGGCTGCTGAAGCCTGGCTGTCTGATCCATGACAGGCATTGCGGGTGTTATCTACAAGCAAGATAAACAGGATTATCATTTTCATATTGGTGTGTCCACTGGTCATAATAGGAAATGAAATTAGAAGTTCATCACTTTTGCTCTGAACTTTTAGAGAGAGATACATTTTTATGATTTTATTTATAAGAGGCCCATTTGGATACTTTGGAATTGGCATTAATTGAGACTGTATAGCATTCATGACAGAATAATTCTACATTGTATACCTGTGCCAAACCTTGCTCTGAGAGATTGTGGAGCTTCACTGCGGGCTGCAGCAGAGTCTGTGGGGCCTAAAAGATCCCGCCAACACGATATGGCATTATCTCCCATCAACTCAAAAGCTATCACTGGACCACTGGTGATGAAGTTAACTAAGGCTCTGAAAACAGGATTAGAACTCTATAATAAAAACTTAAATCCTTTCAAGACAATAATCTATCACAATCTTGTGTACACTTACTAAACTACTAATAAAGCTAAAAATAAATATGGACAAAAAATTTAGATATATATTTATGCTGAAAAAAGCTGTAATCAATATGCACCCAAAAAAGTCTTTGCTTTGGTGTTCTTGGTAAAATTCGAAGGCCTCATTGCGTGTAAGTCTGCACATCTTTAGTTTTGTTATCAGGAATCCCTTCTTGCTCACTAGATCTAATATCTGGCCCATTTTCTGAACAGCATCTGGTTTGATCATTCCAAGTGTTCTGCAAGACAAAAAAGCAGTTCTTTGCATTCAATTATGAAACAAATTGGTGGCACAATGGGTATTTTTTTTTAACTTTGAAATACAGGGATAATAATAAAAATGTATTTCAGGACAGGATAATTCCACTTACAATATAATAAATTTTATCTCTTACCTTTCTGTTTTACTGTTCAGTTTTCTTCGTGTAAATTCATCCCCATATTCTACAAAGGTAAGCTGTCTGGCCAGGACATTGAGAGAACTACCAATGTAAAGATCTTCCAGTCGGATATTGTCAGCCTTGCTCCGTCTCAGGAATGGACGATGGTTTTTAATGTCATACTACAAATCAAAAATAAACATCTTTCCTGGAGTGTCTTCAAAACATCAGGAATTGTCACGGATTTTCCCAAGACTTGCTTTTTATTTTATGAAGATAAAACTTGGCTCAGCCAACAAATAAAACTTAATACTTCTGTTTCAAACCAAATATTTAATTTAAATCAAATCTATAGCAATTCAGTTTATAAAAATCATTTTTTAAATTGTAGTGCAAATTAATCTCTTTTTGGCACTAGATTGTCTACTCACCATTTCTACTGTGTTGTCCTTTGGAAAGAACATGAACTGATAACGCCTAATAAATGCTGCATGAGGATCATACCACTCCACGATAAAACAGAATCTTTCTTCCTCAGCCTGAAAGGATATACACTTTGTCTTTTACAAATGCATGAAAATCTGGAGTGAAAATTATTCTTTTCATCTTTCTATCATGTCACACACTATGATTTCAAGTTTGTTAATTAACTTATCATGATGATATTTTTTTTTCATGCCACTACTTAAATTTTGAAAAATCAATTTAAGTATACAAATCAAACTATGCTCTTTAAGATATCTAACTGATGATAAAAATATTCATCAACCCTCTTCCCTACAGTTGGGAAAAATAATTTCAAAGTGCCACCTGAAACAAATCTTAAACAGCAGCAGAAACCCCTGAAAATATAATTACTACCAAAGAAAATTGTCATTAAACCCATGCAATAAAGGCTTAAATTATTGATGACTTTATGTTAACCCCATCTCATTCCCTGTCCAATTTTATATCTAAATGTTAAAAGGAAGATCGATCTCAAATGCAAAATAAAATCTAACTGATAAACAAATAAATCTTTGTTGTAAAGTTGTGAAATGGAAAATGCTTAAGAGAAAATATTTCTAAAGGGTGAAGTTGGAAAACATTATCCATAAACAAAATTATTCAGAAACTCTGAGGTTTCTTTTTGTTGTGACATGCTAAAAATGCAAAAAGCAACTTTCAAAATGAAGCTTATGTTGCAGATCTGCATCCATAATTACAAAATTAAAATTGATTTTAACAATGTCAAACCATGCATAATCGGGAATGAAATGCCTGATATTGATACAGAAGCTATTTATGCCATTTAGCATCACATAATTGTTCACATAATTTGAGTATTATTAAAATGAAAAGTTGTGATTCTCATTCATGGTCATAAATAATAATTTGAATGTGCAAAAACAAACATGTCAAACTGTTCAAGCATTCACATCTATTTTAAAGAATGGATTATCTTGATTTGCAGCATGATTTAATTACATTTAAAGTTGTGGTGCAAGAATTGAGTAATACTCACATCATCAGGGGTCATTGCCCCATACCTTTCATGGTCTTGGAAGAACTACATTGCATAAAACATATTGGGGAATTTCATAAAATACATCACTTTGTTTGGTGCATCTTGTTGAAATGTGATTGTTGCATATTGTTACAATATAATCATTGTGACATTCAAGCATTAACCCCTAACGGACGGGAAGGACGGCAACGTCCACCACCGGCAACGGACGGGAGGGACGTTGACGTCCCCATTGTTCTGGCTTGATGACGTCATTTGTAACATTCTGAAGGGCTGCATCTTGTTACAATGTAATCATGATAATGACGTCAGACTGGCTGGATCATAAACTTTGACCCCAGCACTTCATTAAGCAATTTTAGTAACCTTGGTTATAAATTTTATAAATTTAGTATGTGGAAACACTAGTCCAGACAAAAATTGGTTAGTCCAGCCAATCAACAAAATTTAGATGGGCTAGTCCGTTAGGGGTTAAAGTTTATAAAATTTGAAAGTTTCAATTTTAAGAATTTTTTAGCATTTTTCCCCCCAAAGGTTCAAAATGAAATACAAGAATTGCCGAGAATAATTCAGGGTGAATGATAAACAGGGCAATACTCCAACTATAAGATGATTTCAAGGCCAATGCCGGGTTTGACTAACATGATTATACATGTGAGTACTGGTCATTTTCATTTTCCCGGACCCAGTCTTATATTTTTCAGTTTCAACGTGTCAAAATGCATGAGAAAAGAAATTTTGGAATTAGATTTGACTGATTATAACAAATTTGAAGATCTAATTTAGACACCCGTGTGTGTAAATATGACTTATATATCAACCGACTCACCATTATGCTCTCTGTCGATTTATATGCTCAGATGAGAAGAAAATTTAAAGATTTACAGGAAAAACACAACTCAGTCTCAAACAGGTGAGTTGCTGTTGACAACAAGAAATTGAACAGACATGTATGTTACAAGACATTTCATTGGTCAATTCATCTCCCACGTGATCTTTGACCTACTTTCACCAAAAGATGGCTGCATTTCCGGTTATGATGTATATTTAGTTTTGACGTGTTAAAAAGTTTATTTTTGTTAAAGCGTGGGTCACAATAGGGACACAAATTTATCGGTAAGCTCAAATCAATGTTAGTTAATATTATTTCGCAGTTTCGTGTCAATAAATGCTTTTGAATTTTGTATGAACTAGACTACCAAGTTCAATCTTCAGTTAAAATCAATCATGAATCACTGCTTCAATCAGTGACGAACACTCAGTCTCAGAACAGTCTGGTCCTCAACCCAAATCATGATTCGGGCCTGACATGAGCCGAGCACGGCTGTGATTTGTCAGGATCTATGTGTGGTAGAGTTATATTAATTGGGACTAAGTACTGACCAACCAGAGTGGGCACTGTCAGAGAATACAAGTGAAGTCGGCCCCCAAGTTAAGTCGGCCCTGCCGTGGGTAGGTGAACTCGGCCTCCAAGAGAAATCTCCTTTGAGAAGGCTATTTGACCCTAAGGGCATTAACTAACCCTAGGGACCCTCGGTAGCTGTTAATTATCTTTGGGTAACTTCATAATCTAGTCACCTAAATGTGGGGGCCGACTTCTCCTAGGATCCGACTTCTCTTATGGGCCGACTTCACTCAGGGGCCTACTTCACTTCTTACCCTGTCAGAGCACCCAATTTTGTCTGATCCTGAATAAATTAACCAATAAGTTTGACACATACACTGATACAGGTGTGTAAATAACCGGGAATGTGTTTAATCAGAGATATTTAAACAGAGATTGGAAACAACAGGTCTGCCGCTATGTGTCAGCACGGTGCACCATCCAACTCAGACATGCAACGGTTGCAGATCAGCGATAAATAGTTTTGCATTTATCACACAAATTTTTCCATTCTTGATTTAATTGATGTACAATTAACATAGATATGTGATTCTCATTATCTTGCAAAAAAGACATATTTGTACTTGTAAGTCCACGTGTGCGTAAATCCGGATCTAGGTCCTTGTCTGATATAATCTGATATATATATCTTATACACACAGTAAATGCTTTATGAAAATCTTGCCAGTGTCATTAGTGAGAACTAGGTGCCAATGACATGTAGAAATATACCCATATAGATGAAATATAAACAATTTCATTAGTCTGGTGCTGGGTCTTTTGCAGCCAATATACTGCAAGCTGCCCTGCTGACTAAACCCTTTTGAATGATAAGTGCTAAAAATAGTTTTCACCAAGCAAGTACATCACATGATCAGTTGCTGTTATTCTTGAATAGCCATATATGATTTGGCAGCCTGTCAACAGAATGCAAAGCAGTGAAATATCTGTTCCATGGAAATTTTCTTCTTATGGGCACAACTTGAAAAAGGAAAGAATCATGCATTGAAAATGAATTGGAAGATGGTGTACAATATCAGTCATAGTAATTTTCTCCACTATACAAAATTTACCAGTGTGTGCTTCCCTACCAATAGTTTCGAAATACTTTGGCTATTGTCACACGGTTGTCCTATATTTGTTGGTTCATTGCAGGATCTATACAATTCAACAGGATTTGGATGTTGCTTGTTGTTACGCTATAACTTATCATTTCCAAAATAACTATTACAGGAGATGGACATTCCAGGGTCAGCATGAGTCACAACAAGGCAGCTTAGTCAGTCAGTGTAGCAAAACTTCAGGTGAGACTGGTTCCATTTTAACATTAACATGCCTAAAATAATTGGGATAAGCTGTAGATGTAAAATTATCTATGTCAAGAAGTTTTCTTAAAAAGATTATAACCCAGCAATCATGAAGATGACGTTTTAGCCCGCGATTTATGCTAAATACTTGATATATATATCTTAATAATAATGCTATGAGTGCCTCAGGTACATCCAGTTTACTGACCAGTCACGGCAGTCGAGACAATAATAGGAGACAATTGCAATTATTTAGACCAATCAGATAGCAGTTAACAATGAAGTGTGCAATGGCAGGAAGCGGCAATCACCATGCATTAACATTTCAACATTGCATAGATGGCTTTTTTCAGAATAAATAATGGAGTCAAATCATTACCCAACTGAGAAAAAATGTTCAAATTAACTGTCAGCAGAGTCATTTGAGGCAGCTACGATTGATATTGTATGAAATAATAACAAAAGTAAGATAATTGAATGAATAATAAAATGAATATATTTCAGGCATGTCATTCTCAACACTGGCCCGCCCAGCGGGTGATGGTATGGACAGTGAGGAGCTTAAGTATCAACCATACAAAGCAGATATATCAAACAAGGCTCCAAGTAGACACAAAAACCTTCAGTTGACTTCCAGCACCACCACAGTCATCAAATCCCAACACCCAAAGTATGTCCCTCATGAACCAGTCCGAGGTGCTGTTAAAGCAACAAACAGTAATGTGTCTATGACAGCAGGATACAAACTGCCGCTACAGCTACAAAATGTTTCAGGAGAACAAACCCAATCTGCTCCAGAGAGTATGACCGACAGAACAAAAGCAAGTCTCAATGCCTTACCATATCCATACATCGCAGCAGGTCAACAGAACATACCAAGCTTTAATCTCCTGGGAACAAGTTATACACCAAATTTAAAGCAATTTTCTGAACAAAAACAGTCCACTGGATATTCACATGGCCATCCTGCAGTCAGTGTTGAAAGAAAGACTCCTCGGAATGTGGTGGTAGAAAATATCCAAGTGCCTGTTTATCATGGGCCTAGTCACTTACATATGGATACGTATCGCACTATGCACAAGCACCAACAACAAAAGAAACAACAATCACAGTCCATTCCATTACCATCAGAACTTCAGAGAATCAATACAATTAAAGAGACTAAGATTGACCTCCAGATGGACAAAAAGTCTACCTCATTTGAATCTGTGATTCTAATGGAGAATTTGCCTCAGAAATCTACTGTTATAAATATGGAAGAAGAAAGAAAAGTTGAGGGAGGGACCAAGTCTATGGTGGAACAACTAAACAGTGAAATTGATAACCTCAAAGAGGAACTCAAAGTTCATGCTGAGGTAGGCTATCCTTTTTTATTTATATAGGATATATTGACTTGATTTGGAACAAATAGCAAGAATTTCATTAAGATTTTTTAAGGACATGAAAGCATCAAGAAAGTACTACTCAATAGTACTAATCATGTTATTATGATGTTCAGCATGATATGATTTTTGTTATGTTGGTATTATACATATTCCTTTTTTACATTAAGGTGAATGCAGATCTAAAGAAGATGCTGGTGGCCTCCATGGGGGATGATCTGCATTACAAGGTGGAATGTCTGGTAAGAACAAAGGCCCACCTTGCAGCAGAAGTTGGGGGATATTCTGAGAAGCTGTACAAAGATTATGAGGATCTGGATAAACTCTCCATTCAGGCTGATATGTGGAGGACAAAGTATAAGGCAACCAGGTGAGAATTCATCTTTGAATTTCAATTTTTCTCAAATAAAGTTAAAGGTATTTTAATATCACTAAACCTGTAATTTCCTGTATAAAAAGCATATCTTCATACAAACATCATTACATATTGAAGTTTAACATGGAGTGATTAGATAAGTTGCAATAAAACACAGACATTACATTATTGCCAGAGAAAAAGGGGCTATGAATTAGGTTCTTTTTCAAATAGATTTAAAAGACTAACACTGGAGATTATTAGCCTAGAGAATGAATAGATATGAACGACAGATACCTTTATCATTAGTTTGTGGTTTTGAGGCATATTTTTAAAAATCACTGCACAATTCCTTTAATTATTACCTGATGCTTCATATGAATCTCAGACTTGAATGTTGCAGAGACAAGATGTTTATATTGGCAACTATGTTTATAAAGTATATTCTAGAGTGTGCCAAGCCATTATTTGCCTAATTTTGGAATATGCTGTCTTCACTTGGTAGGGTATTAGTGGAGCAGTTGACAACACAGCGGGGACAGCTGGCAAGGCGATGTGAGCAGAACCAGTATGCACTGCAGCAACTCCTACAAGAAAGACAGGAAGTGAAGTCTGCCCTCATACCAACATACAGGTATTATAAAACTATCCTTATTTAGATTTGATAAATTAACAGGAAAATATCAGGTGCCATCAATTGCCATCATAAAGTACTTTTTTTCTTATGATTTTTAGAATAGTTTAAGGTTAGGCAAAGTCTAGCACAGAACTCAATATATTTGGTCTTTTTTCTGTTTTTTTTTACCTCTTGTTCAACTCCAATGTGTTGCTCTTAAACATGGTACAATGTACAATTAACTTGAAAATATATGGGACTCCGTTGATGTGCACCACCAAACGATTAAATGGAGAATCAGGAATAAGGTTTATATGTGACAATATAAATACTTGCAATTTAGGGAACATGAAAACACAGCTCTGCTGCTTGCTCTTGTGATCCTCTATGCATAACTCTATTCAGTAAGATGCACAGTGTTTGTATTTTAAGCACTTGTGTACTTCCAGATACTTGTATACCTTACGTGATGCCCTTGGACCTCGACACAAAGCTGGGTTTATCCCTATGCCCACTAATGTGCTGGACCTTGCCAGGGGCAATGAAAAGATGGCAGACTCAGTGAGGTTTGGTCTTCTTGGAAGTATTACTATTGGCCACACACCTGTAGACAACTATGTGAACACATTACAATCTCCAGCAGAACAATTGGCTTTACAGGTAAGAATATTATAAAAAATCATGAAATTTGTAAACCTTGCTTGTGCATTCTTCAAGACAATCTTCTGTTTTTAGAATATCTTTCCAGGGATATGATATTGAAAGTTTGGGATAAATTTTCATGGTAATAACTTTATAACAAAGATGTGATTCAAACATTTTCATTCAATTTATTACAGTTTGACATGAGATTCTATGATTATAGAAATCAAAGAATATATATAGTAGAATTTGTTTATCTATTGCAGATTGTGAATCAGCAAGCGGATGATGATATTGTGACAGTTGCAGCACCGACAGCCTCTGAGCTTCCCAAGACTGCTAAACAAACCTTCAGCCGCTGGCATCCAAACACTCGCTCTGATGACCTAACATTTAACTGCTGCCCAAAATGTAAAGGCGACATCAAAATCATTTGAGAAATTGTTATTACCCTGTTTTATACTTATTTTTGTTGAAAAAATATGATTGTCATTGTTTTGTTACTTTTTAATAATCCTATGCATCACTACAAATTTGTGTGACTCAATCTCTCCTCAAGTCCAATTAAGTTTTGTGAATGTAAAGTAATTGCATAACAGTTTACTAGCCTGTCACTTTTTGTCAAATTTGTTGTTTAATGTAAACATTAGTTAGGGAGACTTTAAACGATTGTCATATAAAAAATAGACTGAACAATTCATTGATGTTATATAAAAGATCCAAATCATAACTTAATTTTAAAATTGCATATAGATAAAAGGTGGAATGAAGTGAGATTTAAGACTGAAATCTCACCATCTCTATCTCTCTGCCATAAAAAGAGGATGTCAGAAAAGGGGATTCATTTTCCTAGTCAAATACTGAAGAAACAAAATACTTCAAAATCCTACTGTCAAAAACAAATTGTTTTCTCTTGTTCAACAAGCAAAATAATCAAAAATAATTTGAATATTCTATAGTCATTATAATATTGAATGATTTTATTTATTTTTTTGTAGTAAATATGAAGGATAAAATGTAAATGTGGACATGCTTAACCAGTAAACATATTTGGGAAGTTGGTGCTGGCATTTTCAATGATTAAGTAATTTCACTGTTCAATATTTTAGCCACAAATGCATTTAATCATGTTTTATGCCATTGTACATTGTACAACTATTATAATGGTTCTAATTATTTGAATTTTTCCAGTAATGTAGTCTTCTTTAAAGCTTTTTATGGAATGGTTTTAACTGCTATCTTTTTTCATTGAATTTATAGTATTCAAGGATGATAAACTAGAAATAATGATAAACATACACATCTCTTGATAGTAATTTTTTAACGTAAAAGATATGTTTGTACTGCAGATTTTTAATATTAAATAGTAGAGCAGTCAATAGGTATTAAATTTGGCCAATTTAATAGGATTATCTTAAATACCAAAAAAATGGAACTCTTTAAGCTCTTTATTATTTTGGGAAATATTCTGTCAAAGACATTCTCTCTGAGGTGTTTAACGCAAACTTTGTAACCCTACTACCATCTTTGAAAAGAGCTCCGATACTATCCATCTTGCAAAAATCTTTATGATTTATATTTTTATTTGAGATTTTATCATTTGGATATGTTTTTATGGGTCGAAATGAGACAAAAAACATAAACTTATCATGAAGGCACTATTTAGTTTTGAACATAAGATTGAGACATCGAGCAAGTCAGGTCAAATATTCACACAATAAACTTCAAATGGATTTGCTAACAGTATTGCTTGCTACAACATATTTGTATGTCTGAGATTAAGTGAAAATGCTGCTCATCCTCTGCTAATGATAGAATGATATGAACAAATTAAAACACCAGTTTCCTGTATTGAAATGGCAGTTTCCTGTAATGAAATGGCAGTTTGTGAGCAAACTGTAAGTGTTCCCATTTTTGATAGTGGTCCTGATACAACTTCATTGATCATATCTACTGTTATATAAAAATACGAAATTAAATTTCAAAATAAATTATCGCAGTGAAAGCAATTTGAACATGAGGTAGAGAAGGCTCAGGAAACAAGGATATATGTAAGTTCCCACTCTATCCAACATTTAAATGTTTTTTTTACAACTTTCGTGCATGCATTTAATATTTTGAAAATGTGAGTTATGCATCATCTGATAGGAGTCCAGTTGAAGGTGAAATACACTAAAATTTTGAAGACTTTTTTATAAATAAAGTCATTTTATTTTCAGTCCGTTTTCGCATTGTGGTTTAAGACTTAAAATGGGATTCTTAGAGTTTTTTTCTGTTATTGGTACAGTTTTATTTTTCACAGCCTGCTTTGTTCAAGAAAGAACTATGCATCATCTGATAGGAGTCATCTGGCCACATTTAAAGGAATTTTATTAAGGCACATTTTTGATAGTGCTGAAAATAGTAATAATATGCCAAATATAATCATTTGGTGCACAAAAAAATATTAATTTCTAGTTTGTATTGGAGAAAAAAAAATTTGTTGCAATGTTGAAAAGTTAAAATACTGGACTGATTTTTTTCCAGAGCCTTATTTCTTGCAATGGCAAAATGAAAATTTGTCCTGGAAGGGAAGTATTTCACTTCTCAGTAATAACCATTATTACAGTAAGTAAGTAAGTAAGTAAATTTTTATTAAAGTGACATGTGTACATTTTAGTTCAATATAATATATCAGCATATGCATTTAACATCAAAGTATTCCTTGAACTAAGTTACACCCAGCCCGAATTGGGCTTATAAGTCACTATAAGCTACATATAATAGTCATAATAAGTGTGCTGTTTGTTAGTTGTACAATGTATGACGTCTCTTAATAAATGATTTATAAATATATTCAGCCGTATCTTTAACAAAATCAGGACTCATAAGAATTATAATTTGTTCTTGCTCATTGATAAAAGAGAAATTTACTCCATTATTTATCAATTTGAGTATCAAAGATGATCTATATTCACTATAAAATGTGCAGTGTAACAAAAAATGTAATTCATTCTCTAATACACCTTCATCACAAAATTCACATAGTCTATATTCCAAGGGAGTATCTGTATATCTGCCTGTTTCAATTGCTAATGGCAGAATACCACATCTCATCTGTGCCAGTAATGATCGTTGATTATATCTTGTACTTTATATAAATAGGATTCAGTTTCAAATTCATCTTTAAATTGAATATAGGTTCTTAGCTTAGGCATATTTGAAATCTGTGTTTTCCAGACTTCTTTCCAATTATCAATCAACATATTTTTTGCTTGATTCAAATTTAACAATGTTGTATCATCAAATATATCATTTAGATCAATTTCACTCAAAATCCTAGATATTTCATTACTCCAGTTTCTCTTATTCAGTTGTTTATCCCACATAAATATCTGTTTAGTCAATCTACTCTCATCCATTAGTATTAATCTATTCCAGTATCTTAACATTTCTACCTTATGTCGTACTTCTGGGCAAATCCATCCCATATCACCAATAATTGCATGGTTAGGGGCAAATCTGTGTACACCTAAAAAGTATCGTATTGCCCTATTTTGAACAACTTCTGCTCGAGAATTATTTCGGTAACCCCAGATCCCAGCACAATAATCCATTATCGGTATTACTCCAGAATTATACATAGTAGTATATGTCTTATAGCCTAAACCTTTAATTGAACTAAATTTATTTTGAACAGACCCCAATGCTCTTCCTGCAGAATTAGCTAAAACTGATGCAGTTACATCAAAGTCTAAATATTGATCCATAATTATACCCAAGTATTTATATTGTTCAACAGCATCTATGTTATCTGCCCCATACCTGAATTCATATTCTGTTTTTGGTAACCCTTTACATCTAAAATGGACAATCTTTGTTTTTTTAACATTAACTTTCATCCTCCATTTTTTACACCAGGAATATAATGTTGAAATCATAACTTGTAAATCTTGCTCTGATTCTGCGACAAGTGCCAAATCATCTGCATACAATAGTATACTTAGTAGTAAATTTTGTCCAAATTTGACCCCAAGGCCTGTATCTTTAATGTCAGTAGCCAAATCATTCAAGAAAAATCCAAATAGAGTAGGAGATAGGGGATCACCTTGTCTGACACCAAATTCTGAGCAAAAATTACCCGACACAAGCTCATTCACGTTTACACATGCCATTGGACTTGCATATATTGATTTCAATGTACTATATAATTTACCACCAAACCCCATTCTTCTTCATTTGTAAAATAATAGATTCCTGTCTACTCTATCAAAAGCTTTCTCCAGATCCACAAATGCTACATATGTGGCTAGTTTTTTGTTTTTCCTGTTTCTCATAATTGATGTAAGAGAAAACACATGATCAGCACATGACCTTTTTGGTCTGAATCCATTCTGTTCATCTACAAATAGATTATTACTTTCAGCTGTCATTATTATTCTATTATTTATAACTGATGAATAGAGTTTATATACTGTTGAAAGCAAACTAATACCTCTATATTGCATTGGTAATCTAGCATCAATCATACCACCTTTTGGTATAGGCTTTATCATTGCCAGATTCCAGGCACTGGGTACAATACCATAATCAAATATTTTATTGAATAACATCATCAAAATTGAATCTGACTTTCTATTTTTAAATATTTCATATGGTAAATTATCAATTCCAATTGCTTTGTTTAGTTTTGTGTTTAGTACAACCTTTCTTATTTCAGCCTCAGTAATAGGATAATCTAAGTTAAAATTTACAGGAGCATTATTCTCAATGTTTGGCAATTCGTTCATACATTCATTATAGAAGTCATCATCAAATGTACCTTCTTCTGCTGTAAAAGAATACAGTCTCTCAAACTCATTTTGCCATTTGTTCAAAACATACTCAGGATTAGTGATGATTTCATCATTCTCACCATAAACTTCCATTGGAATATTTAGCTTTTTACTAGGTCCTAGCCTTTTGATTGTTTTCCAGAATTCTTTTGGGTCAGATGTGTTAATTTCTTCCAAATGTATAATTTTCTCCCTATTATAATGCCTTTCTGTCCTTCTGTATTCTCTATCAAAATCTTTTTGTGCTGTTCTAAATGCATGATAATGAAATTTTCGCTGTCTTCCTTGTGACTTTAGAAATAATTTTTCATTCTCACATAATTTCTCCCACAATAACTTCAGGTCATCATTCCAAAATGGCTTTCTACACCTATAAAGCTTTTTTCTGGCTCTTGGAAAAACATTTTTCTTATGTAGCCAAGCATTCATTCCATTATGATACATTGTACAAAAATCATCATATAATATATCTACATTTAATTGCTCAGCTCTAATATTTTCAATTTTCTCTATTAATAATAATAAATTTGATCTACCTTCTTCTGTGTCAAGAAAGGTATCAGGCATGGACTTCACATTATATCTTTGATAATATATATGCTCTTGTTTCAAATTACCTGTGTATCCCTTATTTACACAATTACCTGACCCAGCTAGTGAATCATCATTTCTATCTAAATAACTGCGGGTACTTATCTCTAACAATAAAACAGAATGATCAGGAATCTTATTTCTAAGGGTGGCATCATCAAAATTCATACAATATTTATTTATCATTTCCTTGGCAGTATATACTTTGAAATCAAGGCAATACTCAAAGGAATTAATAGGTGCAATGAAATAGTCTACAACAGATGTCCCGTTCCATTTAATACATGTCCAATTATCATTTTCAGGCTTAAATCTACCATTACATACACACATTTTTGTATCATTCAAAAATTCTAATAATGCTTTTCCATGATTATTCTTATCCTTATCTAATATTACCCTTTCTTTAACATTGTCAATATCCATAACATAATCATTATCTCTTCCAATTCTACTGTTAAAGTCGCCAGTAATATATACAGTATCACAATTTTCAAGTTGATATACAATTTCCAACATTTTGTTATAGAAATTTGAAGCATCTCTACCCCAATTAGATCGTTCAGGGGGTAAAAAACAACTGATTAATACAAATGTATATTCTGTTCTTTTGTTTTTAAATTCTAAGGCTATTATTCCATTGTGATCTTTATATATAACATCAATACAATAAAATGTAAATAGATAATTCTTAACTAAGATACATAAGCCACCATAATGTTTCTTTGCTCTTCTATTATTAATGTTCCTATTGCATGGATAGCATGTATATCCCTCCAACTCTATTTCATTTTCATTTTTTAAATGTGTCTCTACAATGGTACAAATATCAGCATTCTCTCCTAGTATCACTTCACTTCTCAAATGTTTATTCTCTGTTGTCCATCCATTAATGTTCCATGTAAATAATGATATGTTACATGAATCGGACTGAGTGTAATAGTCCTAACTGTCTTTCTTTACTATTTTCCCACTACCGGTAATTTTCATTTGATCCCCATTAGGGATCATGTTGAGAATTGTCCGAAAGTTCAAGTCCATTAGCCTGTCCAAGTGTGGTCTGGAGGTCCGCATGTACACATTGTTCCATTGAGAATTTTTCAGGTTTGCCTTTGCTCGGAGTGCCATTAACTTCTCGTCTTTGGTCCTGAATTCCACTTTGACAAGTGGGGGACGGGTGCTGGTCCTCATTCCTTGTCCTTCTCTACGTTGTGGTAGTCGTTCTGCCCGAACAATGGGACAGGTTGTTTCCGGCAAACTGAGACCCTCTCGGATGATCTCTGATGCAACCTGTTTGATATCTTCACTGGGAGTGACAGGGATATTTGCCAGAATAACTGATACTTCAGGATCATATTCAGGCCTGGTGGTAACCTCTTCCAGCTGTATGACTCTTTCTTCCATGTCATCAACTCTGGATGTAATCTCAGTCATCTGGGTTTGAATATGTTGTTTCAAACCTGTAGTCATTGTTTCCAACGTCTGTTCCACATAGGTTTTGTGTTCATTTATAGATGTTGTTAGACCCTGTATCATCTCACGTAGCTCTTGTATGTCACTTTACCTTGCAACCCGGTCACTGTCCATGTCATCTGGCTTCTGGCTCCCTGGTGAGAACTGCAGTATCTGTTTTAACATGGTGTTGGGGCCTAATGCTGTTTCATCTGATTTCTTCTGGGAGTTACAATGTATCCCCTGCTCATCAAGCAGAAATAATAATTATTAAAAGTTATTAAAAGTGTTTTAGCAAGCTTCAGAAATATATTCTTAAGTATAATATTTTAAAGGATTTGTTTGCAGGTCGACAAATAGGGTACTAAATTATACATGTTCCTAACCTAGGTTCTTTTGTCAAGAAACAATTGTGCATAGTTTGATGTTTTATTAAGAAAAAGACAAGAATCTGCATGTATTATTCTTCCCTTATGAATTATCAAGTATATTTTAAAGCTGCTTGCAATGAGAATATAATTATATATCATTGCAAGCTAAATATATATCCGAACATATATAATATTGGTGTATCAATTATAATAATGTGTAAAGGATAATGATCAGGATAACATAAAAATGCTTTAAAAGGGTTTTCAGGACATTTCTACATGTAAATAAAGAACAAAAATAAATTGTTTTATGCGAAGAATTTTATTGAGCTTTTGTTTTAAATTCAATATGACCAGAACCTTAATCCCAGACTCCCCAGATATGAATCATAAATTGACTTTTTTTTCTGAACCACCGATATCTCCACTTTCAGTGTCATTTGTCCATTGGTTATGCATTAATTCAACAAGTCTGTTGTCATGAAAGCTAAGAGGTAAAACAAATTTAATTAGATTGTTTTTTTTATATCTGAAATGAACTAATATCAGATTTATCTTAATAAAATGGGTTCCTTTTGTTGTCGAGTTCTTCAAGAAATCAATGTGGAACTTCACTGATCATAAAGTATTGAATAATCTTAACATCTTTTTGTCAGCTTATTTATGACAATTTTTCTCTACTGTTTTATGAATGTGATTAGTAATCTTGCATCTCAATATACAGGGTAACTGATTTTTTACTGCACTTACACATCTTCCACATCTGTCCGACTTTACTGCCCTCTAAATATTAATCAGATGCAGTGCCACCTGGTTGTCACGGGGTGAAGCTACAAGATAAATAATTCTGACCTATTTCTGTTGACCCAGAATTCGGAGACCGACTGACTGGCTTCAGAGGAAAGAGGAGGTTCCCGCTTTGGTATGTTTAATGTTGTTTTATTAGTATATCTCACCATAAAAGCTTTGCATGATAACTAGAACTACGTTATCAGCAACAGCAACTACAGAACAAATTTATAATTGAGGTGAGCTTATTTTGATGGTTTGAAGACTGAGGATGGTGGCTGAATCATGATTCCTGAACACTTGAATTCTCAGTATCTGAGTATGCATGCAGTTTCATGGCCTGGGATGCTGACTAGGTAGAAATGCAGTGGTCATCATATTGATTTTGACCATCAAGTGTGACTCAACGTTAGTTCTCCTGCGGTGTTGTGATCTGCAAAATACAAAAATAGTCACTGTCATTGGTATATGCTATATAGTTATACTTATAAAGGCTAAACTAAAGGCTTGAAATTTTATATTTGTCATTATTGATGTCACACAGGCCTTGACATACGCACTGGCACGATGGCCTAGGGCCACCAGATCCTCTCTTTGGGCCAGTGAATGTTCTGTTGTAGTGGCCCAATTGGACAACTGTATTTTTGGTCTTTTAGGGGTCCAAACCATCTTGATCTTGTTAAAATCCTTGATACTATATCTGTCTCATATCACGACAATGGACTTGTAAATTTTGATTGGGACAAGTAACCCGCACTCAGACACTGTAGTCACTATACAGCATGACAGCCTTATATACTATGCTCTTTATTGTATCATACATCCTATTAGTATTATCCTCAGAAAGTTTGGGCCACCACTTCTCATGCTCTGGTGGCCCAACTGGACAACTAACATTTTTCTCTTTTCAAGGCCTGAAATGTGAAAGTAAAAAATTGATACTGGTACACCATGACCAAATATTTGGCAACAAAAAAAACTGAATTATATTTAGTCCAGTCAATATATGACAAAAAATGGCCTAACCCGGAACAAATTAGAACAGAAATGAAATTGATAGAAAATGTCTCAGGAGAGCCTAGAGAATAACATAGTAAAAGTCTACCAAAATCCAAGTAGTGGAACAATGCGTAATTTGCATAAATCCAAAATGGCCGACACATGGCAGGGCAAATCTTAAAAATTATATAGCTTGGCTCCTATTTGACATATTTGAGTAATCTTAGACTCTATTTTATGTTATTTGGACATGAGAAATCCATTGGGAAATTTTCAAATTGCTAATACTCATATTTGGTATTCTTCCTCTAAAAATGACCAATAAAAGTAGAGAAAGAAGTAGAAAATTAGCACTTCGCTTGTATTCTATCTGTATGTTACATCTGTATTATATCTGTCTGTTTTGCACCTTTTCTGGGATATCTTCTACAACACATAAAAATTGTGTTAAATGACCCATTAACAATTGAATTGAATTTGCACATCATTGCAAGCTGTAGGTAACTATATATTGAAGAGGGAGAGTCCATTCACACACAGGTAGGCAATCCCCTGCTCTCTTAAAAAAGTGGGGAGGGAACTTAACCCGCTGCCTGGCATAGACACTCAGGTTCATGAGACCTTGGTTTTTAGTCTCATCCAAAAATCACCTTCCATCACTAAATAATGTGAAAGGACCATATTTAAAATGTCTGTGGTATGACACCTTGATCTCAGTCCCACATGGTGGGTTGGAAAGTACCATTTGTTGTCTTTGGTATGACATTTATTTCTTTGCTATTATTTGTTTTGTTACTTTTGTTGTTGTTTTTCTTTTGTTCTTTGCCTCATAATTAGATTAATTAATTAATCCATGGCCACATGTCATTTAAGCACTCCAAACCTCAGATAAATTACACGTGACCTCTGTGATTTCATGAATGCTTTAAGGTATTTTATGCAAAATGATGGTGCAGTTGGATACCAAGACCTAGCTGCAATGGAGCCACTACTACACTTGGGTGAGCAGCTTGAACCAATGCTTGGCCAACTGATGCTACTTAAACTTTTGCATCAGCTCCTTTAATGATATTCTGAAGCAAGAGGAAGCTCATGTGGCAATGTCTTAATGTCATGGGGGCCCCCATCTTTTCTCAAACTTAGGTTACCACATAGAAAGTTCAAAGCTGATAGCAAGAGGGTTTAGTGCATCACAAAAACTGACGACCCAAAATCTTTTGACTCAAAAGTATCTGGTAGTAGTCTGAAGACAAACTCCATCTTTGCCAGAGAACCTATTGAAACTCTTCATTAGTCTGCCTGATGACCGCTCAGATAAAAGAAATAATAACTACTGGTTCTCCTGGCATAAGGGTTCATAGTCCAACCAGATGGACTGTAAAGGCAAATGCTATGAACAATGTCATTGTGAATTTTGAAGTTTTAAATGAAGTCTGGGAAGAGGCTTTAGATTATGTTTGAGATTCTTAAATGCGCAGTAGAATTAGAGGTGTATTAGATGTGTACATGAGAAAAAATAAAAAAGGACAGACTCAGAATTTGATAAATTTTGGAACATATTATCCCTAATAGCCACCCTCTACCTAATTACTGCCCCCCCTCCTGTCTGAAGCCTATCTGCAGACTAGGCCTTGGTGGCTGGGTAGTGGAGCTGCAGACACAGGAGTTGTCTATCTCAGCAACTAATATGTTAACAGTACTCACAACTTCACTTGCAATACTCATGCAAACATCAAAGAAAACACACATCCCATGTAATGTTTGCCACAAACACCTTTTTAATATTTCTGAATTACATGTGATGTTACACTGTAATAACCCCTCGTGTTGCATCAATGTGTAAGATCTGACACCTGAATGCTGAGTGAGAATCACATGTGGGTCACAGTTTGGTGCCCAGTGTAGCACACCCCAGCCTCTTGATAATTACCCTATAGTGTGAGAGAATTACAAGGCTCAACATTGATTATAAGAGATTGTCATTTTCAATACTAAACATGCTTAGTTGTTTTGTGTCTGGAGTGACATATTCATTTTCTTGGTTCATCTAAAATATATTGAATAATACTGTCTGTACAAATATTCTTACTATTAAACTGTTCTTCAAGTGCAACAAGAAAAGTCCTTTGTTCTAACTGGTATTAATGCATGCTCTTTTTTTCTTTCTGCCATAAAAGTCACCTAATGTACATAAAATACAATGTATTTCACAGCAGAATGATACTATCATTGTATGAAATACATTACAAGAAACACTACATAAGCTATTTCATTATCATTGGCTTAAAATAACTGCTTTACACCAACAGCAAGGACATGATATTATTTCAGTGTGCAGGGAACCTTTAATCATACAAAAAAACCTGAATGTAAGCTTGAAATAGGGTGAAACGTCAATGAGAGGCAGCCATTTTGAATTTACGCGAATTAGGTGGTGTTCCACTAAGTTGATTTTGGTAGACTTTTTATATGTTCATCTGGGTAACATTCTGAGACAAATAACACCAAAATGGTTTCTGTTCTAATTTGTTCCGGGTCATTTCATATTTTGACTGGACTAATTGGAAGATGTTTAACTTGTCTTTAATGTAAAATAGAAAACATGATTTTTTTTATATATCTGAGAGGGAAAAATATAAAAATCACATGTAAAAGCATTTGATAAAACCTTTACTCTTAAAACCTTTATCACATTGACATAAACTTTTACAGTAGAGAGTTGATCCAATAAAAGATCTTAGTGAGTGGCTTTGGTTTGTATGTTGAACCTTCACAAACAATACATTGATAAATCTCGGATCATTAACACTGGAAATGTTTGGCAAGAAATAGTCCTTTTTCAAAATTTCAGGAATTCTTGTTAGGGTAGCTTACCCATAACCAGCTTGGGTTTTACAATTACCGATATTTGCCGATGTTTTCCTGACATCGTTCATATTTCACGCCAAAGTGACTCCTTCATGACAAAATGTTATTCTATTTGCCCTTCTATGATAGAAAAGAGGTTTTAGCTTTGATTTGATTTTGAATTGAAAACAGCAGATCACTTGATTGATATGAGGCAAGTAGTTGTTAAGTTTGCCTCCTTTTCTTTGAGAAAAAAAATAGTGCAAAGACAGGAAAGTTCTTTTCAAACTTTAGAATAGAATAGGTGTGGTACTTAGTCCACTCATACACATTGAATCAGAGCATTGGCACACTTTGGTCTGGAATTAGACATGCTACAGAAAGGCATATTGTCCTGTCGGGAGCTTACCTGACTAATAGGGTGGTAACCCAACAGCCACATGTCAGAGTCTGGATATTTGCCCATAATAAATCCCTTACTAATCTTTGAATTTATTTATATTTATAGTAGTCTGCCCAAATAAACTACCATTAGGTATATATTTGATCAAATGTACATAACCAAATGTACATAAGCGATCCTTATGTAGAGATTTTATAGATAGTATCAAACATGCATTTTGGTTGTTGAGTATTGAGTTGTAATGAATAAATGAATTTCAAGTTTGGACACTTTATGTTACAAATGCACTGACAAAAGATAATCATCGTTACCTTGATATTATGTGCCATCAATACCACATGCAGTATTGGTGCTATGTTATGGCTATGGTGGACCATTTGTCAACATATAGTGTACACACATACACAGTTGGAAGTGAAATCTACTTAGATGAGAGGGAGGGACCATTTATGCTGATCATATTTGTTTAAGTGTAATTTTGTAGATACGTTTTCCAGTTATTCTACCTCTCATTTAGACTGGTCGCACAAAGTAAACTGGTATGAATACAGGCTTAGAAGCAGTAAATGACTAAGAACTGGTCTTATTTGCGATATGTTTTTACCCTCAGCCCCTGATGTAATCAGGCTGAGGGTATTGCAGTACTCCTGGCGTGGGTATGTATGTATGTATGTATGTATGTCTGTATGTATGTATGTACCGTATCCACTCGGGTTAGCGCCCATGGGCGGCTAATTGGGGACAAAGTAAAAGAGGGGGGTGGGCGTTTACCCAAGCATGGGCGTTTATAAAGGTCGAGAACAGAACAAAACCCTCCATTATTGCGCAATATATTAACAATCGTTTTCGCGCTAAAAACAAGAGCCTCTTCCCGTCACTTCCGCCTTTCAAAATTGCGACCACGTGTTGCGTTGAGTCGTGTCTTCCTTGTTGACAGAAATGCTTTCACACGCGGATCGATTTTAATTGCATTTCAAATGATAAATAATGAAAACGCTTTGTTTTGAGGCTAAAATCAATGATGTGGAGAAATTGTCGACGTAATTGTGATAATATTAAGTACATACCTTTATTTATCATTTAAAACGCAATTAAAATCGATCAGCTACGGATATGAAAGTTCAATTTGACATGTTGGCCGCTCCACTTTTGTCTCGTGGGCACCCAGACGCTAAGGTAAAGGACGTCACGTACATCGTATTACGGACATCCAGGGAAGGTGGGCGTTTAATGATTTCTTCCTAAAAAGGGGGGTGGGCGTTAAGCCAAGCATGGGCGCTAACCCGAGTGGATACGGTATGTATGTATGTATGTCTGTAGCGAACATCCTTGTCATCGCGATAACTCAAGAACAAATGATGGCAGCTTCATGAAACTTGACACACATATGCATCTGGTGAAAACCTCGGACGAGTTCGATGGACGGCGACCTTGACCTATTTTTCAAGGTCACAGGAACAATTATGTGAAATCCCAAGAATCACAATAACTCAAGAACGAATAATGGTAGCTTTATGAGATTTGACACACATAAGTATCTGGTGAAGACCTCAGAATTTTTTTTATGAAACATGACCTTCACCTACTTTTCAAGGTCACAGGGACAATTATGTGAAATCATCTTGTCATCGCGATAACTCGAGAACAAATGATGGCAGCTTCATGAAACTTGACACACATATGCATCTGGTGAAAACCTCGGACGAGTTCGATGGACGGCGACCTTGACCTATTTTTCAAGGTCACAGGGACAATTATGTGAAATCCCAAGAATCACAATAACTCAAGAACGAATAATGGTAGCTTTATTAGATTTGACACACATAAGTATCTGGTGAAGACCTCAGAATTTTTTCTATGAAACATGACCTTCACCTACTTTTCAAGGTCACAGGGACAATTATGTGAAATCATCTTGTCATCGCGATAAATCAAGAACAAATGATGGCAGCTTCATGAAACTTGACACACAAAAGCATCTGGTGAAAACCTCGAATGAGTTCGATGGATGGCGACCTTGACCTATTTTTCAAGGTCACGGACAATTATGTGAAATCCCAAGAATCGCAATAACTCAAGAACGAATGATGGCAGCTTTATGAGATTTGACACACACAAGCATCTGGTAAGACCTCAGAATTTTTTCTTTGAAACATGACCTTTACCTACTTTTCAAGGTCACAGGGATAATTATGTGAAATCATCCTTGTCATCGTGATAACTCAAGAACAAATGATGGCAGCTTCATGAAACTTTACACGCATAAGCATCTGGTGAAAACCTCGGACTAGTTCGGTGGATGGCGACCTTGACCTATTTTTCAAGGTCACAGGGACAATTATGTGAAATCCCAAGAATCGCAATAACTCAAGAACGAATGATGGCAGCTTTATGAGATTTGACACACACAAGCATCTGGTGAAGACCTCAGACTTCTCTTGATGGAACATGACCTTCACCTGATTTCAAGGTCACAGGGACAATTATGTGAAATCATCCTTGTCATCGTGATAACTTAAGAACAAATGATGGCAGCTTCATGAAACTTTACACGCATAAGCATCTTGTGAAAACCTCGGACTAGTTTGGTGGACAGCGACCTTGACCTATTTTTCAAGGTCACAGGGACAATTACGTGAAATTCCAAGAATCGCAATAACTCAAGAACGAATGATGGCAGCTTTATGAGATTTGACACACACAAGCATCTGGTGAAGACCTCAGAATTTTTTCTTTGAAACATGACCTTCACCTACTTTTCAAGGTCACAGGGATAATTATGTGAAATCATCCTTGTCATCGTGATAACTCAAGAACCAATGATGGCAGCTTCATGAAACTTTACACGCATAAGCATCTGGTGAAAACCTCGGACTAGTTCGGTGGACGGCGACCTTGACCTATTTTTCAAGGTCACAGGGACAATTATGTGAAATCCCAAGAATCGCAATAACTCAAGAACGAATGATGGCAGCTTTATGAGATTTGACACACACAAGCATCTGGTGAAGACCTCAGACTTCTCTTGATGGAACATGACCTTCACCTGATTTCAAGGTCACAGGGACAATTATGTGAAATCATCCTTGTCATCGTGATAACTTAAGAACAAATGATGGCAGCTTCATGAAAATTGACACACATAAGAATCTGGGAAGACTCCAGATGAGTTTGATGGACGGTGACCTTAACCTGCTTTTCAAGGTCACAGGCCCATATCAATAATTCTAGAGTAAATGATGACAGTTTCATGATACTTGACACACCTAAGCTATCAAAGGAAGTAGATTTTATGGGTTTTTTACCCCTGCATCAATTTGCCTTGGTGCAGTGACGTTTTGTTCACAAATATTGTGTGGAGCGAATGTTGTGCAATGAGTTACCAGGGCTGAGGGTTGATGCATCTCTGATGCCTATGTTTTTTACAAAATGTAGCAATTGCATATTATATTTTAAAAAAAGATTGAGTTTGTTGTGGTGATTACATAGGGGACTACACTAACTGCAGACCATAGTTTTTTGGGGTGGATCTTGATACCCTGATATAACAAAATTAGATTTTTTTGAAGCAAAAAGAAAAAAAACTGTGACTCATGTTTGTGTGGGTGGATATACTCCTCATGTAATGACAAAGCATATTTTATTAACTAAAGCTGCCAACTTAAGATATATATGGATCAATCATATTATCCACATGAGATATATTAGAGTATGGATCAATCAAAATATCCATATGAGATATTGAGATATACTAGAATATCAATCAATCATGATGTCATTCTTCTGAGATATACTTATGTATGGATCAATTAGATTATCTCATAGTTGGTACTTCAAAATAGTGTTCTGCACCTATCAAATTTTTTTGAAGATCATCTTTCTGCCAGACAACTTTTACAGATTCCCCTCTGTGACAAAGTATTTTCCTTTTATTTTTATGTTTCCTTTTCTATTGAGAACCAATGAAAGAGATCTGTCAATCTGAACACTGCACGAACCTGTGTTCTTTTCTCACACCCTTCTACTGCAGTTGGTTTTTGGTCAATATGAAGAGCAGTGTAAACATTGTAGCAAATGCAGATCTATGTTGTTGTGGAGCCTCACAATATAAATGGCACCCTGCCACTTCACAATGAAACCATTACATAATGTTCTATGTTATGTAATGACATCATTGAGAAGCGGGTGTGACATTATTAAAAGGAGGCATGGCATTGCTCATATAGTTGGACAGAAAAATATATTTGTTGCCTGTGCTCACACACAACATAGATCCGGACTTGCTACAATGTTTACACTGTTATGCTTTGTACATAGAGTGGATAGCAAAGCCAAACCCTCTGCAGCAGATAATTATAAGATAAAGTCATGGGTTTGTGCAGTGTTTATGCTAACAGATCTCTCCCGTTGGTGCTGGTGGAAGGATCTCAAGAGTCCAAACGCTGCACTCACATGTTCCTGCTAAGTATTGGCCACATGAGATATACTTGTACTGTATATTGATCTTAGTATCTTCCATTACTCTGCATTACATAGGTAATATTCAATTACTGCCTCTGCAGTCCTTGTCTGATATTTGATTCCATTCTAAATTTGGAATTCCTCAAGTTATAAATACTTGCCTTGCTCACAAATATATCATCAAATCTGAATTGGCCAACATCAGGTTATAAACTGTAACAAGGTGTCTGACACTTAAACTGACCAATCAGTACAACTGCCAGTACAAAACAAATCTATTTATATTCTTTCAAGAATCAGTGGACAGCCAAATCTTTTTGAATACTGTTTACTTGTGACGATCCTGTGCACAGCTTTATACCTTTGGAGGCAGGGACTGATTTGATAGAGAAGTCCTGTTATGAAGTGTAATCATCCATATGAGATATAATTGTGTATGGATCAATACTAGTATCATCCATATGAGATATACTCGTGTATGGATCAATAATAGTAACATCCATATGAGATATACTCGTGTATGGATCAATACTAGTATCATCCATATGTAATATACTCGTGTTTCCATATGTAATATACTCATGTATGGATCAATACTTGTATCATTCATATTAGATATACTCGTGTATGGATCAATATTAGTATCATCCATATGAGATATACTCGTGTATGGATCAATACTAGTATCATCCATATGAGATATACTCGTGTATGGATCAATAATAGTATCATCCATGAGATATACTCGTGTATGGATCAATAATAGTATCATCCATGAGATATACTCGTGTATGGATCAATACTAGTATCATCCATATGAGATATACTCGTGTTTCCAGATGTGATATACTCATGTATGGATCAATACTAGTGTCATTCATATTAGATATACTCGTGTATGGATCAATATTAGTATCATCCATATGAGATATACTCGTGTATGGATCAATATTAGTATCATCCATATGAGATATACTCGTGTTTCCAGATGTGATATACTCATGTATGGATCAATACTAGTATCATTCATATTAGATATACTCGTGTATGGATCAATAATAGTATTATTCTCTTGAAGTTTCTTGATAATAAATTAGAATTCCTCAGGTCTATAAACAGAACTTAATTTTGGGAATAATGTCTTTTGAATAAATGAAAATGTACAAAATAATCATACTTGACTGCATTCTGAATAATCTCTGAATTTAAAACTGAATCTTCCTTAATTTAAATATTGAAAAAAGTTATTAGTTGGAGCATTCTGAACAATCTTTGAAATTGAAATTGAAACGTCCTTATTTTAATCATTGATATATGCTAAGTTATCAGTTGGAACTCTATGAGCATCTCTATGGCTGCCTTCTTTCCATTTTTACCTATTGCATGACCCCATTTGGTTATTTTATGCTTGACCACTTAAAAGTTTGCTTCCAAGTAGTTATATTCGGAGTTTCGGGTTGGTCCAGTTGTTGACATATGGAGTGAGATGTTTGCCATTTCTCAGAGTTGCAAAGTTTCCAGTGCTTGAAGTATGTGACCACTTTACATAACATATGTCTCTAAATGTTGCTGCATCAAAGCATATTCCCTCCAATATTTACTGATGTGTACCATGTGATCTATTGAGGTATGGAGAATTGAAAAGATTCAGACAGGATCACCTGAGAATAAAGGAATCAATATTTTGTGTGCCATTAATTATCAGATCTAAATTTCATGGTTAAGTTTACAAATTCTTGGGACGTCATTGAGCAAGGATATATTCTCATTAAACAGTTTTACACTCCCTCTTTAATTATCAAGAGTCACAACAAAATGATTAAACTTCACAATATCATGTTTTAGTCATAAAATCTGTTAAGGGGATTTTGCAAAATTAACAATGACTTCATTACTCTGCATTACACAGGCAGTATTCAATTACTGATATGATAGAGCAGTCGTGCTATGGAGGTATGACTTCATTACTCAGGCAGTATTCAATTATTGATAAGATAGAGCAGTCGTGCTATGGAGGTATGACTTCATTACTCAGGCAGTATTCAATTATTGATAAGATAGAGCAGTCGTGCTATGGAAGTATGACTTCATATAAAATGATAACCTTGCCTTGATATATTCTAATTGCTAGTGCTGTTAGTGCACATTACAAACACCCATCCATGAATCATTTATTACCAATATAACATTGCAGTCCCACTGCATGCGAGATGTACTTGAAAGCTTTGTGCAGACAGCTTTGCACTAAGCATATGCCGAGCGTGTGAGGAGAGAGGATAAAATGACAGGTGGTCAGAGGTATTGCTGATGAAACTTGCTTTACTATTCCCTGGATTATCATCTCATTATCATCTCTTAGTGTGCAAAGCATATATATTTACTGTTTATATTTTTACAATGCCTTTAAGCTTTCAAATGTATTTTTTACTTTCCATGACTAATGTGAGCTGATAAACACTAAGTGACAAGATATGGTACAAAGTAAAATTTGGATTATATATCAAAAATAATATCTAAAGCTAGTATTGTAAATTAGCCTGTAGTCCATAAAGAAAGTAATAAATTAGTCTTGTACCCAACTCAAACCATTATCAAGGTGTGGTATAGGACATGGAGAGCATGTCCTATACCACAGAATACCACAGAATCCTTGTGTGTTAGATTTTATTTGCTTGGAATTAAGTTCTGACCAACCAATTTACTTTTGTGAGTGAGTGGTTTGTGTGAATGCACTCTGTTTTATATAAGTGTGGACAAATTCGCCAATCAGTTTAAAGCATAAAGGTGTGAAAATAACTGACCAATCAGAAAAAATCCCAGATTGAGGCAGAACAGGACCATGTGCAATGGCCAGTATTGGTCTCTATACTCAATTCAGAGGGAACACAGTCTAGTCATAAATTTGTGCATACCTTATTAATATTCACAGTATGATGAGTATTTTTCATCAATATGAAAAAATATATTATTTTCATTCTATTATTTCAGATATATATTCTGTGTAATACAGGCAAAAGATGGCAGCACCAACAGTAGCACAACCTGGCGCACCAGCTGGCCAAGGTAAAATCTACTTTTATTCATTGTTAATTTGCTTTATGAAGATTCAATACAAAAACATAGCAAAAACCCATCAAAACCAAAAGTTCTAATAATAATTATAAACTTGTTAAACATTAATCTAATGTTCTAATCTCTCACTTTAACATTTAGTACTCTAATGATTGTAATTCATTCAAAACAAATCCTAAATTCATTAAAAATATATCATGCAAAATAGATATGAAAACTATGTTTAATGATCAACAAACATATTTTTAAAAAAGATTGTACAGTACATTAATATTCTTGACAGCTTATATGCCAAACACAATGGGTAAAGTACTACTACATTTAAACAATTCAAAGCTTCACTACTGAAAACATAACACATCTTTATATCCATCTCACCCGCATTCACCCAGCTTCACATTCTAAAGACATATCCATTGAAAATAAACAATTCAAAAAGACTAACTGACTTCAGAACTCAACCGAAATACATTTTATGCTAATTTTGTTGATAGTTATATATTTTATGTTGAACATTAATCCCTGCTGAATGAATATAAAGAATGCAAAGTGTGAACCGTGATACCCAAGTCCCTGCTACTGTTGCTGAAATAGAAAGACATTAAAGAGCATATTTGAGGCATGTTCTTTCAAGAAAGTTAGATAAGAGTGCATATATCTTGCACATTATGTATTTGTGCCTTCTCAATTTTCCTTCTACTTTTGTATTGCACTGTTTTGCCTGAGAGAATTTTATCCTGATGAATGGCAAGAATGACTTGGTTGGCATTAACATTATGAACATTATCCACAAAACAATTTGGTTATGTATTCCAAAAAGTCACTCTATTGTGAATTTCACATCACAGTACCATTCACCTCTGATTGCCTCTTCCTATAAAAGAATAAGATACATTACTGACTGTGCCGAGGAAGCAGTTTTATTCATAGAATTGAGTATACATATATCAATTAGATTATAATTATGCCACCATGTTGATAATTATGGAAAGGTGTAAAAATAAAATAAATTTTTAAGTCAAATATTGAGCATGGTTAGCTTCAGATAGACCTTTCCTTGAGGAATGGGCATTGATTCACTCCTTGAGGAAAGGGCCTTGATTCACTCCTTGAGGAAAGGGCCTTGATTCACTCCTTGAGGGAAGGGCATTGATTCACTCCGTGAGGGAAGGGCCTTGATTCACTCCTTGAGGGAAGGGCATTGATTCACTCCATGAGGGAAGGGCCTTGATTCACTCCTTGAGGGAAGGGCATTGATTGCTCCTCGAGGGAAGGGCCTTGATTCACTCCTTGAGGGAAGGGCATTGATTCACTCCTTGAGGGAAGGGCATTGATTCACTCCTTGAGGAAAGGACCTTGATTCACTCCGTGAGGGAAGGGCCTTGATTCATTCCTTGAGGGAAGGGCCTTGATTCACTCCTTGAGGGAAGGGCCTTGATTCATTCCTTGAGGGAAAGGCATTGATTCACTCCTTGAGGAAAGGGCATTGATTCACTCCTTGAGGGAAGGGCCTTAATCCACTCTGTAAAGGGAATATCCTGGTTCATGCAGGAAAGGAAATACTTTGGGTCACTCTGTGAGGTAAATACTCTGGGTCATTCTGAAACATTGGGTCACTCTGTGAGGTGAGTGCTTTGGGTCACTCTGTAAAGGGAATGCTTTAGGTTACTTTGTGAGAGGAATATTTTGGTTCACTTTGTAGGGAGTGACCCTGGTTTTCCAAGGGGTAGGGGTGATGCTTTGATTCAGATGTATCTGTGCAATGTTGGCATTGGTTTGTTTTATCTGTAACAAGGATGGCATTGACTCCCTCACTCAGCTTCTGTAAACATTTAAGCCTCAATGTCTGTTTTGCTGTACACAATCTGAGCCAATGTATGGCCAAGGGGTGTCTTACATGATGGAGAAATGTCGTAGTGTAACAAACTGGCTTGACCAAATAGATATTTGAACTTGAGTAAATAGTTGACCTAGTATGTTCCTCTCTAAGGGTAAATAAAATAGCCATTGATAATAAATACGATTTACCTATGATCTCACCCAGGAAGTTATGCTCCAGTTCCACAGCATGAGGGTCAACCAGGCCCACCCGGCGCAGGTCAGATTTGATGTAGTTTTTGCTTAAGATTTTTTGGTTTTGTAAATTGTGTATTTTGATTTTTTGCTTGTGTGGTTGATTGTTTTTGTGTATAAATCTGTTGCACTAATTCAAGGGCTATATACTCACATAAAAAAAAATGTTACAAGATGTAGCATCATAGGTATCATCCATATCACCATCCCAACAATCATCAGATAATCATCAAGTTTAATCTTTTAAAATCAATTGATGACCAGAAGAGATGTTTTCTCACACAGAACCTAGCCTCCTAATCAAGCACAAACCATTAGTGTAATAACACACCGAATAACCCACTATTCAATGATTCCCTATTTTAGAAACATTGCTCACATGAACACAATGTGCACAATGAATAAAGTATTGCTTCCTACTAAAACTTGATTTATGTAATATATTTTAATCATGCACTCTCAAATATAGTTGTAAGTTGCTTTTTCAGACCCATAACACCTATTATAGGATATCTGCATTTTGATTTCAATACTGATATATGAAAACATCATTTTAATCAAGGCACAAGCTTGTAAAATTTTGTGGTGAGCTGTTGAACACTTTAGGAGTGAGTGGGGGAGAGAAAATAATTTTTTATTCAAGGCTGAATTGCAAAGCTTGATGTTCATGATTTTATAAACAGTGAAATATTATAAGTTTGTGTTGTGATGAAATAATAATGTAATACATTTTTCTGATTTGTCCAATTTAATATAAATCTTACTCCTATTTCTGGTAATATTTATGAAGCACCTACTGGTACTTCATTGAAATTTGTATCAAGTAAAAACTTGAAGCATCATTTTTCTGCTCTTTCAAATAGTACAGTTTCAAGTTGCTTTCATTGATAGAACCGAGATATTGACATGTTTGCGATGAAAATTGATATTGAAAATATGTCTAAAAAACTACATTTCTGATTTTTTTCTAATTATCTTTTAAAATAAAGACAAAAACTCAACATAGTCCTGTCTAACAAAATCTTGAGCTAAATCACCACCCAAAAAATGTTGTTTTGCACTACCATCTTTGAATATAGTATTTTACATACAATAAGAGTTTTTATCATTGGATCACTATGGATTTCTTTTATATTGTCAGATAATATTTTGTTTTGTTTTGATACACTATAGTCATCAACTAAAGGCAAGACATACATACAGTGCTATACAAACTAAAACAGCATGAAAATTACACAATGTTGATGATTGCATTGCAATAGCTTTCATTAAATGAAGAGACTACTTCATGTTCTCTCTCAAATGTATTGTACATCAACAAAGTTGAATAACATATACAATGACCAATAAGGGAATATACCATTACATGATATGCGATATGGGGAAATATTGTAAGAATAATTTGGCACACACCCATACCACACTGACACTGCAGGGAGCTAAATTGCTCTGATCTGTGATGGATATTGTGTGCAGAAGAGTACAGTAAACATGGGGGTGAATTATGCAAATATACAAGCGTTTACACCCAGTGTAGCGTTTACAGTTAGTGTAGTGTTTACACCCAGTGTAGAGTTTACACTTAGTGTAGCGTTTACACCCAGTGTAGCATTTACACCCAGTGTAGCATTTACACCCAGTGTAGCGTTTACACTCAGTGTAGCATTTACACCCAGTGTAGCATTTACACCCAGTGTAGTGTAAACACTTAGTGTAGCATTTACACCCAGTGTAGTGTTTACACCCAGTGTAGCATTTACACCCAGTGTAGCGTTTACACTCAGTGTAGCATTTACACCCAGTGTAGCGTTTACACCCAGTGTAGCATTTACACCCAGTGTAGCATTTACACTTAGTGTAGCGTTTACACCCAGTGTAGCATTTACACTTAGTGTAGTGTTTACACCCAGTGTAGCATTTACACTTAGTGTAGCGTTTACACCCAGTGTAGCATTTACACTTAGTGTAGCGTTTACACCCAGTGTAGCATTTACACCCAGTGTAGCGTTTACACCCAGTGTAGCTTTTACACCCAGTGTACCGTTTACACCCTGTGTTACGTTTACACCCAGTGTAGCGTTTACACCCGATGTAGCATCAAAATCTAATCATTAAAAAAAGCAAGATGGTAACCTGCAATCACACTATGGGTAGGAGTAGTGTAGTATGGATGTCAATAAGGAGATCTGGTAAGGGATACAGTGGGTTGAGCTATTTAGAGTATATCTCTATAGTAAAGATGATGAGACCAGAGTTCATCCAGCCAGACCCCTGCACTGCCAAGTATGTGTTCTATCTCCTTGCAATGTTTTCTGATCTCCATCTTTACACATTTTGCCCTGAATGTATACCTGACTATACAAGTGCACACTCCATCTTGTCAATTCCTGTCTAAAGTATTGCACCCTCTTACCAGAAGCTTCAGATCTAGAGGAGTCAATTGCATGGAAACAAATGCCCAGAAATAGTTATATTTGATTTGATGAAAAAAAATGTATTACCCTATCTCTAAATTGTGTAAAATATTTCATACGAAATATATATTTGGATCAGTGCAGATATATATGTTTATGATCAATGAGTATGTTGATGAAAGTCTCTTTAATATATCTCTTCAATCAATGTAATTTATCGCCAAAAAACACATATTGGATGATTTCCAGGAAAATTATTTTTCCAATCTTTTATTGATATATTTCGATTGTCCAGAACATCCATCTAATAAAAACAAGACAATAAGGTCAAGTGAAGATTAAAGTTGAATACATTACTCATTTTCCACAGATTCAGAAAACATCAGCAGATCTGACAGTCTATTTTTCTTGTTATTATGTGACCTATAACATATCTTAATGACAAGATTGGATTTAAACAATGTACAATCTATTCATTTGTAATGATGCCAGATGTCACATATTTGATATTGGGATGTTGGGTTGCAGGAGGTCCAGGATGGATGCCAATGCCACAGTCTGTGCCAAACTGCCCACCAGGGCTGGAATATCTCACCATGATAGACCAACTCCTTGTTCACCAGCAGGTGGAGCTACTGGAAGGTAAGTAACACAAGAAGCAAGCCACCAAACTGCCTAGTCTCTGCAAACCTGATTTAATTGGTTTTACAAAAATTAAAGATTAATCAATATATTTTTTCAATGTGATAAGTTTGCTCAATCATTTATGTTTTTTTTCAGCATTCACTGGATATGAAAGTAATAATCGATACGAGATCAAGAACACATTAGGACAACGAGTTTACTTTGCAGCTGAAGGTAACTTTAAAAGTTGATACCTTGTAAAATAGTCTTATTTACTTTATCTGCAGATATAACTTATTTACTTTATCTGCAGAAAAAAATTAACTGTACCTGTTGTTTTAGTGATAACAAGGTCTCTAGTTTTGTATAATGAAAAAGTGATGAGGGGGAACAAGTATTATTTGTTTATTTTCTTCAAAAAATTATGCAGTTTTTACATTTGAAATTTCAGATAATGATTGCTGCACGAGGAACATGTGTGGTCCTAATCGTCCGTTTGACATGAAGATCATGGACAACTATGCCCGGGAGGTGATCCACCTGTACCGCCACCTCAGATGCTCCACCTGCTGGTTCCCTTGCTGTATGCAGGTATGTACTGCCACCTCAGATGCTCCCCCTGCTGGTTCCCTTGCTGTATGCAGGTATGTACTGCCACCCCAGATGCTCCCCCTGCTGGTTCCCTTGCTGTATGCAGGTATGTACCGCCACCTCAGATGCTCCCCCTGCTGGTTCCCTTGCTGTATGCAGGTATGTACCGCCACCTCAGATGCTCCCCCTGCTGGTTCCCTTGCTGTATGCAGGTATGTACCGCCACCTCAGATGCTCCCCCTGCTGGTTCCCTTGCTGTATGCAGGTATGTACCGCCACCTCAGATGCTCCCCCTGCTGGTTCCCTTGCTGTATGCAGGTATGTACCGCCACCTCAGATGCTCCACCTGCTGGTTCCCTTGCTGTATGCAGGTATGTACCGCCACCTCAGATGCTTCACCTGCTGGTTCCCATGCTGTATGCAGGTATGTACCATGACATCAGATGCTCCACCTGCTGGTTCCCTTGCTGTATGCAGGTATGTACCCTCACCTCAGATGCTCCACCTGCTGGTTCCCATGCTGTATGCAGGTATGTACCCTGACCTCAGAGGCTCCACCTGCTGGTTCCCTTGCTGTATGCAGGTATGTACCCCCATCTCAGATGCTCCACCTGCTGGTTCCCTTGCTGTATGCAGGTATGTACCCTGACCTCAGAGGCTCCACCTGCTGGTTCCCTTGCTGTATGCAGGTATGTACTGCCACCCCAGATGCTCCCCCTGCTGGTTCCCTTGCTGTATGCAGGTATGTACCGCCACCTCAGATGCTCCCCCTGCTGGTTCCCTTGCTGTATGCAGGTATGTACCGCCACCTCAGATGCTCCCCCTGCTGGTTCCCTTGCTGTATGCAGGTATGTACCGCCACCTCAGATGCTCCACCTGCTGTTTCCCTTGCTGTATGCAGGTATGTACCCTGACCTCAGATGCTCCACCTTCAGCTATAATAGTTGCAATATAGAGTATCATAGATATCATCCAGCGAGAATATTATACCAGCAGGAGTATGATAGACATCTTTGTGAAATTTTGTGAAATTGTATCTCTTTTGACAGAGAGTGGAGGTGACAGCGCCCCCTGGCACGGTGATAGGCTATATAGAGCAGGCATGGAGTGTGTGCTCTCCTAAATTTAATGTTCTCAATGCGAATGGGGATAAAGTACTAACTATCGAGGGTCCCTGCTTTACCTGCAACATGTGTGGTGATGTGGAGTTCAAGGTGAGTGAATCATTGTATCATTGTACATCATAATTCATTTTAAATTCTGTTTCTTTAGAATTTGATTTGACATTGATCGGTTAAATATAAAATATCAAGCACAGGATGAATATATTTTTTAACTAACAAAGATAACATTTTATTAATATTTGAATATGTTGAATTCAGGTATTATCTGAAGATGGAAAGAATCAAGTTGGTGAGATACGCAAACAATGGACAGGATTTGTCAAGGAAGCGTTCACAGATGCTGACAACTTTGGTATCACATTCCCGCAAGATCTAGATGTCAATGTCAAGGCCACACTCCTCGGAGCAGTGTTCTTAATTGTAAGTCTAACAAATGATCATATAAAATAAAGGAATGAACTATCCACATCAGACTAATATCATTGCAAAAGTTATGTGTGTACAAAATGTTCATTTTAGATATTTGTAGTATAAATGCCCTTGTGTGGCTCTTCTCTGTGTTTGTCAAGGGTCCAATATCAAGACCTTGACCCTGATCATACTTGCAACTTATCAGGTATATCTGCTGCCTTGACCTTGAGTATGTATATGCTTTGTGGGTGTGACATGTGGCCAGCAACCAACAGAATGGCTTTTTTCCAGATTGATTGATTGAATGGTTGATTGATTGGCTTTTTTCCAGATTGATTGATTGATAAATTGATTGATAAATTGATTGAATGGTTGATTGATTGATTGATTGATTGATTGAGATGAGTATTATGTGTGTTTCAGGACTTTATGTTTTTTGAGAAGCAAGGAAACAAGGAGTCTGATGCCCCCACCATGATGGCTTAAAATCCCCGGACAGATGCAGCACACCAAATCTCCACATTTACCCAGCAAAAACAACTGACAGTGTCCTTGAAACCATACTCTCCTCGAATGAGAGGCTTCAGAAATACACTCAAGTCATACATTTTTAGTGAGGAGGGGGAGTACATTTCAAAGAGATGGGGACATCGTCGTTTGAAACTATTCAGAGATACAAGAGTCGTCATGGTGCGCAGCTTTCCTGCCATTCTAAAAGTATCGAAAATGAGTGATGTTGTTATGCAGACAATGTTTTATCCAACTGAGATTCAAATGGATATACGAGGTTTGCTTTTGCCTGAGAAATCATAATATGTTTTTTTCTCCAGAATTGTAGTAATGTTTTAATTATCACGATATGATATATAGTGTCGGTGTAGTCAAGCTGTCATCTTCTGAGTCACGAAAGGAGAAAGTATTGAATTGTTTAAAATTTAAAATTTACCATCTGCTAGTTACCTTTATTGTTATATCACAATAAGAGGAAAGGAGAGAATGACATCATCATCAATTAAACTGAAACAATCAACATCATCCTGAAAAGTTGCAAATTTATGGTCAACAAGAAATAGATGTGTCAACTTTCTTGTTACCAGTAATTATAATAATTATAATAATTATAAGTCATAAAAAGTCAAAATCATGGACTCAGCATTTATTGTCTAGATAAATGCTTTATTAAATATTTAAAATATTTCTATATGGTGACATAAGGCATAGAAAGTGTTCTTATATTGATGTTGTGGTTGTGTCTCATGTTGATGTATTCCACCTGAGATATCATCCTTCCCAGCACCTGGTGTGTGGCCTCGGTGCTGCCACCTACTGGATGTTCTGAAAAAATCACAAACTTATTAGTATCAATAAAAAAGATCTGAATTTACCATGATATAGCTGTATTAACCTAAAAAGTAAAGGTAATAATAATAACAAAAATAATATTTAATCATTAACTGTAAATGTTGCGCATTCATCAAGGCCTTTATTTAATTCAAATGCGGCCTGAGGCATTTGGAAGTTGTGTTTGTAACAAGCATTTTGCATGGTAATGATGGCATGGACAATTTGTTAAATTAATGATTCATTATACTGTGTTATGTACAAACAATCACTCTCATGAATACATTTTTATCATGACATCTTTTGTCAAAGTTGATCAGTATGAACTATACACTGTACATTTTATAATCTGGTCCTATTGCTTATGGTACAAAATTTATTCAAAATATATAATTTATACAGTATTTTTCTACCTTTTTACCAACACTCTTGCAATCTTTGATACTCCACTTTGTACTTCAGAGTTTGCTCTGGCAGACACAAGCACTTTTTTCAAACTTGGTTGACCAGTACCGATATATATTTTCTAATTTCCTGAATACTCAACTCTGTATAAGAGCATAACATCCTTGCAACTATAAAGAGGTCAGAATTGATGATCTGAACACTTTCAACAAACCGTATTGTATGTTGAACCTATAAGACATCATTTATTATTTTATCATTCAAAGATCTTTCCTGCTATTTAGTGTATGATGTGTGTGAAGTAGTAAAAGACCAGTATGGTTATCAGAATTTATTATCATGCATGGAAAAAAACTTGGGTGTTGTCCCTGAATCTCGGTGATAATTAAAACATTGATGATTTTAATTGCTCTCACTGGAAAGGGTAATCTTTGTTTAATTTAAATTATTGTAAGTATTTTGATGAATCAAAATAATCCAACATCGTGTATGAATGTAGTCCCTTAGATTTAGTCCAAATTGTGGCAGATGGCTACTAAAAATATAAAGTTCTCAAGTATTAGTGTGCACCACAGTTTCTATTAGAACAAACAGAAATTTAAATTTTACGAGATAACTAGTTACATGTTACATTTTAACATGTTAGTTGCATTAAGTGGTGCTCACTGTAGAAATACAATAATTGAGACATAAAACGATAAACTGGATTCTTGGTTCTTGTTTTCTACCAGTTCATATGCTACCTTCACTGAAGAGTTGAATAAAACTTAAATGAGCAACTGTATATCTGGTTTGCCTCGACCTGTGGAAACAGTTTGTTGTATCCAGTTCTAGTCAGTGTGGTCACTAGAAGAAGTATTGCCAGGTATATCATTACTATACATGTTATTTAGTAGATTGATCATAGGTAGTTGCAATGCTGCTTTCATGATGTTGACCTTGGTGCAAGAACATAGTGAATCTCTGACTGAAACACCACATATTTGTTGTGGGTTTATAATCAGATCCATTCATCTCTTTATTACTTAAGATATTTACAAATGGCAAAATGTATTTATTAAAAGAGGTGTTATAAATATTCATCTGATTCTATAAATTTATACATTTCTTATTTTTAAGTGTCAGAAGCCCCATTTGATTATTCAACAATGGTTTAGACATGGCATCAATTCCTTTATAGAAATTGCCATTATAATGAAACAAACATTAAGAACACTTGAACTGACTGCATTCACCCTGGTTTTCAAAACAAAACAATTTTCAGTTCAACAGACTAAGTAATTTACAAAATGGCTCATTTAGTTTATGGTCAATTTGCACTTAGATCAAATCATGAAGAGAGAAAACAGAAAGTAGGTATTGAGGCTGTTGCATGAGAAATCCAAAGATAACAGATTTGTTTAACATTTATAATATGCAATGTAAATAGTGAATTATTTCATTACTTGGGTAATTGTGAAAAATAGTGTAATTTTTACAGCAAATGTTTATTGATTCATGCTATATGGATCAAGCAAGAAGTACTTACATAAGTTTATTTATATGAAGTAGTTAATATTATGTGGTTTTCTTTACTGTAGTGCTATGTACTGGAAAAGGGTTAGATCTGTTGATTTTGTTTTCAGAACTCAAATATATTTGACAAATTTGTATTTAAAATACTCAACATTTTTTTTGGATTTAGTTTTTACAGTGGAAATTATTTCTATGTATTTGAATAATTGTCAATATTGCCAAATGTACAATCATTTTAAATGGATACAACCACATTAGTTGGACAGTGGTATACATTTTGAAGAAAAAAAATGAAATTATGCCACAAGCATTTTTCTAAAAACAATTTCTGAAAATGTATATTTAAATACATGAGTTAAAAGATATTCAACAAATACTTTGGTGGATGAGAAATCATGTTGATACTAGTTCTAGTTTTAAATTTATAGAGTAATATTTTTGATAAGTTCCTTTGAATGGTGTGGTTACAATGAGGCAAATTTGTATGGCTGCAGGAGTACTGAGGGACATGTAATGATGAATCCTCATCCATAGAACAAACTGAATTGTGGATGAAAAAAGACATATTACCCAAGCAAAGTAGATACATTTTTCTACAATCCCACGCTCATATCTGGTAGTATGATTCTGTACCAACATGAGATAAATAAACTGTTTGTGTGTTGCCAGTGGCCAAATTTAGCAAGAGTGCTATATGTATATTCTGTATTGGCTTACAAGGATGTTCACTCAGTCATTACTGTTATAAATTTATAAGACAAAAAAAATGATACAAGTTTGAGGAACATTTTTATCTTTACACAAACATATTTTTGTGGGAGATTTCGTGCAATATTCTTCCGTGCAATATTTTTGAGAATTCAAGACAAAAATAATATTTGTTCATGAGGATATTTTGAAACTTTTGGTGAAGATATATTACATTATAATTTGAAATTGTAATTGGCACTTTGAGAAAAGGTGTTGTTTTAAGGTGAATGAATATATGTATAATCGCATCATGTGGTCAAGATTCCAGAATCTTCACATTCCTGGCAGCAAACTTAAACTGGTGACCGTATTCATGTATTTATTTTGTACTACTGTAATATTCTCATAAATTACTTGTCTTTAATATAACAGACCATATGTACTATTTGAAAAATAATAAACCGCTAACTGTACATCTCAACAAGATTATATGATTGGTTGTCTTTTATTAGATAAAAAAAGGTTGACTTGATTATAAAGGTATCTACATGAACTTCAGTTAACATGAAAAGCAAAAATATTGGCGATTAAAAATAGATATCTACATGTAAACTAACTAAATCTTTCATCAAACCTTTGCGATATATAGAACCAGTGGCGGGTCCAATTTTTTTGCCAAAGTTGGAGGGCACTTTCTTTTTTTCTTTTTCTTTGACCTATTCATTTTATTTGGGAGATGTTAACATATTATTGGTCAAGCGGGACAACCCCCCTCCTCTATATCCACCTGTGTTCAAGATATCCTCATTACCAGAGACGTCTGTTGTGGGGGGCGGGCTTGTGAGTTGTGAAGTCGGTGGACACAGCTTGCCGCGGTGTTGAGTGACACCTGGCGGTGATGGTGGCGCGCACTCTGCATTCATCTCGAGACGTGCACATCTCTCTTGTCGCAGCAGGGTCCCGTGTTGTGCTAACTTGCGCTTCCCCTTTCTTAGTTCTCCCCACAATAGCATTGTGTGAGAAAATGACTAACAACTGACAAAAATAGCATGAAATTCAAACAAAAATATGCTGGACATCTGATGTCAATATGTGTTTGCATTGGGAACAGTACTTGATTTAATGTTTGACATAAGAATGTTTTGGGTGAGACTGAAATGTTTTCTCTATTTTTTCCTTTACAAGTGTCAATTCTGCTTAGATCAAACTTTTGAATATTCCCGTGAATATCAGTCGTGGATCTCAGCCTTATGACACACTCTTTGCCCAATTTCCACGATTCTCAATCTGCCTTATTCCCGTGACACACTATTTGTCCTATTTCCATGAATCCCAGCCTGACTTATTCCCGTGACACA
This sequence comes from Amphiduros pacificus, assembly GCA_949316495.1. Classification (NCBI taxonomy): domain Eukaryota; kingdom Metazoa; phylum Annelida; class Polychaeta; order Phyllodocida; family Hesionidae; genus Amphiduros; species Amphiduros pacificus. Next base: position 43,314,245 of record OX439003.1, on the reverse strand, counting down.
TTATTTGACCTATTTCCACGAATCCCAGCCTGATATATTCCCGTGACACACTATTTGCCCTATTTCCACGAATCCCAGCCTGACTTATTCCCGTGACACACTATTTGCCATATTTCCATAATTCTCTGCCAAACTTATTCCTGTAATACATTATTTACCACATTCCCCATAATATAAGCCAGACTTGTTGCTTCGAAATGCCATATTATTGGGATTTCCCTTTTGCATTACTTCCAGTATTTCTATGGTTTAATATCCCAAATGTAGCGCATCTCATTAAATACTGATATATGGTATGTATTCTAATTCAAAAACAAATATGAGGAAAATATGAAAATACAAGAGCGCAAAACTTTGAGCTCGATTAACTAATTTTATTTGTTAGGGGTTCAATATAGTCTACCACACATGAAATGTGGGAGTCTGAAGCATTGTTCTTTTGGTCAAACTTTAATTGGAACTCAATTGAACTGAATTTTTAATTTTTAAACTTTTAATTGAACTCAAAAAAATATTTTAGCTGAGAATAGATAAATATTTGATCCCGACTTGTTGAAACACAAGTTACATATCACTTATGAGTTTACAAGTGTCACTTCTCCTCCCGAGTCATCACAAATTGGACTTTTGTCAGCCCAAACAATAAGATGGGAGGGGATCAATTATTGCTCTTTTGTTTGAAAAGGGTGTCAATAAAATATTCCATGAAGACAGACACAACAAGGCGGAGCAGGGACCTCAGGGGGTGGTGATCACTCCGGTAGGGGGCGCGCCTCGCAGGCCTTGACACGAGGTCAATGGATGCTAATCAAAAGTGAATAGATTTTTGAAAAGATGTTTGAGAAAGGATCGGGGGCAGGGTTAGGGTGGACCAGCAAGGGGTCATCAGCGGCGGCCAATGGCCTCATGCGGGACTGGCATCTTAATCAACGCAATTATTATCACCAAAATCACACCTTTGGCAAACAAGGCAATTCAGATGTCTTTTCCCCGGAGATGTAATCGCGGTACAGCTCAACACATACTTATATACGGGTATGTGTGTGAGAGTTTGTTTAAAGGCAAGAAGTGTTCAGGAAGGTGACAAACTATCCAGAGTTTGCGTGAATGTTTGAGCAAAACTGATGCGCATGAAACACAGGCGCACTCGTGGCAGAACTCATCCCAAACTGCTAGATACACTAGGACCTCGCCCGGGATAGAGTCGGGGACTGCCCTTATAAGTCGCAGGACATGACCTCAGCTAATCAGTTCACTCATTGACTTCATTCAATAATCATCTCAGAGAAGACCTTGTTTGGAATTATCAACTGGACTTACTGAAATATTGAACTTATAAAAACAAACTGCTTACTATATTTCCAGTGCTTCTGTACAATATTTAAAAAGGACTATTATTTTTTGCTGACATTTATTTAACAAGGATCCACCCATTTCAAGATGGTAACTTTCAGTACAGGATATGAACCGAAGCCTGTAAATGGCAGCAACTGGAGTGTACCAGGACTCAATGAGAGCCAGGGTAGTGTGCTTAGCAGTCCCGAGGGTCGAACCAACGACCTCTGTAACACAAGCGGTGAATCTAACATCACAAACAGCTCGCTCTCCAGTGGTAGCGAGTCGGATTCAGGCACTCCGCCGCCTGCAGAAGAACAGAGACGCAAGGTGGCACCACCCCTGTCGCCAAAGAAAGAGGAGGACCTTGGGCCTGATCATGACTATGAGAAGCCGCCTTACTCTTATATAGCCCTCATCTCTATGGCGATACTGAGGTCCACGGATAAGAAGCTTTTACTGGGAGATATCTACCAATACTGCATGGACAAATTCCCTTTCTATAAATACAGCCCTGACAAAGCTTGGAGGAACTCTATCAGACATAACTTGTCTCTAAATGAGTGTTTTATTAAAGCAGGGCGGGCAGACAACGGCAAGGGCAATTATTGGGCCGTCCATCCAGCCTGCCAAGAAGACTTTTCCAAGGGCGACTACCGCCGACGTCAGGCCCGGAGAAGGGCCCGCAAAGCCCCCGTCAACATTAGCCAGCTGCCCATGAGCTACCGTTACAACATGGGGTATGTACCTATGACAGCCATGCCCACAAGCATGGGCAGTATGAGTGGCAATCCATACACCAGGACATCTCATTACCACCCCTATGCCTACCCGACCCACGGCTACCATCACTCTTATCAGAGCCCGAGTCCGTCAGCCAGCTCTGGCATCCAGAACTGCAGCCCGCCTGAAACTGTGTCTCCATCCACGAGCCCAGTATCAACAGGTCACCTCTCCCCGGCAGCGCTCACGTCCAGCCCTTACATGACCGGCCACTTGTCCACAAGTCCTCTGGCGGGAGGACATATACCAACAAGTCATTATAACACGAGTCCACAAGCCATGGTTGATATGAAGTCCACAATCTACAGCCACGCAGGCCCTTCTCAACAGATGTCGCCACCAACCACGGCATCCTCAAGCTCGTACCCGACGTACTTCAACATGCACTCGGCATCAGATTACTTGCTGCCGCCCACCTCCCCCCAACTCCCGCTCACACTCCGGGACATGCCTGCGCTCAGAGATGCCCTCTCCGGACTCTTCTAAAGTCAATATTTTATAATGTATGTATATGTATAGAGACAGAAAGGATACTCCACTGCTGCACATTTATTATCAATACTTTAAAGATAGAACACTTTCCAAGCTCATCATGGATTATAAATGAGAATATGTTTTCACATTTCATTAAAATCCTGTATTAAGGACATCGTGAAATCCACAACATCTCTCAAATATATGATTCCCAGAAGTAAATTATTATTTCCTGATGTTTGCCACACAGTGGTATTGAGTGTGTTGACACAGAAAATTACTTGTTTTTTTCAAAATCAGACATTGAATTAGAGATAGATATGAAAATACACAAAGACTGAGCTTGTCTAAAAGTAAAACGTCCATGTTATATTATCGTCCTGTGATAACCAATTACAAGTTCTAATTGTGCCAAATTAAATGGAATGGCAGTCGTGTTATGTCAAAATACAGAATTGTACAAAGTGTATATACTAATATCTCATAATTGTATATATAAATCACACTAATTATGTTATAAGACAATTGTTAAATGAATAAACCAAATGAAAACAATTTCTCTATTGTATTTATTTTATTTTACCATTATTTTGCAATCTTCTCACAAAATGATAAATGTATTATGCGAGTTAAATTGGCCGGCGCATTAGCGCAGTTAGTAGAGTAATGAATCTGTGCCTGACTTGGCCATACAAGTGAAAGGCGGGAAGTTGTGGGTTCATCTCCCGATAGCGTCAACACCTAAACGTCCACCTGATATGGCTATTGGTGAACACCATTTCACATTACATTTGATTTGAATTATTAACATCCATTAAAAAGCAACTTATTATTTCACCATAATATATGAATGAATTCTCATCTATCGATATCTCAGACATAATAATACACGTACGTGTATCACTTCAAACCATTGTGCATATATATACATAGTGTGTAGGAAAACACGAGCAAGTATTTAATGGATCTATCCATCCATCGGCCACACCACATACGTCACATGCACAGAACTTGAACTGACTGGCATGGGAAATGCATACAAACGCAAAGACAATATGAGCCAGCCGACACTGAGAAGTCTCCCCTCTCAATCTGTTCATGTTGCTCCCAAGAACACCAACATAATTACAAACGCATACAATAATTTAAAGGATATTTTTGTTGTTGTTTAATACCCTATGTGATCATATAATTTAGCATAAACCGTTGATGAATGTTATCAAACTTCAAAACAAATAAATGCATCGATATTGTGATGCCCTAAAACTGGATTCAAACGCATGGTATCAGGTATCACATGGTATCAGGCATCACATGGTATCAGGCATCACATGGTATCAGGCATCACATGGCATCAGGTATCACATGGTATCAGGCATCACATGGCATCAGGTATCACATGGTATCAGGCATCACATGGCATCAGGTATCACATGGTATCAGGCATCACATGGCATCAGGCATCACATGCATGGTATCAGGCATCACATGGTATTAGGCATTACATGGCATCAGGCATTACATGGTATTAGGCATCACATGGTATCTGGCATAACATGATGTTACAGACATCACATGGTATCATGTATAATAAGGTATTTAAATCTAGGTTAACACATTTACCATATCATCCAACCTATCAATTGACATTCTGAAGTGAGGTTTACGATTTTCACACTGTTCCGTGACATTTGATGAGGATATTAGGTAAATGCTATACAAACCACATAAAGTTAGCCCTAATAGGACCCATTAACCAACGCAGATTTCTCATGCAATATTGATTCTAGCAGATTCACCACAGAAAATTGAAATTCCAATGTCGCGAGCATGAATTATAGCCATAATTTATAGAGGCAATATGTTATCTTTACCTTGTATAGGTGAATTTCGGGTACGTTTCGGGTACGTTTACCTATATAAGGTATCCCGGGTTAACCTTATATAGGTGTATCCCAGGTTTACCGTGGATAGGTGTATCCCAGGTTTACCTTGTATAGATTTACCCTAGATCTCGATAAGTTTACCCTGGATAGGTTTACCTTTTATAGGTTTACATTGAGTAGGATTAGGTGTATCATGGACATGTTATTGTCACGAACCCTATTTGTAGTGACCGTTATTTAATACACATTTACTGAAAACCACTAATTTTGGACGGAAACGAGTGACAGCAAGCTTTATTGGTTGTGCGTGTACATGCATGTAGCTGAGAGAGAGAGAGAGAGAGAGAGAGTTTGCAAGGATATATTCAATATCGCATTTGAGTACTTCGCATTAATTATAAATGAAAATGAGAGCGAAAAAGGCAAATATGAAACTCAAAAATAACATTTCTAGTTTTATTCATTGATTTGGACGAGACTTAGAAGCTGAGTGACAGTGATGAGAGCGGGACTAACATATGCATTAAGTATACGTGGTGTGTAATGGGCAGCGCGGACAATGTCCCTACTTCTTCATCACCCACGGCACCTGCGTACTCCAGTCGTACATATACTGCCTGAATATTAATTTTTCAACGTAACACTTCTAACCACTGTAATGGCGGAGATGTTTAATTTTGTCGTAGTGTACCAGCTTGTTTTATCGTACTTGTTTTTAAATGGTTTATTCAGTAATTAAGCAGTATTAAAAATCCACTTATATGTCCAAATTTCTATAAATGAAAAAAAACTCACAGCACAATGATGAGATGCCATGAACAGCGAGGCACTTTTGCCCCCCGGCTAATCATTCTCTTGTGAAGGGCCCAAAGAACGGACCCTCCCAGCCCATTGTGTTCTTGGAGTGTCTGAATTCCTCAATCACATGTATGGCAGTGACCAGGTTTCATACCAGTCACCTTACAATAACTGGATACAATGGATGTGTTGTCATGGATACATTTTGTCGCAATGACTTTCCTATCAATGGTGCCCCATTTTGGATATGGCCAGACCGTTATAAGAATCACTTTACAAGGTATTTTCATATTTATATTTATATGTTAGGACATAAAGTAACACTAGTTTAATCATGCACTATCAATATGTGTAAAGAAGTGAATATGAAGAAAGTTTGTTAAAGGCCTTTTAGCTTTTTTGCCAAATAATCTCTGATAGAAGCCTGTCACCGGAATGCAATGTCCTACTCTTGTATATTATCAAGCATACACGATAGCACAAACCATGGACTTGATAACAAATTAAGGGATGGTTGGGATGAGGAACATATTTCCAAATTCCCAAGAAGATAAAAGTTTATGCATAAAATGTCCCAAGCAAGGAAATATATGAAATCACATATGGACCTCTGTGATAAATATTAATATTGATATCTGTATTTATATTGTGCAAGAAAGTATTTAAGGTGTCTATGTGCATTTCAGAGATGAGCATGCTGGATAAATCATTACAGATGCTCAATTCTCAAATGGGAAGTATACGGCCAAGGACCAGCAAAGCTTCTGAGATGTATCTCATGTATCATAGGAGGGACCACAATAAAATGCAGGCCCTCAAGCGGCAAAACCTGGAACACAACTCACATGATACCAGGCAGAATGTACTAATAGAGGAAACAACTGTAAAACCCACATCTCCTCCCAGAACAACATACAGACCCATTGTGACTGTGGCAACCACAAAAGAAACCACACCGAAACCAGTAGTAAAGACTACACAACAAAAGGCGCTACAGACAGTCTCCACGACGCCCAAACCAGAGCCAAAGAGTAAGTTATAAATACAATTGCTTTTACTTTTCGCTCCAGTATTTTACTCAAGGTGCATCTTTTTAGCAAAGCCAAGTCAAGAACAAGAGATGGCTATGTTATCTAAGTTATCTATTCAGGAAGTGCACATTTGATCAGTCGGGTCCAGAGGGTTGAGCCAAGAACAATCAAAGTCTCCAACGGTGAATTTGTTTCACAGAAGGTGTCAAGTCATTAAAAACATGTCCATTTACTGTCGATATTTTCACTCCTCAAAGATTCTTAAATGGCAAAATACCAAATGGCAAATTCAATTACCATATAATTGTGTGTCTTGGTTCAGACCCAGGTACAGTATGTCCTCTTTGGTGTTCCGTCATCGATAAAACTGGAAGAGAATGTCAGATTTGTAATTCACTGATTCTTCTTCGAAGTCACATCATGTCTTTATATAGTATTGACTGCTCAATGTGGCTTGCGATTGATAAGAGCAGTGAGAAATCTCTTCAAGAGGTAGTCAAATAAGTTAATGTAAAGGAGAAGCATCGGTTTATTGAACTTATATGATAAGATTGAGGGGTTGAATTCCATTCTTAATAATACCTATTGATGACAATATCCATGCAAATAATTTGTTGTTGAAATTTTCATATTCAATTATATGAGAGTATGAGTATTTAATGCACGGGGAAATAATCCAAAATTAATTACTCAAACAGCAGCCAATTGTAACTATTTCCATACACCTCGGTCCTTTCCTGTTAGCACATTTTTACATATCTTCACTTTACTGTAGATTACTGCAGCCAAACCTGTGAAGATGGGAAACAATCTAATGGAGATTGGCCTAAACTGAAGCTGAACTGCTCCCGTGGCCTGACAAGAAGAGATATTGAGAAGATTACATTTTCCAATGGAGACTGCGGAACGAGAGCTACTAACCCAGCCATGGTGAGGTCACTTGGTTACGATCCCTGTGACCTCATGGACAAAGGACCGGAAACTCCCGCCACCATATTTATAACCCGTTTCAACGAAATGTGCGAGGGTAATCCTGGTTGCCAGATTGAAGGCATTGACCTCAAGGATTTCCACAAGATGTCAACGGAAATGGGCTGCCCATGGCGATGTGTCGACGTCGCATTTACATGTTACCCTTAATGGAACAATGATTTTGATATATGTACTCTAATTCGTGCTCTTACACCTAAAAAGCCTTGACCAAGAACTATTTATCCCCTCAAAATATGTCATTAGAGACTCAACATCTAAATTTGCCTTTAAAAAAATCATTCCCGATATTGATGTATTTATCCCATAATGTGCGTTGTTTGAATTCTAAGTTATAATATGTATGTCTATCCGTAACCTGTTTCATTTACATATCATGAAAGAAAACACAGTGGTACAGTAGTAGATTCTATCATGATCAGTGGTACAGCAGGTAGATATTGTATACATGATTTTGTTAATATGAATAATAATAATAATAATAATAATAATATAATTATATATATATATATATATATATATATATATATATATATATATATATATATATATATATATATATATATATATATATATATATATATATATATGTATGTGTATATGTATATGTATGTGTGTATATATATATATATATATATATATATGTGTGTGTGTGTGTGTGTGTGTGTGTATTTAAATAGATTTTAAACTATTTTCTATCTGAATCGTTGAATATATAAAATAAACTAAGCAAACAACAAAAACTGATAGTTTGAATTGATGCATCTCGGGACCATCAGAAGATCTGGTTGTAAATCATCGATAATTGCCTTTGGTAAACTTGTTTGTATCATCACGTCCGAGTGTTTTTTTCTCTTTTTTACTGTAGAAAAATCACCTGATTTGGAGCATCTAGTCAAGTGTGAGATTATTGTCTTTTATTATTTTCAACTATATTCTAATGTTCCGACACACTTGCGTGAATATGCCCCTTATGGTCGATTTCTCTGGAGAAAATGATACGTCATTGATTACTATTGCAAGTCACGTTCTACTGTTTGAGGTGATTGTTATTCCCCCAACATGAAGCACGACAATGCCATATACCAAACATATAAAGTAATCCGCTGGCTCTAATGAAAGAAATGTACACATTGTTTGCCGCTGAATGGCAGATATGATGTGGAAAAAATGCTCATAAAGATACAGCAGATTGCTACACTTTTCTATACTTAATTATATGGAGGTAGGCAGTTCAGGTGGAAGCTTGATATAGTGGTCATTAGGATGTTATATATTGATAAACGTGGAGTTGAGATAGAAATTAAAGTATATGCCAAATTTGTCATTGTAATTTCACCGCATTCATTTAACAGCATTTTTTGCCTTAAATTCACGACTTAAGAACTGATTAAATGTTGGGTTTGATATGACTAAACTGACAAAGAAAATTCTTTCAAACTATTTCATTATATTTTCATGTATTTATTATATTTTAGTTTTTAACATGACAATTCAAGATAAACATTTTTGCAAAAATAAATGCAGGTGTTATATGAGGAGAAAGTCTTTACTGGGAAACAATAAAAACAGACTTTGTTGAATACCACATTTCTTTCAATTTTCATAAAATTTGCCTTAGGGAACAATGATTTTGTGTGATTGTTCTTGGCTGGTGTAAAATTTTTACATGAATTAACACCTTTGTTGGCATTTCTTGTTTTCACACCACAGTCCACAAATCTCTAATTTATAAATAACCTCATATAATGGCTTTATCATAATTCCTTGACAAAGAATTGACTTTCAAAAACAAGAACATAGTTATATTTTATCTTCAGATTTCATTCAGATTTTGTCTCGAAAATGGCTGACGTAATTATGACCAAAACCGCAAATGTGTTTCTGTTTCTGGCGTTCCACATTGAATAATTAGAATTAGAAAAGTAATTTCAACATATCTGAACTCTTAAGAATAAGGCAAATATGATTTTGTACTCATTTAGTTGTTTTCAGTATGAGGTCTTTGCGAAAATGCATGACGTTATTGCAAACGTAATCTGCAGCCCATATGCATTGCGGATGACACGCAGGTGACACGCACGTGACACGCAGGCCGACCACGTGTGTCATGCAGTACACACGCACTGAGCCAAATATTCATCAGCAGTGTACATTGAGTAATACATGTCCACTGAAAAGGTCTACTGAAAGACCAACCTGCCAGCGTTCACCTTCATTATTCCTTATGCAATTGCATTCTACAATTTCCTATGTGTATTGATATCGTTTGATTTAAACATACAGAGGCCAGCCTTACCTGAATATAATTATATGTATATGAATATATAGAAATGTTCCTGAGGCTTAATTTAGATTTGCTTGGTCTTTTGGCATTTGAAAAAATAAAATAGTTCTATCCATTGGTATCATCAAGACGTGTTTATTAGTGGAATTATGACATTAAGTATAAAAAGGAGTTATGAGATTAAGTATAAAATGGTCTCATCTTTTCTGTCACACACATACACAAATACACATATATATTTATACATTACTTATATTAGATTTGAAGTTAAACATGAAACAAATTACAATCACATGTGAGTTAGATCCGATTCCTACATGGCTTCTAAACGAGTGTTTAGGTCATTTGTTACCGTTAATTAAAGCAATTATAAATAAATCGATTGAAATGGGTAACATGCCAGATGACTTGAAAATGGCCATAATTAGACCCCTCATAAAGAAATTAGGTCTAGAACTGATAAAGAAAAATTACAGACCAGTCTCAAATCTTGCTTATCTATCCAAACTTATTGAGAGGGCTGTAGCAAAACAATTTGTAGGTCATTTAGTTAGAAATGATATACAAGGGGCTTTCCAGTCTGCATATAAAGAGTTTCACAGTACAGAGACTGCGTTATTAAGAGTACAAAACGATATCTTAATGGATATTGATGATGGAAATACAGTAATGCTGGTATTGCTTGATTTGTCAGCGGCTTTTGATACCATTGATCATGATATACTACTTAATAGACTAGAAAACAGATGTGGAATAAAGGGTAATGCACTGAAATGGTTTAGGTCATATTTATCAAATAGAAAACAGTGTGTCACTATTGATGGTTTAAGGTCTGAAAATATGGATATTAAATATGGAGTTCCTCAGGGCTCAGTTTTGGGACCGTTATTGTTCACAGCATATATGGAGCCTCTGGCTGATATTATCGGTGATTATGGTCTCAGACACCACATTTATGCTGATGATACACAACTCTACATTTCCATAGATCCAAAATCAAAAGAAAATATTATTAGGTCTTGTAATGAAATGGAAAATTGCATTAAAAGAGTAAGGAAATTCTTAATAGAAAACAGGATGAAAATCAATGATGAGAAAACAGAAATGCTTTTATGTGGTAAAAGCTGTGAATTCAGAAAAAATAATTTGCCTAGTAATATTGTAGTAGGTGATTCAAATATTGCTAGATCTGATGTAGTTAGGGACCTCGGTGTAAATTTTGATCGTGAACTATCCATGAAATCGCAAATTCAGAAAATGTGTAAAAATGGTTTTTTTCATGTAAAAAACCTGGCTCAGATTAGAAACTGTTTAGATGAAAATACGGCAAATACACTTGCTCATGCTTTCATCACTTCCACTCTTGACTATGGTAATGCCCTGCTGGCTGGTTTGCCAAAATGCGAATTAGCAAAGTTGCAAAAATTACAGAATGCTGCAGCAAGAGTAGTTGGCAGACTTGAAAAACGTGATCATATTACTCAAAAACTCATGGACTTACACTGGTTGCCTGTGGAAGCTAGAATTGACTTCAAAATATCTTTATTGACTTGGAAGGTGCAAAATGGCCTTGCCCCGAAATATCTATCTGATTTATTAGAGTATAAAAAATCAGACCTAGGTCTTAGATCTAATGATAGAAATGAATATATGGTGGCTAAGGCAAATATGAGATCATATGGTGATAGGGCTTTTATGGTATATGCTCCTAGAAACTGGAATGCCCTGCCCCTTGAAGTGAAAAGTTGTAAATCAGTTGATACCTTCAAGAAGAAACTGAAGACCTATCTGTATAGAAAGCACTATTTCGGTAATGCGCTTGGAGCAGACTTTGTCTGATAAAGCGCTATACAAATTGTTTATTATTATTATTATTATTATTATTATTATTATTATTATTATTATTATTATTATTATTATTATTATTATTATTATTATTATTATTATTATTATTATTATTATTATTATTATTATTATTATTATTATTATTATTATTATTATTATTATTATTATTATTATTATTATTATTATTATTATTATTATTATTATTATTATTATTATTATTATTATTATTATTATTATTATTATTATTATTATTATTATTATTATTATTATTATTATTATTATTATTATTATTATTATTATTATTATTATTATTATTATTATTATTATTATTATTATTATTATTATTATTATTATTATTATTATTATTATTATTATTATTATTATTATTATTATTATTATTATTATTATTATTATTATTATTATTATTATTATTATTATTATTATTATTATTATTATTATTATTATTATTATTATGTTCCCAATAATGAGCGTAACCTGAACCTCTCTGAACTTTATAAAAAGGCCAATTTCTAAAACATATAAGTAATTGTTAATAACATCCGGTGGCAATTGCTTCAAACATTCAAAAGGGCTACAGCTAGGATTGTATCAATACCATGCTCATTATTCTATACAATTATAGCATGAACACGTTTACTTTTCTATGCAAGATACATTATTACAACATGGTAGCATATCCTATTTCCTGGACATGGCTGAAATGTGTAATTTGCTATTTGATTATTTTAATGAAGATGACATTTCGGCATATTTTCCACCTAGACTCTACTGCCAAGACTAGAAAAGCCACATATGGATTCAGAAATCAGCTTCCATTTGAAAAAACCAAACATTCTTAAACATTATTTGTCAGGCCCTTAGTTGATTTTGAAACATTTCTCGACAATTTTTCAACCACCATGTTATTAGTGCTTTCATAGCTTGGCTTCCACTGTCGCAAATGATTTTACCACTAACATATTATATTTGTGAATGTGAATGCATTCTCACGTCTACCACATCTAACTTTTTAATCTCCAACGCTGGTTACATACTTTCCTATCAAAGTTTGGTGTTTGCTATTAAAAGAATAACATCATCCACCCTACATGACAATAATTAGGTAACGGTGGGAAATGTTAGTCAGATATTCCATATTCTAATTAATTACTTTTTGATATTTACACACTCCCTACTGTGACAAGAAAAATGAGTTCTTAATAATTTTATATTACGTACAACTGTGAGACGGTTATGATAATGTATCATATTGATTTCAATTCAAGCACTTAGCCAATTGGTGATGTTTGTCTACATTTTCAGGTCATATTTTTAAAGAGATAGGTTCTGAAAAGTGTCCACTGTCAGACCATCTTCAAATCAATGTCAGTTGCAATAAGGTCTAATGATCTCATCTTGTAAAGCCATCAAGTCATTTCTATCCAATAAAATGAAAGAAATGTCACCGAAACATCACCAATGTTGTGTAAAGGATTCTTTGGACATTGTGACGAGCCTGGACTATTTCACAATATATACTGAAATATAAAGGTTCAGAACTAATTGCATCATTGCCCTCGTGTATTGTTAGAAAAATGTCGAATGATTCATTTTAAAATGTTGTCCATGTTCAACCAATTACTGCATCTTGGAATACCTAATTTTTCCTTATTAGAGAAAACCGAGATAGCCTTTCACATGCCTCTGTATAATACACACTGGTGGGAGCCTGCTGAATGTAATCCCATTAAAACGCAGGCCATGGTAAGACCCATTACATGGCACGCTTCCAATCAATAATATACTAGTGTAGTGTGTTAGGTCTAGCAACAACTCTCTTGGTTTGGGACGCTTTTGCAGCCAACTGCCATTTTCTGCTTGCCCCAGCTGTGATCCAAAGCGAGGCCACTCGTGTATGTTCGGCGTATATCGACTGGATATCCGCTTGCGTTCGTGCAATTTAGATATATTTGCATAATTGAGGCCAGCAGCACAATGCAATACTAGGCAGGTTAGGAAGCTGAGCAGTGACAAGCAGGCTTATCACAAAGCAGGCTGACAGCTCACGTCCAAACCAGATTTCTCTCAACCCAACCATGTCAGCCGTATTAGGAGCTGGCAGAAGTGCAGCCAAGAAACTGTCTGGAAGAGACAAGCCAAAAAGTGCCAAGAAAAAGATTTCGAAGTAAGTGCATTTTCTCTATTTCTATGGCAACCACGATGCTGATATATATATCACTTGACCCACATAAGTTAGGTTTATGATGCAAGAGGTTCCACTGGGGAGGTGATTAAATACTCTTCAATAATTGGCTCGGCTATAAAAATACCGAGGCACACAGATGACAAAACACCTCTAGATTTCCCTATTTGATAGTACAGCACTTAAACATAGTGTATGGGTATTCATGGATAAAGGTAGTAGTCTTAACGTACTATACACAAAACTGTTTTGCAATTATACTGAATAGCAATTCATGATTCAGAATATAAGACAATAATCTAATAGTGCTAGCTGCCAACTTGTTTGAATTATTGTCATAATCTGTCATTAATCCCAGTAAAGTCTCACATTAACTCCATAATATATACATATATATTTATATATACAAGAGTTGAAAGTAGTCGAGTTGTTTGCATTAATCATGCATGTGGCATAAACTGTGGTGTATAGGCCAAGGTGTATATGGTGTATCTTAATAGGCGATGGTGTATATGGTGTATCTTACATAGGCCATGGTGTATATGGTGTGTCTTATATAGGCCATGGTGTATATGGTGTGTCTTATATAGGCGATGGTGTATATGGTGTATCTTACATAGGCCATGGTGTATATGGTGTATCTTTATAGGCCATGGTGTATATGGTGTATCTTACATAGGCCATGGTGTATATGGTGTGTCTTATATAGGCCATGGTGTATATGGTGTGTCTTATATAGGCCATGGTGTATATGGTGTATCTTACAAAGGCCATGGTGTATCTTACATAGGCCATGGTGTATCTTATATGGTGTATCTTACATAGGCCATTGCGTATCTTACATAGGCCATGGTGTATATGGTGTATCTTACAAAGGCCATGGTGTATCTTATATAGACCATGGTGTGTATGGTGTATCCTACATAGGTTATGGTGTATATAGTGTACTATCGTGTACACTGCTATGGTGTATTTTACACAGGCCATGGTGTATATTGTGTACCTTCCACAGGCCATGGTGTATATTGTGTATCTTCCACAGGCCATGGCGTATATGGTGTACCTTACACGGGACATGGTATATATGGTGTACCTTACACAAACCATGGAATAATGGTGCACCTTACACAAACCATGGTGTATATGGTGTACCTTACACAGACCATGGTGTATATGGTGTACCTTACACAGACCATGGTGTATATGGTGTACTTTACACAGGCCATGGTATATAGTGCACCTTACACAAACCATGGTGTAGATGGTGTTCCTTACACGGGCCATGGTATATATGGTGTATCTTACATAGGCCATGGTGTATATGGTGTACCTTACATAGGCCATGGTGTATATGGTGTACCTTACACAGGCCATGGTGTAAATGGTGTACCTTACACAGGCCATGGTGTATATGGTGTACCTTACACGGGCCATGGTGTATATGGTGTACCTTACACAGACCATGGTGTGTATGGTGTACCTTACACAGACCATGGTGTATATAGTGTACCTTACACAGACCATGGCGTATATGGTGTACCTTACACAGGCCATGGTGTATATGGTGTACTTTACACAGGCCATGGTGTATATAGTGTACCTTACACAGACCATGGCGTATATGGTGTACCTTACACAGACCATGGTGTATATAGTGTACCTTACACAGACCATGGCGTATATGGTGTACCTTACACAGGCCATGGTGTATATGGTGTACTTTACACAGGCCATGGTATATAGTGCACCTTACACAAACCATGGTGTAGATGGTGTTCCTTACACGGGCCATGGTATATATGGTGTATCTTACATAGGCCATGGTGTATATGGTGTACCTTACACAGACCATGGTGTGTATGGTGTACCTTACACAGGCCATGGTGTATATGGTGTACCTTACACGGGCCATGGTGTATATGGTGTACCTTACACAGATCATGGTGTATATGGTGTACCTTACACAGATCATGGTGTATATGGTGTACCTTACATGGGCCATTGTATAAGGCCACGGGCCGTGGCGCAGTTGGTTAGAGCGCCAGCTTATTAGCACCAGTTCCTCTGTGGTGATCCAAAGGTCGTGGGTTCGAACCCCGGCCGTGCCGGGATTGAACTCATGATACAATTTCCTACATGAGCTGAGGCCCGTGCCTAAAGGGTTAACCCGTTGTCCTTGTAAATCTGTGACCGGGTGAGTTGTCATGTCAAGGACCTGCGACATAACAATTCAGTGAGGCAGCACTATATCTGCTACAAGTAGGTCTCATCACGAAATGACTGAAATAATGTTGAAAGTGATGTAAAACCCCAAACAAACAAACAAACAAAGCCATTGTATATATGGTGTATGTGGCTCACTCTGGTGACACTACTTATATAAAAGCAACTACATAGGATATTGAAAAGAAACGCATGACAATATCTTATAAATATATATGCAAGAACATGGATCGTTTATCGATAAAACAGAGAAAGGTAATGTGTGACCTTTTACTTTAGTCTCTTTCCATTGAAAAATTTAAAGTATTATATTAAAATGACCAAAGTAGACAAAACATGTATGGCACTTGCATGCAACGTGTCATGCAACAATTGGATGCTATTGTCACTATGCTCAAAGCCAATCAATGACATCCTTCATCCTCCATTGAATCAGTGGGTAGAATCACCAGCAATGCATGCTTGGAGCCACATCAGTTGACAAATTATGTCAATGGCGCCATTGCACAAACTAAAATATTTCTTACATAAGTAATGCGCAATATCGGCCCTTGGAAATGTTTTGACGTTACGTTTACCGATGTACTCATCACTATCATGGGTACATAGCAAAAAGATATAAAGCTATATACTAAGATATAAAATCAAAACATTATACGCGTACAATACGGTTTGACTGGCGGCGTCCCTTGTGACATGAATATAGTATACAGGTACATAACACAAACTGCCATAACCAGAGTGCAACCATGAACATTTAAATAATCATATTCATAACTCTTGAATAACCAATACAAAAAGCCATTAAAACAAGACAACTTACCCTGAACTAAACACTTTCTATATTTGTAGAAAATAGAACAATTCAATCGATTTCAGGTGATAAAGTGTCGTTTAACACAATGAACCTATTAGTTTAATCAAAAGAAAATTGTTATAATGCTGGTTTTATATTTCACTGCTACTTCTCGATTGTGTCTCACAAAACTGTCTATTGCGCCTTGTAGTTTATCTGCATCTAACAGTATAACTCTCATCATCATCGGGTTTTACAGGCCCTCCCCATAGATACATGTATAACTTGAGCTTGCCGCGCAGACTATACAAATCAAATAGTGGCACTAATTACGATGTTCATATTGCCTGTGTTACTGTAGCCTTATTACATATTGCCTTGTGGTAGTACCTTATATCTCTGACACCACCCGGGACATATTGCCTTGTGGTAGTACCTTATATCTCTGGCACCACCCGGGACATATTGCCTGTGCTACTGTAGCGTTATTACATATTGCCTAGTGGTAGTACCTAATATCTCTGGCACCACCCGGGACACATGGCCTGTGCTACTGTAGCGTTATTACATATTGCCTAGTGGTAGTACCTAATATCTCTGGCACCACCTGGGACATATTGCCTGTGCTACTGTAGCGTTATTACATATTGTCTAGTGGTAGTACCTAATATCTCTGGCACCACCCGGGACATATTGCCTGTGCTACTGTAGCGTTATTACATATTGCCGAGTGGTAGTACCTAATATCTCTGGCACCACCTGGAACATATTGCCTGTGCTACTGTAGCGTTATTACATATTGCCTAGTGGTAGTACCTAATATCTCTGGCACCACCTGGGACATATTGCCTGTGCTACTGTAGCCTTATTACATATTGTCTAGTGGCAGTACCTTATTTCTCTGGAACCACCCGGGACATATTGCCTGTGCTACTGTAGCCTTATTTCTTATTGCCTAGTGGTAGAACCTTATATCTCTGGAACCATCCGGGACATATTGCCTGTGCTACTGTAGCCTTATAACATATTGTATCATCCTGGAAAAAGGGTAACAAGGGGAATAGACAATAACATTCTGATCAAACTAACAATACACTGCTATCTAAGCCCTTTCTGTCACAGCACTATCAAAGCACCATTTTGTTTCATGGAATATACATAATATTGTAAATAAATCAATATTAGGATCATGACTTAGCTTTCTATATGGTCGTAGTTAGAGAGCTTCGTCTTAACACCTTTTTTATATAAAATCATAGTTATACCTGTGACTAATGGTTGTGCTTTTCACGTTAAGGTGGGATTCTGTAATGTTAAAAGGGTTGGTGCAGATGCGTATAGCTCTTGGCACCATAATAGCTTGTACTTTATAACAGGAAGTGTCTGGGGGAAGTGGTATTGGGCCGCAACCGAATCTCGGCTTTAAATCTATTTTCTCACGATATAACATTTTCTCACAGGCCATACACAGCATTACAAAGTCTTAGACGGCATTAATGGCCTTTATGGGCAATATGATAGTGAAGAAAAAGGTGGCAAACAAAGACAGATGATGACGTTTGTAAAGAGGAAAACAATATTTGTACAAATATTGGTTGACGGTGTAGAAAACAAAATAGGCGCCATTAACCACACCATTAGGGTAAGGAAATCAATCAGCCCATCGATCAGCCCACGCCATTAGGACAAGGAGACTTGTGGACATGCCATCAAATAAGATTGCAAAGAAGAGCACCATCAACCACTCACACCAGTAGGACAAGAATATTATTGCTGAGCACCATCAACCACCCCACACCATTAGACTAGAAGATTACTGAGTACCGTCAACCACCCCACACCATTAGACTAGAAGATTGCTGAGCACCATCAACCACCCCACACCATTAGACTAGAAGATTGCTGGGTACCCTCAAAACCACCCCACACCATTAGGACAAGAAGATTACTGAGTGCCATCAACCACCCCACACCATTAGACTAGAAGATTACTGGGCACCCTCAGCCATCCCACTCCATTAAGACAAGAAGATTGCTGGGCACCCTCAACCACCTCACTCCATTAAGACAAGAAGATTGCTGGGCACCATCAACCACCCCACTCCAATAAGACAAGATGATTGCTGAACACCATCAACCACCCCACACCATTAGGACAAGAATATTACTAAGTACCGTCAACCACCCCATACCATTAAGACAAGAAGATTGCTGAGCACCATCAACCACCCCACTCCATTAAGGCAAGAAGATTGCTGGGCACCATCAACCACCCCACACCATTAGGACAAGAAGATTGCTGAGTACCGTCAACCACCCCACACCATTAAGACAAGAAGATTGCTGAGCACCGTCAACCACCCCACTCCATTAGGACAAGAAGATTGCTGGGCACCCTCAACCATCCCACTCAATTAAGATAAGAAGATTGCTGGGCACCCTCAACCACCCCACTCCATTAAGACAAGAAGATTGCTGAGCACCGTCAACCACCTCACACCATTAAGACAAGAAGATTGCTGGGCACCATCAACCACCCCACACCATTAGGACAAGAAGATTGCTGAGCACCGTCAACCACCCCACACCATTAAGACAAGAAGATTGCTGAGCACCGTCGACCACCCCACACCATTAGGACAAGAAGATTGCTGGGCACCATCAACCACCCCACACCATTAGGACAAGAAGATTGCTGAGTACCGTCAACCACCCCACTCCATTAAGGCAAGAAGATTGCTGGGCACCGTCAACCACCTCACACCATTAAGACAAGAAGATTGCTGGGCACCATCAACCACCCCACACCATTAGGACAAGAAGATTGCTGAGCACCGTCAACCACCCCACACCATTAAGACAAGAAGATTGCTGAGCACCGTCGACCACCCCACACCATTAGGACAAGAAGATTGCTGGGCACCATCAACCACCCCACACCATTAGGACAAGAAGATTGCTGAGTACCGTCAACCACCCCACTCCATTAAGGCAAGAAGATTGCTGGGCACCATCAACCACCCCACACCATTAGGACAAGAAGATTGCTGAGTACCGTCAACCACCCCACACCATTAAGACAAGAAGATTGCTGGGCACCCTCAACCACCTCACTCCATCAGGACAAGAAGATTGCTGGGCACCCTCAACCATCCCACTCAATTAAGATAAGAAGATTGCTGGGCACCCTCAACCACCCCACTCCATTAAGACAAGAAGATTGCTGAGCACCGTCAACCACCTCACACCATTAAGACAAGAAGATTGCTGGGCACCATCAACCACCCCACACCATTAGGACAAGAAGATTGCTGAGCACCGTCAACCACCCCACACCATTAAGACAAGAAGATTGCTGAGCACCGTCGACCACCCCACACCATTAGGACAAGAAGATTGCTGGGCACCATCAACCACCCCACACCATTAGGACAAGAAGATTGCTGAGTACCGTCAACCACCCCACTCCATTAAGGCAAGAAGATTGCTGGGCACCATCAACCACCCCACACCATTAGGACAAGAAGATTGCTGAGTACCGTCAACCACCCCACACCATTAAGACAAGAAGATTGCTGGGCACCCTCAACCACCTCACTCCATCAGGACAAGAAGATTGCTGGGCACCCTCAACCATCCCACTCAATTAAGATAAGAAGATTGCTGGGCACCCTCAACCACCCCACTCCATTAAGACAAGAAGATTGCTGAGCACCGTCAACCACCCCACACCATTAGGACAAGAAGATTGCTGAGCACCGTCAACCACCCCACACCATTAAGACAAGAAGATTGCTGAGCACCGTCGACCACCCCACACCATTAGGACAAGAAGATTGCTGGGCACCGTCGACCACCCCACACCATTAGGACAAGAAAGGTAAAAAGGCCATCGACCACCCAACACCATTAGGACAAGAAAGGTAAAAAGGCCATCGACCACCCCACACCATTAGGACAAAAAGGTAAAAAAGCCATCGACCACCCCACACCATTAGGACAAAAAGGTTGCTGGGCTCCATCGACCTAGGCATACCATTAGGACAAAAAGGTTGCTGGGCTCCATCGACCTAGGCATACCATTAGGACAAAAAGGTTGCTGGGCTCCATCGACCAAGGCATACCATTAGGACAAAAAAGGTTGCTGGGCTCCATTGACCTAGGCATACCATTAGGACAAAAAAGGTTGCTGGGCTCCATCGACCTAGGCATACCATTAAGACAAAAAGGTTGCTGGGCTCCATCGACCTAGGCATACCATTAGGACAAAAAAGGTTGCTGGGCTCCATCGACCAAGGCATACCATTAGGACAAAAAGGTTGCTGGGCTCCATTGACCTAGGCATACCATTAGGACAAAAAAGGTTGCTGGGCTCCATCGACCTAGGCATACCATTAAGACAAAAAGGTTGCTGGGCTCCATCGACCTAGGCATACCATTAGGACAAAAAAGGTTGCTGGGCTCCATCGACCTAGGCATACCATTAGGCCAAAAGGGTTGCTGGGCTCCATCGACCTAGGCATACCATTAGGACAAAAAGGTTGCTGGGCTCCATTGACCTAGGCATACCATTAGGACAAAAAAGGTTGCTGGGCTCCATCGACCTAGGCATACCATTAAGACAAAAAGGTTGCTGGGCTCCATCGACCTAGGCATACCATTAGGACAAAAAAGGTTGCTGGGCTCCATCGACCTAGGCATACCATTAGGCCAAAAGGGTTGCTGGGCTCCATCGACCTAGGCATACCATTAGGACAAAAAGGTTGCTGGGCTCCATTGACCTAGGCATACCATTAGGACAAAAGGGTTGCTGGGCTCCATTGACCACACCAGCTATGACCTTTGTCGCTGTAACCAGCTATGACCTTTGTCGCTGTAAACAAGTCAATTCACAGTGCAAAACTACCACAACTGGCAAGAAGAAGAAAGAAAATCGTTTATAAGAATTAAATAAATATATTCAGTTGAGATATCTAATAAAACTATGAGCGTGCTTTCTCGGTATCTCGGGAATGTGTTGAATTGTTAATAGAAACTATACATTGATTGACAGATACAAAACACTAATACTGTGCATCAGAAGAGTTGGCATTCAGACTGACGGCACTTTTTGAATGTCAATCCAATACTCATGAGAGAGATTAAATGGAATGTTGGACGTCTCTCTCAATACATTTATCCCTCATCCGGTGATTAATCTAATTTGAAGTATAATAGAATATGATGAAAGTGGATGATGTGTATTATTTTGTGCAATTAATAAAAAATTAATTCTTTTGAGAGCAAAAGTATATTGTTATATCAAATGAGCACATCCAAACGAAATTTAGAATTAGTTGTAAATAGTAGAATGGAATTTAAAAATATATAACCCACTGATACATTCAGGAAAATGACACGAATTACGCAATTCTTCTGCTAAAACCCAAATTATCAATTGAACATTTTGTCAACATATTTTGCTCAGTTAAAGGTTTCTTAAGAATGAGGCACCTTCAAATTAGGACACTGGAGTGATTTGGCTTGCCATCAAATATGTTGCTTTGGTTGGTGTGTCATTGATTTATAATTAGAGTTAAGAGAGAGCCACTTAGGCATATGACATTGCATAGCGCACAGGGACTCATGAGAAGCCAACACCAAGCTTTCCTAATTATTTATATATTAGCCTCTGCTAATGTTATATATGCTAGCTATATATATATATATATATATATATATATATATATATATATATATATATATATATATATATATATATATATATATATATATATATATATATATATATATATATATATATGTATGTATGTATGTATGTATGTATGTATGTGTGTGTGTGTGTGTGTGTGTGTGTGTGTGTGTGTGTGTGTGTGTGTGTGTGTGTAAATAAAAATAAAAATAAAAATAGGGGTTTCCCCTGTTTTCTTGAATGTTATTGTTTAACAAAACGAGGCTATGATACAAATAGTAATTTGGCAATTGCCTGATATTTGGTTTTAGATGAGACAAGGTTAGCATTCGAATCGCAGATTATTTCATTTCATGCGCTTTAGTTCAAAGTTAGATAAAGAGAATGGAATATTCAGATCACGTTAGATATTGAGCCTTATCGAACACCGAATATTTCACCTATTTTAATAAGTTCATGGATTATAAATATCTGGTTTGTAGTAACTTATGATACTGGAGACGACCTTTTCCTATGGCAAACTGAAGACAATTACTTCATTGAACACGGCACCAGATATGCATGGATACAGATCTCGTACACCTTTTCATTAAAGCTATAAAATATGTATTTAATTTGTATAAAATTAACCTCTGCATATCTTTTACGCAAATGACTCTTATTTATGATGACATTCATTAAATATAAAATTCCATAAAATGTCAGAGTTAAGTAAAGCTAGACACCCGCTGAGAAACTGAAGGTTTGGTTAGCTTCCATCATTGAGAAGTCAATATTCATAGCTCTTAAACTTAAGTTTAAAATGGCATATGAATGAATATGGAGGTAAAGTCTATGCACACTGCATATATATTATACATATAGTAAAAGCAGCAGTAGCAATGTGTGCAGACCTGAACAATGTGATAAATTATTCAGATATTGACAAAACACGGCGCAAACATAAGCCAAAGTACAGGGTGAGCGTGACATGTTGACGGCCATGTTTGCAGGAGCTTAGACCTCGCTGTCGGTCGTGCTCGCCCATTGATCCATGCTCTGTAAGGTGGATAAAGATTGTGTAATCTATACATTCACGCTCACAAATACAAAGGGAAATATTGAGTAAGCTCAATGTTCAAGCATTATGAGTAGGCATCATTTAACAAGACATTCAACACCGCTCATGTCAAACATTTCTGGCCCTATACGCCTGTATTTTTTTCAAAGTATGTTAAGAGGTCCATCCATTAAAATAATGGCTCTCTCACACATTGTTTGAGTGGAGATTTGGGCCTTTGAGCATTATTAACCTAACGGCGATGATTTCGTATTTGTTGTACACACGTATATGCATGAGCAAATTAACTGAATTGTTTGCCCTGAAGTGGTTCATTTTTATACAAACCTTATCCTAATAATTATACAGGCTGGGCTATTACATTTTACTAATGATTGTGCATGGTTACCGAAACTTGGCTCAGCCATCTAACACTTAATTAGCATTGTCATATTTTGAAACAATGTATACATGATAACTAGAAGAATAATTGGGAAAATCACTGTGTTTCTAGTCAGAAAGATTCATATTTTGTTTTGTTTTACAATAAATGTATCATTAAACGATATATCTTTAAAAATCCCTAATCTCTATTTTATCGCACATGCACACAAACCAAATGTACCTTAATCAATTAACTATAAATAGATAGCATATAAGCTACTCAAAACAAAACATTAGTGAACACAATTCGATAAAAATGGTTTGTGTAAAAAGTGGTTGGTGTAATCAAGTTTGCAGTGATTTTTATATTTGTTATAAAAAACAATTTTGTTCACAAATTGAATCCATGAGACTTCTACTGGCTAGACCGACAAACCACATTATGAATATTTAACTATCTGCACCTTTTGTTACAAAACAACTAATTGATAAAAAATAGGATGAGAAGATAGCATATATAAAGCCATCAACAGAATGTAGAAGATATCTATGGTTATATATATGATTAAATCATCCTAAGTACCATTTTTATGATATTAGGACATTATATAATGAAAGTGGCGAACATATCACGGTGGCTAATGAAGTGGCTACCTCTCTGGATAAACAAAATAGACTTATTTTCTTTGCAATTATTTTCCATTATGAGATGCAAAAATAGTTCCTGAGACATTGGATTGGATTAATATTTAATTGAATTAAATAATATCAAATTAAATTAAGCGATTACATGTTGGGTGTCAGGTTGATACTATTGGATTCTGTATGATGCATCTAATGTTAACGTTCTTCAAGTTAAAGTATATATATATATATATATATATATATATATATATATATATATATATATATATATATATATATATATATATATATATATATATATATATATATATATATATATATATTGTGAATTTCAAATTTGAGATACAATTTGATACAAGGGCAGATTAAACCAATTTGATTCAAACTAAACCAGACATATTTTGGGTTTAACAGGATAGCATTACAGTTCGGAGCCAGGGATATGAACTGGCTCATTTATCTCTGTAGGATTGTTAACAAATGTCATCTGACATACAAGCGCCATTGATTCTCTCATTGAAACCCGTATATTTTCCATACATTAACCTGTGAAAAACACTTAATTCTTTGAATGAATCAGCCATATATCGATTATGTGTCCCCTCGCTTTCAAGCGGAGGAAAGTGGTAGCACAGTATTAAATAATGATCAATGTATTTTGACCACTTTTGTATGACTCCCACCTGTCCTTTCACTCTTAACGATATTAATGCATTAAGGTTTCCTCATTTAATAGTTTATATAGTTTACTGCATTTAAAATCAATTTAAAGTATATTGTCACAAAAAAACTGCTGTTTTCGAAGTAAAAAGAATTGACTTACCATCCCCGATGAAAATTTTTTTATAATGTGAGGGTCCATACATGTCCTTTTTTGGGGAGGGGGCTGTAACTCAGGCAAATTAAAAACATGGTCATCCCATTTGATAGTTAACCTGGCACCTCTCGGATGTATTTTTATTGACTAACTTCACAAAGTCAGTGATCACATTAAGTAAAAATATTTTTGATGCATGGGTGTCCTCTAGTGGCAGATACGAAAAACCCCGAATATTCACCTTCATTTTTATATATGTTTAAATAACAAAATACGATAAAAGAATATAATATTCAACTTTTATCTATTTCCTACAAATAGATTTTCTTAAATATTTTGGCTGAGCTTCACTGCCTTCCAGGAATCCCAGAATCCTTTACTCCAGAAGCTTGCCTTATTGCCTGGAGGAGGGGGGGGGGGCATACTGGCTGGGACAATTATAAATATCTGGGGAATTTCAGTAAAACCTTGGAATTCATCTTCAATCTCTGTGTGGACACCAACTGCTTGCAAGGGACTCATATCGCATAAAAACCAAGTAACACTTTGAAATGAAAGGAGTTTTTGCAATAAATCTATACAAAATGGAAATACTACCAAACATGGAAGTGTGAATTTTACTAATTTTTCTGCTTACAAGTATGCATAACCTTTAATAAATAACATTTTAATTCTTTCAAAATCCCTTCTATAATGATAATATCTCTCCACTACCACTCTGAGACGACAAAACAAACCTTATAACGGTAACATTTTAGTAAACATCCTCATTCTGAGATAATTAATATGCAACAATATCTTACATAAAGATTAAAATTATCATTTGCGTTAAGAATGTAAATATTTGGGTACAATGTCGTTACCAGAAAGTTTAAGTGAAACAATATCGACCGCCAACAGTACTTACAGCAAGAAAACGCCATGCCCGTGTCTGTGACAATATTTCTGGCAAACAATATCATACATAATTGGCTTGGCTTATGCATATTTATATCCACCCCTACCTATTAATCAATGTGTAACTTACGAGCATAACATGGAACGTTTTACTCTGAATTTAATGTTCTTGGAATGAAAACTGTATAAGTGTTCCATTGTTTTGGCATTTAAATTAGGGCATGATTTACCCAGTAAGACAAAGCCTTCTCTATCTGATCACTGGCAGCTGATCACTGGCCTAGCGTTTATGCTCGGTTTTGGCGTTCAAATTGACCACTCATTAATTTTACTGTGACATGAAGTTTCCCTTCATGGCAACAGGTTTTGGGGAATCTAATGGTAAAATTTGGGATATTTTCAATTGAAGGGTTCTTAAATCTAATATGTACACAGAAGATTGATTTTTTTTTCTTTAAAAAACTAGCAAACTACAAAGCCTAAGTAAACTACAAAGTCTAAGTAAATATTATATTATTAATAGTAATATTGTATTAAGATATAGACATAGAAAGCTGAAGGCAATGTACAGGAGGCTGTTGCTTTCCCAGTGAATAATGGTCGATTTGCATGATTTGTCTCATGAACAAAGCTGTTTCCTGATTTTATATAGTTTTCAAATATGACGTTTGTTACCAGTCGCTTGCCACCGGTCGTCTGAAATTTTATATTTCTTGTATTTTCACACAGAACAAAGCCATCAGAAGGGCGTCCTATTCCTCCCCCACCTTCTTCTACCAAAACCAAAGTGTGGAACTGGGTTGACATGAGGACAGAGAAAGAGTATACTCTCATGCTTTGTAAGTGTGTTAACTTCAATTATTTTAGCTTTTGCAAAATAAGAAAAGTTATGATTTATTGGCATAAGATCAGATATACTAAAATTTGGTGATTACTTTGAAACTAAAGCATTTTATAATTTATTTAATGTAAGTTAGTTTTACATTTTGTTTTTCTTTTTTAGCCTTAGATACCTTTAAGGTGTGGTGCAATGGTGACAATTTGCCATGTGAGGTCAGTGTAATTAATAGATTTATGTTTGAAAAAATATTTCACACAATATGAAAGTCAGCCCGTACAAAACGAAGTCCAAGAAGGTCATATTGCCCAATATATGAATGTTAAAAAATATTGACCAATATATAAATATTTTACAATATCAGCCAATATATGACTATTAATATCAACTTGTAAGCGCCACAAGAAATCAAGCTCTTTTCACATTATTAACGATATTATTTCTTATATATACCATATAGCTGATGTGTTTTGCTATTGATTTTTATTTGTTATTATCTTAATCTCTATCACTTCAGGATGGATTTGATGAAGACTGCAACGGTCCCGTGAAAACATTTTTCATACTAGACGATGATGAAGAAATGGCCCATGAAGGCAAGATCAAAGGTCACCGACCAGTGGGTTGTAAGCAATTAATGTTTCACCTATATGTAAATGACGATTTGGTGCTGGAGCATACAGGTGCCGAGGAAATGATGTGCCCGCCCGGAGCGCCACCTGCCTACTCGCCAGCGGAACCCCCACCACCTTACTCTCACTGTGAAGAGCAGGACTCAAAAAAACACAAGTGATGAAACCCAGAGCTCGACTACCAACGCATCCAGTAAACCATCTTATCAAGAGCACAAGCCCATGCAAGAATTTCCTAACTTATGTTGAAAATACACATTCAGAATGTATTTGACATCAGTGGAGATTTTGCCACACCCTGTCAAGGCACATATTGGGGAATTTTTATTTTATTTATTGGGTACCGTTGATATGTGCCTTCTCCAAGGGGATTCCAAGCCAAAGATGTAATTGAAAAGTTCATTTGGCTATTTGTACATGATGATGGTTAGTATATTTTGTGACTTGTTCTGAGAAGAGCAGTTAAATACATTATGCAACAAAGTGAAGTTGACTTTAGTGTTCTGCGTTATAACATGTCTGATGCTATAATCTGTCTTCATTCTAAATGCCTGTATTGGTGCTAGGTTTATTCTGACTGCACCACTGTGCCTCTCCATTATCTACATCTTGCTGCAAGATTGAGTACTAATATTTCATGTCTGAACTCTTATATTGTATATCAATACCATACAATTATGGTAAAGTTAACATACTCAAAGAAATGCATTCCATTTTCTATTCAGAATCAGTCTGAAGCACTTACAATAATTAATTTTCTGAGTAAAAGTTCATAATCAAGACTTGGTCAAGCCATTAACGAATAGCAGCGTGTATTAAGGTTTTAAAGAAATTATATATATGGGATTATCACCTTCTCAACGGATTATCCCTTGCTGTGGATATTTCAGACTTCAAATACGTCACGATGGTGGCCGGAAATGCCTAGCATATTAATGATTTCAATATGTCACATACAGGCAACTAATGTGGGCCTTATATTACTGCTGATTCTTTTAGGTTTTGATTTTTATTAGAATCATCATAACATAATTGTAACACCTATAGTGTAACTGGGGTCATGCCCCAACCATTTATGATTGTGCCTTTAAATGTATATAAGTATATTGTGATAGGACGAGACAAGTATGAAGAATGTAATAATATAATTATCTGTGTATAAACATAAGAAAACAATTGAAATATATTAAATCTTTCATTAAAACCTCATGACAACATTACATATTATGTAAGGCGACCCATAAACAACATATTAAAAGTCAATTTTTTGTTCATTGCAACATTTTGCCTAAAACATATTTTCAAACATTTTTTTTTGTGACAAAGAATATCATGTCTAAAACCGAGAAAGATTTTCTATTGGTTTCATTAATATAGATATCATTTTGTTGTCATTATGAAAAATACAAAAATTGTATATAGATAATCAAGATGTGTTTTACATGTTATATTAGTGAGTTTGTATAGTGTATTTCCTTTAAAAAAACTTAAGTTTAAAAAAAGTAAAGTTGCATAATTATCAGATAAAATTCCTCAATGTACAGAATTTCGAATTGGCTTTGAAAAAACGAACTCAGTAAGAAGGCCTGAAAAAATATTACGAATATTGCATCAGTTCAAAATGCACGTATTGAGCAGACGTTGAGGAATGGAGGACACCTAGTACGTCCTGGGGACCTGAAAAGCTCATCAAGTGTGGAAGGTGTAAAGTATGTGATCATAGTTACAAAATTGTATTGCTTGTATTTAAAGCGTGATTGATTATTAATGTTATTTTCTGTTATCAATGCCTCCAATATAAAACTTACTCTAGCCTAATATTAACTATTATATACATATTGATTTGGGTGTGGTGACATCAAAGAAAAACGGAAAATATATGATCATGTTAAAAAACGAACTTTACTCAGCTCAAGATGAGCGTATTTTGAAGTTAATAGGGCGATATTCCAGAAGTATTGATAAGACTGTTGTCGTCATAGCTGTGCTGTATAACAAATGCAGTAGTGAACATGACATTTATGCCATAGGTTATTTCAAATATCTGGAGAAAACTTTAGATATCTGGAGAAATAAAAAAAGACATTGCACATAGGATCTATTAAAAAAAGCATGATTTGTTTCAATCCATTCATGCTTACAAAAGCAAGCAATAGGTTTCTTCACAACAAATTGCACTTATGGTTCAAATAGCATAACTTCTTAATAACATTAAGGTGGCATTTAATTTCATATTGTGAAACATAAACCATATTAAATTAGTAAATAAATAAATGCATCATTCGCTTGTATTCATGATGTCATTAGTGAAACTTTGGAGTAGTTATGATTACTCCTAAACTAGATATATGTATTTTTGATGCATGACGATTGTATGACCGAATTACTTTGTTGGGTACGTAGCATGTAAGTCATGTGTATTTTTCTTGAAAAGTGTTCATTGTTTACCATTATTTTGCCTAATTGTAAAATCATTAGTCACCAATGTTTTCTGACAAATAATTATATGCAAGGTTTTATGAATATATTATCAGCCTATTTGTGTTTCTGTGACCTTTTCTGAAATTTAACTTTCAAATTGTAATCTTACTTCTAATCTAATCCAGCAGATAGTAAAGCTGCGTCTTTCAATAACTTGTATTCATGCTGTCCTAAGTGAAACCTAAGAGTTATTATGATAACTCCAAGGTGAAACTAAATATATGTATTTTAGATTCATGACGATTGTATGACCGAATTACCTTGTTGGGGACGTAGCATGTAAGTCATGTGTATGTTTCTTGAAATGTGTTCATTGTTTACCATTATTTTGCCTAATTGTAACAATTATTAGTCACCAATGTTTTCTGACAAGTAATTATATACAAGGTTTTATTAATATTTGATCCGCCTATTTGTGTATCTGTGACTGTTTCTGAAATTTCAACTTTCAAATTGTAACCTGACATTCTATTCTTATCCACCAGATGGCAAACTGATGAGGCTTTTATAGAAAAAGTAATTTTAAAATTTGGTAATTTGAGACCAAAGCAATACCAGAGATAGTGACTACGTGCTCATGGTTGACCTTTTGACCTAGCTACTCGAAGTTTATGGTTCAGCTTGGCAACGAATGCACTAACAATAAAAAATAAGGTTACTGTATTTCATCCAATCCATGCAGGAAGTATCACTGTGCATACTAGTAGAGGCATATGAGTCATATATTATGCTTATGATTTCAATTATATGGGAAATAAAGGAAAAATGTAACGAGATACTTTTTCACTTAACACATCTCGGATGGTTTGGTTGTCTGAGCACTCTTAGTTTAAGAACAAAACTTCCTTTTGAGTTTTGTCTAAATTCGGTATCTTTTTGTCCTTGTCTATAGAGGAACATCAGCGTCAGTCTGTAAATCATCATTAGTCATTTTCTTTAGTTTGTTAATGGTTTGATTGTGTATTAAAATTATGTGGCAATAAAACGTTTTACAAAATGAGCTATTGTTCAATTACAATTCACATTTTATAGATATGAAAGTACAGTTATATAAACATCTAGTCAGCCTTATTAGATGATTTTTAAATTATGATCATACTCTGGAAGTAAATAACTCTTTACTAGTAAGAAAAAGTATATTGACCTTATTGAGTTAGGAACAGATGGTAAAATCGAAGACAATACTAAGAATTAATCCCACTATGATTAAACAAAGGGGAGGATGAAGAGAAGAGCTTATTCCACACTTCCTTATTAGTAGCCTGCATAATATTTAAGGGATAGGAAATGAAGGGGGATACTATCTGTATTAGTATTTTCAATCTCGCAGTTGTAACATTCCCATGTGTATGGCAGCGTATTAAGAACCCGCTGAGATTACTTAATGTCTTGTTCCAGTTGTTTTGAAAGAAATTCTTACCACAGGAAAGGTACATTTACATTATTATTTCATAGGTATGAACGTGTTTCATACTTATTCATTTATTTCCTGACATTACATGTACCAACATAACAACGATGTATTGACAACAAACCTTGGCCATCAAATCCCAAAAAGGCCAAAATTCAATAGCCTCAATTGTGATATTTATTTGTTTTTCAAGGCTTCAAACAGGTTCCAAAATTAGAAAAAAACTTACAAAAAAGATCTCATCAGCTATTTTAGATACAGGTTCCAATCTTTTACCACACATGCATCCCATGAAGGGCCATGGGCTGAGTGCCAGCTTATTAGCACCAGTTCAACTGTGGTGATCCAAAGGTTGTGAGTTTGACCCCCAACTGTGCCGAGATTGAAATCACGATACAATTTCACACACGAGCTGAGGCCCGTGCCTAAAACATACCAACTATTTTAGTTACAGACTTAAGATTTCTAACATTTGCTATTTTCAAATATGATCTTTGTTTCCAAGGTCACAGGCTTTATGATCAAAACATAACCAACACATTTTGCTATATCTTAACACTTGTTTTATTTACAAATATACTGTAAGCTACCAAATAACAAATTACTGACCTACCTTTGAATTTTGAGTGCTAAAAATAGCTACAAACTAAGCAGGACCATGTGATCAACTGCTGCTGTTTTCTTTATAACATGGATGTTATGAACCGAGATATGAATATGAAATATGTAAAACTAACACTAACTACTCATTTTAATGATTTTTACAAGCCTTGTTTTCTTCCAATCATATTTCCTTACAAACTGTTTCTAGTTCTACTCTAGAAACATTTTATTCAACAAATGAAAAAGGCTTTATGTTTTTTCTGCAATTTTGCATTTATCTGGAGTTTTCACCTCATTGAATGTTTTTCCACCCCTCTTCCCTAAATGATTAATGATCCACCCTTTGACACTTGACACAGGTTTTTCTTCTATTTAAATTGCTGTTTATCTTTGTTATATCAAACTTCTTGGTCTCCTATCTTCATATATTGTAAAGTAATGAATCCGGTGGAGGCTATGGGTTGTGGCGCAGTTGGTAGCTTATTAGTACCAGTTCCTCTGTGGTGATCCAAAGATTGTGGATTCAATCCCCGGCCATGCCGAGATTGCACATATGAGCTGAGGCCCATGCCAAAGGGTTTACCCATTGTCCATTTAAATCTGTGACCAGACGGTTGTCTGGTTGTCTGCGCACTGTTATAGATCACCTTGCAAAGAAATATCAAGGCAATAACGGCATACATGATGAAACAAAAATAAACAATATTACAAATTATTGTAATAGCCAGTGGACATTTTTACTTTCATTAGTTCTGTCGGGGGTTTACATATCTGATCCACTTCTACCTTTTCCATCTATTTAGTTCATAACTAGAAGAGTCAACATGTTTGGCCACGTTTGGAGCTGGAAGGTTTGTCATGTGATGTGTTGAAGTTGATTTTAATGTAATGCAATATATATATATATATATATATATATATATATATATATATATATATATATATATATATATATATATATATATATATATATATATATATATATATATAATCCTTAGAAGAAAGGCATTTTGGCGGCACTCCATCTGGTGGGTCCCTTTATTCCTGGCAAAGGTGCCACCAGCCACAAGTCCATTTACCATACCTTGAATGACATGGTCCACTGGCTTTTCGCCCCGCGCATGCGCCAGCTAGTGTATGAGAAGGAGCTGCATCTTGTGTACAGTGAGTGATCCATGCCAGGCATTCAGAAACCCCGCAACTTACAGACCTTTCCTTCATTATGATATGTAGAGTTTTTAAAAGTGTTTCAAAAGGCACATGTTCTAAACTGCCTTTATTCCTTAACTTTTGTTGTTTTCTATTACTGAGACTAAAATGGTATATATTAATCATGATGTTTACGTCTGTCCATTGTCCAGATATATGGTGATAGATGAATTATTAATTATAAAAGAGATTTTATGTGTATGTCATGATCAATGTCGACATTCTGATATGTTTTATGCCTCAGTCACATTTGCACCGGGCACCAGCCAGGAAGTAACAATCGGCCGACTTCCCAATCTGCTGGGCGCCGGGGAGTTTATCAGCAACAATCTGAGACATGCCATAGCTGTGATCACATTATACACGGGTGCCGCACGGTTCTTGCCAAATGAGATGTCACAGACGTCTGCAGGATATCCTAAAGACGTCTGTCTCATTGACAGACGTCTGTGAGATATCCTAAAGATGTCTGTGACATCTCATTTGACAGACGTCTGTAGGACATCCTTAATGCCTCAGTCACTTTTGCACCGAGCGCCGGCCAGGCAGTAAGAATCGGCCGACTTCACAATCTGCCGGGCGCCGGGGAGTTTATCAGCAACAATCTGAGATATGCCGTAGCTATGGTCACATTATGAAAGGCTACCGCACGGCACCCGCAAGAAAATGACACAGACGTCTGAAGGGTCTGAAAGACGTCTGTATCATATGACAGACGTCTGAAAGACATCCTAAAGACGTCTGTATCATTTGACAGACGTCTGAAAGACATCCTAAAGACGTCTGTATGAGACCGTAGGGAGCCCGGTGGATCATCTGACGATGGCCTGTGAACACATGAAATAAAAGCAATCCTATTTTCACCGCACGATGGCACCGGCAGCCGTAAGATAATCTACCGATGTGCCTGTGGGACACTGCCGGGACCCTGCCGTGTACTTTAAGATGATCTTTACTGATAAGACATCGGGGAAACGCCGGCAACTTTTATGTTCCAGCTAAAAGTTCCCGATGACCCGCCCGACGTCTTAAGGATGCCCAATTGTGGCCGATGATCTCCCGGTGCCCGCACGGCAATCTGAACTGCCTGCCGATTTTGTAAAAAATACCCATCGGCCGGGCATCTTTACTGAAATCAACGCAAATGTGACTGAGGCATTAGACATCTATATTATATCGTAGGGAGCCCGTTGGATCATTGTGAAATTGTGAAATGGTGTTTTTACGACCTTTTCAGCAACTATGGCCATATCAGGTCGACTTTCGAGACTTTTAACCAGTGTGAAAGTTACACTGCCGGCAGTGGGAATCGAACCCACCACCTCCCACCCTCCACTTATATAACCATTAAAGGCACAGATCCTACACTTTACCAACTGTGCTAGTGGGGCCGGTTCCGTTGGATCATCTGACGATGGCCTGTGAAAACATGAAATAAAAAAAATCCTATTTTCACTGCACGATGCCACCGGCAGCCCTTAGATAATCTGCCAATATCCCTGCAGGACACTGCCGGGACCCTGCCGTGTACTTTAAGATGGTATTTGCTGGTAAGACATAAGGGAAACGCAGGCAACTTTTATGTTGCAGCTTAAAGTTCCCGATTACCCGCCCGATGTCTTAAAGATGCCCAATTGTGGCCGATGATCTCCCGATGCACGCACAGCAATATGAACTGTCTGCCGTTTTTGTAAAAAAAATACTCATCGCCTGGGCATCTTTACTGAAATCAGCGCAAATGTGACTGAGGCATTAGTAGGTACAAAATGAAAGGTCATGATGTAGTGTGTGTGTTCGAATATAAATAGGATAGTTATGTAATGTTATTTAGAGCCTTGTGTATACCTGTCAAAATGGAGGATCAAAGCACATGAGGAAGTGCCACTGTTCACCTGGAAATAGATCTAAAAACATGCAAACCGTCAAGTAAAAAGCGTAGGCAAAATAGCCATGAAATGATCCTGAATTTTAACAGCATTGCAGACCTAAATATGTTCATGTTCATGTTGAACCATTACAGAAAATGAAGTGTCATCATGTTGATATTCAGATCAATTTTCATGTGTCAAAACAGGCACCAGCCAATCACATTCTTGGAAATCATGACACTTTATTGCTGTAATGAAACAAAAATATATTGTACCTCAAGATATCATAATATGTAAAAGTTCTGTAAAGTTAAAATTTCTCTTTACATATTTTGGGCCATAACAAAGAGACAGATCCAAGTTTATACATGTTTATAAATTTTTTATGTATATGGCACTTTCAGTTAAGGGTATTTATGGGTGTTGGTAGTGAGAGTCCTCTGGTGGCAGATTTTCTGAGGGAACTACTTACTTTTTACGCCAAAATGGAACGTTTTAAAAAAAGTACGGGAAAAATGCTCAACTGTCAAAAAGAGTTCCTTTTTCATTAAAACTTTCAAGTTATGAAATGACATTTTATGGTAATCATTTTTGTAATAAAATTATTGATTTATTATTTGAAAATAACAATGGAATTTCTTTGATTATATTGAAAGCTTCATATCTTTTTAACTCAAAAAAAGTGGCGTAGTAATATGTCACTGCTCCAAAATTTATTTTATCATGTCAAGATGTTAAAGGCAAAAAGTTCTGCAGATTGTGGGACCATAATAAAGTGGATTTCCAAACAACTTTGTAAAAGTGATCTTAACAATATTTACTGTGATCCTAGTGAAACAGATTTTCTATTTTTCAAAAACATTAAGTGAAAAATAGAGGTAAAGTACACACTTGATCATTTCAAAAATATGAATTTTTTCACCTCCCTGCACATATCTGATAGCCAAACTTCCTTTTTATTTCCAAATTATACAAATAAAAATGAGAAAATCTGTTTCACTAGGATCACAGTGAATTTTCTTCCCAATGAAATGAAATAAACACAGCTAAAAGCAAGCCTATTCCTGTTGTGTAATCTGCAGAACTTTTTTGCTTGTCTTCTTCATTTCTCATCAAAACTATCATCAAGGAAAATTAGGACAAAATACTGTTTTGAAAGAAATATACTTGTAATCATACCTTATAATTCAAATATTTTAGTGTTTAAATATTGATTCATGTCATGAATGCTTTTGATTTAATGGGGAATGTATTTTTACACTGTAAATGTGCCAATTCCCATCAAGTACAGTATTCTGGTAATTTACTCCTCTGCCACCAGGGGGCACTCACTACCAACACCCATAAATACCCTTAAGTACATTCATTTACATGTATAGTAAAATCTTGGAGTAATTATGACGGCCGTTATATGAACTATGACGTCATGGTAAAGCATTGTTTTACACAATGGATTCAAAATCCTTTGATCCTATCATAGTTGCCGACTTCAGAACAGTGGAAAACTGAACTTATATATTTTCAAAAATTAAATTGGCTAATATTTTATTAAAGTTTTATAATTTATTTTGGTGACTTTTTTTTGGAGAAAAAATCAGAATATGTTCTCTTTTGAGGATTCCAATACCATAGACTGTACGCACTATATTTAGTTGGGCATGGTGGACGGATCCCCTGAGCCGGATCCTTTCAAAACTAATCTAATATATTTCGTACAAATTACTTTTAACGATAGAATGGTCTGAGTAATGTTTTTATGTTACAGTGCTGTCCTGAGGTGCTGGCATTGTCAGGGGTGGGAGAGCTCTGAACCAATCTGTGCAGTAAATCCAAACCAATCTCGTTAAATCGCGTCATTCTGGTCGCACTGAATGGGCACTAAATGACGTCATTTTGGGTGCTTGCAACATATCTGCTTGCAACACATCTGTGCACTAAATCGCAGCCAATCTGAGTGGTATCTGAGAGGTGCCGTACGGTGAACAATGGCCAGATTGAGAAAGTTGTGTTCTTTAATCTTTATATATCGACTATCATGCCCATTTTTAAAAGAAAATAACATGCTCATCAGATTTTATAACCACATGATAATCTAAAACTGATTTTTAACGAGATTTTTGTGTAATTTTAACACAGGAATGTGCCCCAGTTTAAGATTGCTTTGTTTGTTTGTTTGTTTGTTTGGGGTTTTACATCACTTTCAACATTATTTCAGTCATTTCGTGATGAGACCTACTTGTAGCAGATATAGTGCTGCCTCACTGAATTGTCATGTCGCAGGTCCTTGACATGACAACTCACCCGGTCACAGATTTACAAGGACAAAGGGTTAACCCTTTTGGCACGGGCCTCAGCTCATATGGGAAATTGTATCATGAATTCAATCTCAGCAACGCCAGGGTTCGAACCCACGACCTTTGGATCACCACAGAGGAACTGGTGCTAATAAGCTGGCGCTCTAACCAACTGCGCCACGGCCCGTGGCCTTTAAGATTGCGTAACAAGGGGTAATTCCTGACTTGGAGGCACAAATATCACTGCAAAAACGTTATAAATGTGTCATCAAATTTACGCTATCATTAAGAAGACACTGTTACACACTCAACTGTAACAAAATTTGTTAAATTTTGTGATGATTGTTATGTGATTTTGATGATTTTTTATGAGATATAAAAAATCGTTATATAACAGAACCGCCCAGATTGGTTCAGAATTGGTGTAGAACAATGGTATGACGTCATACCACCGAGATATATGTTTCGATTACCGACCAGATTGGTTCAGAGCTCTCCCACCCCTTATTGTGTTATGAGCAATAGGATAGACATGTATTTTATACACCTTTTATCTTTTCATGTCAGGTGGTTTGTTTCACAAGGGTTGGGAGGGTTGGGAGTTCTTCTCTCCTAATGTCATCTATTGCCTGTCATATATATTAACTTAGACCCGTGTTCTCCAGAATATTACATTAAGGGTATTTATGGGTGTTGGTAGTGAGTGTCCTCTGGTGGCAGATTTTCTGAGGGAACTACTTTCTTTTTACGCCAAAATGGAACGTTTTCAAAAAAGTACCGGAAAAATGCTCAACTGTCAAAAAGAGTTCCCTTTTCATTAAAACTTTCAAGTCATGAAATGACATTTTATGGTATTCATTTTTGTAATAAAAGTATTGATTAATTATTTGAAAATCACAATGGAATTTCTTTATATTGAATTATATTGAAAGCTTCATATCTTTTTAACTCATAAAAAGTGGCGTAGTGATATGTCACTGCTCCAAAATTTATTTTGTCATGTCAAAATATTAAAGGGAAAAAGTTCTGCAGATTGTGGGACCATAATAAAGTGGATTTCCAAACAGCTTTGTAAAATTGATCTTAACATTATTTACTGTGATCCTAGTGAAACAGATTTTCTATTTTTCAAATACATTAAGAGAAAAATAGAGGTAAAGTATACACTTGATCATTTCAAATATATGATTTTTTTCACCTCCCTTCACATATCTGATTGCCAAACTTCCTTTTTATTTCCAAATTACCCAAATAAAAATGAGAAAATCTGTTTTCCTAGGATCACAGGGAATTTTCTTCCCAATGAAATGAAATAAACACAGCTAAAAATAAGTCTACTTCTGTTGTGTAATCTGCAAAACTTATTTGCTTGTCTTCTTCATTTCTAATGAAAACTATTATCAAGGAAAATTAGGACAAAATACTATTTTGAAAGAAATATACTTGTAATCATATCATATGTTTCAAATATTGTAGTGTTTAGATGTTGATTAATGTCATTAATCATTCGATTTAAATGGGGAATGTATTTTAACACTGGTAATTTACTCCTCTGCCACTAGGCGGCACTCACTACCAACCTGACGTATTTTAGTAAACACCCTTGATAGGAAAATAAGTATCGTGTACAGGAATGAACTGAAAACGTCTGCAAACCGGACTGCAAACCAGCCAACCGTATCGTATCAGCGTCGGCGAGAGAGGAAAGGGGGAACGAACTCTTAACATAGATTTGGACATTTACGACAAAGAGAAAGAGATGGCAGCGGAGATGGCGAGCGCAGACCCCGATGCCGGATACGTGTGCGGTTTGACGGAAGCCAGTATACAGAAAGCCCGGGAGCAATTGCACGAGGATCCCGCGGACCGACTGGGCCCAGTCAGAACGCTCAGAGAATGGATTGTGCAGCAACCTCACTTCAAAACAGACACCAGTAAGGCAGTATCTTACAAATTCTTCCCCGATTGGCATTCTCATTGCAGGCCAGGCAATAAAATCTTGTTTGTCAGAGTTTTATAAAATGAGAAAATGGCATCGGGTAACATCCAGTGGCCTAGCAATCTCACAGAATCAAAACATCACAGAGAGCGCACAGAGCGTACCGACAGCAGGCTTATTGTTTTGATACGTTCAGCAATATAATATGTTGTTTTAGGAAAACTGAACCTTAATGATATTTCCGATTAAGCCTAACCTCATTATTTATTGTCAAAGCAAACATAGACAATATGTAAAAACAATCACACATTATAACATACCTTGACAGATGAAGAGACAAATATACCATATATGAATTTAAATTTATATATATTCACATTCAAAATGCATTTCCCACACACTATCGATTGTCAGGAAAATAAAAATATATATAATGTTAGAATACTTTTCCTGTTTGTAAGGGGACAATAATGATGCGTGAACTGCAGAAATGCACCATGCAATTTATATGTATAATGGCCGAGTGGTGCTCAGTAGCGTGAAGAAGTCTTTTTGTAGCTGGGACATTTTAACAACATATAATGGGTATTTTTTTCATGTAAAGGTACATGCTGAATATTGGCAGAACATGTAATGCAAACTATTTGTAATCAATTCCCATTATTCATATTCACCCCCCCCGTGTTGAATTATAACCCAAATGGAATTTATGATTATACAAAACTGTATAATTTGCATGTCTATATTCTCATATGATATGGCGTTTAAATTATTTTCAGAAACTAACAACCTTCTTAGATACCTGCGTGTGGCAAAGGGGAGTCAGCTAAAAGCAAGAACTCTCATAGAGAATTACGCCAGACTCGAACAGGAAAAGCCAAACTGGTTTAAGCACATCGACCCCACTGATGAAAAGATGCGCAAATTTTTGGACATGGGGTAAGCGGTGTACCGTTATTTTCATCTTTAACAGTATGCCATCGAACAACCTATTTTTAAACATTTTATGTTACAGGTCATAGCATTCTAACTACAACATATAGTTTATATTATTATTATTATTATTATTATTATTATTATTATTATTATTATTATTATTATTATTATTATTATTATTATTATTATTATCATTATCATTATTATTATTATTATTATTATTATTATTATTATTATTATTATTATTATTATTATTATTATTATTATTATCATTATTATTTATATATATTTTATTTATTTATCTAGATACCTTATCCCCATAGGGTTTAACAATGATGGAGAACTGGTACTTTTGGAAAGATTGGGTAAGTAATCAAAGGGAATTTTAAAATAATCTTCAGCCAACTGCCAGATATTAAATAAGAGGGAAAAGAGCTACAGGTGGTTACAGAGTTGGCAGGTTTCTTCCGCATAGTGGAAACTTCCGGAAGAAACCACGGAAACTTCCGTCCGGAAGAAATAGGTTTCTTCTAGGAAGAAATGGAAGGAATTGTTTTTGATTGGAAGAAATTGTTTTTGAGTGGAAGAAACTGTTTTGAGTGGAAGAAACTGTTTTTAAGTTATCCAGAATCATCAGACAGTAGACTAAGGCTCACCATATAGTCATAGTTCTATAAAAAAATTATTCTGTCATGAAAATAAATATGATAGGTTCATTTTAGTATGTGAAATGATGGGAGAATAATGCACAGACAAATGGAAGAAATAATCTTACGTGGCTCAGACAAATAGAAAATTTATTTACATCATTTTCAACATGTCAGTTCTTTCTATGCACTAATCATTTTACTAAATACTGTTAAAACTAGTAATTTGATAAATGTTCATATGATAAAAACAAATTTCTGTGTAAAGAAAACACATAATCATGTTAATTCTGCTTGTTTAATATGATAAACTTTACAACCTATCTCAAATAATTATATGGATCATTTCATAATTATATGTATGTAAAAAGGAATTTCAATTGGATTTATTAGATTAGATTAGCATTTTTTCTAATTTCAAAGGTCAAGGTCATATATTTAGATGTCAAAGTCAAATATAGGTTAAAGCATTGGAAATATTGCTAAGTATCATTGACATTTATTTGGAGGGTAATGGTCAAACATAATGTCCATTATTAAGATCTAAAATTCATAAAATGCAAAAAATGACTTAATTTTCAGGATTTTGCCTTCAGTTGAAATTTCTTTTGGTTACCATGGCAACAGCGTTTGATAAATTATCGCCTAAATATGGCTCACAAGTGATATGGCGTTTAAATTATTTTCAGAAACTAACAACCTTCTTAGATACCTGCGTGTGACAAATGGGAGTCAGCTAAAAGCAAGAACTCTCATAGAGAATTACGCCA
This sequence comes from Amphiduros pacificus, assembly GCA_949316495.1. Classification (NCBI taxonomy): domain Eukaryota; kingdom Metazoa; phylum Annelida; class Polychaeta; order Phyllodocida; family Hesionidae; genus Amphiduros; species Amphiduros pacificus. Next base: position 43,272,492 of record OX439003.1, on the reverse strand, counting down.
GGCAGCTTATCAGAACACTTTGGCAGCTAGCATCTGGTGGTCAAATGTGATTGAAGAATTGTAATCTTAATAATAAATGAGAGATACTATTTGAGGTCATATTTGATATTTATATGAAAATTTGAAGTATTCTGTTGCCATGGTAACCATGAATTCTATAATAATTCAAATTTTACACCATTTTCAAATAGGTTGTCATGTCTCCCACCATCCCACCTGCTTTTGTTGAGAAATTCATATTTAGTGTAAAGCTAGAGATGAAAATGGACCTTTTTCTAGAATCCCAATAAAATGTAAATGGTTGCCATGGAAACAGCTGTATCTTTTGAAAGACCCCACAATTTGAAAAAAAAACAAATATCATTTGAGAAACTCTAGGTCACCTGCTACATGTGTAGAACTTCAAATTGCGGTTTGCTTTCTGTCACACGAAACTCCCAAAAATTGGGGGCTGGCTCCTCGACTACCAAGTCCAGGTGGTAAAAATGAAGCATGGCACATCAAAACATTATAGACGTACAGCCTGACCAGTTGAAATCACAGGTTGCCAGAGAGTGACAGTCCCCAGCCCCTCTCTGTCTCTGTCCTATATACATCTGGCTGCCTGTGGTTGAAATACAACCCCGATGACAAAACAAACGCAGGCGAAAATCTTATTAAGCTTTCCGTTCATTTTCCATCAAATGTAGACTACTTCTTTCTTATGCCCACCATGGCGATATATGTAATATTTTATAATGTGCTATTTAAAAATATTATCAAAAATATTTCTTTATACAAAACCGAGGTATAGAGCACATTATGCATTGAGATTGACTGGTCAATAGATATCCTATTTGATGAGAAAAACGTCATCAATTTGTGTATTTGTGTGTTCTGATAATTATGCAACCATATTGTGAAACATTCCAAATATCTAATATTGTTATTACACGTGCATATTTACACACATGCGCCAAATGCACTCACAGGAGAAATGATACCCTCTGAACCAAGGAATTTTTAGTATAAAGTAAATACACCATCCCTGCATCCTTCACGGCACCTAATGGTTTCTTGTTTTGCTTTCTCATTTATTAATTATTATCTCTGGTGATTACAGGAGCCATGGATCCCAAGTGCTTGAACAGAGAGGAGGACAAAGTCACATTCCTGAAGCTCATCACTGCTATCTATCTCTATGTCACCCAAGATGAGAATGTTCAGGTGAATGGCCTCAACATTCTCATGGACCAAACCGGCGTCACAACCAAACATCAGATGGTATGGACTATAGACGACATCAAAGTCTTTGCCAGGCTCTTTAAGGTGTGACTAATTATCTCGCTATTTGTCAGAATATAAACCAAGATTTATTTGTCATTAGGTAATTCGCTAAAAACATCTTTTATTGCAAACCTTCGTGTCGTTTATAGGACTGTACGCCTTGTCGTTTGAGAAGTCTGCAGTTTTATAACCCCGGGGCTATTGGACACAGTATTCTTTCCATCCTAGTTCCGTTTATGCCCAAAAAGATAAGAGAGAGAGTAAGTATTTGCAACAATTTCTTATTGATTAACAATAATAACCTGATGTACTATTAAATAAAATATCAATTTCTGTTCCACATGCCAGTGGCCATATTTTGCCTTAGTTGCCGACTTCCTATTTTACATTTCCCATGGATACAAGAAAACAAAATATCCAAGATTGCAACTGCCTTTTTGCTTATTGAGAAGATAATGTAAACTTAATAGAAATAAAAGATGTATGTGGTTCTGTGCTGTAGATAATTATACACGGTGATAACTTAGAAAGTGTGTACAAACAAGTAGGTCTACCAATGGAGATTCTCCCCACGGAATACCTTCCAGATGATTACACCGGTCCCAGAAATAAATCGCTTTGTATGCTTATAGGTGGGTAGTTTCAAAAGATAAAGCTTATATAAATTTATTGAACAGCAACATATTGCTATGATGAATCTGAATGTTTAATGCAAACGTTTTTATCCAAAATATATCATTTTTTAGGTATTCACACATTCATATTCAGTTTGTTCAAAATCGTGATAAGATGGAACTTATTGTGTATTTTCAGATTCATTTAAGACCTCAATATTGAGCAAGTCTTTTGTGGAGTACATAAATGATAGGACAAGTGATAAGTATGGTCTGGATGAATCCAAGAGGCCGAGTACTTCAATTCCACAAGCTTCCTTCAGAAAACTCTTAGTGGACTGATAATATATATATATATATATATATATATATATATATATATATATATATATATATATATATATATATATATATATCTGTGTGTGTTAATGTCAAGCAGAAAATGGATCCCTGAGATAAAATGTGAAAACTCAAAATAATTTTGTTTTGTTTTATGTTCTTTGATAAAAAGTAAAATTAAATCATTTAAGGTTTAGTTAGATTCTAATCAAATGTAAGGTACGCATTTGAGTAAGTTTTGTTACCAATGCCATTGTATAAAGGAGTGAAACATATCAAGGAGAAATGCAAGCAACTCAAGTAAGACACAGAAAGAGTGCACACAGAAAGAGTGCAAACCAACATCATGAGGTCATGAGGTCATACTCAGCAAATCACGTGTCAACTTAGACTATGCAGTCCAATCTATATATAGGACTATCAAGGACATCTCGTTGCAATGGGTTTGTGCAGCGGGCGAATAATGTCACTATTATGGAGGGTTTGCTCTGATTGGTTGACATAAATATAGAACAGGGAAACCCTAAACAACAACCACAAGTTCCAGTGACGTGTGACCGGAATTCCGGGCAAAGGCATACGGGCACCTGCGAGCTGGTTTACTGTCCATATATATGGACATGTTATTACTGTCTACGTGTCAACTGGCTGCGAGAATAATCACCTCTCATTGTGCCTGTACCACTTTGGTGGAATGACATTCACTCACCCCCCACTTGAAATATACCGACATGACATGAAATAGATTCAATGAATCAATACAAGGTCATTCAGGGTTCACCCGATATAAAGAGGTCACGCAGGGTATATATACAGTAAAAGGATAAATGACAAAAATCTATCCATGTGTGACTAATACATTGCAGTAACAGTGATTAAATATCTCTGTATCTTCCTTGGGAAAGGTTCTGCAGGAAATAAATAAATATAAACAACTGACCTAATATTAACACACAAATTCAATTAAATGGATAGTCGTACTTATAAGCAACTGAATAGGACGTGATACTTATTATAAGTCTCAGACCTGAAGTGACAGTAATTCATCATAAAAATGCAATGATAGGAATACATATTATCTAATGTGGCACAGCCAGGTAAAATAAGATGGATTTATAATGTAAAGATCTTAGTAAGCCATTTGCTATGCCTTGAAATGTAACCATCCCAAACATCACAGCCGCCTATATCTATTTAAGAGGATAAATTCATGAAAATCTCCATCAACATCATACATTCATGCTTTAAATAGCAAACTTGTTTTCCGGAAATATTACATTATGTGCATTAATTTCAGAGAATAACCTTAACATCACAGAATACAATAAGCACAATGATCTGTAATAGCAGCAAAATTCAATCATCCTATTGAATTTTGTTCATGAAGTCTACATGCTAACAGATCCATTTCTCCTGGACTGTGTGTCTAATAGTTTGTGGAATAACTCAGTATAAGTGTTTTTCCACACTTCCTTGAAACTTGACTTTTATATCCAAGACTTGAAAGAAAGATTTTTTATGGATGGGAAATATAATTGTGCTTTCTTTTTCAGAAGCTAAGATTGTAATATTTATTGATTCGAAAAAAAACATTGCGTGCTCGGCCCTTCAGACATATTTGGGGCAACGTTCTCTCTTGTTTAATTTGTGACTATGTTCACCGCACAATAACAATTGATCTTGCTTCCCTGACCCCAGCAATACTTGGATCACCACAGAGGAACTGGTGCGAATAAGTTTGCGCTCCAACTGTAGTCTCGGTATACAATATATTTTATATCTTTTATGTTTTCCTTTGTAAATTGACAGACAAATATGTCAGAAGTTCAAAACATCACGAGTCAGTCTTGCAAATCACGCAGTTGGCTGTTGAGACATTTTTTCCATGGGAAGCCCTTCTCTACATTAATATATAAGGTTAGAACAAATTTGAAGTATACCAGGTTATGTTTGAGACATGAGATAGCTGAAACTATTAATAATGCTCCAAACTCTATAATCAGCAAAGTCAATACACATACACTACAAGGTTTTGCAAGGTATATAAAACAATATATCTTGGAGTCTTATGAAGCTTTATGTACAATTGAAAATTGTTATATTTGTAACAATTCATAGATGCTGAATATCCACCACTTAAGCTAACTTCTATATCATTCATCGTACCAATTTAATTATATTACACATTTGCCATCACTCTTTAAATTAATTTTATTTTGTAAGTTACAATATCAGTATTTGTATATGTTATTCCTAATCATATTAATGAGATAACATTTGTGACTATATAACAAACCACTAGCATACATGAAAGGTCAGAATACAGTTTAATTTATTATGTACCGTACCACAGGGTAGCACCCATGATAGCGCCATCTGTTTTGGCTTAATGGGTGTCCCCCTGACCTAGTTTATCAATGTTAACTATTTTGTTTCTTTGTCATTTATTTAAATTTGTAATAATGTGAAAACTTGGTCAAATAAATGAGATTCTGACTTCTGACTTCTGACTTCTGACTTCTATAACGCTTCATTATAACGCTTGCCACTCACACAATACCTGTGAATACATTATTTTTTTACTCAAGTACTTCACCTCCAAAGTTATGTGTGTTCTGAAAAAAGACACATCATGACTAATCTTTATACTATTTAGTTGGGTGGGTCATTGTTATTTAGGCAGAAAAAACATAAAGTAGAAACATCATCACTGACACATTCTCATATTATTGACAAAAAATTAAATCACACACAATTTGCTAGGAGAATCACACGATGATCACTGGAGCATGCAATGTAAAAAGTACAATTCATGATTTCCGTGGCATGCATAAATGTTGATTGAGAATGTCTTTTTTCAAAAGTTAATTTAAAATGTAAACAAGTCACTGGCAACTAGTTGTTACATGTTGTAATTATAATACTGATATGGCATCCAATGTTAAAATCTATACCTAGGTCCATAGCCATAATTATTATATGGAAGAACATATATGGGAAAATCTGGTATGTTCCCATTATGAGTATGCGTAGAACTGCTAATATAGTAGTCATCTATAGTAGTCATAGGGCTGTCTTGGCTTCCTCTCATTATTCCACCTTTGCCTTTTGTCATGGCTCTGCCTTTGCTTTTTGTCATGAGTTTGCCTTTGCCTTTTGTCATGGCTCTGCCTTTGCTTTTTGTCATGACTCTGCCTTTGCTTTTTGTCATGAGTCTGCCTTTGCTTTTTGTCATGACTCTGCCTTTGCTTTTTGTCATGGCTCTGCCTTTGCTTTTTGTCATGACCCTGCCTTTGCTTTCTGTCATGATATCGTTTTCTAGTGCTTTCAGGGAAGGTCCACTGAGAAGAACTTGTGTAATTGTTATAAGGCGAGCCAACACCATAACTGGGCTTGGTGCAACAATCTGTTATGGGCAGCATTTGACAGAAGTTTCCCGATGGGCCAATAGCGTAGCATAGAGACTTAAAGAAGAAGGTGGAATATAAGCAACTCAAGATCATAAGAAACATGAGGAAGGTGCGAGGAAGGCCCGATCAGCCTCAAAGAACTCTGACTCCTGTCACGGTTTTTGGTACGATTTGAGAGTCTGTAAGCCATAGTGAATATTAAAGTCTATAGACAACCCAACAGAAAGAGAGAGGATCAGCGATTCGAAAATGTCCAATTCCCAGCCTAATAAGACAAGAATTCTTTCTGTGACGAAGACAGAGAAAATGATTGATACCATGAAATAGATTGTAATCAGGAAGTTTTGAGAGGTCAGAAACATGAAAGTAGCAGCCAACCGCTTCAAATGTACCTACTGCCAGCCCTTTCTGCACGTCATACACGGCAAAGTTGGATATTATCCAACCGTTTTGTAGGCCTACAGGTGCACACTCTAACTGTTTATCCATAAAGGATTGCACAGTTTTGTAGAACTTGTCCATTTTTGGGTAGCTTCCAGTAAATATTTGAGTGCTGGTGAAGTTAATCATGAACACCTTCAGAGTTTTATTAGTAGCATCATCGAAGAACGATGAACTCAATAAAGTCTGGTCTGTTTCATACTGTGTGAATGTATAAAAAACAGGATGAAAACTCTTCTGGTTCAAAAGGGTATATTGTTTTGCCACAGCATTGTTTTCCTGGAACCGAACAGTTTGACAGCATGAAGTTATTAAACAAATCCAAAGTGGAAATTGCCTCCTTAGATTTATTGGAAATAAAACTCACGTATTTGACCTTTTGGCATAAGTCTCTCATCCATACTTGGGATTCTTTTGAGGTGAGCTGAAATGTGTCATCAAATACCAAACCTCCATTACTGTTAGCATCATAATAATTTCCATTATCCACCGCTTTAACCCCCCACATCATGAATACCTCTAGACCTGTCTGGTACACTTCCTGAGAGTACTGGAACTGGTACATCAGTTCCCTATCATACATTTCTACAGGAAGGGTATCTTTGAACACTCTGTAGACATCCGAGGTTGGAAGGGTTAGTTTGGGACTGTAAAACACAATTATTATACCTCCAGTTCCTAAAAGAGTGAATAGAACTAAGATCACCCCCAAACCTTTCCTAATGAACTGAGGAATCGTCTGAACAAACACCAAACGTAAAATCGGTCAGATAATCTATTTCTAAATACACTTGTTACTTTTTGAAAACATTTTCTGGTCGATTATTATCAAAGCTGCTGGAATCCATGTTATCATTAAGATAAAGTTGCATATAAGTGTGATGCCAGAAAAAACATTTAACACTAGTTATATGACTGACTGCATTTGCCAGAAAGGCGGCGGAAGTGGTTAGTGTGGTAACCAAAATAGAGATACTAGCATGTTTCATTGTTTCACTAATCCACGCCACTAATCAGGGATACAGAGATTTGATATACTTATGTGTATCTTGGTAGAGGAACATGGCATCAGCTGATACTGCTATTACAATAAGAGCTGTGAATGTGTTCAGAAATGGGAAATATGATGACAGCCCCATTGTAGAGCACATAACCACTGATGAAGGTGAACAGCATGTTACAAAACATGGCCATAAGGAGAAGAGAAGATCTCAGATACAACAGTGAGACCATAGCAACAAGACCGGAAGCCAAGATAAAATAAAACATAGCAGATATCTTAAACATTTCCCACTTAAACTTGTCATCGTATACAGTATTTGAGTATATTTTCCCACTGATTCAGGGACAATATAGTTACGCAGGTTTTGTACTTCTGCTGTAATCTGGCCTAAGGGGACATGAATGGGAATATGGAACTATACTCGCTGGCGACTATGAGCTGGGGCCTTAACCTAGCTGCCTACTCTACCTATGTGATTTGGGAGGTAAGAAGGACTGCAGACTCAGCGTATGGTTTTATCTGAAATTGAAAGTATTTTATCGGACATGCAAGTTGCCCATGAGATAGAAGGTGGTGATGTCAACTGTGATTTTAGTAGAAGATCTGGCTTTGTTCAGAATGTGGAAATGATTATGCAAAGAATAAAGCTCTCCTCTTTATGGAATGATTTTAATGTAGACTACACTTTTTGGTTCTGCGCATGCGTGAGAGTTAATTTATTTAAATTACAAACTATCAAAGTGAACCATAGTTGATCCTTGGCCCAAATAGCTCACAGACTTTTTTTAGGATTTTTTTTACCTTGGGATCCTTGCCCCCCACGACCTTCAAAGTCAGCCTTATATAAAAAAGACTTGATACAGACTTGATCCTAGGCTCATATTAAAGCTCACATCAAACAGAGAAAACTTGATAAAGACATTATGGTGCTAAATGTTATAGTTTGTTTGTTTGTTTGTGGTTTTACATCACTTTCAACAGTATTTCAGTCATTTCGTGATGAGACCTACTTGTAGCAGATATAGTACTGCCTCACTGAATTGTCATGTCGCAAGTCCTTGATATGACAACCCACCCGGTCACAGATTTACAAGGACAACGGGTCAACCCTTAAGGCACGGGCCTCAGCTCATATGGGAAATTGTATCATGAGTTGAATCTTGGCAAGCCCGGGTTCAAACCCACGACCTTTGGATCACCACAGAGAAACTGGTGCTAATAAGCTGGCGCTCTAACCAACTGCTCTATGGCCCTTAAATGTTATAGTTCCTGAGATATTGACATACATCTACAAATCATGATAAACTGTGCTTTTAACTGCAAAGTGTGTGAGACATGAAAGTTAAAGGTTGTCTTCACAAATGTTGTTAATTTTTAATGCTTTCTGAGGTCTTCTGTATCTTGTGCTTTCACCTAGTGGTGAAGTCTTAATTATTTGCCAGGTAGTGCATACGTAGGACATTGCTAATTTTGTCCTCCAACCTTTCCTACAAGAAGGATACAATGCTGTGTTTGAACTGGGACTGATTATTATTCAGTGAATACAGTCAGGATTGAGCTGTCCTTCAATGGCTAATTGTCTTTTGCCTCATTTTGAATTACACAGATACCATTCATACATTTGTTTGCTAGGTGTTTGTAAACACATGTGAATGCTTCAGAAAACAGCTTTTAACTCGTCTGCACCATTGAAACCAATGGACAAAAACATCAGACCTTGCCTTGCTGGATATGGCAAGTTCTTCTGTATAATCCCAAATGGGGAGAAATGATTACTTGATAAGTCAAATAGGGAGAAATCATTACTTAATAAATCAGATGGGGTGAATAGATTTTACAATCCTTTTGCCTTTTTGACATAAACTGACTGAAAAGAAAAGGCTTGTACTGATGCTGATCTATTATACTCCAGATGGCGTAATAATCTCATTTAAAAGTAAACGCTCCATCTGGTGGGAAAAGTGGGAGCTCGATCCTGACTGAATATGGATAAAGAGCATGGTAAGAAAAGAAAAATACAATGGGCCTCACAATTTATCAGATCAACATAGTAGTGTCTGTAATAACTGGGATGATAGCAAAAGAAATAAAAACTAGATGGGAAAGTGCCTGGATACCACACTATAATGACTTCCACAGTATTGATCACCAAGTTACAAGAGTCATCAATTTGTGGACTGGAACCTCACATTGGCCAGCCAAAAGAAACAAGCCAGAATTTCAGGCTTCTCTTGATTCCTAAGGCCTAAGTTGCAGCAGACATTGGAGGCTCTGGAGAAACACCTTTAACGTAATATTTGAGCAATTTGAGCATGTCAGAACATATTTGAATGGTTTTTTGCCAACTTAGAAAACATAAAAAATAGTAACTTTATGCAGAAAACAAATATGAAATCTTCATATTCCAATTTATTTTAGTTCAGACCAAAAAAGAATTATAACATGGATCCAATTTCAAGATTTTATCATAGACTTTAAACTTCGAGTAAGTTAATCATGAGGCCAACCTTGAGAATCTATGAATATATCCAGTGCAATGCAATAGTTCCAAGTGTTTCAGCATTATGATGTGTCTCACAGGTCTGATGATATGCTTTGACCCAGTTTTCTCATGGCAAGATTGCTCACTCGACATATAGCCTTGATTGACATTTAAAAATAAACATGGACTATACCTATCCAAGGTGTTGTTACAATTCATCAACCTTTAAAACATACCTGCAAACAATACTCATTATTAGATACATTCAATCGGATGGGTATATCATATATTCAAAAACAATATTCAAGATCTTCAGAATGTGGAATTGTGAATATTTGACCATATCAGTCACTGACAGGATGGAAATCAACAGGTCACATGTCACCTGTATGTGCCTCTTGGAAATGGTGTCAATGCCTCTAAATAATTCTCTGGTTTCACAGTTGTTAAACACTATTAACAATATAGAATTAGAATTTCTATATTTGAAATAAATTCAAATATGGCAATCATTATTTTAATTGTCAAATAAAATCACAATTTGATTAAAGAAACATGTTTAGTAATAATGCTCAGATGTGTGTTCAGTGATTAGCCCACCATTTTAGACTTGTGAAAGTGACCACACACCCCACTAATCTGAGTACTAATCTCAGCAAGCAAGTGTTCCCAGCAGGATGCCAGCTCATAATTTTAGTCTCTACGCTGGTACCCTAACCTGAGACTTTCCTCTTTTTGTCAGGTATGCTTCAGGGAAAAACACGTAATGGGCTAGATACATTATTTACCAGATCTCAACTGAGTAGTTTTTAGTTTCTCTTTTTTTCTATTGTTTTGAATGTACTTATTGAAATGTATTTTACAAATCTCAATAAATGATATATAATATTATTATATTATTATTGTATCTACCAAGTATATATTAGTAAGTTAGTAAGTCCCTCCAGATCATTTAAAAAGTGATTTATCAAGGGAAAAAAGTGTGTGTATATATATATATATATATATATATATATATATATATATATATATATATATATATATATAAGGATACATACATACATAGAGGTATATTTGGAAAAAAAGTATCAAATACAAACATTAAAAGAAGTGAACGCATATGGTACCTGCCATTTTTGTCTTTCATGTGCCATCTATCCATTTTTGAATTGATTAGAGATGCAGCATCTTTATTCTGTAGTCAAATGTACATACTCTTACACTGACTCTGCTTCACGAGTGACATCACTCAGAATACTGACGCTTGTTCAGAAGGACTTGGCCCGTGAAGTGTCCTAAGGAAATAAAATGACACTAAATATTTATAAGGTAATGATATAAATGATCAATATTAACATGTCTGGCTTTAAACTGAACGTTCATGTATGTCTCTTACAGATTTATATTTGAAACTACTTATATGGTATATAATTCAGCTTCTTTGCTTCTGTTCATTATCTGAAGAAAAATTGTATTCAGCCGAAAAAAAGGAGGTTTACATCCCTTTCAACATTTTAAACGTTTGAAAAGGTTTTGACTAAACCTACTTGTATCAGATATAGTGATGATTCACTGTATCAGATATAGTGATGATTCACTGTCATATCACAGGTATTTGCTACGATCTAGGAGTAATTACTCCAAGCTACGATAATCCACCCAATCAACGCGTTGACAAGGGCTTTAGTTCGTATGATAGAACTTGTATCGTGAATTCCAGGCCTGGCGGGAACAACGACCTTTGGCAGAACTGGTAACGATGAGCTTGCACTCCAACCATGCAAATAATTAGGGCATGGAAGCCTTTCTGATGTAAGCTGTGCCAAAAATGTTTCACAAAATGTAAATCGGTTCATCCTCTATCAAGGTAATGAAAATATTGAATGTTTGGATGATGGAAAAATGTCTATGAATGCAAGACTTTTCGGGTCCATGTGGAAAGGGGATAATAAACAATGTGCGTGAAGCTCGTCCCACATTCACTTTCGTCCCATATTCGTCCCACATTCGTCCCATATTCGGTTCGTCAATTTTTGACCCGTACACCCATCAGACTATAACAGGAAGGTCAATGTCTTTCTGGGGGGACCCCATTAAAGGTCAGAGGCCTTTAAAAAGGTCAGGGCCCTTTTACCCTGACAAAAATATAAAATATAAGCACGAAAAGAAAGAGAAGACTAAAGTGATGAGTATCCGATTATTGCCGTTGAATTCCCCCTTTTTTTCAATTGGAATATTAAGCTAGGGGGGTCTATGATTTTTTTAACCAAAACCATTTTGGTGCGAGACCGGTTTTGATATGCTAGAGACCCGTAAATCGAAGAAAACCTGGAATTTAACCCATTTTTTTGTGTTTGGGTACCCGGATGCCGATTTTCGCTGTTAAATTCCCCCCTTTTTTCAATTGGAATATTAAGCTAGGGGGGGTCTATGATTTTTCTGAACCAAAAACCATTTTGGTGCGAGACCGGTTTTAATATGCTAGAGTCCCGTAAATCGGGGAAAAACGGTGAACTTCATAAAAAAAATTTATGTTCAAGTACCTGGATGCCGATTTTCGCCGTTAAATTCCCCCCTTTTTTCAATTGGAATATTAAGCTATGGGGGTCTATGATTTTTCTGAACCAAAACCATTTTGGTGCGAAACCGGTTTTAATATGCTAGAGACCCGTAAATCTGAGAAAACCGGCAATTTTACCCATTATTTTGTGTTTGGGTACCCGGATGCCGATTTTCGCCGTTAAATTCCCCCCTTTTTTCAATTGGAATATTAAGCTATGGGGGTCTATGATTTTTCTGAACCAAAAACCATTTTGGTGCGAGACCGGTTTTAATATGCTAGAGTCCCGTAAATCGGGGAAAAACGGTGAACTTCATAAAAAAAATTTATGTTCAAGTACCTGGATGCCGATTTTCGCCGTTAAATTCCCCCCTTTTTTCAATTGGAATATTAAGCTATGGGGGTCTATGATTTTTCTGAACCAAAACCATTTTGGTGCGAAACCGGTTTTAATATGCTAGAGACCCGTAAATCTGAGAAAACCGGCAATTTTACCCATTATTTTGTGTTTGGGTACCCGGATGCCGATTTTCGCCGTTAAATTCCCCCCTTTTTTCAATTGGAATATTAAGCTAGGGGGGTCTTCGATTTTTTTAAACCAAAACCATTTTGGTGCGAGACCGGTTTTGATATGCTAGAGACCCGTAAATTGGAGAAAACCTGGAATTTTAACCATTTTTTGTGTTTGGGTACCCGGATGCATATTTTCGCCGTTAAATTCCCCCCTTTTTTCAATTGGAATATTAAGCTAGGGGGGTCTATGATTTTTTTTAACCAAAACCATTTTGGTGCGAGACCGGTTTTAATATGGTAGAGACCCGTAAATCGGGGAAAAACGGTGAACTTCATAAAAAAAAATATGTTCAAGTACCTGGATGCCAACTTTCGCCGTTAAATTCCCCCCTTTTTTCAATTTGAATATTAAGCTAGGGGGGTTTAAGATTTTTTCGAACAAAAACTATTTTGGTGCGAGACTGGTTTTGATGTGCTAGAGACCGGGAAAACGAGAAAACCCGGAATTTTGCCCATTATTTTGTGTTTGGATACCTGGATGCCGATTTTCGCCATTAAATTCCCCCTTTTTATCAATTGGAATATTAAGCTAGGGGGGTCTATGATTTTTTTAACCAAAACCATTTTGGTGCGAGACCGGTTTTGATATGCTAGAGACCCGTAAATCGAAGAAAACCTGGAATTTTACCCATTTTTTTGTGTTTGGGTACCCGGATGCCGATTTTCGCTGTTAAATTCCCCCCTTTTTTCAATTCGAATATTAAGCTAGGGGGGGTCTATGATTTTTCTGAACCAAAAACCATTTTGGTGCGAGACCGGTTTTAATATGCTAGAGTCCCGTAAATCGGGGAAAAACGGTGAACTTCATAAAAAAAATTTATGTTCAAGTACCTGGATGCCGATTTTCGCCGTTAAATTCCCCCCTTTTTTCAATTGGAATATTAAGCTATGGGGGTCTATGATTTTTCTGAACCAAAACCATTTTGGTGCGAAACCGGTTTTAATATGCTAGAGACCCGTAAATCTGAGAAAACCGGCAATTTTACCCATTATTTTGTGTTTGGGTACCCGGATGCCGATTTTCGCCGTTAAATTCCCCCCTTTTTTCAATTGGAATATTAAGCTATGGGGGTCTATGATTTTTCTGAACCAAAAACCATTTTGGTGCGAGACCGGTTTTAATATGCTAGAGTCCCGTAAATCGGGGAAAAACGGTGAACTTCATAAAAAAAATTTATGTTCAAGTACCTGGATGCCGATTTTCGCCGTTAAATTCCCCCCTTTTTTCAATTGGAATATTAAGCTATGGGGGTCTATGATTTTTCTGAACCAAAACCATTTTGGTGCGAAACCGGTTTTAATATGCTAGAGACCCGTAAATCTGAGAAAACCGGCAATTTTACCCATTATTTTGTGTTTGGGTACCCGGATGCCGATTTTCGCCGTTAAATTCCCCCCTTTTTTCAATTGGAATATTAAGCTAGGGGGGTCTTCGATTTTTTTAAACCAAAACCATTTTGGTGCGAGACCGGTTTTAATATGCTAGAGACCCGTAAATCGGAGAAAACCTGGAATTTTAACCATTTTTTGTGTTTGGGTACCCGGATGCATATTTTCGCCGTTAAATTCCCCCCTTTTTTCAATTGGAATATTAAGCTAGGGGGGTCTATGATTTTTTTTAACCAAAACCATTTTGGTGCGAGACCGGTTTTAATATGGTAGAGACCCATAAATCGGGGAAAAACGGTGAACTTCATAAAAAAAAATATGTTCAAGTACCTGGATGCCAACTTTCGCCGTTAAATTCCCCCCTTTTTTCAATTTGAATATTAAGCTAGGGGGGTTTAAGATTTTTTGGAACAAAAACTATTTTGGTGCGAGACTGGTTTTGATGTGCTAGAGACCGGGAAAACGAGAAAACCCGGAATTTTGCCCATTATTTTGTGTTTGGATACCTGGATGCCGATTTTCGCCATTAAATTCCCCCCTTTTTTCAATTGGAATATTAAGCTAGGGGGGTCTATGATTTTTTAAAACCAAAACCATTTTGGTGCGAGACCGGTTTTGATATGCTAGAGACCCGTAAATCGAAGAAAACCTGGAATTTTACCCATTTTTTTGTGTTTGGGTACCCGGATGCCGATTTTCGCTGTTAAATTCCCCCCTTTTTTCAATTGGAATATTAAGCTAGGGGGGGTCTATGATTTTTCTGAACCAAAAACCATTTTGGTGCGAGACCGGTTTTAATATGCTAGAGTCCCGTAAATCGGGGAAAAACGGTGAACTTCATAAAAAAAATTTATGTTCAAGTACCTGGATAACGATTTTCGCCGTTAAATTCCCCCCTTTTTTCAATTGGAATATTAAGCTATGGGGGTCTATGATTTTTCTGAACCAAAACCATTTTGGTGCGAAACCGGTTTTAATATGCTAGAGACCCGTAAATCTGAGAAAACCGGCAATTTTACCCATTATTTTGTGTTTGGGTACCCGGATGCCGATTTTCGCCGTTAAATTCCCCCCTTTTTTCAATTGGAATATTAAGCTAGGGGGGTCTATGATTTTTCTGAACCAAAAACCATTTTGGTGCGAGACTGGTTTTAATATGCTAGAGTCCCGTAAATCGGGGAAAAACGGTGAACTTCATAAAAAAAATTTATGTTCAAGTACCTGGATAACGATTTTCGCCGTTAAATTCCCCCCTTTTTTCAATTGGAATATTAAGCTATGGGGCTCTATGATTTTTCTGAACCAAAACCATTTTGGTGCGAAACCGGTTTTAATATGCTAGAGACCCGTAAATCTGAGAAAACCGGCAATTTTACCCATTATTTTGTGTTTGGGTACCCGGATGCCGATTTTCGCCGTTAAATTCCCCCCTTTTTTCAATTTGAATATTAAGCTAGTGGGGTCTATGATTTTTTAAAACCAAAACCATTTTGGTGCGAGACCGGTTTTGATATGCTAGAGACCCGTAAATTGGAGAAAACCTGGAATTTTAACCATTTTTTGTGTTTGGGTACCCGGATGCATATTTTTGCCGTTAAATTCCCCCCTTTTTTCAATTGGAATATTAAGCTAGGGGGGTCTATGATTTTTTTTAACCAAAACCATTTTGGTGCGAGACCGGTTTTAATATGGTAGAGACCCGTAAATCGGGGAAAAACGGTGAACTTCATAAAAAAAAATATGTTCAAGTACCTGGATGCCAACTTTCGCCGTTAAATTCCCCCCTTTTTTCAATTTGAATATTAAGCTAGGGGGGTTTAAGATTTTTTGGAACAAAAACTATTTTGGTGCGAGACTGGTTTTGATGTGCTAGAGACCGGGAAAACGAGAAAACCCGGAATTTTGCCCATTATTTTGTGTTTGGATACCTGGATGCCGATTTTCGCCATTAAATTCCCCCCTTTTTTCAATTGGAATATTAAGCTAGGGGGGTCTATGATTTTTTTAAACCAAAACCATTTTGGTGCGAGACCGGCTTTGATATGCTAGAGACCCGTAAATCGAAGAAAACCGGCAATTTTACCCATTTTTTTGTGTTTGGGTACCCGGATGCCGATTTTCGCTGTTAAATTCCCCCCTTTTTTCAATTGGAATATTAAGCTAGGGGGGGTCTATGATTTTTCTGAACCAAAAACCATTTTGGTGCGAGACCGGTTTTAATATGCTAGAGTCCCGTAAATCGGGGAAAAACGGTGAACTTCATAAAAAAAATTTATGTTCAAGTACCTGGATAACGATTTTCGCCGTTAAATTCCCCCCTTTTTTCAATTGGAATATTAAGCTATGGGGGTCTATGATTTTTCTGAACCAAAACCATTTTGGTGCGAAACCGGTTTTAATATGCTAGAGACCCGTAAATCTGAGAAAACCGGCAATTTTACCCATTATTTTGTGTTTGGGTACCCGGATGCCGATTTTCGCCATTAAATTCCCCCCTTTTTTCAATTGGAATATTTAGCTAGGGGGGTCTATGATTTTTCTGAACCAAAAACCATTTTGGTGCGAGACCGGTTTTAATATGCTAGAGTCCCGTAAATCGGGGAAAAACGGTGAACTTCATAAAAAAAATTTATGTTCAAGTACCTGGATAACGATTTTCGCCGTTAAATTCCCCCCTTTTTTCAATTGGAATATTAAGCTATGGGGGTCTATGATTTTTCTGAACCAAAACCATTTTGGTGCGAAACCGGTTTTAATATGCTAGAGACCCGTAAATCTGAGAAAACCGGCAATTTTACCCATTATTTTGTGTTTGGGTACCCGGATGCCGATTTTCGCCGTTAAATTCCCCCCTTTTTTCAATTGGAATATTAAGCTAGGGGGTCTATGATTTTTTTAAACCAAAACCATTTTGGTGCGAGACCGGTTTTGATATGCTAGAGACCCGTAAATTGGAGAAAACCTGGAATTTTAACCATTTTTGTGTTTGGGTACCCGGATGCATATTTTTGCCGTTAAATTCCCCCCTTTTTTCAATTGGAATATTAAGCTAGGGGGTCTATGATTTTTTTTAACCAAAACCATTTTGGTGCGAGACCGGTTTTAATATGGTAGAGACCCGTAAATCGGGGAAAAACGGTGAACTTCATAAAAAAAAATATGTTCAAGTACCTGGATGCCAACTTTCGCCGTTAAATTCCCCCCTTTTTTCAATTTGAATATTAAGCTAGGGGGGTTTAAGATTTTTTGGAACAAAAACTATTTTGGTGCGTGACTGGTTTTGATGTGCTAGAGACCAGGAAAACGAGAAAACCCGGAATTTTGCCCATTATTTTGTGTTTGGATACCTGGATGCCGATTTTCGCCATTCAATTCCCCCCTTTTTTCAATTGGAATATTAAGCTAGGGGGGTCTATGATTTTTTAAAACCAAAACCATTTTGGTGCGAGACCGGTTTTGATATGCTAGAGACCCGTAAATCGAAGAAAACCTGGAATTTTACCCATTTTTTTGTGTTTGGGTACCCGGATGCCGATTTTCGCTGTTAAATTCCCCCCCTTTTTCAATTGGAATATTAAGCTAGGGGGGTCTCTGATTTTTCTGAACCAAAACCATTTTGGTGCGAGACCGGTTTTGATGTGCTAGAGACCCGTAAATCGGAGAAAACCGGGAATTTTGCCCATTATTTTGTGTTTGGATACCCGGATGCCGATTTTCGCCGTTAAATTCCCCCCTTTTTTCAATTGGAATATTAAGCTAGGGGGGTCTACGATTTTTCTGAACCAAAACCATTTTGGTGCGAGACTGGTTTTGATGTGCTAGAGACCCGTAAATCGGAGAAAACGGTGAACTTCAATAAAAAAATTAATGTTTAGGTACCCGAATGCCGATTTTTGCCGTTAAATTCCCCCCTTTTTTCAATTGGAATATTAAGCTAGGGGAGTTTATGATTTTTTGGAACCAAAACCATTTTGTTGCGAGACCGGTTTTGATGTGCTAGAGATCCGTAGTTTTTCCCCGATTTACGGGTCTCTAGCATATTAAAATCGGTCTCGCACCAAAATGGTTTTGGTTCAGAAAAATCAGAGACCCCCCGTAGCTTAATATTCCAATTGAAAAAAGGGGGGAATTTAACGACGAAAATCGGCATCCAGGTACCCAAACACAAAAAAAATTGGTAAAATTCCAGGTTTTCTCCAATTTACGGGTCTCTAGCATATTAAAACCGGTCTCGCACCAAAATGGTTTTGGTTCAGAAAAATCAGAGACCCCCCGTAGCTTAATATTCCAATTGAAAAAAGGGGGGAATTTAACGGCGAAAATCGGCATCTGGGTACCCAAACACAAAATAATGGGCAAAATTCCCGGTTTTCTCCGATTTACGGGTCTCTAGCACATCAAAACCGGTCTCGCACCAAAATGGTTTTGGTTCCAAAAAATCATAAACCCCCCTAGCTTAATATTCCAATTGAAAAAAGGGGGGAATTTAACAGCGAAAATCGGCATCTGGGTACCCAAACATAAAATAATGGGCAAAATTCCCGGTTTTCTCCGATTTACGGGTCTCTAGCACATCAAAACCGGTCTCGCACCAAAATGGTTTTGGTTCCAAAAAATCATAAACCCCCCTATCTTAATATTCCAATTGAAAAAAGGGGGGAATTTAACGGCGAAAATCGGCATCTCGTCACTTTAGTCTTCTCTTTCTTTTCCCACTTATATTTCATATGTTTGTCAGGGTAAAAGGCCTCTGACCTTTAAAGGGGTCCCCCCAGAAAGATCTTGACCTTCCTGTTATAGTCTGATGGGTATACGGGCCAAAAATTGACAAACTGAATATGGGACGAATGTGGGACGAATGTGGGACGAATATGGGACGAAAGTGAATGTAGGACGAGCTTCACGTACATAAATAAACATTCAAACCAGTTGTCCTCTTCAATAATTTGTTCAATAAGTTGAGATATAGTTGTACTCAAAAGGAAATTAGCTAATAACTGTGATACATGACTTGGCAAAATTGACTGATTATTATATGGTTGATACAGAGATATCTGATTTGTTGCACTTTGAAAATCTTCAATAGTATTCGTTTGAAATGTAAACAAAATATGGATCGGCGAATCTTCCCATTTTTGAGGTTGAAAGAATATAATCAGACCATTGTGAAATGGGTTTCATGATGTAGAATTAGCAAATATGGTCTTGCATCAGACTTATTCATAAAACATCTCAGACCGTTTCAAAATTCTCCCACATCAAAACAAAATAAAATATTATCAAATGCAAATAAATATACAAAATGTGCAAAAGGAAATTGTTCCAAAATAGTTTTATTTATGTAGACTATGAATAGAATATTTATGAAAATGTGTTTGTTTGGTATGGTCCACATGATAATCGTCGATCTATATGACTGTGTAAATGTATTGAAATATCCAATATAATTCTCACTGCTCGTGTGGGCCATGCTACCACCTGGTGTGTTAAAATATCTCAAGCATCTGGGACTTTGTAGGCAAGAAATCTTGGCTTCTAGTGGTGAATAAAGTTGATTTTAATGTCATTTAATTTCAAGCAGTTTATTTCACCTATAAGTCTTTTAATGTTTTCACTATTCCCAAAACAGATTTTTATTTTGTACTTACCATATGATTTGGTCTGGCAAACATGAGCTTTTTTGGGTTCATATAATGTGCTGAGAAACATAGCTATATGCAATAAGAATCTTCAGATATATCAGATACTTTGAAGGATTCACAATATGTTTACATGGTTATCAGAAGTTCACCACTGAGTGGGAATTGCATGCAGGGTCAGGGGTACTGATTCGTTACTGTGTTGTTGACTTAGAATTCTGAACAAGTTCCAGTTCACATACTTTGAAAGAGGTGTCCTTGATTAGTATGGAATGATTGGTTGTAAAAATCATGACAGGTCTTCTATTAGGAGACTACAACTGTTCAATTAATAGGTATCTTCAAGATAAATTTGTACAAATCACAACACTTCTGAGCAATAAATTCTTCAAGACATAATAATATTGGTTTGTGACTTCATAACACTTGGAGAAAGATAGTGTTCGATGTATTGTTGCGTGACTAGTTGATGGCCAGATCTCTCATGCACAAATACAGAGATAGAGAAGTCTTCACACCAGACAGCACAGTGCACAAAACCATAAACGACACACCCTGCACCTCGGCTTCCCAAAAACGTAAGTAAAATAGTTAATAAACATTGGTTGAATGTGTATTTCTTTTAAACAATCAACAAACCTGTGTTAGTTGTCCATAGAAGGATGTTGAGTTAATCTGAAGTAATTTCTTAAATTTGACACCAGACACTGAACCTTGAAATGGAAAGAGCAGATAGAAATATTTTCAAAACAAATCTGAACAGCTTCAGAGTTACGAACAGAATCTGTAATTGAGTAAAATATGTCTGTTATATAAATGTGAGGGGATGTGGCGTGACTCAAACCATATGGTTGTGTTATATGTTTTTTTGTCATTCACATACATTGAATTACGAAATATATGTATATTTAGTCATAAAAGTGGGTTGTGTACTTGTATGACCATTGAGCTTATAACTCACTACAAAATTTAAACAGTATTCATTGGAAGTGAGGTCTAAGTACTAATGTCTAAGTACAATGTCTGACGTCAAATAACTGTCTTTGAAATAGGCAGTTTCCTTCACTATTGGCACTGACAATAATATCATAAATTTATTACTTCTTATTTATTACTACCGCAGACAACATAGAACTCTACTTGACAGGCAGGGATATCATTAAAATACAGCTTCAAGAGTTTCACCATTTAAATCACAGACGTTTGAGGCTGTATGTCACAGTTCCACCATTTAAATCACAGACCCTTGAAGCTGTATTTCACGTGCACAGTCTTGCCATTTAAATCACAGACTCTTGAAGCTGTATTTCACAGTTTCGCCATTTAAATCACAGACTCTTGAATCTGTATTTCACAGTCTCACCATTTAAACCACAGACTCTTGAAGTTGTATGCCACAGTTTTACCATTTAAATCTGGAAGCTGTATTTTAATAATATTCCTGCACACAAGGCTAGTGAACCTCTTGAAGCTGTATTTCACAGTTCCACCATTTAAATCACAGACTCTTGAAGCTGTATTTCACAATTTCACCATTTAAATCACAGACTCTTGAAGCTGTATGCCACAGTTTTACTATTTAAATCACGGACCCTTGAAGCTGTATTTCACAGTTTCACAATTTAAATCACAGACTGTTGAACCTGTATTTCACAGTTTCACCATTTAAATCTGGAAGCTGTATTTTAATAATATTCCTGCACACAAGGCTAGTGAATATTTGTGGAAGCTAAGTACTCAGGTGTTTGTGGATGCAAATAATTCCTATTTGATTGGTTGAATTATGGATGCTTCTGGATCCTTCTGGATGCTTCTGGATGCTTCAACTTGCATTTGACCCCCACGAGACCTGTAACAGCCAACCATGCTTGGATAAACGTGATACATACCATCATGAATCTGTCCCCATGTGAAAGTAGGTCAGACACACAAAATACCAATTAATATTGTTGTCGTTGTGACCTGTACCAGTACATACAAAGTCACACATCCAGTCAATCGCAATACTCAATAATGCTTCGTCATATTTGATATGTGATGATAGATGTTAATTATTTTGAATATAATGGCAAGCCAAAGGGATTAATATGAAATTCTCAATTAAGCTTTTTGAGTGATGAAAAAATATAATATTTTTTTTCATGTAATGACCTATCTTTACAGAATAAAGGGACATAAAATAGCGTCGGTGAAGATTTTAAATGTCAGAAAACATAGATTTACAGTTTGCTGAATCGTATTTCTGGTTAAGGGTTTGCATCAGAGTTCTGGGATAACCTCATCAATGCTGAGGACATGATCACATAGTCTACCCCACGATGCCTATATGTGGCATCATGGGGGTAGACTATGTGATGATAGGCCACATATAGACATGATCACAGATTTGTTTGTTTGTTTGTTTGGGGTTTTACATCACTTTCAACATTATTTCAGTCATTTCGTGATGAGACCTACTTGTAGCAGATATAGTGCTGCCTCACTGAATTGTCATGTCGCAGGTCCTTGACATGACAACTCACCCGGTCACAGATTTACAAGGACAACGGGTTAACCCTTTAGGCACGGGCCTCAGCTCATGTAGGAAATTGTATCATGAGTTCAATCCCGGCACGGCCGCGGTATGATCACAGAAGAAAACAGCAGATGGGATGCGGGTTCAAATATTCATGCAAAATAAATGTAACAATTTAAGCGGCATCAGTGATTTTGGTTTTTTTACACGAATTTCAATGAAATGGTTTTTATTTTCGAGGCGTTTTACTGAAAAGAACGATGAGGAATTAAACCGGAATAGCGCAAAAAAATATTGGTAAAAAAATATGTATTGGAAACAAATTATGTCTTTCCATTTACATTTTAAAATGGATGCATGATGCATGACGGTGATGTTCTATACTATGTAGGTATGATGATGGCTGAAGACGTGGTCGTGAGTGGTATGTCAGGCAAGTTGCCTCAGTCAGATCACTTGGCTGAGTTCTGGGATAACCTCATCAATGCTGAGGACATGATCACAGAAGAAAACAGCAGATGGGATGCGGGTGAGTACTGATGATAGGCCAGATAGGCATCATGGGGTAGACTATGTGATGATTGGCCACAGATAGGCATCATGGGGGTAGACTATGTGATGATAGGCCGCAGATAGGCATCATGGGGGTAGACTATGTGATGATTGGCTGCAGATAGGCATCGTGGGGTAGACTATGTGATGATTGGCCACAGATAGGCATCATGGGGGTAGACTATGTGATGATAGGCTGCAGATAGGCATCGTGGGGTAGACTATGTAATGATAGGAGAGAGATAGGCATCGTGGGGTAGACTATGTAATGATAGGAGAGAGATAGGCATCGTGGGGTAGACTATGTGATGATAGGCCACAGATAGGCATCGTGGGGTAGACTATGTGATGATAGGCCGCAGATAGGCATCGTGGGGTAGACTATGTGATGATAGGCCGCAGATAGGCATCGTAGGGTAGATTAAGTGATTAAGAGTGCTAAGCAAGCTATGAAATGTCTGGGGACCAGTTATTGGTGTAAATATACGCTTCACCTTTTCAGAATATCTCTCACTCCCCAAGAGAAGTGGTAAAGTAAGAGATTTGTCTAAATTTGATGCGACGTTTTTTGGGATATCTTCTCGCCAGAGTGACATTATGGATGCACAACTAAGGATTCTTCTGGAGACAACTTGGGAAGCCATCATGGATGCCGGTGTCAACCCTGAATCCATCCGTGGGAGTAAGACGGCAGTCTTCATAGGAGCATCGGTGTTTGATGCTTTTGAGTCTTCCACCTCTACTTATGACACAATTACTGGGCTAGAGATGGTGAATGAAGGAAGCATGCTGGCGAACAGAATATCATATCACTTTGACTTCAAAGGTAATATCCTGATTGAAGTGAAAATATTTTCAATAAATGGCTTCTAAATTTGTTTTTGTACCGACTACTTTTCTACTTTACGGCGGAGAACGAAAATTACCAGATAATGCCTCAGTCACATTTGCGCCGATTTCAGTAAAGATGCCCGGCCGATGGGTAATTTTTACAAAATCGGCAGGCAGTTCAGATTGCCGTGCGGGCACCGGAAGATCATCGGCCACAATTGGGCATCTTTAAGACTTTTAGCTGCAACTTAAAAGTTTCTGGTGTCTCCCTGATGTGTTATCAGCAAATATCATCTTAAAGTATACGGCAGGGTCCCGGCAGTATCCCGCAGGGACATCGGCAGATTATCTTAGGGCTGCCGGTGGCATCGTGCGGTGAAAATAGGATTATTTTTATTTCATGTGTTCACAGGCCATCGTCAGATGATCATACGGGCTCCCTGCGATATATCATAGACATCTTTAGGATGTCTTTCAGACGTCTGTCAAATGATATAGACGTCTTTAGGATATCCTACAGACGTCTGTCAATGATCCTCACTTCTTACAGACGTCTGTGCCATTCAGTCTTGCACGTGCCGTGCGGTGCCCTTTAACAATGTGACCACAGCTACGGCATATCTGAGATTGTTGCTGATAAACTCCCCGGCGCCCGGCAGATTGTGAAGTCGGCCGATTGTTACTTCCCGGCCGGCGCCCGGTGCAAATGTGCCTGAGGCATTAGTTATGCCGGGGAGTTTATCACCAACAATCTGAGAGATGCCCTAGCTGTGGTCACATCATTAAAGGGCACCGCACGGCACGTGCAAAACTGAATAGCACAGACGTCTGTAGGATATCTTTACGACGTCTGTTTCATGACACAGACGTCTACAGGCTGTCTTTAAAACGTCTGGGTAGGCTTAAAAAAATATTTAATCCTATTTTCACCACACGATGCCACCGGCAGACCTAAGATAATCTGCCGATGCCCCTGCGGGACACTGCCGGAACCCTGCCGTGTTCTTTAAGATGATATTTGCTGATAAGACATCGGGGAAAAGCCGGCAACATTTATGTTCCTGATAAAAGTTCCCGATGACCCGCCCGATGTCTTAAAGATGCCCAATTGTGGCCGATGATCTCCCAGTGGCCGCATGGCAATCTGAACTGCCTGCCGATTTTGTAAAAAGTACCCATCGGCCGGGCATCTTTACTGAAATCGGCACAAATGTGACTGAGGCATTAACGATATGCACGTCAGAACATAGAATTGAATTGTGCTTTTTTGCAAACGTAGACAATTTATAAAATAATGTCTTTATATAGAAAAAAAATATTCACATTAGGGTTATATTTGGGCGATGTGTACCTCATGACATATAGAATTAAAATGTTTTTTGCAAGCGTGGGTAATAAGAAAAATAATGACTTTTTGCAGAAACCAAAATTGAAATCTTTATATTGGGTTTTATTTGAACGTTTTATTTGAAAGAAACTATAACATAGAGGCCTCAAAGCCGACCATTTCGAAAAATAATTATGGATTTTGAGAAAGTTGGCTAAGAGGCCGACCTTGAACATATAGACAAAATGTTTTTGATTTAGTTATTTCTGTCACATGCTCCTAGAATTTGTGCCAAGTGCTTATCATGCCTTTCTATTCTGGAACATGATATACAGATGGCGGCATCAGTAAATATACTCTGAGAGAACTAAGCTTTGCCACAGGTCCCAGTAACACTCTGATGATGATACTCTGAGAGAACTAAGCTTTGTTACAGGTCCCAGTGTCACTCTGATGATGATTCTCTGAGAGAACTAAGCTTTGTTACAGGTCCCAGTGACACTCTGATGATGATACTCTGAGAGAACTAAGCTTTGTTACAGGCCGCAGTGGCACTCTGATGATGATACTCTGAGAGAACTAAGCTTTGTTGCAGGCCCCAGTGACACTCTGATACCTATACTCTGAGAGAACTAAGCTTTATTGCAGGTCCCAGTGACACTCTGATGATGATACTCTGAGAGAACTAAGCTTTGTTACAGGTCCCAGTGACACTCTGATGATGATACTCTGAGAGAACTAAGCTTTGTTACAGGCCGCAGTGGCACTCTGATGATGTTACTCTGAGAGAACTAAGCTTTGTTACAGGTCCCAGTGACACTCTGATGATAATACTCTAAGACTTATAGAACTAAGCTTTGTTACAGGTCTCTGAGAGAGTTATACTATGTTACAGGGCCCACTGACACTCTGATGATAATACTATGTTACAGGTCCCAGTTATACTCTGAACTCGGCCTGTTCTTCCAGTATGATGTGTCTACACAATGCTTTGAGAGCTATCAGATCAGGGGAGTGTGATGCAGCAATTGTTGGGGCTTGCAACGTCAACCTTAACGCTTGCAGCACCAAAGTTGTGGCAGAACTTGGTGCCCTCAGCTATACAACCAGCAAATCGTTTGATGCTGACAGTAAGTATCATGCTTCTAGGTAGACTAGAATATAAGAATGTATCAGACGTAATGTTATGTGATAATATCATAAACATCCATTGCTTTATCTTTTTACCAAACTATTCAATGAAATTGTCCAACTTCAAAGTATTCTTACCACATGAAAGCACTAATCATTGTAAGTTGGTCAATAAAAACTTCCAAGCATGTTTTTGGGCCAAACATGTGATGATGCCATTCCATGAGAGGAAATATTTTAAATTACCATTCCATTAGGCTCCAAAGTATATTATTACAATACCATAACATTTAATGTGTGTGAACTTTGTTAATTATTCACTATTCACAGTTCATTATTCATTTTTTTCTGAGTTTATAGTCGACCAAGTCCACATGTCAAATTTTAAGAATTATGTTCCAAATATCACCGTGCTGGATTTTGTTTCCATTTAAGCCTCATACATCAAAGGATCTTTTTATCATAACTTTCCAACTTCTCAAACGTTATATCTCCTTATATCATGTCAATAAATCCTCAGACGATAGATCTTTATATTATATCTTTTCTTCATACCCGCCCACTTACAAGTGCAGCCATTTTGAGACATTTTTCTTATTATAAGAGTTTGTAAATAACAGTATTTTAGATTTTTCCTTTTCTTTTTCCTTTTCATTTTCTTTCTCCTTTTCCTTTTCTTTTTCCTTGTCTTTTAAACAGTTGTATATGATATTATTTTAACAAAAAATAAATCCATTATAAGAATTTATTCAACAACTTGAGAAATTGTTTGTAATTTCAGCTGATGGATACACACGGTCAGATGGCATCGCTGTGATGCTGCTTCAGAGAGGATCTGATGCTAGGCGCATCTACTCTCACCTCATACACACTAAGTGTACATCACATGGTTACAGAAAACAGGGTCAGTTAAATTGCTATATATAGAGGTTAAAACAACATTCTGGTGGATATCACTTCTTCAAACCAAACAGGGCCAGTTAAATTGCAATGTCTTGAGGTAAAAACAACATTCTATTGGATATCACTTTTTCAAACCAAACAGGGCCAGTTTAATTGCAATGTCTTGAGGTAAAAACAACATTCTGGTGGATATCACTTCTTCAAACCAAACAGGGCCAGTTTAATTGCAATGTCTTGAGGTAAAAACAACATTCTATTGGATATCACTTTTTCAAACCAAACAGGGCCAGTTTAATTGCAATGTCTTGAGGTAAAAACAACATTCTATTGGATATCACTTTTTCAAACCAAACAGGGCCAGTTAAATTGCAATGCCTTGAGGTAAAAACAACATTCTATTGGATATCACTTTTTCAAACCAAACAGGGCCAGTTTAATTGCAATGTCTTGAGGTAAAAACAACATTCTATTGGATATCACTTTTTCAAACCAAACAGGGCCAGTTAAATTGCAATGTCTTGAGGTAAAAACAGCATTCTGATGGATATGATTTTTTCAAACCAAACAGGGCCAGTTTAATTGCAATGTCTTGAGGTAAAAACAACATTCTATTGGATATCACTTTTTCAAACCAAACAGGGCCAGTTAAATTGCAATGTCTTGAGGTAAAAACAACATTCTATTGGATATCACTTTTTCAAACCAAACAGGGCCAGTTAAATTGCAATGCCTTGAGGTAAAAACAACATTCTATTGGATATCACTTTTTCAAACCAAACAGGGCCAGTTAAATTGCAATGTCTTGAGGTAAAAACAGCATTCTGATGGATATGATTTTTTCAAGCCAAACAGTTGATTCGTAGTGGTAACTTGTAAAAGAAAGAGTCAATTGTGAAACAATTCTGAAATATTTTAAATTATTTCTATTGTGATTGTTTCTCTGTGTGAATCTTTTGGCACAGATAGATTTATGGCATTATGAGCTTTAGCTGAATGACTGTTTGATACAATTAACATTGTCTTACTCCAACCATTGCTCCCTATTTGGTTGGTTGTGGGTCATGTTATCAGCATAATGGGATTAACCAAAATACACAAGCCCTATTCACAAAGAGAAGGTCATTACACATGTAGGACCTGAGAACAGGCTTATTGTCTCTAACCTGAAATCGTACGTTTAATAGTGATGAAAACATAAAATAAGATAATTGCTCTCCTTGATCAAAATTACTTAACGCCATCTTGAACATGATGACGTTCATTCTTCCTTTTTTGATATTTGGTTAAATATTGTGTACCTTCCTCGTGAATAAGTATTCCTGGGATTCAAATGCGTTACATTTACGCATTACTAAAAAACTCAGCATGATCATACTGATTCATTGATCTGAAATGAGGATAACCAATTTTAATTATTTTTTTTATCAATGTTAAAATATGGATTTTAAAATGAAGATGGGTGGTCGCTTGAAGTAATAAAAATTTACAATCAATTTTTATAAGCAAAGAATGATTTTAAACAAGTTGGCAAAACTTATTCCACACAGCATCTACATCATTAATGTTGAACACTTACATGCCTAAAAACGTTGATTAATATCCGACCTATTCCAATACTGAAAGTGCTATAAATTTCATAAACTACAAACATTTAAATAGAAATGTATAAAGCATCTCAATAAAGTGTTTGCTCTATTTGTGTCCAGGCATACACAACCCCTCCCAGGAGTGTGAGACCAACCTAATGAGAGACTTCTATAAAGAATGTGGATTGAGCCCCAGTTGTATATCATACGTTGAAAGTCACAGCACTGGAACACAGATGGGAGATATAGCTGAACTTAATGCCATCACAGATGTGTTCTGTCAGGACAGGGAACAGCCACTGCTGATTGGTTCAGTTAAATCCAATCTGGGACACACAGAAACCACATCAGGTACACGTTGATTTTATGGTTTTATTAATTTACAAAGTTATCAATCTATACAGAAATTATCAATTTGTTATGATAGTAAACTATATTGTAGTAAAAGGGTACCACATGAAAACATAACTATCATTAATAACTAACATTATTACACTTTTTAAGGATAAATAACCATTTTACAGAATAATTAGCATTTTAAAGAATAATTAGCATTTTACAAAATAAATAACATTTTAGGAAATAATTAACATACTAAAAGAACATATTTACCAATATTAAGTGACAGGTTATCATAGACATATTATACAACATGTTTTGTTGTTTATAATGGATATGTCTCTTGTAGGATTGGTGTCTCTGATAAAGGTGATACTCTCCATGAAGGCCTCTACCATAGCACCTAATCTTCATTATTCCAAGCCCAACCCACAGGTGCCAGGCCTAGTGGATGGCAGACTCAAAGTTGTCACACAACCTTTACCTTGGCAAGGGCAGTATGCTGCTATCAATGCATTTGGTATAGGAGGGACATATTCCCATGTGGTGGTTAGGAGACCGGATGTAGCTAGCACGCATGAACAACACTTAGCTTCCGGTGCCGTCAGACTGGCCACAGCATCCGGTAGAACCAAACAGGAAACACTGGCACGTTTGGACTTGATGAAATCACAATCAGATAATGTATATCTACAGACCCTACTCCAGTGGACCTCGAATGTATCTCCGCAACTCTATCCATACAGGGGTTTTACTGTTTTAAACAGCAAGCATGACACCAAAGACCAGGTGCAGGTGAGTAAATCAGAGAGGATACTATAACAGATATCAAGATATATATACCATTCTGGAACACGTTGGAACACCTATTAAGAAAGTTGTTGAAATAGGTTTACTCATTGTAAACACTAAAAAGAATAAAAGCTGAGGAAATAGCAGTGGAAGTAGAAAGGTAGTGGTAGTGGTAGTGGTAGTTGTAGTTGTAGTGGTAGTTGTAGTGGTAATGGTAGTGGTAATGGTAGTGGTAGTGGTAATGGTAGTGATAGTTGTAATGGTAGTGGTAATGCAATGATAGTGGTAAAAGTAAAAGTAGTAGTTAATCAAAAATATTAGTACAATGATAGATCTGTGTGTAATTATTATTATTTCCAGTAGTAAAATTATCATTCATAGTAGTATAATTAGTAGTTGTGGTAGCATCAGTATATTTGTGCTCTCCATAGCTGATGTACTTGGCATATTTACAGGAAGTACCTGGGAGTCATCTCACCCGGCCGGTGTGGTACATCTTCCCAGGTATGGGGTGTCAGTGGTTGGGCATGGGTTCCGCCCTGATGGAGCTAGAAGTATGCAGGGAGACTCTCCACCAGTGCCACTCCACCCTGCAGGAGTATGGTGTGGATCTAGTGGATATAATTACTTCCTCTTCCTGCACAATGGGCACCCTGGAGGCAACAATAGGAACTACAGCAATACAGGTCAGTAGCATTTCATCTTCTCTGAACAGAAACTCTAAGGCAAACAGATTCCATTTGGAGTCAATTTAGAATTGTTAATACCAGACTAAAAAACCACGAGGCGAACCAATTAATGTTAAACACCATTTCCAACAAATGTCAGGGGATAGCTATTTAACAACCTTGACCTTGGCAGAGCTCAACTAGTCAAAGAGAAGCAAAATAGACAAATGGCACTGGTAACGAAGTCTAATATTGATTAAATTGTACCCTTGGCTAAGCATAGTTTTGCCAAATGAAAAGTCCTAGAACTCATCCTAAATCAGGCCGAAATGAGGGTTGCTTGGTGAGAGAAGATCAACCCAACTTAAAGCTGTTCACTGTATTTTCATCCATTTAAACTGTTTACATGTTTATGCTAGATTGCTCTTGTGGAGACTCTACGTACTATGGGGTTAACACCAAATGGAATGATCGGTCATTCATTCGGGGAAATTACCTGTGGATATGCCGCTGGGAGCCTTACCTTAAAACAGGCCATGGAAGTTTCCTATTGGAGGTCAAAGTGCATCATAGAAACTGACCTGCCACCTGGTGGGATGGCTGCTGTGGGTAAGATATTTTAATAGATGAAGTCTGATTAAAACACAATAGTTTTTTGTTGTTTGTTATATTTCAATAACAAGTAAATGGGATTGAGGTGGTTCTGGAGTAATATGGAATAATATGTTTGTCTGCCACGCTACTTATCCGAGGTCTTATTCCGGTTAGGGCCAGGACTACATGGTTGAGGAACATGAAAATCTACTTATGAATTGTTTTGCACATTTATTAGTAGCCCTCCATCATAGAATAAACACATTTACAAAACAATAGAGCATATTCTCAACATATCTTCAGGTTTAAGCTGGAATGAAGCCAGATCTCGGTGTCCAGAGGGAGTTGTTCCAGCATGTCACAATGCTGAAGATTCTGTGACGGTCTCTGGGCCCAAGGACAAAATAGACAGCTTTGTAGCAGAGATGGAGAAAGAAGGAGTGTTTGTGAGGAACGTCAACTCTGCCGGAGTGGCATTCCACAGTCCTGCAATGCAGCAAATAGCACCTCTCTTAGAGGAAAAACTCAAACAGGTATTCATACCAAATTTAGTTGAAATTTATACCAACCTTTAGTTGAAATATTTAATTTTAGTTGAAATATTCAACTTTTACTTCAACTTTTAGTTGAAATATTCTCAAAAAAAGCTTATTGGCATAGAACTATCACAAATGAAACACACAATTATTTCACATATTATATCAGGTGTTACAGTCTCCGGTGAAGCGTAGTGAGAGATGGGTGAGTTCATGCATACCGGAGCCTGACTGGGGATCATCCACAGCGCAAAGCTGCTCTGCAGGGTACTTCATACAGAACCTGATCAGTCCCGTGTTGTTCCACGAGGCCTTGGCGCATGTGCCGCCCTCTGCCGTCGTGATAGAGATCGCCCCACACGGCCTCCTACAAGCCATCCTCAAACGCTCACTGGGCTCCAACACACTCCGCCTCTCCCTCATGAAGAAACATCAGTCCAATAACAAAGAGGCACTCCTGTCAGCATTTGCAAAGTATATAGAGAATTTCAATTATATTATATATTCTATAATATTGATTTTCATAATCATAATATATCAATATATCAATATATCAATATATCAATATATCAATATATCAATATATCAATATATCAATATATATATCAATATATCAATATATATATATATATATATATATATATATATATATATATATATATATATATATATATATATATATATATATATATATATATATATATATATATATATATATATATATATATATATATATATATATATATATATAATCTGCCTCCTGGTCAAACCATGCTTGGCCAAAGGGCTAGGATTTTGTTATTTTGGC
Source organism: Amphiduros pacificus (assembly GCA_949316495.1). Classification (NCBI taxonomy): domain Eukaryota; kingdom Metazoa; phylum Annelida; class Polychaeta; order Phyllodocida; family Hesionidae; genus Amphiduros; species Amphiduros pacificus. The sequence goes on along the minus strand of OX439003.1, from coordinate 43,240,194 downwards.
TTCATTTCCAGTGCCTTTTTGCCTCTCTTTCCTCTTTACCTTTGCAAGCAAGCTACTCTTTGTCGATCTGACCTGTGTCAAGGTCAAGGTCATCTGAAGGTCTCCGTGTGACCCTTTAAGGAGGTAATTTGATATCGAAAGTGGCAATTTTTATCGAGTGATGCCTCATAGTGTCTAAATCTGGTGTTAACTCATTTTCGAAAATCTAGTCCATTAGGACCCTTTTTGCCTGGGGGCTGTCATATATATGTCATATATATATGTCATATATATATGTCATATATATATGTCATATATATATGTCATATATATATATATATATATATATATATATATATATATATATATATATATATATATATATATATATATATATATATATATATATATTGTTAATTGAAAAAATATCAATTTCATACATACAGATGCTACATGTCAGGGCTGAACTTGAACCCTCTCAACCTTCATGAGGCCATAGAATTACCAGTTCCTGCTGACACCAGTATTCTCTCCCCATTGTTTAACTGGCAACATGAGAGGTCATGGGCAGTTCCTATGGTTGTTCCTCACTGGGAGAAGCGTAGTTCCGGCGATCAGTGCCAGGCCGTGTATGAGTTGGACGTGTCGGCGGGAGGCGAGTACCGGTACCTCCGGGAACACACTCTGGATCGCAGGGTCATATTCCCCGCCACAGGTCTAATCTTCCTCGCCTGGAAAACACTGGCGAGACATCTAGGCAGAAAACAAAATGAGCTCCCATTTATTTTGTCCAATTTCCACATAAAAACTGCGACATTACTTCCCCAAACAGGTTAGTATTGTAAAGTTAAATAAGTATATGTATATATTTGACTTATTTAACTTGTTAACAGTCGATGACATAAAGTATTTATATGTAGATTTAAATCCTATCAAAAACATATATATTTATAGATTCAATAACTTACAATTGAACAGGAAAGGCCTGATATTATTATTGTTGGTTTCTTTGCAGAGATCTTCAGATTTGAAGTATCCTTTCTTCCTAGCAGCGGTGACTTCGAGATATTTTCTGAAGGTAAAATGGTTGCTACAGGCCGCATCAAAGATGTCAAACACACACGAAATAATCAAGATGGCATCAGCACCATATCCCCGATGGAGCAAATACTAGAGAAAGAGGAAGTGTATAAAGAAATGCATGTCAAAGGATATGGTCACGTGGGTACTTTTGCACCAATCAGGCTCATGACTGTCCAAAAACCAGTTGCAATCTTGGAGTGGACCGGAAATTGGATTACTTTCTTGGATGGGTGTTTGTGCGTCACTGGGCTTTCACTGAATGTGAGGGCCATCGTGTACCCCAAAAGTATCGCAAAACTCACACTTAACCCAAATCTGTTTATTGCCTCAGTACCTGAAGACAAAGGTGAGCTCGACTTGTGCCTTCATATCTAAAAAGAAAAAAGTGTCATTTGTTAAGGTTTTTCAAGTAAGTCTAAAATACTGCATGCAGTAAAACATGCATATGCTTAAACAGGATGTCACCAGTTTAAACAGGATGTCACCAGTTAAGATGACAATTAAACGATATTGGTCAAAACATAATATACAAAGAAATATACCCTGTCAAGAATAAAAATATACCTTATTTCGCAATAAATCCATTTTTTGACTTTCTGCAGTTTTGACTTTGTGAGCTTTGGTAAATGATACAAAAAGGATTTGACTAATAGGTTTTGAGACATGCTTTACAAACAGGTCCAGAAAATGTCTTTACCTTTCAATATGAGAGTATGTATGTATGTATATATGTATGTATACCAATTTGGACACCTCAATGGTATGAATCTTTCTTTTAAACAGGTGTCACTGTATGGATCAACCAAATAGAGCGATCAGTGAATTCTGAGGGCATCAAGATGACTGGCATGGAATTTAGCATTGGAAAGAGAAATCCTCAAAGGAACATTTGTATTGAGGAAGAAACATTTGTACCATATCAACAGCACAATGTTTTATTTGATGAAGGTCTACACACATATCTTGAAGATTGTCTAGCGGCCATACATTATCAGAAGGAGCAAAATAATCAGGATGAGCAAAGAATGAGTGACATCAAATCGAAATACAAAGATGATGTGGAGGCAAAGTTGATCAAGATTCTGATAGATAAAGAAGATTCTGAGCTGGACAATTCCAATATATGTACAACAGATAAACTGTTGTCACATCTCCTCAATGTGAAAGCATTGGTGCCAGCGATGTCCATAGCAGTGGAAAACCTTGTGAATGGCATAGTGGATATAGTTGAGGTGTCACCTGGTGGCAATCAGATCTACAACACACTGAAGGAGTGGTTGGAAACAAGAACAAGTTTAGTGTTTACATACAGATCATGCTTGAATAGCTCTCAGGTCTGTGATGAGAATGTGGCTCACATCAATTGGGATCTGAATGCAGAACCTCCTTCTGATTTGAAGGGAGATATCATCATTTTGAACAATGCTCTCCATAAATACAAACATGTTGATTCAGCTTTGTCACATCTGAAAGCGCTGACAAAGGAAGGCAGTTTTGTTCTTGTCCTTGAGCCAACAATCAACTTTCCCATTGCTGCATGTGCAAATAGAATATACAGAAGAACAAGTGAGAGCAATGGAACATATGACAACTTTGCCGGACAGAATGAATGGATCAGGCGATTTGAGGAAATGGGACTCCAGATTGTGGCTCAGACATCCGATGATTTATTATCAACATTATTCCTCCTAAGAAAAAAAGATAACATTGTTGAAGAGAAGAACATAACAGAAATCAACGTTGATGGTCCTGACATTTCCTGGTTTGATAATCTGCGTGATTCAGTACTATCAGAGGAGGAGAGACCAGAACAAAAGCTTTGGGTTGTTTCCCAGAATATACCACACAGTGGAATCCAAGGACTTGTCAGGTGCCTAATTCGGGAGGAGGGAGGTCCCAAGAGAATCCGATGTCTCTTTGACCCCCAAGGCCAACTACCTGATGGTGAAAAAGCCAGCATCATGAGAAAAGACCTATATATGAACATTTACAAAAATGGAAAGTTGGGATGTTATTTTGGTATTCCCACAGGCAAATACGAGGATATGAAGGTTGAAAGTAGACACGCATATTGCAGTATAGCAGCTGCTGGAAGTAGACCCCAGCTCAGATGGCTCACCTCTGGTATTGAACACACTGTAGCTGATGGAGGACGCATTATAAGTGTGTTCTATTCCTCCCTGAACACTAGGGATGCAATGCTAGCAAGAGGTAGATTGTCAAGTAACATTTGCCTTAATGCTCCATTTTCAAAGAAGCCCCAGCTGGGAATGGAGTTTTCTGGCATAGACGAGAACAGCAACAGGGTCATGGGACTAGTGAACAACCAGGCTCTTGCTACAGTGGTCCAGGTCCCTGATAACCAAATATGGAAGGTTCCAAACACTTGGACAATGGAAGACGCTGCCACAGTGCCTGTAGCTTACTGTACCTCATACTACAGTCTGGTCATGTTAGGTCACATTGGTCAAGGGGACATCATCCTTATTCATGATGGCAGTGGAAGCATAGGCCAGGCTGCTATCCATGTTGCCCTCAAGCATGGGTGTGTGGTGTTCACGACCTATGGCAACCTACAACAGAAGGAGCTCATCATGCAGAGCTTTCCACAGATTCCTAGTGAAAATATCTGCACCTTTTTTGACATATCAGGTATATTGGAGGTGACAAAGGGCTATGGAGTTGACTTGATTCTCAACACCTTGACTGGAGAAGGAAGAAACGCTGGACTTGAACTTCTTTCTCAGGGCAGGAAATTCATCAATGTTGTTCAGACAGAATTGAATGCAAACACAGGTATGACATTTTATGTTTGAAGTTGCCATCTTTGTAAAAATAAAGGAGAAAGTTTAACATTATAGAATGATGATGACGTGTTTTGTCCTTTTAGCAGATATGCCTGGACCTTTAGAAAACATCTCATATGTAAATGTGAATTTACAAACCATCCTGAAAAGGCCTAGGGAATGGCAAAAGTTGTATAACATGGTTTTGGCAGCTCTCAATGAAGGTGCTTTAGTCCCGTTGAAAACAAAAGTATTTGAGAAGAAAGACATCATTGAAGCCCTGAGTAGTTTGATGCAAGGCACCAACATGGGAACTCCTCTGATTCGTGTTTGTTTGATTGCTATATTAAAGCTTTTCTACTTAATCGATTCAATGCACTTTCCCTTTTACCACTCTTAGCTCTGACACCACTTAATCTAGTAAATACATGTCAATCTTCAATATTGTAGGTAAATGATACTTTGCATCAGAATATTCAGACAGCACTTGTGGAAGCATCACCTAAAGTTCACTTCAATCCAAACAAATCATATATAGTAACTGGGGGCCTTGGAGGAATGGGTCTTGAATTTATACAATGGATGATCCAGCGAGGTGCAAGGCATTTTCTTATCACCACCAGATCAGGTGTTAAAAGAGGGTACCAGTCCAGAAAGCTAAGGCAGTGGAGACAGAATGCGATAGATATACAAATAGAAAATATCAACATAACAGAATCAAGGCCCGTAGAGCTTCTTATCAAGGCACAACAACATCATCTTCCAGTAGGAGGCATGTTCCACCTTTCAGGTGTAAGTATCTTCATCTAAACCAGTTGTAATATTCTTTTATCGTATCATACCTTATGCGATTTATTTGAACAAAGCAGTTTACGCCAATTCACAAGATGATATCAAATTTACAGATGCTTTTTGATGGTGCATTGAAAGATCAAACCCGGGATATATTCAGAAATGTCATCAGTGTTAAGGAACAGGGCCTAAAAAACCTTGACATTTGTAGTCAGAAATATTGCAGTGATTCCTTGGACTGGTTTGTAGTCTTCTCTTCCATAACCAGCATGATCGGTGCTCATGGTCAAACTCCATACGGATTTGCCAACTCAGCCGTAGATCGAATCTGTGAGCTCCGCAGACAGTCTGGTCAGCCGGCTTTGGCAATACAGTGGGGGGCCATATCTGATGTGGGTATGAGTATAAAATACAAGAAGTTACAGGAGAGATTGGGTATGTCTATGTTCTCTGCCCTGAGCACTCTGGATCACGTCCTCCATCTCCCCAGTCCGGTGGTGACTGTTAATATCGGTTACAATCCAGTGGACATGAGCAATGCCAAGGCAGATGTAAAGATGCGTATATTTAACCACTTGCAGGAAATCACAGGTGTGTATGTTAATGACTAATTAAACCTTGGTCCTCAAAGTTAACTGGCGTACATTTTACATGAAAAATAAATGAAGTGATGCCACTGAAGTCGACTGTCATTTAATTTGGTTTTTAAGTAAAATTTTGCCTCATGTTGCAATGTTTTCCATCAAAATGATTTAATAGTTAAGGGCATTGTCTGAAATTGACATCATCGATTTCATGAAAGAATAGGCCAATTCCTTCTTGACGTTATTCTGTTTGATATGCATTGGCTGATACATAACCGATTCTTTTGCTAATCTATTTATATCACTACGTGTTAATTAAATTGCAAATATATTAATGTGATTAATGTTATATTAATGTTATCCGTGAAACTAAATCCTCCATTAAATCAAACCCTTTAAGGGGCACTGAATTTCATCTGATTGATGTTATAGGTATCCGAGACTTGCAACACATGGATGATAACATGGATTTGGTGTCTCTTGGGGTTGACTCCATGTCAATGGTGGAGCTCAGGCAGGTGTTCCAGTATACCCTCAGGAAAGACATGCTTGTACAAGAAATTGAACAACTTAAACTTAAGGAATTGAAGAGTATGATCGAAGCAGTGAATGTTTGATAAATTATCATTGATTGAGTTTCAACAATTGTGCTACACCATGATCTCTTGCCTCAAGTGGGAAGCATGTTTAGATAAGTTGGTAGACATGCCAGCTGATATGATGACTACCGTTTCAAATACTGTTGAGGGAATACATCAATATTTTGGCAACTAATGCACATACAGAAAAAAATAGTTTTTGAACATTGAGAAGAATATAAAGATAGTTATGGGTGTGATAAACTGATTGATAGAAAATATTAATGTCAATGAACATTTGTTACTACTATGAGCCATATTTGCATATCACCGATGCATGACAGATTTTACCACACCAGGTGGCCCACACAAGCAGTGATAATTATGTTTCACCAGAATATGTGACACGTTACTTTCTATTTACCTACAATCAAAAAAATGCAGACGCTCTTATTTGCACCAATGTTAACAGTTATACTAATATTTTGTTTACTAACATTTTGTTTACATATTTTGTTAACATTGTTCATACTTTCCCTGTTTTCCATGCAGCACACATATGTGTTTACTATTACTTTCAATAATAATAATCAAATATCTCAGATATTCCACTTGAAAAAAGTCTTTGGAACAACATATTCCTATTTAGAAATTCCTGCACATTTATTCTCCCCTAAGTTTGGTTCCCACATTGGCCGAAACGTCAGCCACATCTGCCTGGTCTGGCTTTTCAAATGTTATATTTATCTGACATTCATAAAATGATAGCGGGCTGTAGTGACACATGGACGAATGTAGAATTCAGATCTGGGTGAAACATTGTTATATCGTAGAATTCAGATCTCTTAACGCCAGTACGATACAACATCTTTTGTACCTCAAGTTCTGCACTGGATGAAACATCTTGTTATATCGTTAATATTTTTGTATGTAATTACGATCAGGGGAATGTATACTATAAGCTTTTAAATGGAAACTCACATTTAGTATGGAGAAACTCACATTTAGTCAAATCACATTTAGTATGGAGAAGAGTTGTATCCGACATTGATATGTGGGCTGTTGACACATAATGTTTCTCAAATCAATTTGTTTATAGATGTATTCTTAAAGGTTTTCTGTATTTTTACATTTAAAAGAATCTTCAATCCCATATATAACTGACATTCCCAAAGTTGAAGAAGGAGAGTAAGGCCCCTTTAACCCCAGGACAAATCATGCCAATAGGGACAAGATGTTGCTAAAGCGAAATTGGAAAACTCTCACCTTTCTGAATCTGTAGTCAGTTATGTTATAATCCTAGTTATTTTAGGTACACTATTTTCGACTATTTTCAAATATGAGACCAACCTTAGGCACGTATATGTAATTCATTAAATTCGGTATTTTATGTGAAATTGTAAATTAAATACTTAAGAACTGTGATGTAAAACATTGTTCATAAATTATCAGATACCTCAATGAGAGTATGTACTTCCAATATATAGATGTACAGAGGTAAATATTTTAAAATTTGAATGGTTAACACATGTTTGTATGATACATTTTATATCATATGATTTTTGATATTGTTTTCTTTGTGTCATCTTTTCTGAGTTTTAAATCTTATCTACACCATTACAATATATTACTGATGCTGTTTATTCCAGAACACTGAACATGTTCAATAAGATCACAGAAAGATTAACCCAATGCGTGTGAAATATTATGATTATTTAGAATTATTCACATTATTCACATGAATAACACTAATGTAGTTTTTTTATAACTTTTGTCTCAAAGATCAGGGAATCCTACAAATGATCCGATCTTATGATAATCATAATTAGGCTTTTTATTTGTTCTTTATCAAAAGCGTATCTGGAAGGGTGATTTAAATCAATATTATGTTTTGAATAAAATTGTAATCATTATGTTAGTTTAAGAATTACTAAGAAATAAAAAATAATATTTGAAATTCTGACATGTGCTCTGCTTAAGATTCAAGTTAATCTTGACGTTGTGTTGTGCCTTCAGAATAAACATTAATATAAACATAATTGTTTGCCTCTTGTATCATGGTTTTTTGAGATCCTCTGTAATTACAATAACTTGCCAGGATGTATCACATATATTGTAAATCTGATGAATGAAGTATATTGTATTCATACCACTGTATATATATATTTGAAATTTCAATCATGTGATACATTTTTATCCCATCTCGTGCTCATTATCAAGAATTGTTCTGTGTTGGTGTTGATCTGATCCTCTTAATTTAAATCCACATGCACTACCCAATTTCACGATGAGATCAGCCAGGTTGAAACTACTAGCCAAATCAATTATCACATATATGTCCTTAAGAAATGTCCCATAATATCCAGATCCAGATCTGCAGGATAGTTCTAAACACCTCAAAAGGGTACATTGGCACAAGACACTTTAGATTCCCACCATTAGCACCTGGTATAAGATGAATTATATCCCCATCATATATGTGTGCCAGTATTCAGTTCATTGGCCGGAATTTGTATGGTGTTGGTGCCTCTGTCCAGGCAGTTATGATGATTATCCCTGCTGCTTTAAGATTTTCACTAATACCAGAAAGATAAGTACAATGACCAAGAAGATGGATATGCAATTGTAATATTGGTTCGCCTTCATGACACAAATAAGAAAAAAATATACATCAATGCATGTTGTTCAAATGTTGTTGATGTTACAGTATAAAATCCTATTCATACAGACCAACAATTGGAACAGAATGGAACAATAATATTAATACTTCTATCACATATCCAGGCACATTTGTTCAAGTTCTATTATGTCATGATAATGGTTACATTGCTGATGAGATGAAATCAAAAACCTCCTCTGGATCTCATTGGATTTATCTATGTCTTGTTTATGTGTCCTTAATATCAACAAAATATCATTGCGAAATGTAGATATTCTATGAGTTTATGAGTGTGATATTTTCATATAAAACCAGTGTGATGTCTCCATTTTACAATGGTATTAAATCTATCATTTGACTCCAACCTTTCACTTTGACAAACTTATAACATTAGCTTTAAACTGCATAAAAAATAGAGAAGAATTCAAAATCCATGTCATCCGTGTATCATGGATTTTCTTCTTTTTATGTTTAACTACTTAAAAAAGGTATGATATCACAAAGCCATGTTATTAATGCATTTATCAATATTTCTTAGGTATTAGAGAAATTACCAAATTGCACAACAATGTTCAATGTGCACGGTGACTTGGCAAGCACTCTTACAGACTGTGTAAATGTGTCTACTTCTGAATCAAGTTGTCTATTGAAGAGAAATAAAAATAATGTTTTTCGTGAATACTTTGTTGAGTTTAGAATAATTATTATAATTATTGATTCACAAATTGTTCTTAAGGATTATAAATATGCCATTTGTATTATCATGATTTTGTTTTCACGTTTTCTGTCATTACATAACATTCACTAGGAATAATGATAACCTTTATGTTCAAAGGTTCTTATTACAAAGTACACTCACTTAGTTTTACATAAGTATGCATAATATGTTTTCATAAAGATTGGTATATTTTGACTGTGATAGTACGATTTGATATCATAATAACATAACTTAAGTACTTTTAACAATCTTACGTTTGTTCATTAGCATAACAATGGAGCTAATGAACACACGTTAATAAATGTTTTATAATATGAGTTGAATGTATGTTTTTATAATATTTGTAAGCAGAATTATTGCAATTTATATTTATGGTGACATGGGTTTCCAGATGGATGAAACAGTCTGACCTATCCTTTGTGAACTTTTTATGACTTCTTGTTCAATCACTTTGATCCGATAAGATTGTTGATCTGGACAATTTTTTTCTTTTTATATTTTTTATGGAATGACCTAACCACTTTTTCAAAGGCCGAGAAACCAGAAACAAAATATATATATATATATATATATAATAATAATAACTGACATTGTCCTAATGAATACATTTGGCTGGGATTTTACAAATGCTTTACAGATCCATGTTTTTCTTTCTGGACACAATATTGGTAATATTCATTTGTGTCTCTCAACCAGACATGTTTAAGATATCAAGAGAATCTTATAATTCCATTCCATATATATAAAAAAAGTTTAGCCTTTTCAAAGATAGTCATTCCACATGGCAAGAACTGTTTATTTTCTTCTGTGCCATACACTGCTTATTGGAGCGTATAATATTGCTGATGTGGAATAAGTGAGCATGATTTTATTCTCTTTGTATATGTTGCGCAAGGCCATCTGGTGTCGATTAACGCCCAAACATTTCTGGACACCTGGTGGTTGTAAATCTCATAAGAAAGGTTGATCGTATGTTTTTCAGCAATCACGTCGAAAACATACTGTACACAAAAGCATTTAACATAGTATTTTATTTTGCAAGCATACATCTGAATTGTGATGTTGTAAATAAAACTGTACTGTGATATAAAATGAATGAATTTCCATTTCAAAATCTTAAAATCGTAAAATCGTTATTTGATCATGTTTAAGTGTATTTATGGGTCTTTCAAAGAGTCCCCCTGGTGCCAGAGGAGAAAATAACCAAAATACGATACTTTGTGGGAATTGGTACATTACAGTGTTAAAATACATTTCCTATCAAAATCAAAACAGTAATGACATTGATCAATATTTAATCACTACAATATTTTAAGTGTAAGGTATGATTACAAGTATATTTCTTACAAAATAGTATTTTTGTCCTCATTTCCCTTGATGATAATTTTGATGGGAAATGAAGAAGACAAGTAAATTAGTTCTGCAGATAATACAACTGGAGGAGGCTTGTTTTAGCTGGGTTGATTTCATTTCTTTGGGAAGAAAATTCACTATGATCCTTGTGATACAGATTTCTCATTTTCATTTGTATAATTTGAAAATAAAAATGAGGTTTGGCAATCAGATATGTGAAGAGCGGTGAAATAATTAATATTTTTGTAATGGTCAAGTGTGTGCTTAAACTCTATTTTTCTCTTAGTGACTTTGAAAAATAAAAAAAACTGTTTCAGTTGGATAACAGTAAATAACGTGATGATTACTGTTTTGGAAATCGCTTTATTATGGTCCCACAATCTGCAGCATTGCTTTCCTTTTACAGTTTGACATGATTAAAGAAATCTTGGAGCAGTACCAATGATAAAAAGATATGAAGCTTTCAATATATCAAAGACATTTTCAAATAATAAATCAATAGTTTTCTTAGATATAGATATCACAAAGTGTTATTTCATGACTAGAAGGTTTTAATGAAAAGTGAACTCTTTTTGACAGTTGAGCGGTTTTTTCCCGTACTTAAGTTCTATTTTGTTGTAAAAACTCACCACCAACACACATAAATCTCCTTAAAAACATCATTGAAGCCTCATGACAATTTGTCTTTTCTGAGAGGTTTCGCACATTAACAATAATATAATAAAAGTTCAAAAAGTTCAAAAGAAATGTGAAAACAGTAGTTTGAAGTTGTACTCGTCAGATTTTGTGCCGAAGTATTTAGCAAAGTACCGTTTTAAGTGGGTATTAAGTTTTTTAAAAAATATTAGTGCACAGTTTGTACATTTCCAAGACCAATCACTGCTCTGGTTTTGATAATGTGCAGACCTAAAGAGTACATTTAATACTATTAATTACAACAAAGTCAAGTACAAAAAATGGCTGGAAAACGTTGCCCATGAATTTTTTGTGGTATTAAGTACGAATGTGTCACATTTTATCAATAATATATTCATAATGGTGCTTAAACAGGTACAACAGCATATGACTATTTTTCATGTAAAGCACCAACTAATGCTTTGCAGTAAGACAAAGTTTGTGATCATTTTCCTATTTGGTATTGATGCAATTGCATTTGCAATTACTAGCCTAGTTTATGAACATGATTTTTTTATATAGAAATAAAAAGAAAAAATAGTTCAGACTTTTGTAACATGAAAGACGCTCCATGCCCGTTTAAAAGCTATTTCTTTTTATTCAAAAGATCTTTCTAGAAAGGAAATGATCACCATGTTATTCTGAAGAATAATTGTGGTCACGTTTTTACTTCGATTTTCGCAATGGAAATTTAGAATAAGACTATTGGTCAACATTTGTGTAATATCAAACAAATCATGCAATGTGCTGTGTTTTTATATGAATTGTCAATACGCAGATGGATGAAGTAGACCTGAGTCTACTAATTTATATGTGGGAAAGTAATGCACGATAATTTCTTTTTCTCCTTCATTATGCATGATAATAACAAGATGCAGATCAAAGGAAACATCAAATGAATTGCACTCTTTTATTGTATAATAATGGCTTGTTGTGTCAGTGATATCAAAAAATAAAAAATATATTATAACGACACCAATTGAAACTTATTTGTTGTGCTTTCTGTTTTCAATTAAGGTGACACTTGAGGAGACACTTGCAAAGTTTCGCTCGCCAACCTCACTCCATACCTTATAATAATTGTTAAATATTTTATTGTTGAGTTTGGAGTATCTTATTGTAGACAATGTGAATCATCTCATTGTGAAGTCTTAAAAGATATTTCATTGTAGACAGTGTGGTGTATCCTATTGTAGATAGTGTGGTGTATCCTATTCCAGATAGTCAGGTGAATCCTATTGTATATATTCAGGTGTATTCTATTGCAGACAGTGTGGTGTATCCTTTTGCAGATAGTGTGGTGTATCCTATTGTAGACAGTGTGGTGTATCCTATTGCAGATAGTCAGGTGTATTCTATTGCAGACAGTGTGGTGTATCCTATTGTAGATAGTGTGGTGTATCCTATTGTAGACAGTGTGGTGTATCCTATTGTAGATAATGTGGTGTATCCTATTGTAGACAGTGAGGTGTATCCTATTGTAGACAGTGTGGTGTATCCTATTGCAGATAGTCAGGTGTATCCTATTGCAGATAGTCAGGTGTATCCTATTGTAGACAGTGTGGTGTATCATATTGTAGACAGTGTGGTGTATCCTATTGTAGATAGTGTGGTGAATCCTATTGTAGACAGTGTGGTGTATCCTATTGCAGATAGTCAGGTGTATCCTATTGCAGACAGAGCGGTATATAAAATTGTAGACGGTGTGGTGTATTCTATTGCAGATAGTGTGGTGTATCCTATTGTAGATAACGTGGTGTATCCTATTGTAGACAGTGAGGTGTATTCTATTGTAGACAGTGAGGTGTATTCTATTGTAGATAACGTGGTGTATCCTATTGTAGACAGTGTGGTGTATCCTATTGTAGACAGTGTGGTGTATTCTATTGTAGACAGTGTGGTGTATCCTATTGTAGACAGTGAGGTGTATTCTATTGTAGACAGTGTGGTGTATCCTATTGTAGATAACGTGGTGTATCCTATTGTAGACAGTGTGGTGTATCCTATTGTAGACAGTGAGGTGTATTCTATTGTAGACAGTGTGGTGTATCCTATTGTAGATAGTGTGGTGAATCCTATTGTAGACAGTGTGGTGTATCCTATTGTAGACAGTGTGGTGTATCATATTGTAGACAGTGTGGTGTATCCTATTGCAGATAGTCAGGTGAATCCTATTGTAGACAGTGTGGTGTATCCTATTGCAGATAGTCAGGTGTATCCTATTGCAGATAGTCAGGTGTATCCTATTGTAGACAGTGTGGTGTATCCTATTGTAGACAGTGTGGTGTATCCTATTGTAGATAGTCAGGTGTATCCTATTGTAGATAGTCAGGTGAATCCTATTGCAGATAGTCAGGTGTATCCTATTGTAGATAGTCAGGTGTATTCTATTGCAGATAGTCAGGTGTATCCTATTGCAGATAGTCAGGTGTATCCTATTGTAGACAGTGTGGTGTATCCTATTGCAGACAGTGTGGTGAATCCTATTGTAGACAGTGTGTTGTATCCTATTGTAGATATTCAGGTGTATCCTATCATAGACAGTCAGGTGTATCCTATTGTAGATATTCAGGTGTATCCTATTGCAGATAGTCAGGTGTATCCTATTGCAGATAGTCAGGTGTATCCTATTGTAGACAGTGAGGTGTATTCTATTGTAGACAGTGTGGTGTATCCTATTGTAGATAGTGTGGTGAATCCTATTGTAGACAGTGTGGTGTATCCTATTGTAGACAGTGTGGTGTATCCTATTGTAGACAGTGTGGTGTATCCTATTGTAGATAGTGTGGTGAATTCGTAATTTATAGCTGAATTTATCTGGCTTATTCTGCATTAAAAGGATATCTGGGTGATGGAAATCTGTAATCTTTAGATTTAGAAAATGTTTGTTGATAAATAGTTTTCACATAGACGTCAATTGCATCGGACATCTTCAAAGGGTAACGCAAGGTGTAAGTCTGCAGCATTAACTACGAATTTAAGGACATTATTCTGTCGAAAACATATTTTCCTAGCACCAGTTTTAAGTTATAATCTAAATGAGGATGCCTATCTCTCATTGAAAATATAAAGTAAATATTGTCAGGACGTCAGGACGTCACTGAATTGAAGAAGCTCTCACTGTTGAAGAATATATATATATATATATATATATATATATATATATATATATATATATATATATATATATATATATATATATATATATATATATATATATATATATATATATATATATATATATATATATATATGTGTGTGTAACATTTTTCATATATCGACAATTCCCTTCTCATTTGAATGTTTGTTTATTAAAGACGTCATTTAAGAAAATTAAATAAACTTTATTGCATCAAAGTGCTGGCCATAAACAACATAGTTTTATTATACAATTGCTACATTGATTCATTTTTCTATAGTTTTCCTCCATGAGATATGCAGATAATGTCTACAAGAAAACACATTATATTCTTTATTCTATGTGTAATTTGATTTGTAAAATAATCTGTCCTCTTTCAATAGGCTACCATTGGGACGCATATATCAGTATTATAATAAAGATATTTCCTTATAATTTTTTACTATGATATTGGCGCTGTTCTCAAATTCCAAGGCAATAGTCAAAATTATACCACTTCTAGTTTGGTAAATGTAATTTAATGATTACTAAAACTATCTTTTCTTTTCCGTGATTTAACTGTACCTATACTTCCTAACAAGAATAAATGCTTGCTGTAATAAAATTATAGAAATCCAAATCCTGTCACTTTTACATGATCTTTCCGTTTTCAGTACGTCACATGCCCATTGATTAACGTATAATCAAATATAATCGACACCAATTTATTCCATATGTCATAATATAACATTTATATTAAAAACAAAAATATACAAATCATTTCTTAAAAGGCTTTTCTGTTCTTGATTCGTTACACACCGTGATATATGACCTATAGCCTAGAAGAATAATATATAAATGCCTCAGGAAAAACTATATTAATCTGATTAAATATTACCAATGTTATTCAAAATATACCCCCATAACAAGTATGCAATGGTGTATGGTGCCACTTTGTTTGATTTTTTTAATCTATTGTCTTAATTTTTATATTTTGAATAGCATAATGCAATATCTTATCATGCGGTAAAGAAACACAAATATATAATGTTAATATTTTTTATAATCTGAAATTTATAGTTGATCCAAACTTAGATAAAAAATCTTCTAACTAAAGACCCCTGAATATTTCTTAAATATTTTGAATTTACTATGTCTAGGTTTGTGAATGAAAAACGTTTCAAATGAGTGCCTAATATTGGATTTACATCTATATATGTGAAGAAAATGAACACAGGATACTCACCAACAATATATTTATATGCGGAAACATTTTTCAAGATTTAAATTATATTATATGTCTGAATGTTAAAGATTCAATTGCCAATCAAGCAAAATATATGCTTAGCAGCTTGAGAGATTGGATACGATTCATCCAAAATGATTAATGACTTTGGTAGTTTCAAGAATGCATTTGCCAAAAGGTAGAAATGTTTTTTTTTCTGGAGACAGAGACCCCACTGACATGTTATTACTCACACATATCTTTTGCATTTATCACCAAGCCTAATTTGTATTAAGATGCCATTTCTAGATATTAACAATTCTCATTACATAGTTATTCATAGCATTCTTACTTTATACTGTAAAAACATCCAAATTATCCTATTAGTATGTAATTACATCATATTGTTATATCATGATGTTAGGTTGGGACCAGAGTGACAGAAGCAGGGATGCAGTTGTTTGCTGTCAGCATATTCATCAAGACTGCAGTTCTACTTATGTTACTCTGTCCTTGTGCTACAATTTATAAATCTGCTGACTGTCTAATGTTTATGTTTCCTTGTCTAAACATGCAATACTTTTTACACCATAAGAAGATTTTTTAAAAGGGCAAGAAAAGATTTTTTGAGAGAGAACAAGCCAGCTCAGGTCATTGGCAGCTAATTCTTATATGTTAAGAATAAATGTTAAAAAGAAAAAAAAAGAAAAAAAAAGAAGAAATGTTAATTTTGACACTTTTGTCCTTGACTGTGTGTATTACAAATTTAAAAGAAGTTGCAAAAAGGTGAAAAGTCCACTTTATATACGGTCTGGTAAACTTTGAAAGGTTGCTTAGAAGGCTAATATATAGATTATGTACAAACAAACTTAAATATTTGGAGTAAGAATAACGCTCTGGAGTCTGGATACAACCATGAAGAATCATGATTAAATGATTTAAGATAATTGATGTCAAGAATTTGTAAAATTTTTAATATAATTAAGATCAGATGTATTGAACATGCCTGATAGTGTAATATTGTTGTAGGAGTTGGTTTGCTCTCTCTCTCTCTTTTCTCTGCTGCAGGGCGATGAATGGAGCATAAAGGTCACATAGTCAGGTAGAGTCAGGTAGAATCAGGTAGAGTCAGGTAGAGTCTAACACACTAGGCTACCTCCAGCTTTTCTTTACATTACTCACATATTACATTTGAATCCAATAAGAATAATTACCCATAAAGAACATTGATATATCTATTTCATCTGTTTTCTGTAGTAGGTTCCATTTAATACAACTTTGGCTTAATTGTCAACAAATATTTTAAGGTATATGTAAATAAAACTGTAAATGTCTTTTGTTGTTAGTTCGTATCGTCTCTTTCCTTTAATGATATTCTTTTCGTTGTGCGACACTGTTCTTGAAGCTTTTTAATTCAATACTTTAATAGCGAAATAGCCAAAGTTGAGTGTAAATGATATGTCATTCTGCAAGATCACATAACCCCATTGTCAATATGGACCGGAAATACTTGGAATGATGGGATATGGTCAGAGCCCCCTGTTGGTCAGATCTTGTTGTGAAGGAGCAGACGACGCAGCATGGTTTTCCACTTTTCCTGCAAGTAACAGGGACATTATCATGAATTGAACTTTTCAATAGAGAAGCAATCAATATAAGAGCTTTCAACAATTTTCAACACACACCCTCTTCACCCTAGTTCATGCTAAATGATGAAGAAGTTGATTTTACAAACCAATAAACAAATATCTGAACTAACTGGTTGCCTAAAGTATTTCAAGAAGCATTTTTCATATATCTTGTTTCCTTTGAAGTCCAAATGCGAAATATACCATATTATCGTTTTCTATGCCTGTGAACGAGCCAGCTTAATATAATATATTGTATTATTTGACCTCATACTGTTCATTTTAATACTGTTCATAATTATTTGACCATGACAAAATTAACAAGTCACATATCAACTGAATGTGTATTTCTCTGTTTACCAGTGAGAAGATTAAATCATACTTTTCAATTGCTTCAAATTCTACCCTAAGAGTAAGATCAAGTGTCCAGCCACAAACACGTTTTATCATAATATCCTTTGCTCCCAGTGTCTATTTTCAAGGGCTTGTCCTCTTCCTCCCACAAGAAATGCCATGATATGAAGAACCTTTTTAGAAGTTCATCTTGTTCATGCTGTGCTGTCCAAGATCAACCAAACATGCATGTGCACAACACAACACATCACTTCTTAGAAATGGTGGCAATGTCTCCAAAATGGTTTTCTTGTTTCATAGTTGTTTTGAAAGTCTTAGCAATGTATAACTATAGTAACTTATCTAAAATTGCAATAATATTTTTGATTTTCAAATAGAACCAAAAATTGAATGTAAAAATATGTGTTGTAATAATGCTATGGTGGTTTGCCCATTTTTCCATGACATGTGATTTGTATGTTTGTTTGTTTGGGGTTTTACATCACTTTTAACATTGTTTCAGTCATTTCGTGATGAGACCTACGCGTAGCAGATATAGTGCTGCCTCACTGAATTGTCATGTCGCAGGTCCTTGACATGACAACCCACCCGGTCACAGAATTACAAGGACAACGGGTTAACCCTTTAGGCACGGGCCTCAGCTCATGTCGGAAATTGTATCAAACCCACAACCTTTGGATCACCACAGAGGAACTGGTGCTAATAAGCTGGCGCTCTAACCAACTGCGCCACGGCCCATGACATGTGAATGTGACCACACACCCCATTAATCTGAGTACTAATCTCACCAAGCAAGGGCTTCAAGATGATGCCAGTTCACATATATAATCTGGTTCACTGACCTGAGACTCCTCTTCATGTCAGGTACTTTGGCTCGAGGAAGATCACATCATGCAGTTTTTAATGGTTTTCTATTTGTTTACCTTTGTGTAGGCAACATCTATCTGCTTTATTATGACATGCACGTGTATTTTGGCTGTGATTTATGTATGCCTCTATGTATAAGGTCAATCTTAACTCCTTTCTGGTGTGTGATCGACCATATTTTGCAAAATAAAAGATTCTGTGCTGTTGAAACTCTTGTGTGTGTGGGGGGGGGGGGGCATCGAATAGGTTGAAATCAATCGTGCCATGCCATGAACAACTTACCCATGTTAATTTTCCCATATGAGAACTTCTATAAGCTCATTACATAACACGGTTAACTTATCTAAATTGCCAACTAGCTGTGATATGGAGTATTATAAGTTTTTGTCAAACAAAATGTTGCCAAATTCAAAGACTTTTGCCAAAAAGATAAAAAAGAAGGAAAAACTCATGTTTTACTATTTTATAAATATTGCTTACACATTACAAAACAAAATGTTGCCAAATTCAAAGATTTTTGTTCAAAAAGATAAAAAAGAAGGAAAAACTCATGTTTTACTTTTTATAAATATTGCTTACACATTACAAAATGATTGATTGGTGGTATGCTTCATATTCTGTCGTCATAATCCTTTAAAGCAATAGAGTAAACTAAATTGTTTGCCCTCAACATATCTGCCAAAAGGTGGCCATTCTAAGTATGTAACGATTGACCAATGCAATGACCAGAAGAAATGGAAAAATGTCTGAGAAGCAGTGGAGGAATCCCTAACTTGCTATATATCACCTAAAGAGAGCGATATCAACTTTTCTAGGGGTGGCAGGATTTGATATATGAATAGCATGTTCTCGGTTCTTACAAGAGATCATACACTGCCACCCCCTCATGAATGCCAGATATCTTGGCTAACTCCTCGATATCAGACATTCATTTGGAGGACAGTGTATTATCTCATATTGACACATATAAAGCAGACGATAATGGGACACTCCTTATGGCACATTAGAAGCAGACGACACATGGACGCTCCGAGCAGCGTCCCTTATGCTCCTCATTGCATTTATAAAACAGACGAAAAGGGGATGCGCCTAATGAAAGGAGCGGCAACCATATTAGTTTTTTGTGGAATGACTAAACCCCAGCATGATCATAGCTGGGCAACGCAAGTATGTGGATATAGGATACAGCAAGTAAGAACATGGCTATAAAACATACACAAGGAAGGTTTCCGTGATCTGAATGACCCGCCTTTCTCAACGAAGTTATGACTTTATCTGTAGGCTTGTAGCTGTAGGCTGGTAGTTCCAGTCTTTATGGTTATATGAAGTCAGTAACAATATTTTCCAACTGAGGGCTAGTAATTTTCTGTCTCTTTTATGAAAGAGTAATAGTTAAGACAATTTTCAATCGGAAAAGACTGTTTTTATGACTTAAAGTCTTTGAGATTTGATTTACTACAAAAATCTACCCACATGCTAACTGGAGGGAGTAAAATGAGGAATCTTTTCCGGATACACTTCTACTACTGAAACAGGAACACACCTTATACGGCTTAACAAAATCAACAAAGACATGGAAGGTCACAAAATGAGTTAGCTTGATTGAGAAGAGAAGAAAAGCTTCAGGGTGCACCCTTTTGATGTCTTTCCATGCGAGAAAATCGTATTTACTTAGATCTACCGCAAATAATTGGTGGCGATTGTACACTTAATCCACTGACAAGACAGGGGCTAAGGCTTGGGAATGGAATGTTGTTGTGAATAGGTGCTCTCTACTGAGGCGGTCAGCGCCGAGGCAAGTTGTATCAAAGTCTCGTTCTGGTCTCGGGCATTCACGACACGAGAGGGCGCCTTCGATGCAGTTTTCATCATTACTCAAAAAAGTAACTGGAACAATTTGAAGACTGTATTTGTACATTTGAGAATACTAAGACAATGATGGAATACATTGTTTTCAAATGGGAAATAAATATTGCTGCACATAAAACATGAAACACTTTTACCAGTCAACACTAAGGTGGCAAATGTGTGGTTTAAAGGTGTGACGTATTATTCTCTTTAGAGAAAATAGCTTTGAAAGGACTTTGAAAGGAAAGTGATAAATCGTAGGAAATTATAATGTTGAATGTGGGACAGCGGCGAATGCATTCGCACGGGTTCATTTGTGATACTGAAAGCCAAGCTGTGAAATCTCTAAAACATGGGGGACTGTAAGTTGTTCGAGTTCTGCCTAAAAATCTCAAATTGACCAAATACGTAATGGGGGTTTGAGTCCTGGTTGAGGAAAGATTTGATCAAGAATAAATGTCAAAGGTAAAAACCTACATTAACATTCTAAATAACGTAAAAAACAGCTTAAGGGGCAGAGAGATGAGAGAAATATATTTAATCAGTAACATTAGTAGGCACGCATGTTTTCAAACACCATCCTACAGTTTGTTATATAGATATGTTTGTGTTTTATCGTTCCTTGATATGCCGATGGCCTTAGAGCTATGCTGATCGTTGTTTTTTGTAATTTTTGTGACTATTTTGTGGAAATGCCATCAAATTGCTTTATAAATAATCATTGAAATATTTTCCCAGAGAAGACTGGAGTAGATGATAATTTTAACAAATCAAAATGCATGTTACATATCGAATTGGGCCCAACTTGTTATCTCAATTCTCATTGGCTAATATTTGTAATGTTATTCAAAATGGCAGCCTCCTTGATAACTCTATGATAGCCATTGGATTTTTGAGAAAAAAATCGAAACAAAATGGACAATAATCTGAGCCTAACGGTAGTTTCAGTGGAGAAGATAAAAGTTGACGTACAGAATGACAGTAAAATCACCCCAGTACTGCAGAAAACAAGAAATACCCCTATTTACTCTTTGAAGTGAGTGGGGCATTGCGTCCTTGTGACATATTTGATTCATTTGACCTCATGTGGCCTAAATTGTGCGATAAAGTATTTTTAACGAGACAAATGATGCAAAATATATGAAAAAAACTTTCTTTCTTCATCCTTGTGACAGTAACCTACTGCTAATGAATTTAAAAAAACAACTTATGCTGTCTGCTTCAAGTTTTATCCGAACCGGAGACATTGTAGTGTGTCCTGAAATTTAGATCTGCTGCTGAGAATACCTATTGTACATCAACATGAATTGAATACAGTATGAAAAGTCTTATATTTAAAAGCATAAGGTTTATGAGATATACATAAATCTTGGCTGGTTAGGTCTAAGAGAGGCAAATGACCTGGTGACCCTGACAGCGGCGGAATGCCAATTACGTGGAGGGCGCACACGGCAGTCAGTGGGGACCCGACCATGTGCCGTGCACCCTGGGGAAGGCAACAGATGCGTCGCTCCCACTGTCTCCACCAATCGCACACTACCTGTATTTTCCATTGTTACTGTACTTCTACACACAATCAGTGTCAACTGCCGCCAACAGTTTATACAATGCATTATCTTAATTGCTTCATCTTATATATATATACAATTGTCCTATTTGTTCGACACGAAAATACTATTTTGAGTTTTGGTGCATCTTTATATTTTGTGAAGGTTTTCTTTGCTCTGCAGAGTTCCTTTGAGGTTACTTTTGTTTGATGAGATATCTAATTCATATCTATTTAGATTACAAATACCTACGTGGTGCAGTTAAATATATACAGGATGGGGTTTTTCCCCCCCGGAGAATACACTTGGCTCTGGGGTGAAACGCCCGGGGGGATTGAAAAGCTAAATCGTGTTGAGTCGCGAGTGCATTTACAGGTTTGAGTATGGGGAAAATCTTTTGTGCTTGTGGCAGCCAAGCTGTGTAAGCACTGGAAGCTAGATGAATGAAAGTTGGTTAAAATTTGCCTCAAAGTCTCTTTTAGGCTTGACAGGTAATGGCTTCATGACTGGCATTAGTTTGTGTTATCATGTCTATAAAATGATGCAAAAGAAAAATCCACTGTCACTCATAAAGAGAGCAGGGCATTGAGTCCCAATGACAGGCTCCCATTTGACCTGATATATGCGATTGAGTGCTGAAAATGTCGTTAGTTAAAACAAACGAATGCCTAAATGATGCAGTTTGGAAATGGGAGATAGTTGTTGAAGGCAAACATTCTAATGAGCCAAATTATTTTTGCTTTGATTTTGTCTGTAACTTTGAAATATTGTTTCCCTTAAAGGAAAAATGTCCTTGCTTGACATTCGCATTGCCTATTTTGTTTGATATCGTTAGTTATTCTTTACTCTTTTTCAAATTTGAATGGTTTATATTTTCTAAAAAGAAAATGAAAAACATTATAAATATTCAAATTGCAAAAACAAAATGATATTTTGACTGAGTCACTCCACACATTGTAACTTATCAGACAATTAAGACGAAATCTGCTCTTATTCCTAACACGATTCGGGAATAATTCTTACCAATTCATGTTCTCGGGAGCGCCGTGACATAACAATGTTGTGCAATCTGCTATTTGATTCCATGTTTTCTCCACGTTTTGAGGTCATGTCGTCTTCTTCGTCGTCGTCTGACTGTCGCTGACGGGCGCGCACATGCTGTAAACTGGGCCACAGAGCCGTCGCCAGCCGTATGTACCGAGCGTCCTTGACGTTCCCACTGGGCGCCAAATGTGGCGACTCCTCAACCAAATTAACATCGGTCAGAGTCCCATCCTCGTCATCTGACGATGTCAAGGCGCCGTAATCAGATAACTCCATACCACTGGTTTCACTCAATAACCTGAAGATAATATATAAAAATCATTATATTGCAGTACAAATATCTCAGATTCAAATCTCGTTTTCCTTCCGGACTAAAAACACAAAACCTCCCCTCTAAAAATAAAAAAAAGTTTTGAAATTCTTCCTTGGACAATATCCAACTTATAAATTACCTTTCTGCCCCTATTTGTCCTGAAATAAAAAAGTAGTGGTATAAATTTAGTTTAAGTACAGTGGGAAGTCATTCCTTGCTTGATCGTAAATATTCTACCTCTGTGACCAGGTAATGTCACGCAATAGCTATGCACGACCTTATTCGGTCACGTTTATGCGTGAACAAATACAGATTTGGCTCCCACTGATCACGGAGCTCCATCAGATATTTCCAAGAACTTTAGATATAGTAAACAATATCCGTCAAAGAATAACTGAAAGGCTGGGTGAAAAATAGAGGTTCCAGATTAGTGTAAGAACATTAATGAGAAACTAAACTTTTTTAAACAGTTCTCAAAAATTGCATTGAATACACGGGAAATCAGTGAAACCTTGAAGTGGTGTGTCTATAATATACGAGCATGTATTGACAAAAAGCGGATGGTTTCTAGAGGAAATGATGGATTTGATACTTGGGGTTAGTATGTTTGTAAGTTTATATAATGGCAGTGGTATATATGAATGAGCATGCCACGCGGAGTATGTACATTTGAGAGAGCGGCATGACAGGGGGGCCAGGGAGGTAAAACCACGCACGTCACAGGCGTCATGACGGCACACGCACACCTGCCAAACTCTCCCGTACCCACACACCGGCTACATATATATAGGCAAAAACATCAAAGTGCACCGCATGCGTGCAGATATCCCTCCCTGCCTCGTGTCTCATTGTGCTAGCCTCTCTGCATCTCATGCAGTGCACCGATAAGTTGCTCAAAGGAGCTGAATAATACCTACTTGCCAGTTATGCAGTTATCATATAATATATTTAAAGAAAAAAATCTTTAAAACTCATCGTCAATGTATGGGAGTTAAAGCAAGGTTTTAACCATTTTAATGTTATATGATTCCATATAACATCGTTTCTAGCATATGTGACCTAATGATTCAAAATGATCGCAGTCTTTTTTGATAATACTCTATTCTTTCATATATTGAAGAGAATTATATAACATTTTCTGAGATTTTATCAGTACCACATATGTGGAGAAGGTGACTTCCTAAAAAAAAGAAGTTCTGGTGGTGACTTCCTAAAAATGGAAGTTTTACAAGTGCAAAACAAGTACCTCGTTTAAAAAATACCTCCTTGTTTAACCTTTGATATTATTTTCACTGCATGAATCTGAATATGTTTTTCAGGTAAGTAACATGAGATGGGAGTAGTATAGGGGCAGCTAAGAACCCACGCACTTCTGATTTTATCATTCAACATAAATTATATATTTGATATTTTAAAGATAATTACCAAATGTGTTTTATAGAATTATGGGGTATAGGGTAGAACTAAATTACGATTGCCATATGGAAACTATAAATACAGGAAAAGCCCAAGGGCACCTTTTCTTCATGTACCTGATAATGTTAGCTGTATGATGAGTGAAACTATCAAATGACCTTCCCCTACTTTTCTTTGAACGATAATGTCAGTGAAACGGGAAGAACTTATTTGCATCATATAGTAAGTACTGGTTGCTAGTTTAGTGCTGGTTTAAACATGTATGAAGTGATTCAGAGCCTTGGTCATAGTATGGTAACTGTATTTGGCTCTCGTTTATATCATAACAATTCTTAATATACAAATCGTTCTCATTTGGCTTTCATTTAATTTTGCAAACTCATTAATCTCCCTCTTTACCGCTCAGGCCGAAATGCAAAATGTCTTTTTTCACAAGTAGGACTTTTGTTTGTAAGATTGCAGATGTAATAAATCAAAACACCACCAAAAGCTTCCCCCATATGGTTTCCACAAGTGGGAAAAACATGATATTCAATTGTATCATGTGCCATTAATCATGCACCATTTGCCTTGTTTTATTTTATAATTTAAACATGTCATGTTGATGGAAGCGATAGGAAAAATAGATTTTTTTTCAAAAAAGAAAACAAAAAAGCCATACATTTCCATGAAAAATATCACATCTGCATAACACGCATCGTACATTATATACATGTCTGATATGCATTTAGACCAAGTACATATTGTCTACAATGTGGATAGATCATACATGTGTCATGATTCAAGAAAAGAACTCAACGGCACATACTGCCACACAAAGTACAATGTAAATATTTGGTACATTAAATATGATGTTAGTTTACAGAAAAAGTTGCCGGCAGCACATTTGATAGTGTCATTAGCTGTAGATTAACAACAACTGTAACTGTAATGTTTCGACAATGACCTTTGCTGTCAAATTGACAGATTTTGATTCTATTTGCCCAAAGTAAAGGGACAACTAATGTGAAATATAAACCTAAGAAAGAAATTGGATCATATATTTGGAAAGGTTGATTTCTTTATTTTATTTTAAATGTTAAGGTACAAAAATTGATAAATTTATCATCAAGTGCTACTGAAGATCGTAATTCTGATTTGCAGTATTTTTGTTGCTGACATTCTCCAGTTTCTACAGTGAAATGCGGTATATTGGGCATCGCTTGACTATATATGGATCTATATATATAAGTATATACAAAGATGTCAATTCTTTGCTTAATCTTTTGTGTAAAAAGGTCATCAGTTGTGTGGAATACTATTTGACATATGATCTAAGTTTCAACTTTTTGTGAAAATCTTTAAAGTGCATAATAAACCAAGTTGTTTTATGTAATCTTTTCGCGTTGCCCAAGGGACCTTCATTTGCGATTGATTAGCTATGAATTAGAAAGTATCCAGCACATTTCCAGACTAATTGCTGTAAAAACTGGGCAAACACATTACTTTTTTCATTATTTAAATATATTTATACTTGTGCTAAAACACAGTATGGTTTTTGTTAAACTATACTTCTGAAATATTGTTATACATGAGATAAACTATCAGACCAGGAGACATATGCTCATTTTCAGTCACATTCTAATAATTGAATGAAAGTTCTATTGCAGATTTCTCTGAAGGAAATAACAAGCCATGGCTCTTGCTAAATTTCTAAGAGACAAACTGTTTAACGATGTTGTTACTGCAACTTGCACAAAGTGACCTAATGCTTTTGAAATATAATGTCTAACTTTTACAAGTAAGCTTAACTAAACTTTCAAGACATGTTCCAACCGCGACAGGTTAATTTGGATTGAGAGGGTAAATCAACTATGATGTACTATAAACTATAATGTACACGTGGAGTTTCAAAGATTAAAATAATTGAAAAACCATCGACATATATACTGAAGCGTTTTATTTCCAACTGATTAAACCATAATTATCATTTTACAGCCTTGTAAAACCCTATTATAGCTGAGGAAACTATTGAGGGTGGGTGAGAAAACTGACAGTTACTGTTTGCAATCTCCCCAGTTTTGATCAATAAGTATGTTCTTGTAATTATTCAGATCTTTAAAAAGGTAAGTTAATATATCAATAACTTTCAAATACATATGATAACGTCATTGCCATCGCCATATGACGCAAGCAAACTTTCTCTTTTCATTGTTGAACCAATTGACAGCCTAATTGTGATCTTTTAATGGTTGAAGTCGTGAGGGGCAGTTAGTGAACCATGTCATTGGAGATAACTTGGTCCTCGTGGATTACGGCAGAGTCTGCCAAATCTGGAGCATGTCCTGTGGCGATTAATAGCGTGTGCCATCTCAACCATATCGCTGACTGTGACAGTTTCCGCCTGGGTGATTATATAGCCAATCACGTGTGACGTATGGCTCCACCTAGTGGCGGACCACACATCTCATTAACATCGACGGGATCGTCAGCCGGTGAGACCAAAGTGGCGTTTTCTCTGCCAAATGACAGATTTTGCGTGGTTCGAGTCGTGTAGAGGTAAACACACACACAGAGGAAACCTGCCATATTCACGTAGTCATCTGTCAAGTGACACCGGAGAAAGCTGGGTCATTTTACAAGCAATCCGGGAACACCCGCGGTGAAAAATATAGGAAAGTAACCATCCCGTGGGCAAGCGATCGGTTCCACTGAATGTTGTCACTACTCACTTTCTATAACATTTTGTAACATTTTGTATCAAAGAGTGAAATATTTGTAAATGTTGAATGGAAACATAAATTACAAATTTATTGATCTTTCATGATCAAGTTCACGGCGAAATGTACAAAAACTGTACACCATTATTGGCCTTTCGCTCCTTTTAAATCTTTGACTCTAATTTCTTGAACAAACTAGCGAAAATAATTCAATAGCTAATATTTACTCCACTGGAATATCATCAAAAAATATTTTGACAAGCTGTTTCGTTTGTTCGATATTTGAATTATACTTTTACATAAGGATCGCTACCTTCCATGACATGGAAAGCTATCAATATCTTCTGATATATATTATTAGGTCTGCCGTGTCAATAGATCTGTGTGGAATTGATGAGGCAGGCCAATATAGGACATGGGATGATCTGGGTCACGTGACTGAGTTGCTCAACGGGTCTGACTCTCTGTAACTCTGTAGGCACTATATATATATATATATATATATATATATATATATATATATATATATATATATATATATATATATATATATATATATATATATACACCAGTAGATCTTTACACCAGTAGATCTTTACACCAGTATTTTTCCTTTATGTGATATTCTTTTGATCCCAATTTACATAAGAAAACATACGATCACTTTAAAAAACATAGCATATAAACAGATATGTCCACTTCTCATAATTGAATATTTCTCTCAGCTCATCAGTCAGAGTAAAATAATGTGTTCATCATATCTGAGACAACAAGTATAGATATGCTGCGGTTATGAGAAGTCCTTGACTTGACAGTGAGCAGAATGACCTTTGGTGACCTTGGCCAAGACATGACTCACATAACAATATACCTTGCCTACTGTATATATAGTTATGGTCCATGTTGAGCCAGGCGTTGCTCAGCTCACTGGCAGATATTTGCATTGCTCAAGTGGTCCACATTGGCTACGTTTAAGTCGCCGAGCGCGAGGAAATTGCCCTGAGTGGACGACGCCTCGGCGCTAACGAGGGCATTTCAAGGTCTATTAGCGGCGCGGTCAGGTCGCTGCGAGTGGACATATGAAGTTCTTCTCACAGACACGGGGATGGCCATATCAGCTCACCGATACAATCTCCTTTGTGTCACATGACAAGACATCTCCAAAATACTTTGTTTCCACATTCCGATAACGTGACCACGCCATAAAAATCACAGGAATAAGATGACAGTGTGATGAGAATGGTTCTATTTAGTTTATATCTCATCGATTTATGTCATTTGAAAAAGAGAATCAATATTTTGTTGATGAATTTGTCTTGTGTCTTCTGAATGCCTTTTCTTAAGGATTATAATTGATAAAAGATTTAAAAGTAATTAAGGATAAAGCTAATCATAGTTAATTAGAAATTTATCCAATAAGTGATTCATATTGATGTTTTTTACACCAGCAACTGAGACTCAATTCATTTGTGTATAATATTTCAGTAAACTGATTTATGTAGGCTAGTTGCTTAATTAGAGAGTATAATAAAAATTAATGTTAAAGAATAGGCTTGGAATGGTACAAAAACATTTGGACACCTGCCCCCATTCTCAACTCTTTAAATTCTATTATTAAAACAGAATATATGTCAATAGATTCACCCAAAGAGGTTTAAATATTTTTGGGATGTTATTTCTTCAGATAAGATCTTTTGCTCCTGATTTCTGAAATTTTAAAGTTATTTAAAAACAAAATTTCTGGATATTATATCTTAAAACTAAGGCGTGGTTGCCAAAATCTTGACCCGCACAGCTATTGACCTAAGAACGGTCTTACTTATCAATCTAACTTAAAATAAGAAAGCCTTAACTATCGTAAAGCCTTACCTATCAGACAGCCTTACATAAAAGGCCAAACAAAGCATATAAATATCAAAGTGCGAAACTTTTTGCTTTATGTTACATCCTTGAAGGAAATTTGAATTAGAATCTAAACATCCTCTGTTTGAATAATTAGGTGAAAGTCGTTTTTATTGATTATAGTTAAATTCAATTCAGGAGAGTTTTTTTCTGCTCTTTCACGGATTCAATTCCTAAACAAAGTAAAGCTAAAATGGCTAACATGTCATAAAGTTTAGCGTCCTCAAGAAATACATATTTTGACAGACTATCAAACAAAAATGTACCTATCATATGTGTTGGATATAATCATGAATGATACAGCATTTACCCCATGAGATTGTCATCCTGACCAGTGGCCAATTGAATCGTCAACATTTGAATGTATAATCACATGGCACAGTTAGTAAGAACGCAAGCTGATTACCACAAGTTCCCTTGTGGTGAATCTCAGGTTGTGGGTTCGAATTCTGGCTTATCATTAATTTACGATAAAAACATAAATTGTGTTCCACATGTTCATCAGAAATAAGATGTGTGTTGGATGTTTTCTTAGTAACATTGTGTGTCATGAACGCTTAATATCTATGCTAAAACAAAGTAAAATGTGTCAGTGAGACAGATATTTCTGAGAGAACATGTCCTGCGATCATTAAAGTGGCTTCCAAGCATTGAACTGCCTCAGATTCTGACGGAAAGCCTTTTCAATTAAACTTAATTAGGTGTAAAAACTGAGGTCATGACAATAATTGGAAATTCAATTTCCATTAGATAATCAGTCATTTGTTTGACAAGGGACACAAGTAAAAACATCTACCCACACTAAATTACTTGCTTGGCACTGTATTTGTTCCTGAAGTACAACTGATCCGTTTTGTGACAAAATTCTTGAAAATGATTCATATTGTTTATATCAAGATAGAGCTCATATGAATCGCCCACCCCTCACCACCCCCCTCATGTGGAAGTCACTTGTAAGAGAGTGTGGCGGCTCCAGACACCTCCTGCAGGCAGCAACGATGATTGCCTCCTAGGACATGCGCAAATCATTCAGATAATTAAAAATGTCTAGTGAATGGATGACAATGATGTGAAGAAAAGTAACTATTGTGACAGACATGACAAATTCAATGATCTCAGTTAAATTGTCCATATTATTGAGCTGAGAAACGTGTTAAATCTACAATATGGTTTTACAACAATATGATTTAAGGTAAACAGTCTTTACCATTTTCACCTTATTAAAGTCCAATATTTTGTACATTAGTCCAGAGGCATGAACACAGAAATATTTAGAACATCATAAATTATTGATTATCAAAGAGAAATACTGACATGATTTAAAATGTTAAAGAAAGTAGCTTATCATATAACTATACAGATTCGTGCGAGGACATATAGTTTGTCTATCTCCAAATTCATTCTCTGTCGAAGCAAACAAAGAAAGACATATTTGTCATTTACAAGTTATAGATTTATAAATATGATATACTGGAAAATGATTGAGAGGCTTGGTTCCTGAAACTGTCTTCAGAAACTAAGTTAGGGTTACCCTGGAAATATTTTATGCTGATAAAGTTGTGAAATATAAACTGGTCCATTTCCTAAGACTGGTATCATAGATTCTCTTCAAATAGAAAAGGAGAGTTAATTTGATAGATATGTAAATATACAACTTATAAATATCATAAATGGTTTGTTTTCTTATGCATAATTTCATAAAGGACAGCAATGAAAATAGTATGACAATTCAACTCATTCCAACAGCATTTTTGACAAATTGTATCAGCACATTTTATATTTGAGGTTAAAGCGGATATATTAGCAACTAACAATAATAATACAATTTGTCACAGTTTTAATACAAGAAAGTAGTATGGCATTGTTCAACTTGAAGGAACTCATGATACGTGTGCAGTCCTCTTAACCTGTTCATGTCCTCAAGTACAGCAAATGACAGTACAGTATTATGGAATACCTTTTGTACTCCATGAGTCTTGAACTTGTGTATATTGTACGCATGTGCATGATACACATGTGCATGATTTAACACGATACAGACGCAAAATACTGAACAAAGATTTTAAAGCTAACTTTTATTTAAAGAAATGGTACAAACAAAACGTTGAGAAGTTGGTTTAAGCATGCACAGCAAACAAAATGTGCATTTAAGAAATCAGGTTCTTGTCAGGTGGAAAGCACCTTATATGTAACATGTGCTTATATGCCATTAATTCCTGTTGGTTTAACTTTGTATTTTAGGCAAAGTAAACAATTAGATTGAGATAACAGGCTTTCATCCCTGTCACCGTGTTTGCCGTCACGTATCTTAGCGGATGTAGAAGAAACATAGAACACATATCGTCCAAACCGAGGCTGGGTGTCACGTGACACGCCGGGTGGAAATACACAATCGCGCAGCCGCAGAACAGACCTGTTTGTCGCCTTTCAGACCTAATAACCCAACTCATAATCCACGTGTCAGAGGGGAACGCTCCCCAAGGTGCCATAGTCTTTTGTGACAATGACCTTTCTCTTTCTGAGTTTTTCAGGCGGATGTGAACTTGCACGAACGATATAGACAAATCATGTGTAATTGACTAATGACAATTGAAATGTTTTATGTTTGCAACGCATTGGTGTTAAGCTTTCCATGTAGTTTCCAAAGCAGCTCAGAGTAAGAGAGGCATTTGGCTGAGTGGGGAGTAGAAACGGAAGTATGACGTCTCAGTTAACACGTGACCATCTGAGGGAGCTCTCATTTGGTGGTTGTCAGGTAGTCTGGGGGTGTGAGCATAGACAACCGCGTCACCCTGGCCCCAGGGTATTCTGACACCCTCTTTCCCATCTCAAGCTCACTGAAACACACTGCTCGCATTCTATGCACTGACAGGACAACTGTATTGTTTTTTCTTGTATATATATATATACTGACATAGTATATATATATATATATATATATATACTGACATAGTATATATATATATATATATATATATATATATATATATATATATATATATATATATATATATATATATATATATATATATATATATATATGTTAAGCCTGAAGAAGTCCCTTGAAGGACTGAAACATGTCGCAATAAAAGGTTTTAACTCTTTGTCACCACGGACTTTGTTGGATTACTTTTATCACCATAACACTGTATACAACTACCTTTTTACTTTGGACTATATATATATATATATATATATATATATATATATATATATATATATATATATATATATATATATATATATATATATATTGTTGTTTGCAAGATGTCTCTGTTGGTCTTTTTTCAGCAACATTGCTCCTAATTTAACTGAGAAAATATTTCTATAAATTGAAATGAAGCAAAAAATTTACAAATAAACGGAATATATCTATAAGCCTTTGTCGCAGCAAAACCAACAGAAAAGGGAAAAATACATAAGCAATATTTAGGTCAATCGTTTGTTGTTTATTTAAACCTTATCATGAATACTTATCATACTCTGTGACCTGAGCTTTTGATTCAAAATCAAACTCAATATGAGCTCAAAACTTTTCAACATATTCTGGAAACTAAATTATGATATTTCTACGATACTTTGCTCTTTGCAGTCACTTTTTGCCCTTTCCAATTCCATTGCACCTTTTAAATCTGG
Organism: Amphiduros pacificus; assembly: GCA_949316495.1. NCBI lineage: Eukaryota > Metazoa > Annelida > Polychaeta > Phyllodocida > Hesionidae > Amphiduros > Amphiduros pacificus. The sequence goes on along the minus strand of OX439003.1, from coordinate 43,207,390 downwards.
TGTCAAATGTGGCAAAAATGGGCCATGAACAATGATAGTGAGCGGTGTGACCGAGATAATCCAATGACTTTAAAGTTGAAAAGCCATGAACAATGAGCCCCAAAGGCGAAAGCTACATTACAAAGCGACATAGCATGAAAAGGGATACATTAAATCTATTTACGTTTTATTAATCTAACAAAACCTTTGAATAATTTTACAAATCTCTAAAAGTATGCACCATTTGCTGTGAAATATGCTATTAATGGTGATAAGTACGACTGACATTTCACCTGAAATAATCTTTTATGTTTTACGACGTATGCCATCATGTTTTCCGTAATCCTCAATCCGTTTGCACGCAGAAATAAAGCGGCTCACAGGATCTAGTACATCATGCAAGGTATTAACTCACTGGGTTTGAAGGGCATTTAGGGAAGGGAGATATTTTCCCTAATGGGTGGAGAGTGTTGTTTCAATCACTGGCCCTTACACTTCATGTATGAGGTCTGATGATTGGTTAGGACCTCTGTTTAATGGGCGATAATCTGTGACTTTTGGGCGGTATCAACATGACAAGGGCAACCATGTTGTCAGCCTATCGCGCGCCTATATTAGGCAATATTTCCTGATTGGCAGCTCCCTCAAGCGGGCGACATGACAACGGGCCACGACCAGGCACAATTCAATTAAGGGGTCTGTCTATAAAATAAATGTAACCAATTCACTGGTAATCCTGAATTGGCCGGATTTAGAACAGATAATGTCACGCCGCCATTTCTTTATGAGAGATTTATACTTTGCACTCGAGTCAAAGGGAGCAGCCTTTATTCATAATAGACAGAATAGAGCACAGTACTTCAATAACAGCAGTTAACCTAATAATTCTTTCTAAGCAGTTTGGATAGGACATTCTATAAACCTGCTTCATGTAAAAACTCCAATAAAGAATCAAATTTACCTTTTACCTGCATTAAATGTTTAAAAGTACACAGGCGCCATTCTAAATAAAAATGGGTTGCATGGAGAATATTCAGATGTTGACACCTACAGGTAATGTTCATTGTAGTAAATACTCAGATATTGATTTGGGTGTATTTTAAGTTCATATGTTTAACCAACTCTAACAATACAATATATAGTTTATATACATTGGAGACTCACCTATCTACAGGATACTGATTTGCTCTATCACTTCTGTTTACGACATCTCCAGCCCTTTTTGCTGCAACTCCACGGCACACCGGTGCAAACACGAACTTCCTAAAAATGACCAAAACAATCTGAATAAATGAAATTGTCCTTTTATAAAAACATTATCATTCAGTTGTGGTTATTATAGTCCAGCAACTTTTGAAGTCTTATTTATTCATCCGACCAACGCAGTAAATTTGCATACTAAAATGATTCAACACTGCATGCATTTCTCATTTTATTTTGTGTATGTTCCCACAAAAGTACAATTAATTCAGATAACTCACCATCTATTTTAAATTCTGATGAAGGGAGCAGTATTTTTATCAGTTCATACTATCAGAGGAATAATAAATGTTGACACAAAAACACACACAATATATTTATGATTACAGATTTGATATTCGAGGCATAATTTCGAAAAATATAAACCTACACCCCTGGGGCATTCACAAAATGATATTGATATAATTAGCTTTGGATCTAAATATTGAATGTGCTTCCTCACATTTAGTGTTCTGCAAGGACCTCTCTTCATGGCCCTCTGTTGTACTGAATATACATTCTTCATCTAATGGTCATTATGGACATTATGGATATAATCTAACTTAAAAACCTATATGTGAGTATTCCAAACAAGAATATAAATCATCATTGGGACCTTTAAAGGGGGAGCTAGAAGATGATGGTAAACCAAAACTATCTTTATTAACCTTTGTGAAATTGCATTTATTTTTCATGGTAATATTACATTGAAAACATTCATTGTTTTTTTATCCAACCAGATATTAATATGAACGAGACTATCGTGATTGTGAAAGTATTGCTAAAGCCTTTGTAAACTGAAACGAGAAGATGTGAGCTCGAGTGGAAACAATGCTCCTATCTACAGTTAATTAAAACTACCACCTTTCAAGTTGTCTTATGCAATCTAATTAAAGCACACAAAATACTTGATGAGTTTGAATGACTTTTATTACCATCAAGATTAACAATTTTGCCGTTGTGCGACATGATGATTCTTTATCATACCACAGTGTGACAATTGTGAAAAACCAGGTGCTGGAACATCAGTGTTTAGTGAGAACGGCATATTGAACGAAGGGCAAAAACAGGGGCCGAAATCTGTCTCTATGTATGACATCAGTCTACTGTATGAAGGGCACAAACATGGGTAGACATCTACCTCTATGTGTGACATCAGTCTACTGTATGGACACAAACAGGGGCTGACATCTACCTCTATGTATGGAATCAGTCTACAGTATGAAGGGCACAAACAGGGGCCGACATCTACCTCTATGTATGACATCAGTCTACTGTATGAAAGGCACAAACAGGGGCCGACATCTACCTTAGGGTGTTCCAAAATATCACTTTTTCATCATAGAGCTAAGCACATTTGGATTCCCATTCCTATTGACAACAAAATAAAATTCTGAAAATTACAACTCTCTACATGGATGGCTTCCTTCTTGGAATTGACCCCGAAAAATGGCTCAAAATACTGAAAATAGCCAGTTTTCGCCTTTTTTGTCATATAATTTAGTCAACCTCTTGAATTTTATTTACATGATAAGACTTTTGAAACTGGACCAGAATATCAATATTATGTGCAGCATCAGTCTTAAAGTACCATTTGTCAATTTAGTATTTATTTATTCATATTGAAATATATGAAAAAAGTACATTAATAGTCATTATCAGTACATGTTCTAGGTGCTACATGACTAAGATACAATCATAACATCTGTATTGAAATTTGGTTCAAATTTGAACACACTGAAAAACCTCTACGAAAAAAGTCATCCATATTATCCATTTGCTGTTTTGTTAAGTTGTGGAAATCTAGGATCTGGCGGTGGTGATTTACAATGAACAATACGTGATTCCGTCTGTCTGCATTCTTCACATAGTTCACATACTCAGTCACGTCTTTAATAGACCTTTCTGCACAGTCATTTACCACTTCTAGTCCATCCACTAGATTCTTGAATCTATCATATGATGGAACTCCCTTCCAATCCTGGGGAGTGAGCTGCATCCAGTCAGTCTGCACATCAAAGCGTTCAATCATGAGCCAAGATCTTTCTCCAGCAAACTCACTGAGATGAACGTCACCTGGCTGTCTATCTAGAAGTAGATGTTCTTTCATCTCTGGTTTCCTAGGTGGAAAGTCCTGTGGTCTACCTGCTGTCAACATGGCTGTGACAATGGCTGCTTTCTCAGTGGGGCTGGTTCCCTGTTCACACAGCTGAGCAAGTGGCACCATCTCCTCTGACAAATACCACATGTGCCTGAACACAGAAACAAGATCTTTCTCCAGCAAACTCACTGAGATGAACGTCACCTGGCTGTCTATCTAGAAGTAGATGTTCTTTCATCTCTGGTTTCCTAGGTGGAAAGTCCTGTGGTCTAACTGCTGTCTACATGGCTGTGACAATGGCTGCTTTCTCAGTGGGGCTGGCTCCCTGTTCACACAGCTGAGCAAGTGGCACCATCTCCTCTGACAAATACCACATGTGCCTGAACACAGAAACAAGCACACGTTGCACCAAGTTTGGATCAATGGGCTAAAAACAAGAAAATCTCAAATGACATGGCTCCATCTTATGATAGATTCAAGAATCTAGTGGATGGACTAGAAGTGGTAAATGACTGTGCAGAAAGGTCATTTAAAGACTTGTCAAAGTATGTGAACTATGCGAAGAATGCAGACAGACGGGATCACGTATTGCTCATTGTAAATCACCACTGCCAGCTCCTAGATTCCACAACTTAACAAAACAGCAAATGGATAATATGAATGACTTTTTGTAGTTTCGTAAAGGTTGTTCAGATTGTTCAAATTTCAATACAGATGTCATGATTGTATCTTAGTCATGTAGCACCTAGAACATGTACTGATTATGACAATTAATGTACTTTTTTTCATATATTTCAATATGAATAAATAAATACTAAATTGACAAATGGTACTTTAAGACTGATGCTGCACATAATATTGATTTTCTGGTCCAGTTTCCAAAGTCTTATCATGTAAATAGAATTCAAGAGGTTGACTAAAATATATGACAAAAACGGTGAAAACTGGCAATTTTCAGTATTTTGAGCTATTTTTCGGGGTCAATTCCAAGAAGGAAGCCATCTATGTAGAGAGTTGTTATTTTCAGAACTTTATTTTGTTGTCAATAGAAATGGGAATCCAAATGTGCTTAGCTCTATGACGAAAAAGTGATATTTTGGAACACCCTAATCTACCTCTATGTATGACATCAGTCTACTGTATGGACACAAACAGGGGCCGACATCTACCTCTATGTATGACATCAGTCTACTGTATGAAAGGCACAAACAGGGGCCGACATCTACCTCTATGTATGGCATCAGTCTACAGTATGAAGGGCACAAACAGGGGCCGACATCTACCTCTATGTATGACATCAGTCTACTGTAGAAAGGCACAAACAGGGGCCGACATCTACCTCTATGTATGGCATCAGTCTACTGTATGAAAGGCACAAACAGGGGCTGACATCTACCTCTATGTGTGACATCAGTCTACTGTATGAAGGACACAAACAGGGGCTGACATCTACCTCTATGTATGACATCAGCCTACTGTATGAAGGGCACAAACAGGGGCCAACATCTACCTCTATGTGTGACATCAGTCTACTGTATGAAGGACACAAACAGGGGCTGACATCTACCTCTATGTATGACATCAGTCTACTGTATGAAATGGACCAAACAGGGGCCGACATCTACCTCTATGTATGACATCAGTCTACTGTATGAAAGGCACAAAGAGGGGCCGACATCTACCTCTATGTATGGCATCAGTCTACTGTATGAAAGGCACAAAGAGGGGCCGACATCTACCTCTATGTATGACATCAGTCTACTGTATGAAAGGCACAAAGAGGGGCCGACATCTACCTCTATGTATGGCATCAGTCTACAGTATGAAGGGCACAAACAGGGGCCGACATCTACCTCTATGTATGACATCAGTCTACTGTATGAAAGGCACAAACAGTGGCCGACACCTACCTCTATGTATGACATCAGTTTACTGTATGTAAGGCACAAACAGGGGCCGACATCTACCTCTATGTATGACATCAGTCTACAGTATGAAGGGCACAAACAGGGGCCGACACCTACCTCTATGTATGACATCAGTTTACTGTATGTAAGGCACAAACAGGGGCCGACATCTACCTCTATGTATGACATCAGTCTACTGTATGGACACAAACAGGGGCTGACATCTACCTTTATGGATGACATCTGTCTACTGTATGAAAGGCACAAACAGGGGCCGACATCTACCTCTATGTATGACATCAGTCTACTGTATGAAAGGCACAAACAGGGGCTGACATCTACCTCTATGTATGGCATCAGTCATCGTATGAAGGGCACAAACAGTGGCCGACATCTACCTCTATGTATGACATCAGTCTACTGTATGAAAGGCACAAACAGGGGCTGACATCTACCTCTATGTATGGCATCAGTCTACTGTATGAAGGGCACAAACAGGGGCCGACATCTACCTCTATGTGTGACATCAGTCTACTGTATGAAGGGCACAAACAGGGGCCGACATCTACCTCTATGTATGACATCAGTCTACTGTATGAAGGGCACAAACAGGGGCTGACATCTACCTCTATGTATGACATCAGTCTACTGTATGAAAGGCACAAACAGGGGCCGACATCTACCTCTATGTATGGCATCAGTCTACAGTATGAAGGGCACAAACAGGGGCCGACATCTACCTCTATGTATGACATCAGTTTACTGTATGAAAGGCACAAACAGGGGCTGACATCTACCTCTATGTGTGACATCAGTCTACTGTATGAAGGGCACAAACAGGGGCCGACATCTACCTCTATGTATGACATCAGTCTACTGTATGAAGGGCACAAACAGGGGCCGACATCTACCTCTATGTATGGCATCAGTCTAAAGTATGAAGGGCACAAACTGGATGTGTGGTACTAGACGGCTTAAAATAGAATTGTAAGTATTGCTGTGCCCCATCTCCGCATACAGCGCTCTATGATATGGTCTACTTCCACAGATAAAGAATACTGACTGGACAGGTTCCGCACATTCTGCAGCTTATAAAACCTCGTTATGGGAAGCAAAACTCACCAGAGATTCTATTAACGAGTTTGCAATCGGTAATCAGGGAGTTTCAAATGCCATGTTTAATTTTACCTATCCCCAGGTATATGAAGAATGGGAGTTACCCATGAGAATTTGTCTTCTAACAAAAGTAATCAACGACACAACCGTGTTCTTTTTATCCTAAATATATTGAAGAATTATTATTGTAATTTGTTTCATTATTGTTATTGTAACATTATAACATTTATATTACTCTGTACTTGTTGTGCATGTCATATGTTACACTGTCACTACTGGTAAATACGTGTAAAACATTCAATACAGAGCAATGACTCATAATGCTAATTCATACACGTTCATACAATTTGTTAAACTCATTTTAGAGAAAACTACACTTCAGAACGCAATAGCTTAATAACTCAATAGCTTAATAACTAAAGAGTGCAAAAGCTCAGCCTTCGGTGTAATATAGAGGTCAATAGCTTAACCATTAGTGCAATATAAATAGCAATGACTCAGCCTAGGATGATGTGTGGTACATGTAATATGCAATATAAACTACAGAGAGAACTGCACGTCAGAAAGCTCATCCATAAATTCGCTATAGAGAGAAAGATTCAACATTCAATGCCTGAAGGAGCAATGACCCATCCTTCAATGCACTATGAAAGGCAATGGTCCATTCTTCAATGCACTCTGAAGAGCATTGACCCATCCCTCAGTGCACAATGAAGAGCAATGTCTCATTCCACAATCTACTATGGACGGCAATGTATCGTCCTTCAATGAGCTATTGAAAATGGCTCAACCTTCAATGCACTGTAGAGGGCAATGGCTCAAACTTCAATAACTACAGAGAGCAATGGCTAAAACTTCCATAACTACAAAGAGCAATGCCTAAATATTCAATGCTATACAGAGAGCAATCATCAATGCTACTACAAACATGTGTATCACTCCCAATACGCCTCATTTCAACTCCAGAAAATACGATTTACGCTTCAAATAATGCACAAGTCGAGCAAAGAAAGAGAAAGAACAGCTGCAAATGTAATAAGAACTTGAGCGATAATAAGCAGGTTACTCTCTGTCCTATCGCATATACAAATCTATCTATGTTTGACGCTTGTGCAGGGAGTAGTGATGTCATTGTTTGCAACTAATGATCATTAGGCTGTAATTCACAATCGCTGCCCTGGAGCTGATGAGAATCTCCGTATAGAGTACACAAACTCAGCTATAGCAAACACTAATTGCCTATTACTAGTTGTTCTCCATTAAGGACATATAAGTTGACCATGTACCAATATGCAAGTTTGTCTCTTCTATAAAAACTACTCCACCAAATATCACACGCTATTTTATTTCTAATCTTATCATTTTGCGTTATCTCCAATATCTCACAGGCAATGAATGGTGACGATAAATGAAATTTAACACATATAATGTCTGTTTAAATATGGTTGATTTCAAAGATATATGGACTAAGCATTCTATTAAACTCAAACTTCATATTTCTATTAAGGTTATCCAAAAACACTCAAAGAATGTATTAAATTGGCTAATATTGTTAGAGGTCAATTAACAGGTATTTCAATGTTGAAGATTAACATATGATATATACAAATGAGAGGGGCTGGATTTCAAATGTACGTATCAATTAATTTATGTATCAAATCTCACCTTCCACTTTGTCAAGATATAAACGTTTAGCTTTTCAAGCAGCATCAATAATTGACTTTAAAGAGAAAACTACATTTGTGTTTTGCATGTGTGTATATATGTGTAGGGATCAACGTCACTTTTAATATCAATTCAGTCATATCATGACGAGACTTAATTGTAGCAGATATAGTGCTGCCTCACTGATTTGTCATTGGGGAATACAATTAATACAAAGGCAACAAGGCTAGAATTCAAACCCACATCCTCGTAGTGGAAAGCAGTGAATGTGTATATGACTAGTGAAATTAGATATGAAAAACTTAAACTATCCTGGCATGTGCAATATATAATACAGAGAAGAAAGGTAGAACTCACGTGCAGTCGACTCTGCGGGCGTCTGTTGTTGGGCTCAGCAGTAAACACACGGCAAAGCTGAGCAACAGCGCACCAATCTTTTGCATAATAAACTGAAAGGAGAAAGAAAGGTTATTTTCAGATTAGGTTCAACAAAGTCTGTAACAGCTTGATATAAATTTTAACAAGTATCAAGGTATCAAGGATATATTTCACACATATATGCTCCGTGATCACAATATTATCATTGGTTTGGAGATCTCGCACAGTAGAACAGGCAATTATCTTCTTTGTAAACCAGCAAGAAAATAAAAAGTTTCGATGTGAATGTTTTTATAATAAATTACTTCTTGGCATCATTTAAAATAATACTGTAGAGAAATCAGAGAATTTGTATTTATTCTGCCTGATAACACATTTCATATTCCTTCAGTACACTTCCTGTTTGACCAAACACCATGTCCTTTGATCAGACTTACTGAATTCAAGGCACCACTTCTTTTGATGTTTCTTCGCATATTTTATTTATGTGGAAACTCCATGGCAAAGAATTCCTTAAAGTGTCACTTGGGTCATTTGTTTGCTTGTTTAATAGAATGATTGTAAATATTTTGTTTATGCTTGTAATAATCTTTTTTTTTTTTTAATATTGAAAAATAAAAGTCTACATGATAATGAAATCCAGTGAAATGTAATTTATATATCAAAGGTGTCAACATCTTGCTTAAAAAAGTACCCGAGAGTACAAAACCAATAAACAAATCAGATACGCGTGTTCAGCAATCAGATACGCGTGTTCAGCATTTATAAAAACAGGTGTGTGCTCTAACCCAATTTTGAAATATCTGTTTGCCACACAAATAGCGGGTTGACGGCGAACATGATGTATGCTGGCAAATATGGCAAACAATATTTGTGAACATTTTCCATATCAACATTTTATGCGATACATATTAATATGTATTCAATATTGAGCACTACTAAAAAAAATAGACATCATCATTTTACCGTACTAAATGCAGAACAAAGTTGTTATTAAGGAGCACACCGCCTCGAAGACAAATAGAAAGAAAGAAAGTGAGAGGCGAATAATGGCGAAATTGCCACCAAGATTACCAACTGTCATTTCCATCTTTGTTAAACTGTACATCGATTAATCCGCAGGTTTTATGTTTAAGGTACTCATCCATCTCAGCATGGAATAAGGTCGAGCACAAAGTGTGTAAGGGTCATCAATTCTGGTTACATCATATCGCAGGGTCAGCTATAATGCGCCACGGCATTTCAGGATTTATTTTGTCACTGGCAACCTTGATCGTATATAATAAATCACCGATGACTTGTTAAATCTGGTTTTACCTCAACACATCTCGGTCGGAATTGTTCAAAACATAGACCAAATGGATGTACTGATTATTCTTTCTTGTTTGGTTTATTAACATTTATTCTTATTTACCAATATGTGCATGTAGAAACAATGAATACATCAAATATAATGTACAGTGATGTAATACACAATAGGAAGGACTCTAGCATCCCCATCTTTCCCACCTATTTTTTTGATGCTGTGACAAAGAACACTTGAAGATCGATAATTATTCACCTATAAATGAAAGCTCATCTTATTATTCAAGGGAAATTATTATTAGGGAAATAAAAATGCTCTTTCTTGGATGTTCATGAAAAAGATAAGAACAATCTTAAATATAGCAATGCTACCTTCTGATTTGGTCTGCCTCTTCTTAGATGTTTATATTTTGCAAAGTCATAGTGTATGATTATATAAATATTTTCCCGATGCAATGAATCCTACCTCAATATACATGTACTGCCTGCTCAGGAATGTGACAGTCAGTCACAAATACTCTCCCTACCACAAAATGCTTTTAAAACCAAATGTGAATTCCTCTATACAGCCATAGAGGAGTTTCATTAAACAGTCCATATGGTATGAAAGCTAGCTAAATTCTTTTGCATTCCTCCCACGTGACACTTAACTCAGCTCCCTCAGAAGTGATACTATCTCATTGAGGCTACCGCGTCACTTCTGAAAGGGCCTCAATCATATCAAAACACCCCACCAAAAGATAAGCACAGGGCAATGATCGGGAAGGAATTCACACCATCTGTTTGGTAGTTGTAATAATCAAGAGAAAATCTCTCCTCTTTAAAGTACAGAATGTCTTGTATTTCCATGAAGCAGAAAACTCATATATTGGCTATAGGATTAACGAAATGAGCAGATTTTATTCCAGAATGATCATATGAAATCATAAGAACTGCAAATATAAACAATCTCAGCTTATTATCTTTTTGAAATGTGCTATTATTTCACATAAAGTGAAGGTTTCTATTTTTATATTGGTCATCACTCAAATACATCTTATAAACATTTGACAAACAAACGGTGAATGCATCAATTGTGCAACACTCATTAGTAGGGCAAGCGTAAAAACACCACATGGAAAACGGTTTAGTTCAGTGCTAAAAGAGCATTTGATAATTATGTATCTATCATCTCCCAAGTCTAAAAGAGATTAAGTATTTACGTATTTGCATATGTTAGGTTATTTGACTGATATCCATAAGAAATATCCATCGATAACTTTATGCATAAATGATAAATAGACGTTCCTTCTAAATGTCATCTCTACATACTCAACATAATCATCGTCTTACATTCAGTTTATAAACATCTTACATTCAGTTTATAAATGGCCTGAATGATCTCTGTACTTCACATAGTCGCATCTGAAGCAAATCACAAATACCTGCAACTATATGATGTATAATAAATCAATGCCAAATGGACGCAAGCTTGGAGATATTTTTTCACTTGACCTTTCACTTTAAAGCAAATACTGACGGAAGAACCTGCTACCATCTAGCGGGGGACAGGATGCCTCCGCATAATAACCTTAATACGGCTATGCGTCTTAATAACGTTTTCCCCCATTTCATTTCAGAACTAGTCATAATTGCCGTATCAGGAACTGGACAACTTCACCGAAACTTAGCAAGCATGACGTGTTATTTCGGTAAGAAAAATCAGCTCTAGTGGCATATTTGTTTGAGACACCACTGGAATATGGTTTCAGCCCTTACACGAACATCTAAGTCAATCTCGTGCTTTTCTTTTAATTAGGTCGACTGGCAAGTAGCCGATATGATCAACTAACCCTGCGCTTCGTGAAATATGACAATAAATCCTTTGTTCATAGAAATATAAATGCCCTGTGTTTAGAAATATAACACATGATGCTCATAAACTTTACAATTTCTCATGCCCTGAGTAATATAAACAATGCTCTTTCCTTTCAGAGCAACTCACTTGCCTATTAAGATAACACATGGTGAAACATGCCGGTATTTCTAACCGTGTGTTTGGTAATATAAACAAAGAGTTCTTTGACTTTTAACTCTTTTAATCAATTAAATGTCAATAATCCATTAACATAAATATTTCGATGGAGAACTTGATGTAGGAAGCAAAAATAAGCATGAATAGCATAAACAAGCACTTATAATAGTTATTGATATGTAACTGAACTTTACAGTAAAAATCGTTGACACCAACGTTTAACCAGGAAGATTATATAAAATAGATTTCTTCATGTAACAGAATATGATTATTTGAGAGAACTTTCCATGGCGGTTTAGGGAGGGTCAACTGCTACGTGGCAATTATGAGTAAGGAAGGGGGTTATGTGACTCCTAATTATCCACCAGATTGGCCCCTAATTAGCCACCAGAGTGGCCTCATTAATAGCACGTTGCTCCTGTTAAATATGAACTTCATCATTAACGATATCGCTGTGGGAAGACGAGAAACATGCACTTATCCGTGATAGAGTCAAATGCCTTTTACAAAAACATGTCAAATGACATGTTGACATGTAGTGATTAGATCTGGAGATCGTGGTCGATAATTCCGCCATGATCATAGGCCTATATAAGCAAGATCGCACAGCCCTATAGAGTCTGATATAACAAAAGCCTGGAACTTCAAAACATAAGCATCAGGGCCAAAGACAGCGTGATATACGCTCACAAAATAGATCTTGTAGCATATTTTGTAATAACATGTATTTCAATCACTTGATCTCTAAGTGTTTAGAATTCCCTCCTACAATATGAATTAAGTGTTTGGGCAAAAAGAATTATAGGGGCCTCATCATTTTGCCATCTTTGTTTTACAGATTTCGCGAATGCCCCTCCCCCCCACAAAATGGGTGAAAGCGCAACTTTCATTTTAGGTTCTGTCCACTTCAACTGCGACCAGATTTGCTTTCTCTATTATATTAGTAATTATAATGAATGATTTGCCATGAGATCGTAAATCATTTTGATTTTGGCGCATTACTGTTTAAATACTTCCCTTGTAACTTCTTCCGATATGAACAACTGCTGGACTGGTCAAGGAAGTCAATAAATAACGTGTGGAGATCAATGCAATGTTGGTCATTCACATGACAAGCAGGTCAAACGTTACAGTTGATTTGGGGTGTCGGCTTACAGTACGCCGCACAAAGAAATGACAGATCATCAAACAATACGGCCACACACTTGTATTACCCCAAAACATGCTATTGAAACTAATAAGACCTGACATGTGTCTAGCACTATGTTATCGTATTACGTCTATGTGTCATAATACAGTTTTCCCCCTTTGAAATTTACGTTACGGAGCTGGTCAATATTACCGTATCAGGAACTGAAAATTTGTGACAGAAGACTATTTCTCTAATAAGAGGTAGGAGGTTCAGAATTAGAGACTTGGCCATCTTGGAAAGTTTAATAAAATCTACACGAGACAAAGAGGAATGGTAAACTGCATATCAAGCAAGATGTTTCTGATTGCCAAATGTATAGGCAAATATACACTCTTTTCATCTGAGAAGATGGGGAAATTCTCGGTGATAATATATTGCAGGCAATGAAGTGTGGTATGTTACAAAGGGAGCCCTTAGCAGCGGCTTGGAACTAAATGTATCTTCGACATGATATCTTGCATTTAGAGCCACGTGGAGGAGTGTGTCACGTGGTCACATGTATCCTGGCAGACGACATTTTTCAGCCATGTGAATTTCATCATGTGGTTTCTCTGTCTCACAGTGCAGCAATTACAAACAAATGGTTTAAATTCCGCACCTACTTTAACAATGTCTTCAGAGCACAGGGGCGGATCCAGGATTTTTTTTTATCCCGGGGAGCTCAAATGTGCTCTGATAAAAAGCAGGGTGAGGGAGAGGGGCTCCAGTTCCCAAAAGTTCCCCTCGCCACAGACCCCCGGGGGGCTTCAGACCCGGGGGGGGGGGGGGGGCTTCAGCCCCCAAAGCCCCCCCACCTGGATCCGCCACTAGAGCACACCAGTGCGGCATGCATTTACTGGTTTGGTCGAGGATTGAGGAATTACAAATCATGAATGTGGAGAACCATTATTACTGCCAAAAGAATAGAAAAAACTGTTATTTTGAATAAGTAAAATAAGGTCTTGATCGAAACTGGCCAAAGTAAAGTTAGAATAAGAATTGACACAAATAATTTTGATATTCGATATCTGGTGTCTTGGTCAGCAGTTTCGTCTGTTCATGTTATATTAGCATATGATGTCAAAAAACGTATAAACATGTTTTATTCAACATCACCTTTTTTAGAGGATATTTATATTGACAGTGAGGAAAGTCTGTTAATGCAAGTATATATCTATGAATATCGCACATGAGCCGAGGCCCGAGCATGAAGGGTTAACCTGTTGTCCTTGCAAATCTATGACTCAGTGGGTTGTCATGTCAATGATCTGTGGCATGAAAGTTCAATGAAGCAGAACTATATCTGCCACAATTAGGTCTCGTCATTAAATAACTGAAATAATGTTGAGATAAACAACAAACTGCAAAATTGGGAAAATAGGTAGTGTGTGAACAATACTTTGATTACAATTTTTGATTGAAAAGGAAATGGCACATGCCTGTTACCTATATTGATTTAGTAATGTTAATATACAAAATGCACTTGGGCTGTATGACAATTTTAGGTGACAAATCTGTAAAACAAAAAAAGAATTATTGTCACTATTTGAAAAAAATTGGCTACTACTCAGAAATAATGAATATATTTATAGTGTAATCGATATTGTAGTCCAGAACCTTTTAAAAACATACAATGATAGACATTATTCATTTGGACCCCAGACATTCATATATCTTTACTGTCAAACATAAACACATAATTGCCATCGTTTTTCAACCTTTAAAACTTCAAAAAAATTGTTCCCATTAGAGAAACGTAAGATCCACTTTGCAAGTTTCTCAGGCTATTCAGTTTTATTTATTTGAAAGTATACCGCAAATAAATGGATATCCAATCACCTAATTACCAAATATAACAAATCTAGACACCGTTAATCAAATTGCAAAGACTAGTGAAAACCTATTAAATCGGTTAGAAGTAAACGACAAAAATAATAGTTTCAGGATTACCTAATTAGTTTCAAAATAAACTTATATTTTACTTTCTGAGCAAAGTGTGCGATTTATCTTTGTTTTGCTCAATAATGGAAAAGAAAAGATATCCGTCATCTGCACTATTAATATTCCGATAATACCAAGTTCATAAACATAAACACAATGCAATGTATTTAATTGGTTATAAATCATCTCCTATATGAACTCTTTCAGGAAGATGCACGTTTATTTTAAACATCATAATGAATCTTATTTCGGAAATGCTCATTATCCATGCTTTCATTGTATTCACAATAATACCAGACATTGGACCCTTTTCAGAATATCCCATCAATTATCAATTAAAAATCAAAATCAAATTAATCTCAACCTTTTATTATCAGATGAATAAATAAGATTTGGTGTACTCAAATTATGTAAAAAGGTTAATTAGAATAAATTCAAAATGAATTAAGTACACTAATTTACTACCATATACAAGTCATACACAAGCAGGTTTACACGTATTGCAAGCAGAGTGTCGTTTCATTATGTTTACATATCAAAATATTTACACATCAATATGTTTATTGATTACTTATTTATATTTACAAGAATTGGAATATCAATCAATTTCGTTATGTATATTTAAGCATATTTCATTGTAAATATGATGTATTCCTTATAAGAGAACAAAACACAATATTTTAGAATGCAGAACATGTTTCCTAGCATCATAGTTACTTATCGGACATATCAGTTTATACCTATCTGTATTTGACCCAACAAATTATCGAGAATGAAAAGAACCCAAACGATTCTAAACAATATCTACGGTAATTTTGTCTTGCTTTAGAAATATCTACACCAGCAAAAAAATGAAGAATGACAATTCAGTGAAAGCATCAGTACCTTATACATGTTGATGTGAACTAGTGGAATTCGCATGTCCCTCCTGGCCTATTCACGAAGATACTCCCCTTTGATTGCGTTCGTCGAAGCTTTCATATCAATACATAAGGTAGTTGGCGTTCAAAGTTAATGTAGTCTTTGACAGGACAACCGCCAACTCCTCACCAAACAGACTCCGCCCCCATTTCCTATACGTTTGTTACTGGCTATGACATTATGCTCGATAATTGAGGGAAAGAGCACCGCCAAACTGTCAATATACTTCATACAACAAGTGCCACCGCTGCATTCATCACCGATACATGCTTAAGGTCGTATATAAATGGAAGTCACTTAACCAAACTCAAATGTCACTTACCTCGATGTGAAAGTCCACACTTTGGGACTATAATTCAACATAAAATCATTATATGTTTTAAAGTATTGATTTGAAAATTCATCTGAAATGTTTGAGTTTGATACAAAGCTGCCTTAATTGTGTATGTCTAGTAATGGTTGTACCATACACACATCAATATCCTAAAACCTTTAAGGAAACAATAATAGATATTTCCATCAACTTGTACCTATCAGAAACAAATAGAGATGAACCTAATTTACACCCATATCCTTCATCTCCTAACCTTCGCTATGCCATGATAGCATTTGATATCTAAAGCAAGTCATTTTTTAGATTTATGATATAATTTTAACGGCTTTAGACTTTTTGTGAGCGCCAAACCTTCGTTTAACACAATTTTGAAGTAAATCATATTCGTCAGGCTTCAGATTCACTCCCTTCCCTCAAAGATACGGGTCCACGAAGATTAACAAGGGATTGAAACAGTCAAGTCTTCCGAGTGAGATCACTGTCTTCATATTAAGAATCCCCTCAGAAACATTAATATTGAATAGATATGAATATCTGGATAACAGTTTGAATATGATATTGATTTTATGAATAAATAATGATATGACCACAGTGATCAATGCTTTACCTTTTCCAGATTTGATGACCTAAATAGTATACACTGTTTATAGTGCTTCAATAGTTTTCATGATCACAATGACTTTTACAGATTGTTAACTTATAATTGTATTCTGCTCGCCTTACATTACACATAAATCTTGTTTTTTCTTTTACTATATCTTAATGGGCCAGTACTTTTGTTCAGATATGATGACCTAGATTACTTATGTATCAAATCTAATATATGTTCATCTCCATGTCTCATTGTTTCCAAATGTTTGACCTACATTTCCTAATTGTATGAAGTATGTTAGCCTGGGTGCCTACCACGTGATAAACTCAGAGAACACGGATGCCTAATGATGTAAACATAAACACAGTTATTTGTGTCTCATTCTGCATAGACCCACGGGCCAGAATGCCATGTTCTGTTAAATCGAATTCAGTAATAACAGACATTATGACTATCTCTGCAGACCAAAATAGGGAGAAAAGAATGTAATTGTCTGTGTCATTAAAAAAATGAGATCGTCTTGTTTGGACACACAACGCTACTGAAACACGATAAGATTTATGAATTCATATCTGATCGACCTAAGAATAGAATTGCTTTTTTTAATAGGTTAGTTTTGAAACGATTATATTAAATATTCTTTATGTAAGAATCAGGGGATAATGTCAAGAAAGAACTATATGTTTGTATTAACGTACATTTAACGATATCTGAGCTATATCAGGAAGGATGATAGCCCGTCACAGGAGCTAAATGCCCTGCTCCTTTCGCAGAGTGACTGGGTGTTTCTTTTACATTATGCAATGAAATGTGCCCCAGTTTTAGATTGCATAACGAGAAGTAATGCCCAACTTGTAAGCATTAGATGATTATCGTAAGAACGTTAAAGATTTGCAATGAAATTTAGATCATAATTCAAATACTGTCACACACTCAAATATAACAAAATTTGTTTGATTTTATAATGATTTGATACGGCATGTGAGAAGGTAAGAAGTAGTTATACGACAGAATCACTAGGACTCATTTAGATTGATGTACAGATTGAAAAAAAATTCTATTTATGAAATACTTAACAGTTTGCGACTGGAATTAATATGATCAAACCATGTGGTTTAGGTTTTCTTTATTTTTAGTTAAAACAAATTGAAAAATGTATGGATATATTTTACTCACACGCTAATTAGAATTTAATCATAAACTGTATTTGTTGGGCAAGAAATTTCATTGGGTGCTGAGAAGAGACAATTATAATCTAGCTTCACGAAATAGTTACCATCCAGAACACATGACCGCCGTGGAAGCGGTCCTCAGGTTCACATGTCACATAGCCGTGTATTGTTGAATCAGCAAAACATAGCTATTTTATCAATTGGAGTTTGAGATCATTGATTTCTGTAAAATCACCTTTTCATATATATTGACGTTTTATGGATTTAGATCTCTACATGACATATCGCACCAAACGGCTTTAACTTTGAGATCAAATTAGAAAAATTGGCGTCCACTTTCATCACACCTTAACATGCCTGAGCTTAAATTATCTCAGCCGCGCCTATGTATAGACATTTGGAGACAATATAGCCTCAATCATATAGCCCATGGTGTGTATTTTCAGAGCTTATTTCTGTGGCTACCTTAAAAGGGGGCTTTGGAGCGCTAATCGCCGAGATGAGACCAACTCACAGTGGGAGGTGCGCCGCCACACACCAAAAGGGACGCATAAAATGTAATCTGCTCCTTTCTGCCCCAGGGTCCTTTTGATCAAACAAGTCAATAAGCTCCCGATAGCAGGTCGATAGCCTGCAATGATGCTTCATATAGCCTCCAATTCCACACTTCATAATTGAATGTGTCAACAGGACAAAATGCTTGAACCATACTATCAGGAAATTATCATTTTTGCCAAGCTCAGCTCCAACGATCATCAAAATGTGCTGCATGTGCAACAACAAATACAGCGACACCTTGCGTGATCTTGCGTGACAAATTTGATGGTCATGTGATCTCAACCTCTTGGTAATTAAGGGTACACTGTATTCTCCAATCAGACACACCATAAAACATTAGTTTTTATAGGATCTTTCTGAATTAATAACAATGATGATATACAATTGGACCTTTTGATCTTGTCAGTGCAGTCTAAATTTGGTACTTAAGTTTCCAACTGTATGGACAAAGAAAAGAGAATATTATTTAAAAAACCACAAATGAACACAAACAAGGAGCATTGAACACTTTTTAATCTAACGAATATTTGAATATATTCATATGTATGATTTTAATTATTGCTATGTAAGGATATTTTATTATTTTTTATTGAAAATCTATTGCGTTTGTTTAAACAGTACAGCATATACTGTAATTTCTTACTTTGAGGACATTTTCCTTTTCTCAGAGATATTTTAACATTAAAAGTATTAAATGTCTCTTCTCTTTTAGATCAAAGAATGTATTTCTCAATTTTAATGATAACGCTCAAATGATGTGGCAAATCTATTTTCCAACATTGAGCTGCAACATGGCTATTTGCACAATGCAATACATACAATATTAGCAGGTTTTAACTGACACATCTGATAATATACGTAATAAATGAGTATGAAGCTCAAGGGCGGGTCATCGGATCTTAGTCTATGGAAGCAATGCTCATTAATGTGATATGTAACAATACATGAATCAAAACATTGTCCCTCCCCTACCACTGTACAATATCCTGGGCCTGATAACTACGAAATGTAGACATGTATTCCTCCGCAGGATCACTGTGGGCTTTCTCAATCCGCGTTCTATGATATCTGTGGGAGACAGTATTTAATTAATCCGATTTTCTCGTAAACAACTGCAATCGTAAATACAAAATCAGCTTTGAAGCTACACCTTCTTTGACACATAAGATGCCATGATCTGGCAAGGTAACGCAGAGATCTCGTTCTCACGTGCCAAACACGAGAGTTCGTTATAACGAGGCTGCCTGCAACACCAGCTATTGGCAATACTCATGGGGGAGGAGGAGTCTCTCAGAACCAATCCTACATTTAACTAGGAACTATTCCATGCAAGCCTCCCCTCTTAAGGTCTCACGTGTTGTAAAGGAAGTCATGTTTGGAAATTCCTATATATATTTTAAAAAGCTTACACTAAAACATGCCTTAGATTTAATTGAAATTTAGCATGCACATATATATATATTTACTTTAAGGTAAACTACTTTGAGGTTTTCTGTAATGAACTGGCAAGTATACTTATTGTACACATGCCGACTTTTAATAAACATGAGGTGATTTCTGTACAAATTTCAAATTAGTTAATCTAGTAAATTATATATATCTAGTAAATTATATATATATATATATATATATATATATATATATATATATATATATATATATATATATATATATATATATATATATATATATATATATATATATATATATATATATATATATATATATATATATAAATATATATATATATATATAAATAAATAAATATATATATATATATATATATATATATATATATATATTTATATATATATTCGGCTAATATGTGACGCGATTGTGTCCATTTGTTTTAGCCATGTGACCTAGTTGACCTTGTCAGTCAGCCAATTGCCTAAAGCGACACCTAGCGTGACCTAATAGTTGGCCATATGACCCCTACCTCTCGAGAAATGAGGAGTGAGGGCACAGGGAAACCTTCAAGCAGACATTTCCCAAGTATGAACACCTGAGCAACAAGAACATCGTGTCACACACCACTCTATAACTGTTGTCCTTTATATATTTATGCCATGCCGAATGACGAGGCATGCCGGAGTTGGGTCTGCAAATGGCCTTTGTCACATTTATATCCAGAGAAGAGAAAGTTACCACAAGAAGTAAGAAAGAGCGCCAGTGAATACGACATTTCAATATTCTGTCTCATTTTATTCTCACTTGAAGTGTGTAGATATGTAAAGCTTATCATCCATGGGGCATTCTGATATGTATAACACATGATGCCCAGATTTGTGTTTCAGAGGTGGTTATAATAATAAATCTAAGTCTGCCATCCATCTCAGTCTGTCTCATTCACCTCTGGGCATGATCAGCTTCGCGTTCCAATCGCTTTCCCCTCCTCATATCTTCCTCGCGAAATAAAAGGGAAAAAAACTAGCATCTTCTTCCCCTAAATCCAAAAGACAGTCTCTGGACTATTAATATGTAAATGTAACACAATTGGCTGTCACATACATCATAGTTTGAGTATGGTCTCATTAGCTTCCGTAGCCGACCTTAAGCGGGAGGTGATGTGAGGCACTTCATTCATAAGTCATCCCCTCCTCCGCAACCAGAGGGGTCCTAACCACTGGGAATCACGCCCGCTACCCAAACCTAATTCCGCAGATTCTCCTAATTCAATAAGAGGCAGGCAGCATACTCGGGGGAGTGGAACCTTGGGGGAAGGCTGGTGGCCCACCTCCGGGAATTCTCACACACACTGGGCAATGATGGAGGACACATCATCTCCATTGTTTCTTAAGTACTGCAGCAACTGTGTACTGTAGGTGTGTGAATAATAGAGCGGGTAGTGATAGATCACGAGAACCGCTACCTCAGGACAGGTACAAATATGCTGCTCTTTGCAAGTGTGCCACTGCTCTTTTCTCTGAAGTTTCAGATTGAACAGTGATGTTTTATAAAGTTCCGGTGAAGGTAAAAAAAGAGATAAAGGTGACATTTATATAGCGCTGATTCCAGACATTGTCTGCTCATAAAGCTTGGTAGTAACTGGGCAGGATTCGAACCGGGAATCTCTGGGTCTCAATGCGAATACTCTGCAAATTGAGCTTTTTCGACCAGAGCATGATGTTTTATAAAATTTCTGAATTCCTATGAATTGAGTAACGTATTTCCTGGGAAAATTGTGATATAGAATTTTGTGTTTTAGGAAAAGGTTGTGTGAAATAATCATTACGAGGAGTGTTTTCTTAAATAGATTCTAATTATATTGTGTTAAGGAATATTCCAATACATATTGTACAGCTCTCAAAGACCGGTGTTGGTTATAAATTGCAACCAGTAGCAACGGGTAGGATGAAATCTTCACCAAAGACACAAATTGACAGGAGAAGACATATGTTATTGGCACCCGCAAAAATGTCAGGAGTAGTCCCCATCCATCAATGGTAAGGGTAAGCTGATATACCTGTTATCTCGCAGTAAATAATCAGATATAGACAAGCATGCTTTCAGGCCACCAACTCATCTTCAGCCAGGGGAAGACATATATGATTGCCACCCATCAATCCATAGTAAGGGGAAGACATATATAATTGCTACCCATCCATCCATATTTAGGGGAAGACATATATGATTGCCACCCATCCATCCATA
The DNA here is from genome assembly GCA_949316495.1 of Amphiduros pacificus. Lineage (NCBI taxonomy): Eukaryota > Metazoa > Annelida > Polychaeta > Phyllodocida > Hesionidae > Amphiduros > Amphiduros pacificus. The sequence continues at coordinate 43,185,343 of OX439003.1, read as the reverse complement.
GTTATGCGAAGACATATATAATTGCTACCCATCAATCCATAGTAAGGGGAAGACATATATGATTGCCACCCATCCATCCATAGTTAGGGGAAGACATATATAATTGCTACCCATCCATCCATATTTAGGAGAAGACATATATGATTGCCACCCATCCATCCATAGTTATGCGAAGACATATATAATTGCTACCCATCAATCCATAGTAAGGGGAAGACATATATAATTGCTACCCATCCATCCATAGTTAGGGGAAGACATATATAATTGCCACCCATCCATCCATGTGATAGTTAGGGAAAGACATATCTGTGTGCAACCCATCCATAGTTAGAAATTTCTGTATATCTGTTTGCCTCCTACTTTCAATCCACATTGAAGACAGACATTCCACCCACCCACCTAGAGTAAAGGTAGAAAAATATATCTGCTACCCATCCGACAATGGTAGAAAGTCATCTTTGCAACCCATTCATCTAGAGTCAGGGGTAGACATATATATTTGTGACCCATCCATCTAGAGCCAGGGGTGGACATATATATTGCAACCCATCCATCTAGAGTCAGGGGTAGACATATATATTTGCGACCCATCCATCTAGAGTCAGGGGTAGACCTATATATTTGCATCCCATCAATACCCAGCGGTGGGCAGGTATTTTTCCCCCTAACAACACAGGCTTCACGGAGGAATACAAAACCTTCCAGGGACAATGTGTATATAATCAATCGACGTTTCATGATAAAGGAAGCAATTGTCCTTACGTCACATGCAATATTCTACTTATACCAAAGTTTGATAAAAATAAACCATTATTCCCTTCCCTATTCGTAAATATATATGTATGTGCACAACAAGAGTACAGAGTTAACATTATGTATGCGAAACCTAGCCTTGAAAGGCATATGTGTTACGGTTCAAACTGAGACCCTAGTGAATTAATTAGAAAATCACACACACACACACACACACACACACACACACACACACACACACACACACACACACACACACATACATATACACACACACACACACACACACACAAACACTTCAAATATGTACATGGACACAATGGTCATTTAGGTTCAAGATGAAAATTGGGAAATGAAATTGGGAAATGAATTTTTTCAGACCATATCAGAAATGATGACCTTCAAATAAATTTGTTTTGTTTGAAAGTTACACTGGCGGGTATGGGAGTTTAACCCATCACCTCCACTCCTCTGCTTATATGTGTATTCAGAATTGAGGCACAGATCCATTGCTCTACGTACCGACTGCGCTAATGAGGTTCCGATTAGGGGTTGTGCTTAAATCAATGGGAATATCTTGTTGTCCTTAAAATCATTTTGGATTCGTGTTTGTAAGATTGAGCAAAATTAAACTTCACTTTTCAGGACTTGTGAATAAGACAGCTTGCTAAAAACTAATAAATACACGGTATCATTTGGAAGGTCACGGTATCATTTGCAAGGTCATTAGGAATATTGAAAGATTATGTATCAAAGTAACTCACTGATTAGTTTGGAAACAAATAAATATTTCCTCGTCTTCTACTGCAAATACAAAGCTTTGCGGTATCAGCATAAATAATATATATATATATATATATATATATATATATATATATATATATATATATATATATATATATATATATATATATATATATATATATATATATATATATATATATATATAATACTAAGAAGCAGATTTTTAACCCTACAATGAAGAAGACTATTTCATTCATGTTTGACAATAGGATCTCTAGCGTTTTGTTGCTATTGTAAAGCGACGGAAGCCATTGCCTAAACACGTACGCTTGCATGCCTCATATATGAAGAATTCAATGTCTTTCCTAAAGGTTTCAAAATCAATATACAAACACAAATATACTACTTCAGGCATATGCACGAATAAACGTATCATAGACATCAGCAATTCAATTATTCCTGTTTTAATGTTAAACAATTTTGAAGCGGAATTAAACATATTTAACTGTTTAAATGAAACTCATTTTGAACATTTTGACAAAAAAGAACGCACATACTCAAAAACTGTTAAAAAATATCACGTCTTAAACAATTTTTATGTTAAAAAGGCCCATTCAATAATAACACAGTCCAAATGAATGGCTGTGAGACCAAACCGTTTACTTCACCAGGAGACAACACAAAAGGACCAGCTCATATTTTTATGTAAATGTTGATTAAAAAAATTGAATAAAATAAACATATTGGCTATTGTAGAGTATTGGTTAGAAAACATAAATGACGGCTGTATGGAACCAAATGCTTCAATGAGTATTGTTTAATAAATCACATGGAAATAATAAAGTAATTACAGATAATGAATTATCATTAGCTCGATTAATTCATTTTCACCTGGCTTATGAAGCCTATAAATGCGACCTGACAGATTTATCAAAAACAATTTAATAAAACGTGAACTGACTTTACAAGTTGTATTTGAACACTTAACTGAGAATTTAAATGATTTCCTCGTGATCAAAATCCGAGTTGTTTTTGATTTTGCCGGCAAAGACCATGAATTATGGGAGAAACTAAAACAGTTTCGTTCATATTTTGATCCCACATTGAAAAATCACATCCGGGGAACTTGAACGTGTCACAGATCAAAGATGAAAGGTGTCCATGCAGAAATTTAATTGGTCGCAGAGGAACTTCGTGATCACAATGTGCTTCCGGTTTACAATATGCTTCCGGTTGAGAGTTGATTGATTGATCGACATGGAGACAGATTGGAATCTCCTCATTGTAAATAAGCAAAACAAAAAGAGTCATACTCCCGTATACATCTGTGTTTGTACGATGCATATGATACCCACTCACAGTGTTGATAAATTCTTGGTAGATTCATTGGGGGTAGAAAACGCAACGCCTAGCAATTCAGCAATTGTGAAAGTGCCCCTTTCATGTTATTACCTTTTTATCACCTTTCTGTAATTCATCTTTATGTCTAGTATTAAAATGCAGCCTGTCTATAACAAACTTAGTCTCGCTTGTATTACTTACATTCTGATATCCATTTCAATGTTTCACAAACACAGATATCGGATACATTATTACGTTTTTCTAGTAACTGTATTACCATTACGAATTTTAAACTTTACTTTGATAAGATTAGCAAATACGGTCATCAATATCATGTTTTCTTAATGTTTCTTTTGGGATGTGCTAAAAAAATTACTAATAGGTCAATTCATATTGTCTTTTATAAAAAAAACAACAGTGACATATACATTTCTGCAGAGATAAAATGCACGCTTCCAACATATGCGAATATGCCTGCGGTTATATGTAAAACTTTCCTGAGTAACGGTGACTTGTAAGAAAAAGACACATTGAGAGAGAAGTTGTGAAACCTTAGAGGCGCCCTCTGCCGTGACGTCACGCAACAATTCTCACGGCTTATGACACACAAGTATGTTATTTTCTGAGAGAATTGAATGAAAATCAGTAAAAAATCAATGTAAGATATTGAACACTTAATGCGAAGACAGAACATGGATCTACATGTATATCTCTTTAAAACATAATACCTGCAACTTGGAGTGGCGTACAGAAGTCATGTCCGTTTTCGAGGCATCACCTTTCCGCTTAAATCATGGAATTGTTGTTTAGGAAGTCTAAAGCTAAATATATTTGAAGTTGAAATTATTGAACAGGTTGTCCAGCGTTTGAGGGTCTGCGCTGTCTTGGTGCGGGTTGAGAGGTACGGAAGAAGGCATCTAAGCCATCACTTATAATATATCCATGCGCTGCTTAAATCCCCAGCCGCACTACGCAAGCAACTCACAGCATGCATCCTCCCAACTCACAACTGCCTAGCCACGCTACACATACACACTCCATCTCATCCTCCCAACTCACAACTGCCTAGCCACGCCACACATACACACTCCATCTCATCCTCCCAACTCCCAACTGCCTAGCCACGCCACACATACACACTCCATCTCATCCTTCCAACTCACAACTGCCTAGCCACGCCACACATACACACTCCATCTCATCCTCCCAACTCACAACTGCCTAGCCACGCCACACATACACACTCCATCTCATCCTCCCAACTCTCAACTGCCTAGCCACGCCACACATACACACTCCATCTCATTATCCCAACTCACAACTGCCTAGCCACGCCACACATACACACTCCATCTCATCCTCCCAACTCACAACTGCCTAGCCACGCCACACATACACACTCCATCTCATCTTCCCACTCACAACTGCCTAGCCACGCCACATATACACACTCCATCTCATCCTTCCAACTCACAACTGCCTAGCCACGCCACACATACACACTCCATCTCATCCTCCCAACTCACAACTGCCTAGCCACGCCACACATACACACTCCATCTCATCCTCCCAACTCTCAACTGCCTAGCCACGCCACACATACACACTCCATCTCATCCTCCCAACTCACAACTGCCTAGCCACGCCACACATACACACTCCATCTCATCCTCCCAACTCACAACTGCCTAGCCACGCCACACATACACACTCCATCTCATCTTCCCACTCACAACTGCCTAGCCACGCCACAAATACATACACACTCCATCTCACCCTCCCAAGTCACAACTGCCTAGCCACGCCACACATACACACTCCATCTCATCCTCCCAACTCACAACTGCCACGCCACGCCACACATACACACTCCATCTCATCCTCCCAATTTACAACAGCCTAGCCACGTCACACATACACACTCCATCTCATCCTCCCAACTCACGACTGCCTAGCCACGCCACACATACACACTCCATCTCATCCTCCCAACTCAAAACTGCCTAGCCACGCCACACATACACACTCCATCTTATCCTCCCAACTCATAACTGCCTAGCCACGCCACATATACACACTCCATCTCATCCTCCCAATTTACAACAGCCTAGCCACGCCACACATACACACTCCATCTCATCCTCCCAACTTACAACTGCCTAGCCACGCCACACATACACACTCCATCTCATCCTCCCACTCACAACTGCCTAGCCACGCCACAAATACATACACACTCCATCTCATCCTCCCAACTCACAACTGCCTAGCACTCCTTTTCATCCTTCTTACTAATAACTTAAAGAAACGATACTTTATAATGATCATTTATGTTTTCTTTAGTATCACACTGTTTACCAAATCATTTCCACACGCACATTAAGTCTAATCTGAATGATGTATTGTTTGAATGAAAGAATCGGAAATGCAATTGAAATATATATATATGACGTCATAATTTCCTTTGATCTAGCGATGCCTTTCTTATACTATTCAATGTCCTTGCAAACAAGATGGACTAATAAACGTATCAACAAGGAAGGCAAATATGACAATGCATGGTTTTTCATGAAATATTACAATAAGAGCGATCTATCATGAAATATGACAATCACTGTGCTCGGTCATAAAATATTAATAAAAAGTATCGTTTTTCGTGAAATAAGGATAAAAGGTGTGGTCTAACATAAATTATCACAACAAAGTGGTATATTATATTTCATGAAAAATGTGTACCCTACCCTTCAGTAATACCGAGTTGACAAATCGCTTTTAGATACCACCCTTTCTTCATCTGTTCTTTTCATGGAAATGTTATATCTGACAGTCATATTTCCTGATTGATCTTTTAATTGATGGCTAAGTTAGACATTTCAAAAAAAGTATATATCTTCCATTGGGTTGTTTCTCACTCAAACCAGGGATCCATATCTGGTTGTAAGGCCATGGTTTGAGTCGTCGTGTCCATGTGATTATACAATAGAGGGATCTCCAATCACTCTTTGAAAAGAGTAGAGCATTAAATCCAAGTAGCGGGCTACTATCGGAAGTAATATAGCATGAACAGTGCTAATTTTTTTTTTACAAACAATCAAAACCCTAACAGTGTCACCTAACAGTGACGATGCATTTAAAATCCAAAGAAATCTAAACATAATTGCTTTGTGACGGATTAATAATCATTTAGGAACCAGGTGAAGGATGTAAAAAAGTGGGAGATGAAAAGATGGGAATGAAAAGGAATGAAAATGAAAATCCTCTTATCTGAAGGCATTTTCTTCATTGGGTAGAATAAGAGATATATAACATGCTTGAAGCCGTATGTTTATGAAAGGGTAAAAATATGCCACATTTAATCATGAAATTTCGGGATTATTATATCAAATCCAGATTGCAAATTTTCAACCATGCATCTATTCCTTGGAAGTTTGATAACTAATGTAAAGACACTAATGTTGGTATTTTTTCACAAGATATAAAAACATTGATGATTGTGTTTCCGGTTTTAGGCAAGTCGAAATGAATTTGATATGTCACAGTCTAAATTGGAACTATATTTTACTACAGCACAGCAACTATACCTTACAGATATTTACTCCATGATTGGAAAAACTTTTTGTACACATGCATGAGGTGACGAGTGATAATTTCAACTATCTTAATGTTTAATCATGCGGTTCAGAACAGGGCGTATTAAGAAGGTCTTCCTACTACCATTAAAGGGTGAGGCACCATTATACAGGAACTTTCCTCACATAAGCCATTATATTTACAGGTTTGTGTTGAAATGAATATCTTCCTGGGCTCATCCCGCTGTCTGGACTATTGACATTAGCACGAACTTACCAACCTATACACAGATTCTTGCGGGCCTGTTCCAAATAAAGGCTTGGAAAATTCAAGGAAACAGTTAGTGCAAAACAATAATAGGTCTATCATTTAATGTGATGTCAGATCTGGAAAAGGCTGGTATAATATTTGAGGACAATGTCATGTCAAAAAGGATTTCATCATGATGTTAAAATTCTATTTTCAATCAACCTGCATCTTTCTTCAAATGTTCCGCAAATGATAGAAAGCTGAAACAGAAAAATGATTAGGACAGGAAAAGTGATACAATGGAAGGAATGAAATAAAACAATAGCTTAAACACATTAATCAAGATCTGTTAAGATTCTGTTTGACAGAATGCAAAAACAATTATTACGATAAGCTTGTCTTAATGTGCATTATTTTCAAAAGTGATTTCCAAAATAACAGATAAGATGATCCACCAACAAATTGATGGATTATACAACAAACGCGTAAAACATTTGTGTTTGGAGTTTGTGTTTGGAGTTTGTGTTTGGAGTTTGTGTTTGGAATTTGTGTTTGAACAATGTCAATTTATTGGTTTAGTTTTATTCAGTTTATTACGCAATAAAAAAATTAAAAACCAATCACTGCTCAAAACAGGAGTTCGACTACAAATTGTCCTTTAAAGAATAAGAAAGATTTTTTTGGTTCAAACTGTGAGAGACATTAAAAGTATTAGAATGTTATTCCAATTTTTAAAAAGTATGGGAAAAGTACAAACTGCACATGACGATTTCGGCACAGCATGTGTACTTTAAAGTAGCTTGACGTTCTCAAGAATAAATACTTAAGAAAGTATCGTGCTGATTTAATGCACATTCTAGTTTGGTTGAATGAAAAAATACTATACTTAGATTGTTGATTTGCTCTTAGATGTCATTCGTTGACCATGCTTGCTGTCAGAGCCAAGTTTCGATTCCTTGTTTGTGCGATTACTTTGCTCATGCTGAATGTTAATATTTACTCATTACAATCCGTTCCAAGAAACATTTGTTAAGGTCGTCGTACATGTCACCATGTTTTTGTGATAGTGCAATATAAAGATGTCCAGTCACTCCTTGACGAGAACAAGGCATTTAAGCCCAATAATAGGCATTTATCTGATCCCAAAAATACAATGCCTGCAGAACTCTGCAGCAAGTGTAGTGGGGAAGATAAAAAAATAAGATCACATATCTGGGAATCTGAGAGAATGTGCCAGACGTGACTTAAAAGGCATTCCCTTACCTGCGAGATTTATCTATTTATATATTGTACCACATCATCGTTTGCATTCTAATCAAACATGGACTAGCCCCATATTCTTTGCAATGTTCACCAACCTGGCTCCCCAAAGCGTGAACTTGTATGGCACACAAAACCATTTCCGTCAAACAACATTTTGACAAATAATTATTGTTCCGCGTAGTGACTAGGCTGACACGTGCCGATAAAAGCCTCGTCTGTGGTCACGTGAGCGAGACTTGCGCTAAATGACTGGTAATGGGTTGGCGTCTACCACAATACAAAACAATTCACACCACATTTTTATGGGCATAAGCTACTGTCATATAATCAAGACAAATAGTGGCTGATGATTCAAAATTCTATTAAAATGGCATTAGACATCTACTCAATGACACCAAATTAATGAAGTTTGTAAACTTCAACAAATTAGTACAGATCATTGGATCATATTCCAAGACAATTCCAAATCTTGAAATTAATCCTTGATGTCTAAAACCGTATTCATCTCAAACATTAATTTATGAACTCATTAGTCTTAGACTGAATCTGAATGCGCACATATTATCATAATGGAAAATCAACAAAAGTACATAATTGGGGGCAATAAATTCAAATATGACATGGACTAAATAACATGTAACTTTCAAGAACACTATGTATATTAGGGTTCCTTTAATACAAAAACCGTACCTTTGGCAAAGAGTTCATCTTACACATCGTTGTAAACGAAATTAATCAAATACGCATTGTTATTGACCCTTTATTGTGTAGTAATATAAAGGCTGCAATTATTATTAACTTGATTTTGTTTTATCAGGTAATTTTTGATAACTTTACTTCGTTTTATCAAGTAATCGATATGAAAGCTGACCTGGGCGTACTTTGAAAATTGATATCATCTACATTGACAATAACATACCACATATATCACATCACTGCAACTTGTGTTAACGCTATATGACTACTTCTGTATCACCCCCACTTGTAGTCATGAAAGCCCAAAGTAAACCATTACATGACCACTATTGAGCTGTCATGTGATAATAATAGAAACAAATGAATTTTGCTATTTTCATCCGGATCAAACATTTTACAGGTCAATAATTATGTTGCGTTTAATACTATATGTTTTTTTTTATCTTAAAGGCGAACCAATGTAAATAAATCAAGTTATATCTATTTCGGATTCGTTTATCCTGTTTTCGAAAAAAAAAGATTAGTATGATATAATAAACATGATCCCAGAGATGGTGACATTAAAACATATCATTAACCGTAACCCTATACATTATACAAGCACATCATGAATAGACAGAAGCATACGATTGACTGGCCTATCATCAATAGTTAGCTCGATTTAGATAATCAATTACAATTTCATTATCAATCATTTAACGTTTTATACTGGCTAAAACACTATCCCGGATGTTCTCAAAATTTCTGGGATAAAATATATTATATAGAAATATTGAATATCGTGTACCATTTGAAATGTGTCACTGTTATTTCAATCCAGATGTCATTCTTTAAAAGAGGACGCCATTTCATGGTTAGACATGTATCTGTTTCTGAAAATGAACTGTTTCTGAAAATAATAATATTTATCATTTTAATGACGCAGGGAGCTAGTTGACAGGGGATAAAGAAGTGGCAACATGTCTGAATTTAAGAAGATTTCTATCTTGATAGGGTTGATCTTCATGCAGCTGTCATTTTCTCACCATTTTCACAATCAACTTTCTGTCATTAAAACATACGATTGAAAAGTTCAAACAATGATTAAGGTGATTAAAATGTGTGATAGTTTCCCATAGCTTAGGTAGCAGTTATAACTTTTAGAAACATTATTGTACATCTACCACATCATTGCTATATCATTTGCATTCTCAAGATATGGACACATAGATAAAATAGATCTAAAATATATTATAGGTATTATAACTAGATGGTGGTAGACCGGAAGTGCAAATGGTGGCCTTATGACATATATTGTCGTTCAAATAACATGAATGAAATGGAACAGAGCAACAAGTAAATATATTACCTTATTTTTTTCAAACAATACTGATTTAAGACCACAAATTCAATCAAAAATACACACACGATTTATTGTGCATAACAACAATGAACATTTTTATTGAGACAATCATTCTAATCATAATTTGGCCATAAAGAAAATGAAAATAACTTTATAATATGTGAAGAATTCAAGGAATTTGAATTCATTACTAAATCAATTACTATGGCCAAGACACTAAGTGAAACGTAAATATAATCTACAAACAAAAATAACTGGTCTGTGCTTGGTAATATGTTTTGAATGCTTGCAAAACAGGTATTAGGGTGTCTTTATAGGAAAAACATTAACATTTAATCGCCTTATTCACCTAATTGATAACTTTTTAATGTTTTTACTTCGGCCTTCTTTCTATCAGCACATGTGCCTTATAACATTATATTTGTGGAGGACTCCCACTGCCGCCAGTGTTATTTAAATGCTCGAAAGTGGATTAAAATAGTCACATTTGGTCAAGTAGTCACAAATACTTTCTTGTTTTAGGTTTAGGAATTTACGTAACATTATGAGTTTACGTAACATTGTGAAGTTTTAAAGTCACCACACTTTGAAATAACTATTCTTTCCAAGGTTGGTATTTTGTCTTTTCAAGTTAGGAATTGTCTGAAATATCAGGATATAAGTTTTGAGCACATGCATGTATGTTATGATAAAGATTTTATCCTATTCTGCTTTGAACCGTGTTGAATTACTATTTGTTATCAAATTTAGTGATAATACTACCCTGACCTATAGATATGGAGATGACTATGCAATAGAAAAGAAATGTTTTCTTCAACATTCACACAGCTCAATTTAGAACATAAATAAATTCTCACTTGCTTAAAAAAAGACCTGATATGTCTTCACATCATTGCAGGCATACGGGTTACTGAGGAGTGTTCTAGAGTTAATAAACAAAACTCTGAATGCATTTTTCTTGTGATATATCTTGCTGAAATGATTTCTGTGCAATATATCTGACACTTAAGATAGATTCAGTGTAAATATAGTAAGCGCCGAATAGGGTCAATGGACAATATAGCACCGGCATGCTGCTTGAGATGGTCATATAGAGGTGCCAATGCTGTAACTAACTACCCATGCCTCCTTCCTTATTTAGCCTGACAAACTAAACCTCTAGGGGGAGCTACCGCTATATATCTCCGAGCTGCTGATCAGCTAACACCACAGGGCCAGTGAAGGAGTATCTGTATGATGTTACATATAAGCGTAAAATGTAATGAACCCTATGGTGTCTTTTACACATTATACAACATGTAGGAGTGCATATTGAGTCATAATTATCATAATTACTAATCTTTTCAATATATTATATAATATTAGTAGTATGTGATAGACATAATAAAATATACATTGGAACTGAAACAGGCCTCCCAGCATATAATTATCAATCTCACTGATAACTTGTAATCATTCACCTCACTGTTCATTTATAATTATCCATCATCAATGCACACTTATAATTATCAGGCTAACTGCTTTATAACAAATACTTATCTAACTACATTAGTTTTAATGCTGGATTGTGTTTTACTTTTTATACTGAACGGTACATATAGTATCATGAGAAAGCATTAATTTTACCTTTATTTATCTCGACTAAGATGTTCGCTGAAACACACTCCTTCGTGTGTATATATACAGGGATGAAGGTATAGTCGCATATACATCCCGTTCACCCAAGCCGATGGGTCATATTTTTGTATTCATTTGTCGAATTATTAGCTTAATTTGATATTGGCTTGACATACTTGCGCATAATCTGCTGTATATCGATATAAAGAGAGCGGGAACCAGTTCATCAATGGAAACAATCTAACACCAATCTGTTAGTGAGAACGTCTTGGACATTCAGTTGTTATGAACGATTGAATATTGTGTCATAAACGTATAAATATGCCAATTCAAGTTTTAAAATACTAAAGCATAAGGAAAGGAAAACAGGAAATTCAAGACCTCTATTCCTGTGCATGAAATGGTAGGCAGTGCTCTAAACTGGGGAAGATGGAACAAATACATGTGACGTAACCAGAAGCAGCCAAAGCAACTTACACTGAACAAAGAATATGGTACTCTCCTCAGCAGACCCATGGGTTGATACCAGGTTCTGCAAGTATAAACCAAGGCAGTTTAATGAGACCACGCCCAGTACAAGCTTCTTTTTAGCAGCCAATAAGCACGGAGTCAGATATTTTACACATGTCGTTATATGGCCAATTGGCTTCTTTATTATGACAGCAACAGCAAGTGAGCACAGCGGGTGAACACAGCAATTAACGAGTTAAGATATGTATCGTTAGTGACACATATACCAAAATAGTCAGACAAAACAATCAGGGGACGGAGCATCAATTTTCAAGGGGAGGGGGGCTAAAAGAAAATTTCTGATTTTCTCTTACGTTGGAAACAGATAAATCAGGTCTCATCATGAAAATTTGATGATGTGATGTAAAAATTCCAAACAAACACAACTGATATATCAGTGATATACTTATCAGATGTTTCCAATATACGCCCCCCCCCCCTTTTGAAGATTGGAAAGGGACATGGTCACGTGTACAGTTCTGTTATTGTGCATGGCCATGTCTTAGGTTGTTTGTATGGGGTTTTACATCACTTTCAACATTATTTCAGTCATTTCGTGATGAGACCTACTTGCAGATATAATGCTGCCTCACTGAATTGTCATGTCGCAGGTCTTTGACATGACAACCCACCCGGTCACAGATTTACAAGGACAACGGGTTAACCCTTTAGGCACGGGCCTCAGTTCATGTGTGAAATTGTATTATGAATTCAATCTCGGCATGGCCGGGGATCGAACCCACGACCTTTGGATCACCACAGAGGAACTGGTGCTATTATGCTGGCACTCTAACCAACTGCGACACGGCCCGTGGCAGCCATGTCTCAGACTCGGAGCGTCCAATTGAGAGTTATATGGTAATTGTATGCTAACATGAGGAAAATGTTTTCCGCATTTCATGCCAATCGTGGCAGAGATAGTATATGATTTTACCTCGCCATGCAGAGGTAGAATATGGATGACTGACTGCAACTATCCTTTATGAACCTTTCAGTAGGGGAATATACAACAGGTTATTCATTTCAGAGAAATTGGACAAAGGGACACTACTAGAATATAGTTTTCATTTAAAAATGACGTGCAGGATGATATTTGACATGTAAAAAATTAAAAACAATCATTTCAGCTGCATTTCAACTCACTTTTCCAACAAACTATTGAGGGGACAGATGTCGGTGATACATCATCATCAACATATAACCCTAAATGGTATACACATGAACATATCTAATCCCCACAGAATATTCTGGAATACATTTTTATATATTATATATAAACCCCAGTGCGACATTTAGTTCCTGTTTGGATTTGATTTCAAGACTATATATTCAGGCTTAGCATAGTAATTCTGCAAAAAAGTGCTTTAAAAACCTACTTTCAAGACGTTTACAAATCGTACTTTCAAGTCCCCAAATACAAATAACATATGGCCATAAATAAGAAGCGTATATTATATACACAATAAAAAATTATTTGAATATTCCATTTACTTGACATATGAAACATCACTGTCTTGTAAATTACCGTTTAAAGTTCAATTTAATCCATTAATAATTTCCGCTTGACATTTGGCAAAGTAGCAGCAGCTAATTAATTATTGTATCTTTTCTGGGCTTGCCATAAAAGGTACGCAAGTTTGGAGAGAAGCAAATTTTAACTGTTACCTATAAACACAATTGTTTTATCCTCATCTGTGCCATTTTTTTACAACATAAAGAAATCCTCAATTGATCATGACTCAATGATTACGACTACCGGAAAACGTCTTGAGAATGGGGCACGTGACCCAATGATTACGACTACCGGAAAACGTCTTGAGAATGGGGCACGTGACATGTTTAAGTGGAATCAAAAGGACGTAGCCCAGATGTGTGATCACATGACAACGAATTATGCATAAAATTCTGACTGAGACATGACACAAGAGAAGATGTAGGAGCAACTCGCAGTTTAGCAACTGATGATAAGCTTTTGTGTTTGGCTTGGCTGTGTTACAGGATTTGTTAGGCGGGAGTTCTATTAAGTGCGCTTGACTTGTTGAGTATGCGGTAGGCGCCGGCATGGAGGCCGTGGTTTGGCGGGGATAGGGGAGGGAGCATGACTGCCCGGTGGTGACAACTTCCTCCCGTACACATAGCAGACCTGTTGTAATTTACACAAATAGGAGACCAAAAGCTCGGATATGGAACGTGTTTTATATGTGTCGGGACTAAGGTGACGGTCACGTGCCAGTCTTATGCCCTAATATGGACAAGATAGCCTCCTGGTGACGTCAGGGCGACCACCTTTTTGCGCTCCCCCTTCAGGGCATGACACTCATCACGCCATAGTCTCCAGGATGACTTCTATGTTGTTCAACTGCATTACCCATCGCTATGAAAATTACAGTCAACTGTTATTTGAAGCTTGATATCGAGATATTAGAAAACAATTTAATTAAATAATGAACTAATTAAAACATCTATATATAGAATCGATGGGATAGGAGATTCAAGGTGTATTAAAACGTTTGAGTAGACAGAACCCATAAATGTATGAATTAAGGAAATCAAGAATTTTGAGGGGAAAAAATGAATATATTCCAATTGTTGGGAAAATACAATTGCCTCCCTAAAAGAGAAAATCTGTGATTAGATTTCCACTGGAACTGGTTTCCTTTCCGCAACTTAAGCTCCAGTTTTCTTTTTTCTATACATCCCGCCACTGAACCACGCACTATCCACCCCTTTTTCGCTGTAAGAGAATATATGTTTTCCCTGACTTTAAAAGAATATATACCTGACGTTGGAGATCACTGAAGTCAGGAACAGCTAGGCGCGGGGGATTTAAATATGAACAGAATTGACTTCGGGGTGCGTTATAAGAAGTGCATTTGTGAATGGTTGCTATTGCTGTAAATGCACTGTAACCAAGATGGCTGAAAGTTAAATGAAAATTGCCTCAAGATCTCGTGCAGGTTAACACGGAATGCGAGACTGGGACTCGGGTAGGTGTGATGACCCAGATATTGGTGATAACAACCAGGCCCGTCATGGCTCATAGGTCTGGAGTTTATCAACGGTGATATTTCCAAGATTTGGCCCACCACTGGTCAATAAGCAGAACACATATCAAAGTAGATCAGGAATGGACGAAAACAAGACCTTGCAACATTCTACCTTTCAGTATAAACTGTGATTTGTATTTTCAGGAATTCATGGTCCTAAAACAATTGCAGAACGACTGGAGAAAACAAAATTACATATAGTACATATTTTTTTACCCAGATTTTTTTCAAACTGAACTTGTAATAGGCGTGAAACAGAAATTCATACACCGAGACCATTTTTTTTGCCTCGTTTTATGCCCAACAAATCAGTAAAAGGGCATGTTGTTCCAATACAAATATTACTTTCAATCGACAGCTAATCGTGCTAAATGTATTTAATTTGAATGAAGCGTGTTGAGACAGACTTGCGGTTATGATTTGAAAATGATAAATTCCTAGCAGCACTTCTCAATCTTATCATAATATGCCTATGAAATCCCTACGATATTACTAATCTGGTCTCTACAATTCTCTTCAGATACATAAACTGTCATATTGGCGGAACACTGTATTAAGGTTCTGTCCGAAATTGACATGTGAATTTTATCTCCTTGTTCATATCTGCGCGTAATGTGATGCAACAGGTCCATATTAATTAGTTATTTCTGTTATTTTCATTTGTCATTTCATGAATATTATTGAGCGGTCAGCCTCGGTCTTCTAAATTAGGTAAGTCAGTACTATGCATCTATCATCTACAAATAGGTCCCGTCAAGATATGACACAGATAATGTTGAAAGTGACTTCAAACTAACTCCTCACAAACACTTATGATTAGAAAAAGAAAAGGACAAGCAAGGCTAGACAATAAAACAGACGACAAAAATAAACCTGATTTGCGCAAACAGTAACTGTAGATATTGCATGATAAACTCTCAGTTAGGAAGACCATATTTCTGTGTATGGAAATTTGCATTGTAAATATATATGCACGAATACAGTTGCATGTGTTGTGTGGCAGTTGAATACCAGCTGGTTCTTACAAGTAAGAGACATGGGAATTTGCCCATGTGAGGGAGGGCTTGGCATACACAATTTGTACTCAGTGTCTTCAGCCTTCCCACTTCACAAGAGGTCCGTGTTTGTGCCTAAAACACTATTTTGCACGTCACGCGTTTTGGATGATGGTGATGCGCGTCCCTTGTGTGTTAGTGTATCACTCCGCCAATCGATATAGTCCTTTGTGATCAGGTCTAAACCTGAGGCGTAGGATTACTTAGGTGTAATCTAAAGTAGTCCATCCTTTCATCGTGAGACTCTAGATCTTAGTCCAAGCTCTCTGCTCTCTACACCAGTTTTGATATGTAATTTTATCAAAAAATGAATTATGTCAAATGTCAAACTCATCTACTATGTTACAACATCTATAAATCACATTTCTAAATACAATAAAGATATATAGATTAAATAACTATATACACATTCTAATCAGCAATTAGTCAATTCTACATCTGCAATAAAGTCTTTTTTTATACAAAATTCTTAATAATTTAAACTATTCGTTACTCTGACCTAAGTAACGAAAAACCCCTTCTTCACATCTCATTGCAAAATAAAAATTGGGAATTAAAAGACAACACATATATTTGTATTTGTGTGTATGTGTGTGTTTGTGTGTGTGTATATGTGTGTATGTGTGTGTGTGCGTTGATCAAAACTCAACGAAAGATAGACGGCATATCAGAAAAAAGTCAATGACGAGAATTTTAAAAGGATCAAGTAAAGTTTGACTTACATATCACAAAGACCTGGCTTGGGATTCCCCTGCTGTGGTAGGTCTGAAAATACTGGTCCCTTATATGTCGCCTCAGTCAAGGAAATTAAGGTCCGCAACAGGCTGCATTCACTCACTCCGAGATGGGATAGCTTATTATATGAATGTTGACCGGTTAAAGCTTTGCTGTGGGATGAGTTTTTTGTCCTTTTTTCTGTAACTGAGAAGGCTCTGTATGTAGAGATGGTCGGTGCCTCTCCTTCGTTGTTTGTGAGTCGTACGTCGTGCAGAGGGCGGAGTTTCCACAATTCGATTTACTTTTATAAGGGGAGAGTAATATGAATACAGAAGTTATCCCACGCACTAATTCTATTGGCTGTAGCTTAAGTCAGCTATTTTCAGCAAAATTGTGAGTTTTGTGAGCAGAGAGATTCAGCAGCTCAGAGCTGCCACGCTAAGGGTCGTGGGAGGGCTGCTTACTTGTCAGCTTACCGCAACTCATCATTCAACATGCAAATCAATCAATCAATCAATCAATCAATCGATCAATCAATCAATCAATCAACATTTGATTAATGATGATCATTCCTAGTAATATTTATCACCGTCACCAACATCAAAATCAACGACAACAAAAAGTGGTGTTATCATGATACTGTAAAATATATGTATGATGAATTTGCAAACAAAAACATTGAATTAAAGATCTACCAAGACAAACTAGATGTGAAACATAGATGGTATTGTTATTTCCCCCCATTGAAAAGTACATACCGGAACTCCACATCTTTACCGGAACCAGAACATACCCCCGGCAAGGAGGTAGGGGAACTGTTTTCATATTTCATGACCTCATTATATGATACATGCTGAACAAATGTCTGGCACTTTGCAGACAAACTAAAAGGTCTTCTGATATCAAATATTGGATTTGATATAAATGAAATGTGAGTTTTGAAGGTGGCCGGAGCTTTGAGCAAGTTATTTCCTAATTAACAATGAGTGATGTGAAAGCTTGGCGGCTTTTGTTGAGCAATTGTTAGTTTTTTATAATCCTCTTTATTAACTTGTCAAATCTCGGAAAATTCGATAGAATTGTTAGAAGTGAATTTGCACCTGTGCATTCTGATTATTTACTGAACTCCATATTCTTGTGCCAGTGTCTCATGACCACAATGTAATACAAGGCGGAGAGGTGAATCAGCGCATGCGCAGCTTAAGTCACGTTACTCTTACTGTTTCGGAGAATTTGATTCATCTAAACAAATGACACTAAAGATTTAACTGACTTTGACAAATAAGATATGAATAAATGTCAACAAATAGGTAATTGTTATCTTATGCCTTGTCTTAGATATACGATTCTGAACCTTTTTGTTGTATGAAAAGAAATAGTAATGGGAAAAGTGACAAAGAGGTATACCGTTTGTTCATCACACCTGCTTACATATTCATCTAAACAAATGACACTAAACATTTAAATGGCGTTTACATATTCTTGGCGGTTCATCCGTGTTTTCTAAAATCTCAAACAAAACGTTACTTTTCTCAGATTCTCAGATCTTACATGAAACATAAAACCACGCACCTCAAAAGGCCCTTAACAATGCATTTTTATGCACATCTCAAAACAATGTAACACGTAAATTGGTAGGGTTGTTATAACGAAGAGTACTCTCATAAAATATCACATAAAAACACATTCATTACATTTATTTATACATTTTTTGTTATCAATATATTCTCTGCATAACATTGCTGGTAACGCTTGTCCTTAAATATTTTCACCACCTCTGCCGTCATTGGTCTATAATTGCAGCATTCAAAATTTGAGACTCTGCTTCCAAATGTTCAAATAAGTTACATTATCCAAAATATCATCCAATCAAAAGTAACCAGCCTTAGGTCACGACCTGTGATCAGCTGGCTGTTTTACAATTGATGGCAGGGACTGATATCAAAGTTTCACTATTATGTATGGGGATAAATGTGTATTAGGTAAAATAATATTACTTTTTTCAGCTATTCCGGTATTACTCTGCATAGCAAGGGTTTAATATGTACCAGTTTTCCTATGGACACGGTGCATTTGGAAAAAAGATTTTGCTGGTCATATATGTATATTCATGTTTTGTCAGTCGGGTTAATTACCCAAAATTAATCATGGATTATTTGTCGATATAATTGTAATGCATCACTTTTTTCAAAGGAAAAGAAACCGTGTCCTTCCTACCTTTTTTGATCTGAACACTTAATTTTCATAAACAAATGGTCATCAGTGTATGCCACCATGCCATCCATGTTTTGTGCTCTCTTGATTCCTACTCCATTAATTCACTGATCACCAATATGAAATTGATTAATATCTCTCTCACACTACAGTACATGTGAAATATGTTTGTGTCCAAATTAAATATCATGCCACACTAACATAATAAAATCTCACCTCTGAAAGTTTCTGTTTAATTAAGAGGTTATTGCATTTTCTTCTGAGACTGATTATATGGGCACTCATTATTTACCCCCCCCCCTAAAAAAAACCCCCAAAAAACCATGAGTTATAGTAATCAGTGCTGTATTGCATGTAGTGTCAATCTGAAATTCATTTCATGGCGGGAAATTGAGAATTTTATATTTATTTATCAATATTACTTACCGAATTTCTTGTTAGTTGAAGATATATAAAAGCCAGTCCCTTGTAAATATTAAGTCCAAGTGTGTTGAAATCCTGCTCAAAGAACACTTATGTTTTCATAAATATTATATTTTGACCTTTGAAATATTATATATATTCTACCCAATCACCGCAACATTAAGTATAGTTCCAAAATATATTGGTTGCCTACATTCTGAAGCAGAGGCGGTGGCCCAAAAAGTCATGTAATTACTCTTGACCGAACCAAGGATGTCTTCATAATATGGCGAAATTGCCCTTTGCCCTGATGTCTAAACCACTTTCTACACAACTTAATATTAAGAGATGCGATACAGAAGAATGCCTCAGAGGTGATTAACTTCATTAGATTTGGATGCATATGCTAATATTTATAATTTGTCTGTACAAATCGATATTTTCAGGAATTCGCTCCGGCAATCTAAAAGAGACAAATTAGTGATAGAGCAATAATACGCTGATATTCCTGCAATGTACCAGAAGTGGTACCATGTACCACAGGTGGAACAACCAAAAAAGTAGAAATGATACCGTAATCTGAATTGAAATTATTGTCTTTGCTCTAGATTTTAGTTAAAGGAAATTTATATTTACAAAGAAAATCTGGTTGTGTGAAGCTTTACATCTGAAAGACTACCAGATGAACGATTTTAAAAGACAAATATATATGCCCTACAGAGAGTCAATTCCAGATCATATAATCAATAATCGATAGCTAATATGTGAGGAGGCATCTAAGTTTACCTATGTATTTTGCCACAGACCGTGTGACATTTTTACATATCAAACATCCTGGCTTGTTGCTGCCCCTCTTGGCAGATGACACTGTATAGAGCTATTAATTATGGTCATGTTTGATGGACATGTCACGTACCATGTGCCACGTGCAGAAATAATAGCTTAAAATGGTCCAGATGACGTAGACAAGAAAACATTGCCTCTTTTGCAAATAGCAGGGGTTCTCAAAGACTTTTTCGCCTATACCATAATTTTGAGTGCTGTCTGTTCCGAAAAAGAATCATTATACGTCACTGGTGTACTTTGTAATGACGTAGTGTTTAATTGTGTGAATCAGTGTACAAAGGAAGTCCACTTCTGCTGTAAAATTATTTTGTCAATCAAGTTAGAACTTATAAGAGGTCATGACAATGCTAACAGTGGTAATTTACAGAAACATGACGAGGTCAATATTTGAACAAAGGCCTTTAATAAAACCTTAAGTTGTCCGATTTTGATTGGTGTGCTTCTAGACTCAACATGCACTGTCGTCCTATTTTATGTTAATTTGTTTGTAATTTGTTTGTATAATGTAAATGTAACTAATGAAGTCGAAAGTAATAAGAGAAATATTTTCTATTGATGACTTACCCTAATCTAAAGTGTATGTATATATGAAGTTTCACCTCAATTACACTGAATTGGGTGGATTAAACATCCTTAATAAACGGTTATCTACCAGCACCAGGAAACAAATAATCCCA
The DNA here is from genome assembly GCA_949316495.1 of Amphiduros pacificus. Classification (NCBI taxonomy): domain Eukaryota; kingdom Metazoa; phylum Annelida; class Polychaeta; order Phyllodocida; family Hesionidae; genus Amphiduros; species Amphiduros pacificus. The sequence goes on along the minus strand of OX439003.1, from coordinate 43,164,297 downwards.
AGTGCTATACAATGTAAGAACCTTAAATATAGTGATACATATATGTTAATATCAAAGGTGCAATATACATTTGTGTTTTATAACCAAATTACAAATGATCACAGATTTATGATTATTACAGACCCATGGTTAATTCCTTTAAAGAAAAACACGTTCTTTCTTTTTAACTTTATGTTTGGCAATCTGCAATTGCTGTGTATGTCTTTCTGGCGATGGGCGATAAAATAATCAACACGTTTACATCGTTGTTAAATAGTTGACTAAATTAATAAACTACCACTCAGTCACTGATAATATTTACTTAACCACATGTCCAAGTTTTAGATTCTTTTCTTTTGAGAACTTGTTTTAGTTTTATCAATATCAAGGTGTATCTAGGTTTAATTACAATAATTATTGTTAACTACAAGATCTGGTTCAGGATGACTCATTGCACGTCGAAGCATACAGTTACCTATTTAAAGCACAAATGTTAGTAATTTACATATAGGGATTAAAATGTCAGTGAATAATCCATTCACTTTAAATCATGAATTATTGGCTCATATTATGTATTTATTTAAACCATAACCATAATAGCTAATTTATATGATTTCCTAAAGGTTATATACGTTATTTGTGTAGATTCTATCATTAAAGGAATTAATACGTTTATATCTGAAGAGTAAAAAGGTAAAATTTGAGAGAGCAAAATTGAATACTCTGAGACATACACATTATATTGTGTTTTAACATGGATATTGCATGATGGTGACACACAGTATTACTAAGAAAACACACATCTTGTGTGTCATGTTTTTGTGAAACACAATATCTGCGATTGACCCACACTGTATGAAACTTATTAAGAACCTATATGTAATATTGGACAAAATATTAAAAAATAACATGGTTTACTTTACATTTAATGTTATTCTTTTGGTAATATTGGAAATAAAAGTATTGTAATGTGTTATCTAATATCACAACTGTAATAAAACACATTTTGTTAATTGCCAATGACAAGGCCTTCGCAGGATAAAGATGTTGTGCGCCTCCCTTTGAAAACAAAAAGTTGGAACATTGACACCAGGGATAGTCATGTGGTTATACATTTAAATGTTGACAGTTGGTCATTGGTCAACATACTAAAAGGATTTATTTTCATGGAGAAAATGTCTTTTATTCATTAATAAATATGGTATGTACATATTTCATTCTCTCTTACATTTTAAATAGTTTCCTATGTTTTGAGTATATGAAATAATAATTGCATGGTAGCAGCTTGGAAGATTGATTTTAAAAAATTCTAATTTCAGGTGCCTATTCTACAAACAAGAGAACACTGCGCACCTATTCTACATGAGGGCATCTCTGTAACCAACTCTAAGCAGAAGTGCATCCAATATACCTAATCTGCATGTGAGGGCATCCCAGGTACTCATATTGAACAGGAGGGCATCCCAGGTACTTTCCATGGTATCTTTCCTGGCCAATGTATTAAATAATACCAATTATTCACACTTAACAGAAGGGCATTCCAGTTACCTAGTAAGCGTGAGAGGGCATCCCAGGCACCGACACTGGGCAGATGGGCATCCCAGGTACATATTCTTCTGCATGAAAGGGCATCTCAGGTACCTGTTACATGATAAGGGCATCCCTGGTACCTGTTACATGATACTGTGCATGAAAGGTCATCTCAGACTCTGTGCATGTGAGGTCATCCTTACCAAACTGTATTAAGTATGATATATTGTCAATCTCTATCAGCCGTTCTTCACTTTTGTTGTTTTTGTTTTGTTTGTTTGTGATTTTACATCACTTTCATCCTTATTTCAGTTTTTTCGTGATGATACCTACTTATGGCAGATATAGTGCTGCCTCACTGAATTGTCATATCGTAGGTCCTTGACAACCCATCCGGTCACAGATTTACAAGGACAATGGGTTAACCCTTTAGACACAGGCCTCAGGTTATGTGCGAAATTGTATCATGACTTCAATCTCAGCATGGGCCGGGGATAAAACCCACAACCTTTTTGATCACCACAGAGGAACTGGTGCTTATAAACTGCTCCACGGCACGTGGCCTCACTTTTGTTGAATGTATAAAAGTTTTGAATAAACACAATATTAACACATTATTATGTTTCATTTTTGGGACAGACCAATAGAGACCACAATTTTGTGTTTCATCATAAAACATATTGTTATGTTTTACAAATGTGCTTCACAAATACACTTACACACAATATAGAGTTTTCAAATCGAGACAAATATTGTGTTTCATTTGACACACATTCAATTTGACAGTGAATTATAAGCCTGTAGAAGTAAAATTCTGAGGGGAAATCTTGACCAGCTGGTTTTCGGATTAAAACATAAGCACTTCTTTGTTAGCGGCAATCTCCCTGGCTCATGATCAAAACTACGAAGAAAGTCATAACGTAGTAAAATAGGATGAATTTTGAGTTGATAACACATATTGATTATAATTACCATAATAACGGCAAACCTGGAGATAATTTGAAAATAATAGTAAAAAACAAAGCTTTTCTTATGATTTGGTTTGCAGAAGCATGATGCTTTGTAACAGTTTGGTCGAAATGTACTTTGATATATTATCTATTCAGAAATATAAGAGATATGGAAAAATGTTTCATTGAATAACATCATTAAGTACTTTTCTCACTTAAACGTTGACACTAAACTCTTTCAGTGGACTGAATACAATAGTCTTAAAGTTTTATTTTAATAAAACCAAGAAAAAACTCACTTCTTCGAAAGAAAGAAGGCATAATACCACACAAAGAAAATATAATGAATTATATCTCATTCATAGCTTTCAAGTAAATGCACTACTCAACAGTTCATAGCCTATACTAAGTCTGACAAAGGTCTGCCACTGGGCCATAATGCCTCTCTCTTTCTTTTGCTGTATCATATTAAACCTTAACAAAAAATAGTGAATAATAGTTCAAATATGCACACAAGACAAAGTTTCATTTTTAATCATCTGAATCCAATACGTCCTACTTTTATTCACAGATTTATGATCATAAATAATATTCTCCACGATTAAAGATATGAAATATCGATTCCAAACGTACATCAACAAAATGAGGTTATTTAGTTCTGTGCATGACACGAATCAACTATTTTAAATGAGTAAATGCATGACATCATTGTATATAATAAATGTCAAAAATCAAGAGTGCATTAGTGTCAAACAGCATATAAAAATTACAAAGAGAAAACTACAAAGAGGCTAAACATCGATCGCAAAATAATTGAGATGGTTCCTTTATTACAGTGTTAAGCTGTGCAAGTGAACTAAACAAATGTTCCGAGCATTGTACCCACCTACTGTATGAGTATATATGTATATGGATGCTCACGTCAGTATCGCCATTTATAAATCTCTCTAAGTCATGCGAGCTACCTCCTTATAACTGATTCAAAATGTCACTATATCTTCAGAAGATAAAGAATTCACTGCTTTAAAGACGCTTCCACATGCATGCTTCAAATATATATCTAATTTGTTTGTTTGTTTATTTGGGGTTTTACATCATTTTCAACATTATTTCA